>CM064577.1:18025112-18112612 GCA_032716605.1 Paralithodes platypus | reverse complement strand
ATACAGTCGTCTAATAGAATACAGTCGTCTAATAGAATACAGTCGTCTAATAGAATACAGTCGTCTAATAGAATACAGTCGTCTAATAGAATACAGTCGTCTAATAGAATACAGTCGTCTAATAGAATACAGTCGTCTAATAGAATACAGTCGTCTAATAGAATAAAGTCGTCTAAAAGAATACAGTCGTCTAATAGAATACAGTCGTCTAATAGAATACAGTCGTCTAATAGAATACAGTCGTCTAATAGAATACAGTCGTCTAATAGAATACAGTCGTCTAATAGAATACAGTCGTCTAATAGAATACAGTCGTCTAATAGAATACAGTCGTCTAATAGAATACAGTCGTCTAATAGTAGGTAGAGAAAGTTAAAAGGATGTCGCCGGTACGTAAGGGGTTAAGGGGGGTCTCCTGTGTTTTTTTTTTATCTTTCTCTCCTTTTCTCTCTTTCCTGGCTTGTATCCATTCGGCCCCATTCAGCCAACTGTTGTAATACGTTTATCCCCATCCAGGTGTCGATTTCTTCCTGGCGAGCGATAGCGAGCCAGCATTGTATGATGAAATCCGGCTTCGCCGGAGACATTTTTCTATCGAAAAAATGTACAAATTTAGCTTGCGGTCAAAACAAAAATATATATATGCTAGCTCGCTACCGCTCGCCAGGAAAATATTGACACCTGGATGGGGGTAAACGTCTAAAAACAGTAGGCTGAATGGGGCCGAATGGATAAAAGCCAAAGAGAAAGGGAGAGAAAGAGAAAAAACCCAACTGCCTCCCCTTAAGGAAACATAAACTTCAAGACCTCCTTCCTAGGGTTCTTCTTTCGGCAATTAGAATATAATATACTATCAGACTGAAATATAATATACTACATATACCTACATACTGTATTGTAGTAAATATATATATGTGTGTGTTACAATTTTATACAATATATTACATAACGAATGTAATTATAAAGGGTTATAAGATTAGGCAAGCAAAGAAAAACATGGAAGAGAAGCAACGATAACAATTCAATGTAAAATAAATACAAAGGGAGATTGAGAGAAGAGACAATGTGTTAAGTGGAAGAAGAAACGACATCAATGCCAACACCACAACACAAACCACACGTCCATCACCACCACCACCATTATCACCACCACCAACACCATTATCATCACCAACAACAGCACCATCATCACCACCACCACCAAAACCATCATCACCACCAACACCATCATCATCACCACCACCACCATCATCATCACCACCAACACCATCATCATCACCACCACCAAAACCATCATCACCACCAACACCAACACCATCATCATCACCACCAACAACATCATCATCACCAACAACAGCACCATCATCACCACCACCACCAAAACCATCATCACCACCAACACCAACACCATCATCACCACCACCACCATCATCATCACCAACAACAGCATCATCATCACCACCAACACCAACACCATCATCACCACCACCACCATCATCATCACCACAAACACCATCATCATCACCAACACCATCATCACCACCACCATCATCATCACCAACACCATCATCACCAACACCAACACCATCATCACCACCAACACCATCATCATCACCAACAACAGCACCATCATCACCACCACCACCAAAACCATCATCACCACCAACACCAACACCAACATCATCACCACCACCACCAACACCATCATCATCACCAACAACAGCACCATCATCACCACCACCACCACCATCATCATCACCACCACCACCAACACCATCATCATCATCACCACCACCAACACCATCATCATCACCAACAACAGCACCACCATCATCACCACCACCACCACCACCACCACCACCACCAACACCAATACCATCATTACCAACACCAACACCATCACCACCAACACCATCAACACCATCATCACCAACGCCAACACCATCACCACCAACACCATCAGCATCATCATCACCACTAACAACAACAACAACAACAACATCATCATCTCGCCTCTTGTTTACCTCCACATTTTCCTCCATCTTGTAATTTCTTCCTCTGACACTCATCAGCGAGAGAGAGAGAGAGAGAGAGAGAGAGAGAGAGAGAGAGAGAGAGAGAGAGAGAGAGAGGAGAGAGAGAGAAGGAGGAGAGAGAGAGAGAGAGAGAGAGAGAGAGAGAGAGAGAGAGAGAGAGAGAGAGAGAGAGAGAGAGAGAGAGAGAGAGAGAGAGTAGAGAGTGGAGAGAAGAGAGAGAGGAGGAAGGGGTTAAAGTGATTAAGAAGTTATATGTTTTATTAATGTTGTTAAGTACTGTTAGATGCGTAATGGATATGCGTATTATATTAATAATAACTGCTCCTTGAAAGCAGGGGGGTTAGGGGGGGGGGGGGAGGGGAGGGGTAGGTAAAGGTATAATGTTTTTCCTCCACCGACCACCTTAATATTCACCTTATGTTATTGTGTTGTCTAGATTTCCTTCGCCCATGACCATCAACCAGGGAGATAAAACAAGAAAAGTAAGAGCTAATTAGGTCTGGGAGACGGGAGAGGCTAATATGATATTTTGATGAAGGGGGGGGGGGGGGGGGGGATGACTTTATGTATTGGTTTAGCTATATATATATATATATATATATATTTATTATTGTCTTAGTTTGCTTCCTAGAACTCCATGAAGTTAAACAAAAAAAACATCCCCAAGATCCCCCTTCATGATAAATGTGTAAAGTTTTCGGTAGAGAAATGTACCTGCCGAAGGCCAGTTCCTCCTAAATTACAGGCTCGCTTTCGCTCGCCAGGAACAAATTGACACGTAAATGGGAGGAAATGTGTGAATAATGACAAAATATGGGACCAAAGGTCTTAAAAATTAAAACATCGCCAAAGTAATGGGCCGGTCTTAAAACCTCAATTACTAATGGGGCTAAACATGAGGGGGGGGGGGGGGGGGGAGAAAACCCCCCCCACCCCCCCTCCCCCTTATAGGGCATGTGTTTTCTATATGTCCTGCATAGCCAAAATACATAAAATATCCGTTATTATAATTTAGGTGCTTAGGCTATGTTCTGGGTGTGGTGTCCCGAGTTCGAATCCCGGGAGTACCATTTGCTTTCATTAGTTTATTCAAGTACATTGGGATTTGTAATTGATGATTAATGTTAAGAAGGAGGTGTTAGTTATTATAATACTGTACACAAGGACAGCAACATCACTGTATTTACTTGAATAACAATTAAAATGTGAAACTTGCAAACTAAACAAACCAAAACTGGGACAAAGACAATATAAAGTCAAATCAACTTATCAAAATCGCTATCGCTATCAAGGCGATCACTTTACTCGGTGCACAATTACCACGTCCTTGACGGAACTAGCACGCTTGGTATTAAATTCTGCAACATTGAAGTGGATTAGCATTATTGCATCTCGCGGTAATTTGCTGTCACTTCTCTCACGGAAACATATTATGTCTGTGTGCCTATTTCTCTCTCTCTCTCTCTCTCTCTCTCTCTCTCTCTCCCTCCCTCCCTCCCTCCCTCCCTCTCGTTGTAGTTCGTACATTCAAAATCAGTCATCAAATCCTTTACTCAAATGGCTTTGTACGTTTTAAACAGTATTAAGCGAATAACAAACTTTTTATTTCCCAGGTTAATATCATGGCAATGCTTCTTCTTCAAACAATGGCACGATATTGACTTTTAGGTGTATGAGGTGTAAAATCATCATCTACCGGGTATCTATCTATCTATCTATCTATTTACTCAGGCCCGATCCCAACTTTTCCTATTTTTATTTTTTTATTTTTTTTTGGGGGGGGACTCAAGATAGAGCCAGAATAGGGACAACACAAAGCACAGTAGACAACATTGAACACACACAAACAAAATACAAATTCATGAAAATCTTCATGGTTACTGGATAAACAAGAACAGTAATGTGACGCCTTTACACTTATATCACAACCTAAAAATATGGAAGACGCCTACGCAAGGGAAACCAAAAATTAGGGTGTACTGTATGGCTGTTCCCTAGTATTATGTAGTGAGCCTATATCATATATACTAGCAGGGGTACCCGGCGTTGCCCGGGTTTAAATTCTACTACCATAATCACCATCATCAATCACTACTACCACAATCATCACAATACTACTACTACCATAATCACCGGCCTCGACCTCCCTGTGCATCATTAAACGGCGACCTCGATTTCGGCCGCTAAATGACCTCCGATTTTGGATCTGACCTCATCCGTACCCCCATTTTGGGGAGCTGCGAACAACTTTCGTTCCATACACCTTTTCTGCCCCAAACGGCCAATTTTTTTTTTTTTTTCAATTTCAGCCTCGAAACTACCTCCGATCGTGGCCTCGCCCTCTCTATGACCTGACCCAGGTCAATTGACACCCACATGCAAAGTTTCAGCTCCCCAGGTCCAAAACTGCGGCCGCCTATTAAGAACACACAGCCAGACAAACAGACACACGAACTGATTTAATAATATAGATATTTCTACTGGGACCTTTTGACAACCGTACAACCACTCCAGCAACACACACTTGACTTACGTATGCATAGTTCTAAATGAATATTTCGTTGACTTACGTATGCATACATGACTATTTCGTTGACTTACGTATGCATACATGACTATTTCGTTGACTTACGTATGCATACATGACTATTTCGTTGACTTACGTATGCATACATGACTATTTCGTTGACTTACGTATGCATACATGACTATTTCGTTGACTTACGTATGCATAGATGACTATTTCGCGGACTTACACCTATGCATTCTACCTTTATTTTAGCTGTATGCTGGACAATTCCCCAACTTCCTCACCACCACTCAAAGTTCCCAACATTGTCTCCACAACAACCCAACTCCTGTCTGGCCTTGTTTCACACACTGTCCTGCCTCACTGTTGAGCCTGTCAGAAGTTGAGCCGAGCTGTCGCTTCGGCTAAGCATCTACAAGTTTACACACTATATGTTGCTTCACAATGGGGCCGGGGAAGGATATCAATCAATATAACCTGCTATTGTCCCGTCACCAGCACCTATGATGCGCGAGACAAATTACCTGCTTAAGGGGAGATGGGCCGGTTTTTTGGACCACTTTCTCCCTCATGTTTAGCCCCAATAGTTTCAGATTTTAAGACGTTCGGTTACTAAGTTTGGAGATTTTAAGACCTTTCGTCCCATTTATTTGAAATATTTAGACTTTTCGTGTAATTTAGTTGTCAATTTTTTCCTGGCGAGCGATAGCGAGCCTGTAATTTAAGAGGAACCGGCCTTTGGCCGGGAAATTTTTCTATCGAAAAATGTACAAATTTATCTTGAAGATGGGTCTTGGACATGTGTTTTTTCAAGCTTGATGGAGGTCTAGGGAGGAAACTAAAAATATAAAATAAAGACACAGTACATAAAGATACAGTACATAAAGATACAGTACATAAAGACACAGTACATAAAGATACAGTACATAAAGATACAGTACATAAAGATACAGTACA
Organism: Paralithodes platypus; assembly: GCA_032716605.1. Lineage (NCBI taxonomy): Eukaryota > Metazoa > Arthropoda > Malacostraca > Decapoda > Lithodidae > Paralithodes > Paralithodes platypus. Next base: position 18,107,089 of record CM064577.1, on the reverse strand, counting down.
TAAAGATACAGTACATAAATGATCAAATAAATACGGCCAAACCCCAATAATGTATTTGGTATTGTCCAGCCATCAGCTCCCTCCCTCCCTTGACCCTGTGAGAACCACCCTCGTGTATCTGTCTGTCTGGCTGTCCATTTGTCTCATTCGATATCTGTCCCTTCTGTCTCTCACCTCACCTCTCTCTCTCTCTCTCTCTCTCTCTCTCTCTCTCTCTCTCTCTCTCTCTCTCTTGTAATATTAACTCCTTAGCCATACAGAATATCCACCTGTTACACTCAATGTACTTCCAATATATATCGATAGGAAGTGAGAGAGAGAGAGAGAGAGAGAGAGAGAGAGAGAGAGAGAGAGAGAGAGAGAGAGAGAGAGAGAGAGAGAGAGAGAGAGAGAGAGAGAGAGAGAGAGAGAGAGAGAGAGAGAGAGAGAGAGAGAGAGAGAGAGAGAGAGAGAGAGAGAGTGTCTGAGCTCTCACTGAATACGCACCCTTACAAAACTATTGACTTAACAAACTAATTCACATGACTCTAAACCCACATCCTGGTAACCAAGATGACACATTCACCCGGTTTTGTTTGTCGTGCTGTTATTATTTACGTTCACAAAATACAGCTTTCATTTTGTAGTAGAAATTCTGAGTTACAAGGCGCAACGCACTTACGCAGTGATACAACTAAATACACTAAATTTGGCAAACTGTAAATTAAGAAACTGGAGGTGGTAGCAAGGGTCACTGTTGAAGACTGATTATCGGCCTGATTTTATGTTAAAGAAATGTCTTATTAAGGGGAGGTATTTAGTTTGTTCCCTAGACCTCCATCAAGCTTAAAATTACACCCCCTTGAATCCCTTTCAAGATAAATTTGTACATTTTTCGGTAGAAAAATTTCCCGGCCGAAGGCCGGTTCCTCTTAAATTACAGGCTCGCTATCGCTCGCCAGGATAAAATCGACACCTGAATTGCACGAAAGGGCTTAATATGGGGTGAAAGTTCTTAAAATCGCTAAACTAATGGGGCAAACGTTTTATAATATCAAAAGCAATGGGGCTAAACATGAGGGAGAAAGGGGTCGAGAAAATATCCCTCAAGTGGAGATCTCCCCTTAATGTAATATAATTAGGGAGTCTACTAACAATATTTGTTATCCCTTTCAGACCTTTAAACTTTAATCTGGCAACTATTTAACTTTAATCCGGCTACTATTTAACTTTAATCTGGCTACTATTTAACTTTAATCTGGCTACTATTTAACTTTAATCCGGCTACTATTTAACTTTAATCCGGCTACTATTTAACTTTAATCCGGCTACTATTTAACTTTAATCCGGCTACTATTTAACTTTAATCCGGCTACTATTTAACTTTAATCCGGCTACTATTTAACTTTAATCCTGCTACTATTTAACTTTAATCCGGCTACTATTTAACTTTAATCCGGCTACTATTTAACTTTAATCCGGCAACTATTTAACTTTAATCCGGCAACTATTTAACTTTAATCCGGCAACTATTTAACTTTAATCCGGCTACTATTTAACTTTAATCCGGCTACTATTTAACTTTAATCCGGCTACTATTTAACTTTAATCCGGCAACTATTAACTTTAATCCGGCAACTATTTAACTTTAATCCGGCTACTATTTAACTTTAATCCGGCAACTATTTAACTTTAATCCGGCTACTATTTAACTTTAATCCGGCTACTATTTAACTTTAATCCGGCTACTATTTAACTTTAATCCGGCAACTATTTAACTTTAATCCGGCTACTATTTAACTTTAATCCGGCAACTATTTAACTTTAATCCGGCTACTATTTAACTTTAATCCGGCTACTATTTAACTTTAATCCGGCTACTATTAACTTTAATCCGGCAACTATTTAACTTTAATCCGACAACTATTTAACTTTAATCTGGCTACTATTTAACTTTAATCTGGCAACTATTTGACGACTGTATTCAGTGTAAAAAGGGCCTCCTTCAATTAACAGGCGTCGAACTATCTCACTTAATCATTTTGACTACCACAGAGCCTGCTTAAACTGCACAAAATCGTCTAAATATAACTAGAAACCAATTATGAAGGGGTTAATTTATCCAGTGTTGTATTCCAGGTATGCATGCAAGTATAAACTGGAATGGTAAGGCGGGGGCACATGTTTAGGAGTACAAAGGAGTACAAAGGAGGATGAGGATGTTGATCTAAATTACCTATCTTATAAGTATATATACCAAGTAAAGGTAATGTGTAAACTTCAAACAACCCCATCCATATTGTGTGTGTTTTTTTTTATCCTACTGCAATTCAGGTAAACAACCAAAGTGTCACATGCCGAGGATAACATACTATTTTCAGTAACAGTTGGCATAGAACGTACTAATAAAAAATAAAACAAAATTGTTTCACCAGTTTCGGAAGTGACTCATTTATCTAGTTTTGAAGTTTTTAATATTATGCCTGTTAATATTGTGATATAAATTACTCTTTCTCTCTCTCTACACCCACTGTCAAATACAATTTAGTTAACACACAACTAACTTCACTCATTCACACACAAATAACAAGCTACGTTTAATGTGCAGAACACCCACACCAATTCATTCATTCTCACTAACATATACAATAGTTTTTTTTTCTTTCTTACATACAAACAATCATATTCACTTCAATAACTATTAAGTTTCAGACCAAACACGTTTGAGCCGAGTGTTAACACACACATCGGCTGCAGCCTACACACTGATTCAACGCATAATTTTCACAAATCTGTGCTCGTTTCCTTGCATTGACATTTTGCAAAACAAATTGTCTCTAATCAGTCCGTGAAAACTAAATACCCCTTTAACCTAGGTGCTCCATCAATCATGTTTTTTAATGGTCTGCCAGTGCGGGACATTTAAAGGTCAAATTGGACAAAATTGGTTAAGTTTACCATATGAAGCAATATCACTGCTCCATATGCACATATTTAACTTTTATAATGAACATGTGAACATTGAAGAACCAGAAAAATGCATAAAGAGCAAATAGTCAGTGAAGAACCATATTATTGTGACAGGAGAGGTGGCAAATGCATAGGAGGGAGGACAACATAGATGTACTCTCTCTGACTGCTTGAGCCTCACTGACCGTGACTGACGATTCTGAGGCGCATTTTTGAGAGCTTTTTGGCTTAAGCCTGGCTTCCCCCTTTGGCTTAAGCAAGAGCAGCCGCGCAAAAATGGTTTGGCTCGACTTCGACCACAAGTCACGTAACATAAACAACAAGACGACCTAGTGGTCTGGTCTGGTGCAGTTGTAAAGGTTTTTCCCTCAATTGTTCGGGGAGATCACCTTTTCAACGGCCCCCCCCATATTTGTTATTGATTAAGCTTTTGGTTATTTACTGATATTTCAACTTCTTTTGTCTTTTTGTCCAAATTTATGTCTATTTCCTGTTTTATTATTCTCTGAATAGTATGTCTGCTATTTAATTATATTATTTGTGTAAGGCCTATCAAATAGTTTGCTATAGGCCTAGGCCTAGTCCGTACATTATAGGCTACTGTATAGGTTGGGCAGAAATCGTAAACCCCAACCTCTCATAACTCAAAAAGGACTACAGTAATCCACCTAATATTTCTACCAACTAGGCAGACTTGGTTAGGGATTATGTGAATAAATTGACGACTCATTTGCTTAAGCCCTTTTTGAGTTACAGAGGTTAGAGGTTACGATTTCTGCCCAACCTAGAATGAATGGACTATAGTGTTTGTATATCTTGGTAACGTTCACAATATAGTACAAAATTATCCAGTGTTATGACAATGCTATCATAACTATCAATACACTATCAATAACACGATTTGGGAACTAGAAGGATTTCTTTACACACACAGAACGAGTATTTTCCAGATCGGCCTGGATGATTCTGCCAATAGCCTACCGTGTGTCCTGTAATAGTGCATATCAAGCTAACTATAATATAATAGAATATCATTATATAATATAATATAATATATATTACATTACTTATGTATTCATAATATACACTCGATCTAGTCTCTATGGTATTTACCCAATACAAAACAATGAAAAAAGAAAAAAAAAAAAAAAAAAAAAAACATATTGTTTACAAACAATTCCCGCTTAAGCCAAGGTCCCAAAGTCAAGCGGCCTTTCAGGGCGGATTGAGATAAGTCGATCCTGCTTAAGCGCGGCTCGAGTTTGGCTTAAGTTTTGTCCTCGCAAAAACGAATTTCGCTCTTGGCTTAAGTCTGGCTTAAGCCAAAACGCTCGCAAAACCGCGCCTCTGGCTGTCTGTCGAGACTGTCGTGCATGTATGAGGAGGGAGGTAGGGAGAGCGTAGAGGAGGGTGACTGGATGTATTTGAGGGGGGAGGGAGGAAGTAGGGAGGGAAAGGGGAAGGAAAAAGTAGAATAAAGGAAGAGGGGGGAAGTTGAGGCCATATCAGATATGGATCAAAACGGCCACAGACCAAAAGGGGCACTCAGTCAATTCCAATAATATTAATTGAACCTTTTAGCCTTAGACCAAAATGGCCCCTGACCAACACAGCAGAAAACAAGACGATATAAAACTATATCAGTACTTGCACCAGTTTAGACTCACAGCGGAGACATGTACTTCATTTTTGTTGCGGTTTAGTCAGCCTCTCAACCCTCAAAACCACAACCACCATCACCAACACAACCCTCAACCATCACAACCACAACCAACATCTGCACTACCACCACCAAACACAAGACTATCACAACCCTCAACCACCACAACCAGAACCAATATCTGCACTACCACCACCAAACACAACACTATCATAACCCTCACCCACCACAACCACAACCAACATCAGCACTACCATACTACAACCATCACCAACACAACCACAACCCTCAACCATCACAACCACAACCAACATCTGCACTACCACCACCAAACACAACACTATCACAACCCTCAACCACCACAACCACAACCAACATCAGCACTACCATACTACAACCATCACCAACACAACCACAACCCTCAACCACCACAACCACAACCAACATCAGCACTACCACCACCAAACACAACACTATCACAACCCTCAACCATCACAACCACAACCAACATCTGCACTACCACCACCAAACACAACACTATCACAACCCTCAACCACAACCAACATCAGCACTACCATTCTACAACCATCACCAACACAACCACAACCCTCAACCATCACAACCACAACCAACATCTGCACTACCACCACCAAACACAACACTATCACAACCCTCAACCATCACTATCACAACCCTCAAAACCACAACCACCATCATCACTACAACCATCACCAACACAACCACAACCCTCAACCATCACAACCACAACCAACATCTGCACTACCACCACCAAACACAACACTATCACAACGCTCAACCATCACTATCACAACCCTCAAAACCACAACCAACATCATCACTACAACCATCACCAACACAACCACAACCCTCAACCATCACAACCACAACCAACATCATCACTACAACCATCACCAACACAACCACAACCCTCAACCATCACTATCACAACCCTCAACCACCACAACCAGAACCCAACATCAGCACTACCATACTACAACCATCACCAATACCACCACAACACTACCACAACCCTCAACCATCACAACCAGAACCAACATCAGCACTACCACACTACAACCATCACCAATACCACCAGAGCTACCACAACCCTCTACAGTGGTACCATAACTCGATCTTCAACACAACCACACCACTACCACAACCCTCAACCACCATCATCACTACCACACCTCAACCATCACCAATACAACTACAACACTACCACAACCCTCAACCATCACAACCATAACCAACATCAACACTACCACGCTACAACCAACATCAACACTACCACGCTACCAATACCACCAGAGCTACCACAACCCTCTACAGTGGTACCATAACTCATCTTCAACACAACCACAACACTACCAAAACCGTCAACCATCACAACCATAACCAACATCAACACTACCACCATCACCAACACAACCCTCAACCACCACAACCAACATCACCACTACCACACTACAACAACCACCAACACAACCAGAGCTACCACAACCCTCCACAGTGGTATCATAACTCAACCACAACACTACCACAACCCTCACAACCATAACCAACATCAACACTACAACGATCACCAACACAACCAATAAAACACATAACCCTGAATCATCACAACCAAAACCAACATCAGCACTAACACACTACAACCATCACCAATACCATCAGAGCTACCACAACCATTCAATGTCGTTGTGTTGGTGTATGTTGTCTGTGGCTCTGAAGTTATGTGTACCGGTACTATTAATGTCGTTGTGTTGGTGTGTTCTGTGGCTCTGAAGTTATGTGTACCGGTACTATTAATGTCGTTGTGTTGGTGTATGTTGTCTGTGGCTCTGAAGTTATGTGTACCGGTACTATTAATGTCGTTGTGTTGGTGTATGTTGTCTGTGGCTCTGAAGTTATGTGTACCGGTACTATTAATGTCGTTGTGTTGGTGTATGTTGTCTGTGGCTCTGAAGTTATGTGTACCGGTACTATTAATTAAATGAACTGATACACAAAATGAGTAAATATTTGTAATATGTTCTTGTGGTTGTCCAACATCAGAGTTTATTTCCTCTGATCAATTAATTTAATTATTTAGTGTCACTCCTACCACCAAACACCTCCCAATGAAATTAATGAAAACATGTGATCCTTCCGGGACTTGAACCTGTGCTACCACATGCAGATCTTAAACATCCTAACCATTACATCACCAAGACAGTTTTATAAGACGAAACAACTGACTGGCAGACTAACCAACAGGACGAGATATGGAAGACAAAAAACAAAACAAATAATAATAAAAAAATAAATAAAAAAAACACGCTCTAACACACATCTAAGTTTGTAGGTAAGAATATATTGCAGTACATTCAAAGTTATATATCATGAGGACAGACGATTATAATTATGTCATAACATGGTGAAAGGTTAATTGGCTGGATCAATGTCAATTTACTGTGCACACAACCTGATGGCAGCAATTAATGATGAGCCCAGATAATTACTGAAACCATTAAGCCGTCATTATCATAGCAATACTTGTCTACGGTAATTGCAATGTTGACTCGATTTGCATGCATATACGATTGTTAGTATGATGAGAAGTAGTTATCGTAAATAATATATACAAAATAACACACTTGATTGGCCGTTGAAAATAAAATGAGATTCGTTTCACTTATTGGGTGAAATTAAATGCACATCTGTGTATTTATTTATGATCGTGGCGCGCGCGCGCACACACACACACACACACACACGCACGCACACACACACACACACACACACACACACACACACACACACACACACACACACACACACACACACACACACACACACACACACACACACACACACACACACACACACACACACACACACACACACACACACACACACACACACAGTACATACCGGTACACACACGCACACTTGGGCATGCATACATTAATTATTTTCCTTTTATTTAATTACTGGTTTACGAATGATAGATGGGTATACACATAGTAAAGCAACACAGCTTATTAATAATAACAATATTATTCAACAATATTACGCAGCACAATTATCAAATTCAGACAACGGGAACAGAGCGGCAACCAATTTTGAATTATTTAATAAATGTTTTAGTACTTCATGTGACTAGAGTGATCTGTCATTTGGATGGGTTTCCGATGGCATATGTATCAATGTTAAAAGGGGTAGCTTAATATAGTGTGAACATCGATTAATCTATACGAAGGATTAGTATATTCTATTAAATATCATCTCGCCATTATGCCTTCCAGTGTTATTCTTACATTGCCTTTAACCCTTCCAGACCCAGCGATGTTTTTTTGTTTTCTATATTTCAGCTACATTTAGACGATTATATGAAACTTAGGAAGGATATATGGCAGATAAAAGAATACATTAAGATAGTCTGTAGCCATTTAATTGGTGGACGTCCTTCCTAAGCTGAACAAAATCGTCTAATAGTTGCCAGAATTTAATGAAAAGTACATCACCGGTACAGTATGGGTTATTTCAAGAACTATAAAGAAACCCATGGACAAGACATGGAAGCTAAAGTGATATTCCCCGGCTTGAAATACGCGGTGGTTTACAAGGCGAGGTATACAACATGGCGGTAACTGAACAGGTAGTGTCTGAATCTCTCCCTATACTTGGCTCTGGGTTGCGGGTCGTCTGTTGTTGTCATTTGTTATGAAGTGTTGTCATTATGTTCGCCTCTGTTTGGTTCATTATACGTGTACTGAGAGAGAGAGAGAGAGAGAGAGAGAGAGAGAGAGAGAGAGAGAGAGAGAGAGAGAGAGAGAGAGAGAGAGAGAGAGAGAGAGAGAGAGAGAGAGAGAGAGAGATAACTATATTGTTGATTATACGTGTACTGATCAAGAGAGAGAGAGAGAGAGAGAGAGAGAGAGTAAGCAAAATAAATATAGTGCATGAGAGAGTGTTGAGGAGTTAGCATGTATGTAGTTTTGTGTTCTTTTAATGTTGGTTGAGAAGTATGTTGTATTGTGGCTCATTCATTAATTACAAACATGTCATTTGCACTTATCATATCTGCCCACCAAATTTGTGAAAATCTCCAGATCTACTAAATTGAACCATTTCTTCCCTGGTGCATATCCTATCTGCCCAAAATGTTTCGTGAACATCGGTTCATAATTGTTTGGTATATCTTGTTTACGAATAAACAGACACACAAATGGAGGCGAAAACATGATCTACGTCCAACTCCATTGGCGGAGGTAAAAACGGATACATGTCAACTCGTACCCAAGACAACTCGTACTCGAGACATCTCGTGTCTTTAAAAGACAACTCGTACTCACTTTTTGGACAACTCGTACCAAAGACAGATCGGGCTCAATTACCACCCTTGTATCCAATTCCAAATAAATTTTAAACCTTTCTAGGCCTTTCTAAGTTATTTTCTTTTCTTTCTTTATGTTCATATTGTGTGGAGGTAATACCTTTTCATAGGCACCTCTTTGCCCTTTTTTTTTTAATCGCCGAACTATTATATACTTATATACCGGTACCTATAGAGCTTAGCGATTCACGAGTTTCATATAGTTTTTGAACACATTTATAATGAATTATGCAAATATCATTATGCTACGGACAAAAAATCGATCGATTATTTGTATGCATTATTTATACAACTCCGCCTACTAGCAGACTCTCGCACATGGTATAGGCTATTGACGCAACATTTAAAGTTGTTACACAGACATTTTATTAGCTGCTATCAGTCTATGTATTTCTTCGCTCTGAGGACTGCATCAAACATGTTCCATTGGCTTTTGTATTATATATGAGTCGACAACGTCAAGAGGACTACGAGAGGGTAGGCCTAATCAGTGCTATTAGTCCGCCCTCCCCAGATGTTGATGAAATTGTGTGTGACTTTGAGGCAGAATTTGGCAATCTATACCCTCGATATTACCAGGTAATCATAATTACCAGGTAATCATATTCACGGCTGTTCCTTTCATTGGTGCCAGGCAGTTTACAGACAGATTGGAATCCTCGGACTTCAGACTACATACCACTAAAAGGGACCAGTATATAAACTAGCAAACAATTACTGGCCCTGCAGTATCTACCAAGGCGTCATATCCCCGGTGCCTATGAGTGCCTTAGGTGTCGGGCGAATAGCTGCAAAAAACTTGTCTTCCCTTTTAAATAGGCTACCAGGGGACACCACCTTGTAAAACAAAAATAGGCCACATTGCCTACCTGTATTGTTGGTCCGGAAATGGCAACCAGAGATAGTATCGTATCACATACAAGACGATAATCAAACCAAAATTTATCAAAGCAATAACAAAAAGAATATATAATACACTAGTATTATTATGTTCTCTCCACTAACCAACTTCACTCCTAAACTCGATTAATGAAATTAACAAACACATGTGGCAGTCCGGGGAATCGAACCCAGGACGCTCAAAACCGAAAATCAAAACACTTATGCATTGCACCACGTATTATGATACATAAAAGAGGAGGGGCCGTTTTCAAGGTTATTGGTACGAGTTGACTAGGCAAGTGAGTACGAGTTACTCGTTCCGCCAGGTACGAGTTGGTCCATTTCAAATCCTCCTCTCTCTCTCTCTCCACACGTGTGTCCCTTCCAGCATAGCTTTTATATTTTTACGATGCAAATTTTACTACCTCGTTATTCTTCTTTCACTAAGCCCTCTCTTTTGTCTCTCCCTCCCTTTGTATTCTTTCCGTCTCTCCCTCTTCCCTCCTTTATCGTCCGCTTTCTTCTGTTCCTTCCCTCCCATCGGTTCTTTATATTATTGTAAGTTCTTCTGCTCCTTCCTCTCCTCTATGACTTTTATGTATCTCTTCAGTATTCCTTATAATTATATTTACAAAATAAACAATGATTTCCTTTACGTTGCTCCTATTATCCTATATAACCTTTCCCATTTAATTATCGTCCTTTCTAATCATCTATCGTGGACATTCATTTGTATTGTAAGTTATAGAAAATTGTTATAGGTTATGTGTTTCATATTTTGTAAGGCTCTTGGTTATATGGAAATGTTCTGGCTCTCGCTCTCGCTCTCTCTAAAACACCACTGAACCATAATACACCAATGTCGTAACATCATGACATTAACTAAAGCTCTTAAGTTCAATCGAGATATAAATGTACATACGTGTTTCATTACACAATCTCTTAAGTTCAATCGAGATATAAATGTACATACGTGTTTCATTACACAATCTCTTAAGTTCAATCGAGATATAAATGTACATACGTGTTTCATTACACAATCTCTTAAGTTCAATCGAGATATAAATGTACATACGTGTTTCATTACACAATCTCTTAAGTTCAATCGAGATATAAATGTACATACGTGTTTCATTACACAATGCATGGATAGGATACGCATGAAGCATATGTCCAACAATAAAGAGAGAGAGAGAGAGAGAGAGAGAGAGAGAGAGAGAGAGAGAGAGAGAGAGAGAGAGAGAGAGAGAGAGAGAGAGAGAGAGAGAGAGAGAGAGAGAGGGGAGGTGAGGGGTGAGGCGAGAGAAATAGAGGAAGGCAGAAAAACAGAAAAAAAAGTCTTCCTGTTTAATGATATGTTCGTTGTAATTATCATCGCAGCATAATCCAAAGTATCAGTAAAACTACGGTAGCCTATGTAAAATGGCAATTATTGTGGGCTGGAACATAATGTTGATCTTAGTAAGAGCCTTTCTTAAAATTATATACGGGTAGGTTTCTAAATAACGTAACACAATTAAAACAAGTGGCTTAAATGCTTCACAACACACCTACTTCATAACCGCGAGATAGGCTACTATAATGTAATAGGAGTTGGACAGTGAAAGGGAGGGACGAGGGAGGGAAGAAAGGTGGGGTGGAGGGTAGGTGGAGCGAGGGAGGGGGGTTAGGAAGGTGGAAGGGAGGGAGGAAAGGTGGGGTGGAAGCAAAGACCCTATAGAGTCATAGTCATAGACCCTATAATTATTTACTATCCTTGGTGGAAGGTAGGTGGAGTGAGGGAGGGAGGGGGGTTCGGCGTTGCCATATTACTATTTTACTGGGATCTTCAAGAACACTGTGTGGCAAACTGTAAATGTTCTTCAAGAACACTGTGTGGCAAACTGTACATGTTCTTCAAGAACACTGTGTGGCAAACTGTAAATGTTCTTCAAGAACACTGTGTGGCAAACTGTAAATGTTCTTATAATATACACGACATAACATTACTATAGGGGTTAATAATATCCAATACATGAAACAGACATGACACTACCATATTACACATGAAGATAAAATGTATAGATAATCATAATAGCTCCCAACGTGTATAATGCTTAGCGGATAATATCCCATTAAATGGTGATGATGACTGTAGAATTTTACTGGAGGCGCGCATTTAACAGGTACCACCACGGACTTATTAGAGATTTAATTTAGGTTTCCACGCATCCATCAACAACCTACACCCTTTTCTGGTCTGATACTAGTAATAGAAACGATTTAATACAGTTTTTAATGTGGTTTTCGACGGGAATAAAGAAGCGCGTTTGGGCCAAAACTCGGGAGTTTACCCACCGGCTCTTCCGATCTTCGGTTTGTTGACAAGACGCTCGACTTATAGTTACGTTTGCTGGGTATAATCCTGTGTAGCGTACCGGTAGACCTGTGTTTATCTCAAATATTTGATAATGTTACAATCTATTTTTACATTTTACATTCATAAATAGTTCACTAATAGATTAGGTTAGGTTAACCTTTGGTTAGGCTAGGTTAAATATATTGTTCAAACTTCAATGATTCTTAGTAAATAGCCTAGGCCTAGGCATCTGAAAAACAGTTCCTCCCGCTACACAGGATCTTGCTACATACTGTATACCGCGGCCTAAATGTTAATTAAGCCGCCAATATGGGAACTGAGCGAATTTAGCTAGTTTAACACCGGGTCGAAACCATTGATATATTATTTAGGCAAATAGGCCTATAGCCTATTACTTGTCATGTACTTCATTGCCATATATGTCCAAACCGTCGGTAATTCATTATAATATATGCCCTAAATAACTAACAACAAATCTGCTGATATTTGGTATTGATAAATACGTGCAATGTAATGAACATAAAAACACAAACAAATTTAAATTTCTATGAAAACATTCCACACTGATATTTGGTATTGATAGATAGATAGATAGATAGAAATCTGAGGATGTAGTAGGCTATCCGGGCTACGGTCGTCCAAGGATACAACTAGGCTATCTCAACCTTGCGGTCATATTTACATAGGTCGTACGCTCGGGGTTTCGCTTTTGTTTTTGCCCCCTGCTGGCAACATATATGATGACAATAAGTCATGGGGGGAGGGGGCAAAGCCCCCCTCAACTTATTTTTGTATCCTACGGCAGTCAAAATTGCCGGAAATGTGATCTCGAGCAAGGGCATGTTTTGTTGCTTTGGGGTCTTAGATTGATGGATAATGTTTGTTTTGCAATTTCCGACGGGGTTCATAAAATAACACCTAAAACACCAAAAACAAGGTAAACAAATAAAAAATAGACCTAGTTGTAAAAATCGTCCCCGGTGTTAAACAAGATATTTACCGAAATGAGTTAGATGCACGAAGTAGCCTACTAACCTCGAGCACAACGTAAACAAACGATCGACGTTACTCCCGCGAACACAAATTGTCCACCTAGTTATCTTTATATTTCGTCTAATATTGTTACTATTAAAGTGTCCCCATTGTTGTTTAGTGTTTCGTACACCGGAATAGGGTGTAGCTTTGTGTTAGATGCGTGGAAACCGAACAAAAATCTGCATTAAATCCTTGGTGGTATCTGTCAAATGCGCGCCCCTACTGTATAGCAAAATTGCACCATGATGACTAGGCCTAACATAAGTGGACTAACCTCACTCCGGATTCTTCCACCCCTCCTCCCCACTGGAATCTGGATGTCCACGCGGGAAGGAAAACGACCCGTCCTTTGTCCACTCGATATTCACAACAGCAGTCCAGAAGTTCTCCCAGACTTGCAGTAAACACTATAACACAACACTAACAAAAAACACGTCAATCCTCTCCCGTGAGTGTTGGTTGACTGATGAGTGATAACGCTTTACACCCTCCCCCCCCTCCCCTCCTCCACAAAAACCCCGCCCTCCCTCCCCTCCCGCTCTACACATACCCCTCCACCACCTCTCTTGCTCTCCCTGTATTCCCACCACTCGCTTGTTTTCAGTTACTGGTGATTATCGCTATACCTTGCGCATTATATAGTAAACTCTAATTTGATATGGTGTCAAAGCTGTTCGCATAAGCCCAGTAATGAAGACATAAATGGAAGCTGGCAGTCTTGTTACCAGTTCCCTTCCTCTCTTCCCTTGTGCCTCTTGTCTCGATTCACCCACTTTGTTCCCCCCCCCCCCCTTCTCCCCCATTATCAGACGCAGATGAGTTTTCATAGGCAGTAAAAGTGAATGCAGAAGTTTTTTTTCTTTTTTTCTAGCAACATACTGGAATAATAAAGTGAAAACCTTAAGCAACTCAGTTTAAACTCTTCATTTTCTAAATTTATTGTGTATTATTTTCACCCCAACACCAAACGCCTCCAATGAAATTAATGAAAGCATATTATACTGTATGTGATCCACCGGTATTCGAACCTGGGTTATCACACATTACACCACCAAGACGTATCTGCAAAGTTAACTCAATGCATGAATATTACTTCGCTAATGTTAAGGTCTATCTGTCTATCTATCTTTCTATCTATTGCCAGACGACCAAGATGTTGAATTACGATCATCTCTCTCTCTCTCTCTCTCTCTCTCTCTCTCTCTCTCTCTCTCCTACTTTGAGTTGTCGGAAATAGGCTTCACCTGTAACCTGTCCATGCATTGTTTAGGAAATACGAATGCACATTTATAACTCGATAAAATAATTTAGGCCTACGGCTAGGATATCAATATAATGACATGAAAGAAAATGGGTTACAATATTAAGGGGGTACTACACGCTTTTTATGGACCTCCTTCTCCCTCGTGTTTAGCATATTAGTCTTGAGATTTTAAGACGTTCCTTCCATTAGTTTGGCGATTTTAACACCGTTCGCCTCATTTCGTTGTCAATTTCAAGACCTTTCGTGACATTTAGGTGCCGTTTTTTTCCTGGCGAGCGAAAAGCGAGCCTGTAATTTTAAGAGGAACAGGCGGTACAAGACTAATGGGGCTAAACATGAGGAAGAAGGGGGACCAGACAAAAGACCAATCTCCCCTTAAAACATCGGCTACCCGGGGAAGGTAGAAGGTGGGGGGGGGGGGAGTTGGTGAGTGAGAATATAAATACATTAAGGTAGTGGAGAACAAGAGACAGAAAGAGGAAAGAGATTAAGGGGAGGTCTCCACTTGAGGGATTTTTTTCTTGACCCCTTTCTCCCTCATGGTTAGCCCCATTGCTTTTGAGATTTTAAGACGTTTACCCCATTAGTTTGGTTATTTTAAGAATTTCCGCCCCATTCTGTCAATTTTAAGACCTTTTGTGCAATTTAGGTGTCGATTTTATCCTGGCGAGCGATAGCGAGCCTGTAATTTAAGAGTAACCGGCCTTCGGCCGGGACATTTTTCTACCGAAAAATGTACAAATTTATTTTGAAAGGGGGTCAAGGGGGTGACATTTTAAAATTGCTGGAGGAGTAGGAAACAAACTAGAAACCTCCCCTTAACTAGGAAGACAGATGAATACAGAAAAAGAGCACGACACAAAGACACAATAAATATAACTGCCTAGGAAAGTGCCGATGGAAAGGCATTAACCCTTTCTATACCAGCAACGTGTTATTTTTTATTCTAGCATTATTTAGACGCTTCTATGCAGCTTAGGAAGGATCTGAGGTAGTTGAAGGGGTTGATGGAGATAGATCGAAGCCTGATAATGGCTGGAGGCTCCTTTTAAACTGTATAAAATCGTATTATAGCAGCCAGAATAAAGTTAAAATAACGGCGCCGGTACCGAAGGGGTTATTACTCTCCGACTTTTAACTGAACTGAACTGAACTAACTACAAACTTCTCTGAAAACATGTCGATAAAATGTGATGTAGTTTAGACAATCAAATGTAAGTTTTCCTAAGTTGCATAAGTTTGTGCTACACGATAATGGTATCCTGATTTATGATATTAACATAACATTAACGAACACGTTATTCAATTGTTTTTATAGTCAATAACTACGATTAAATTGACATTATGTTTCTCTCTAAAGAACCTTGAAGAATACACTCTAATTGTTGGCATGCACACATTCATGACAATACACATTTGCATGGCTTTATTCACAACTTTAACACACCCATTTCCGGTGACGTCCTTCTCATTATATTCTAATTATTCTTAGACGATTTTATTCATATTAAAAAGGACTTCCATCAATAAACAGGCTTCGAACGATCTCACTTAACCCTATTTACTACCTCAGATCCTTCTACAACTGCACACCATCATCTAACTATATATAGCAAGAATAGAATTTTAAAAAGACGTGGGGTTTAAGGGGAGATTTCCACTTGAGGGATTTTTTCTGGACCCCTTTCTCCCTCATGTTTAGCCTCAATGTTTTTTAAGATTTGGAGATAAGTTAGGCGATTTTAAGAACTTTCGCCCAATTTCTGTCAATTTTAAGACCGTTGGTGCAATTTAGGTGTCGATTTTTTCCTGTCGAGCGATAGCGAGCCTGTAATTTAAGACGAACCGGCCTTCGGCCGGGACATTTTTCTACCGAAAAATTTACAAATTTATCTTGAAGGGGGTCTAGGGGGTGTAGTTTTTAGCTTAATAGAGGTCTAGGGAACAACCTAAAAAAAAAACCTTAACACCATGCTGACGACACATAATCCAAAGCTCCTGTGCCGAACATTTGTTATTGTATGTACGGTTGGGCAAATAAGTCATTTCTCCGCTGTCATTACGTTTTGCTCGCTCTGTGCTGTATTAATGTCTGTCAGATGTTGAATAGGGTGTGTACAGATAGGAAGATGTGTGTATATCTCACTCGAAACGATTAATTAAACCTTAGATAGTGCTGATACCAATTATTGATCGAAATATACTTGGTGCCGATCCATCACATATTTGGCCGACTGTACCAAGTTACAAGAAAGCCAACATCAGCATGGTGGTGAAAGGGAAGTTCCCATGAAGTGCACCATCTCACACTAAAGCAACATTAAGGGGAGATGGGTCGTTTTTCTAGCCCCCTTCTCTCTCATGTTTAGCCCCATTAGTGTTGAGATTTTAAGACGATCGGCCCATTAGTATGGCGATTTAAAGACCTTCCACCTCATTTCTTTGTCAATATTAAGACTGTCATTTAGGTGTCGATTTGTCCTGGCGAGCAATAGCGAGCCTGTAATTTACGAGGAACAGGCCTTCGGCCGGGACAACTTTCTATCGAAAAATGTACAAATTTATCTTGAAGGAGGGTCTTGGGCGGTTGCGATTTTCAGAAAGTTACCCTTCCCTTCTTCAATTATTATGCTCTACCCAACAACCAACTCTACTCCTAAAATCGATTAATAAAATATTACAAACACATGTGGCAGTCCGTGGATTCGAACCCAGGACGCTCACACCGAAAATCAAGAAGAAAACCTTAGCATCAAAGAAAGCGGGATACTGGAAAGCAACGCCACCAACAGATGCAGATGAGAGTGGAGGACTTAACTAAGCTGCAGATACATGGAGAGCTAAAACAATCACATGACTGTACGGTCGCGCTAATAAGTCACGTCCCAGCTGTCAATACGTTTGGCTCGTTCTGTGTTGTATTAATGTCTGTCAGATGTTGATAGGGTGGGTAAGTTTAGGAACATGTTTGTATATTTCACTCGATATGAAGAAATGAAGCTTAGATATTGCTGATACCAATTATTGATCAAAACATAATTGGTGCCGACACGTGACTTATTAGCGCGACTGTACAGCATACTGACAAATGTTCGTGAGCACTTGCTATTTTCGTTATGCCAATATATACATTTAGATTACATCAAAATAACTATATAAAAATAAATATGTATAATGTATGCATTAATATAAAGCTAATTTGATCTGAACATCATTCTAAATGGATATATTTGCATGCAGAAAATCGCAAAAACTCCAACATTAGTCAGTAGCTGTACCAAAGCAGGTCAGTGCAAGATCTCATATTGGCTTGCGTTCTTAAGGGGAGATTTCCACCTGGAGGATTTTTTCTGGACCCCTTTCTCCCTCATGTTTAGCCCCATTGCTTTTGAGATTTTAAGACGTTCGTCCCATTAGTTTGGCGATTTTAAAAACCCTCGCCCCTTTTCTGTCAATTTTAAGACCATTCGTGCCATTTAGGTGTCGATTTTATCCTGGCGAGCGATAGCGAGCCTGTAATTTAAGGGGAATCGGCCTTCGGCAGGAACATTTTTCTACCGAAAAATGTACAAATTTATCTTGAAAGGGGGTCTAGGGGGAGTAATTTTAAGTTTGATGGAAGTCTAGGGAATCAACTACAAACCTCCCCTTTATAAAATATTTGCTACTCTATTAAGCTTTAATTAGTTATAAACACAAATAATGAAACTGAAATTCGCCAAATCACATAGTGTACAATTGTTCATGTGAATTAGTGGTGTACAGTATTATGTCCTTAAGGGGAGGTATTTAGGTTGTTCCCTAGACCTCCATCAAGCTTAAAATTACACCCCCTTGAGCCCCTTTCAAGATAAATTTGTACATTTTTCGGTAGAAAAATGTCCCGGCTGAAAGCCGGTTCCTCTTAAATTACAGGCTCGCTATCGCTCGCCAGGAAAAAATCGACACCTAAATGGGACGAAAGGTCTTAAAAGTGACATAAATGGGGTGAGAGTTCTTAAAATCGCAAAACTAATGGGGCGAACGTCTTAAAATCTCAAAAGCAATAGGGCTAAACATGAGGGAGAAAGGGGTAAAGAAAAAAATCCCTCAAGTGGAAATCTGCCCTGAACATAATTGAATAATATACCATAATAATATAAAAGTACTGAACAAGAAAATGTCATCGAAACCTCACCTCTTCCAAACTACCACTGCCTTATACGTTTCATGAACAGAGGGTTGTTTTCAAGCTGAACACACAATCTTGGCCATACTTGAAATATCGCAAGAAGCAGGCATCGAATGAAAGATTGTTTACATTTTAACATCGAAGTGTCCATACTCCTACTGCATACCTCTCGCCCCTCTCTTTATCAAACACACACACACACACACACACAAACACACATACATACACACACTGCCTTCCACTGACCGCGAGGGACCGGGTGAGGGTTCGAGCCACCATTAGAATCCTAAAGTTTATTTCGGCCATAGCGACGGAGAGAATTGTGTCGTGGTTCCTCCCTAACCAAGCTGCCATCAGCCTGTGTTAGCCTATACATATTCTCACCAATACAAAGTGCATCTGCATATGTACTTGGTGGGAAGCCAGGCACCTCACGGTCGCCAAAGGTTGCATGTGACCTCATAGTTAGGGTAGAATAAGTATTGTACTGTAGCTAGGTTTAAGAAAAACTCTGTAGATGTTCAGCCTCAGGGCTGCAATGAACAATAAACCGACAATTATAATTTTCATTATTATTACACAGGAAACATCTGAAAAGGCACCATTTATCATATGAAACGAAAAAGAATAATTCTATTGAGTACACACGATTTAACATAGCTATAATTAAGCTGGTTCCTAGTTAATGTATTTTATCAGACTACAGAGATTTGAGTACGATAAAAAGAGAGCAAGTTACTAATACAGATCTGTCCGGGCTACCGAACCGGTGGACCAACTGTCTGATTTTGATGGTTGACACACAACTGTCACTGATCCCACTCCGACAATTACCCTTGTTGTTGTGTGTGTGTGTGTGTGTGTTTGTGTGTATGATGTATGTGTGTGTGTGTGTGATGTGTGTATAAGGCAGCAGTAATAGCAGACACCTTGACGTTATTGATGTTTGAAGTTTAATTGACAAAGTTGAGGAAGTGCGAGGCTGTGAGATATTAGTATCAATGTTACCATGGGATACTGACTCTACGTTTTCCCTCGCTATCCGATCAACACATTCAATTGCACAAGTCATACATGTAGTGTTGCTTAAGGGAGCCCACCTCGCTGTTTCTCTCTTTCTCACTCTCTCTCTGGGTTGTATCCATTCGACCCCATTCAGCCTACTGTTTTAAGACTTTTACCCTCATCCAAATGTTAATATTTTCACAGCATATATATATATATTTGTTTACAGCAAGCGAAATTTATACATTTTTCGATAGAAAAATTTCTCCGGCGAAGCCGGATTTCTCCGTACAATGCTGGCTCGCTATCGCTCGCCAGAAAGAAATCAACACCTGAATGGGTATAAACGTCTTCAAACATTTGATTGAATGGGGCGGAATGGATACAAGCCAGAGAAAGAGAGGAAAGGATAAAAAGAGAAACAAAAAGTAGGTGACCCCCATTGAATTGACAAAGTTGAGGAAGTGCGAGGCTGTGAGATATTATCAATGTCACTACCATGGGACACTGACTCTACGTGTTACTACCATGGGACACTGACTCTACGTGTTACTACCATGGGACACTGACTCTACGTGTTACTACCATGGGACACTGACTCTACGTGTTACTACCATGGGACACTGACTCTACGTGTCACTACCATGGGACACTGACTCTACGTGTTACTACCATGGGACACTGACTCTACGTGTTACTACCATGGGACACTGACTCTACGTGTTACTACCATGGGACACTGACTCTACGTGTTACTACCATGGGACACTGACTCTACGTGTTACTACCATGGGACACTGACTCTACGTGTCACTACCATGGGACACTGACTCTACGTGTTACTACCATGGGACACTGACTCTATGTGTTACTACCATGGGATACTGACTCTACGTGTTACTACCATGGGACACTGACTCTACGTGTTACTACCATGGGATACTGACTCTACGTGTCACTACTATAGGACACTGACTCTACGTGTTACTACCATGGGACACTGACTCTACGTGTCACTACAAAGGAGTACAAAGGAGTACAAAGGAAATCAAGCAACAACAGATCTAGTGACCCTTCTAGGTTGCTTGTCCTCCAAAACACTGAGGATCAAGTGTCCAAACAGTGGTTTAGAGTGGGTAAGGGAACATTGGAAAGGGAACTACTGCCCTGCCACTAACGTGGCAGGACTAGGAAGTTAGTAGGGGACATATGGGTTAGTAACTGAGGGGAGGATAAAGTTATTCATTTACAAACGCAGTCAGTCGCGGGTTTGATGCGAGATATTTGTCTAGGCGGAATTTAAATGAATCAACGGTGCTGCAGTCTATAACGTCTCGGGGAAGCCCATTCCACAAGTTGACAACTCGATTGAAGAAGAAATTCTTAGATTCGTGCGAGTTAAAAGATTTACCAATAATTTTGCAACCGTTTCCCCGCGTGTAATTAGATTGGTCGATAGTGAAGTACTTACTACAGTTCATATTGTCGATGCCTTTGATGATTTTGAACACTTGAATTAAGTCGCCTCTTAATCTGCGCTGGGTTAAAGGAAATAGATTTAATTCTCTAAGACGCTCTTCGTATGGTTTGTTCTTTAGGCTAGGTATCATTTTGGTAACTCTACGTTGAACTCGTTCTAGCTTGTTTATATCTTTTTGGTAATAAGGGCACCAGGATTGAACGCAGTATTCCAGAAGAGGGCGGACTAAGGAATTGTAAAGGGTTAGGATAACTTCTTTGGATTTATGCTCAAATGACCTGCCTATAAAGCCAATTATTTTGTTTGCCTTCTTAACAACTTCTGAACATTGTTGACTCGGTTTTAGGTTACTCGATATTGTTACTCCCAGATCAGTTTCTCTGTTTACATTCTTAAGCTGAGTGCCATTCATCGAATAGTTTGCTTTCTCATTTAGGTATCCGATATGTAGTACTTTACATTTATCCGCATTGAAACTCATTTGCCAAATTTGGGCCCAACATGACAATTTATCTAGATTGTGTTGCATATCGTCAACTTGTTCTTTTGAGAGTACGCTATTTGCAATTTTTGTATCGTCAGCAAATTTTGAGATTGTGCAGGTGAGACCCTCATCTATGTCGTTGATGTAAATTAGAAAGAGAATTGGTCCTAGTACCGATCCCTGGGGTACCCCGCTACTTACATTGGTCCATTTAGATGCCTTACCGTTTATGACTACCCTTTGCTTTCTGTTGCTGAGCCAATTTTCTATCCATTTCAACACACCGTCTTGTATTCCATGCGCTTTTAGTTTTAGCAGTAAACGTTTGTGGGGAACTTTGTCAAAGGCCTTTTGAAAATCAAGGTATATAATATCTACAGCTTTACTCTCATCGTAGAGGTTGAGGATATCGTGGAAGAAGTCTAAGAGGTTTGTTAAACAGGAACGTTTTTTACGAAAGCCGTGTTGAGTATCTTTAAGTATGTTATTTTCCTCCAAGTGATTTACGAGTCTGTCTCGTATGACCGTTTCTAGCATTTTACATACAACTGAGGTTAAGCTAATTGGACGATAGTTACTGGGTAGGGATTTGCTGCCTTTTTTGAATATCGGTGTTACGTTGGCTAGCTTCCACTGATCAGGCATAGTTCCAGACTGCAAGGATTTATTGAATAGTAATGTCAGTGGTTTGGAGAGCTCATTCTTAGCTTCCTTTAGAACTCTAGGCGAGATTGTATCAGGTCCTGGCGTTTTATTTACCTTGAGTTTATCTAAACAATTCAATACTTCTCTCTCTGTAACGGTGATATTGCTTAGAACATCTGAATTATCAATCTGAATCGGCGATGGTGTAGGGATATCACTGAGGTCTTCTGTTGTAAAAACTGATGCAAAGAAGGTATTGAGGGCATTACTCATTTGTACTTCGTCTTTGGTGTATTCTCCTTTTTCATCGACTAATGGTCCAACAGTTGAAGTAACTACTTTTTTTCTTTCTGATATAACTATAGAATTCTTTCGGGTTTGTTTTACTTTGATTCGCAATATGTAACTCTAAGGTCTTTTTACTTTGCTTAATTAACTTTTTGGCTTTGCGTCGTAGCTCTACAAATTTCACCCGTTCTTCGTCATTTTGTGAGGATTTTAATCTATCATTAGCACATTTTTTAGCAAGCAGGCAGTTTGAAATATCTTTATTCCACCATTTGGGCTTATTATTATGGCCTGGACGCCGTATTTTCGATGGTATGCAGTCTTGCACTGCTTTTAGGTAAGTGGTTTCGAATAACTTCCAAGATGTATTTATGTCGTTATTGTTAATTAAAAAGCTCCAGTCAGTTTCTTTAAACATAGCTCTAAGTTTATGGAAGTTTGCTTTCTTGAAATTAGGGACTTTTTCGATGCTACTATTTGGTTCGTTACTAGTAAACTTTAAAGTGAAAGTTATCGTACGATGGTCGCTGTTACTGAATTCATCACCAACATTCAAATTCTCTATCAATTCTTCTTTTGTTGCAAGTACAATGTCAAGAACGTTATTACCACGGGTCGGCATTCGAACAAATTGATAAAGCGAACTCTCTTGCAAGTTCGTATACAAGTCATGTCCGGAGTGTGACGTAAGAGTATCGCCCCACTTGGTCACAGGTAAATTAAAGTCGCCAAAAATTACGGTATCTTGTGAGTTACTTACATCTGCAATTTGTTCGTAAATTTCTCGGTCAGTTTGCACTGATTGAGCTGGAGGTCTGTATATTAACGCAAGTATTATTTTTGTACCTTTATTATTCTTTATTAGCACAAAAGATGTGTCGACGTTCACAATTTGAGGTTTTGACACGAGGGTCGGGTTAAGACTTTCTTTGATATAAAATAAAACGCCACCTCCATTTTTATTTATTCGGCTGTTCTCAAACATTACATAACCGGGAAGTGAATACTCTGCTAAAAAGTCTCTATCTTGTGTATTGAGCCAAGATTCTGTTATGCCAATCACATCATAATTTTCTGTAAACACTAGTTCCTCTAAATCTGAAAATTTATTGCGTATGCTACGAGCGTTTGCATAGAAAACCTTTAAAGTTGCGGTTTTAGAACTCGCAGATCGTTCTTTCATCGAATTTTTGGTTCTGGTCGGATCTACATTTACATTCATGGCTGTCCTCGGTCCTCGGTCGTTATCCCTGACGGTTTCTTGACCATGGTTTCTACTACCATGGGACACTGACTCTACGTGTCACTACCATGGGACACTGACTCTACGTGTTACTACCATGGGACACTGACTCTACGTGTCACTACCATGGGACACTGACTCTACGTGTTACTACCATGGGATACTGACTCTACGTGTCACTACTATAGGACACTGACTCTACGTGTTACTACCATGGGACACTGACTCTACGTGTCACTACCATGGGACACTGACTCTACGTGTCACTACCATGGGACACTGACTCTACGTGTCACTACCATGGGACACTGACTCTACGTGTCACTACCATGGGACACTGACTCTACGTGTTACTACCATGGGACACTGACTCTACGTGTTACTACCATGGGACACTGACTCTACGTGTTACTACCATGGGATACTGACTCTACGTGTCACTACTATAGGACACTGACTCTACGTGTTACTACCATGGGACACTGACTCTACGTGTCACTACCATGGGACACTGACTCTACGTGTCACTACCATGGGACACTGACTCTACGTGTCACTACCATGGGACACTGACTCTACGTGTCACTACCATGGGACACTGACTCTATGTGTCACTACCATGGGACACTGACTCTACATGTCACTACCATGGAACACTAACTCTACGTGTTACTACCATGGGACACTGACTCTACGTGTCACTACCATGGGACACTGACTCTATGTGTCACTACCATGGGACACTGACTCTACATGTTACTACCATGGGACACTGACTCTACGTGTTACTACCATGGGACACTGACTCTACGTGTTACTACCATGGGACACCGACTCTACGTGTTACTACCATGGGACACTGACTCTACGTGTTACTACCATGGGACACTGACTCTACGTGTCACTACCATGGGACACTGACTCTACGTGTTACTACCATGGGACACTGACTCTATGTGTCACTACCATGGGACACTGACTCTACGTGTTACTACCATGGGACACTGACTCTACGTGTCACTACCATGGGACACTGACTCTACGTGTTACTACCATGGGACACTGACTCTACGTGTCACTACCATGGGACACTGACTCTACGTGTTACTACCATGGGATACTGACTCTACGTGTCACTACCATGGGACACTGACTCTACGTGTTACTACCATGGGACACTGACTCTACGTGTTACTACCATGGGACACTGACTCTACGTGTTACTACCATGGGATACTGACTCTACGTGTCACTACTATAGGACACTGACTCTACGTGTTACTACCATGGGACACTGACTCTACGTGTCACTACCATGGGACACTGACTCTACGTGTCACTACCATGGGACACTGACTCTACGTGTCACTACCATGGGACACTGACTCTACGTGTCACTACCATGGGACACTGACTCTATGTGTCACTACCATGGGACACTGACTCTACATGTCACTACCATGGAACACTAACTCTACGTGTTACTACCATGGGACACTGACTCTACGTGTCACTACCATGGGACACTGACTCTATGTGTCACTACCATGGGACACTGACTCTACATGTTACTACCATGGGACACTGACTCTACGTGTTACTACCATGGGACACTGACTCTACGTGTTACTACCATGGGACACTGACTCTACGTGTTACTACCATGGGACACTGACTCTACGTGTTACTACCATGGGACACTGACTCTACGTGTCACTACCATGGGACACTGACTCTACGTGTTACTACCATGGGACACTGACTCTATGTGTCACTACCATGGGACACTGACTCTACGTGTTACTACCATGGGACACTGACTCTACGTGTCACTACCATGGGACACTGACTCTACGTGTTACTACCATGGGACACTGACTCTACGTGTTACTACCATGGGACACTGACTCTACGTGTTACTACCATGGGACACTGACTCTACGTGTTACTACCATGGGACACTGACTCTACGTTTCACTACCATGGGACACTGACTCTACGTGTTACTACCATGGGACACTGACTCTACGTGTCACTACCATGGGACACTGACTCTACGTGTTACTACCATGGGACACTGACTCTACGTGTCACTACCATGGGACACTGACTCTACGTGTTACTACCATGGGACACTGACTCTACGTGTTACTACCATGGGATACTGACTCTACGTGCACTAGTCATAAACTTAGTGTGGCTTAAAATAATATAGGAAGGGGTTAACTCTACGTATTCAATTTAGCATAGTCTAATAAGATTGTCTGTAGTTAATATGCAAGTAACCTTCGTAGTAAGATAACTTTTGTTCTATAGAAGTCAGGCTAACACGCTACGACTCCGAGTTTAAAAGAAATATCCTCTGGAAGAAGGTTAAGCCTCATCTCCTACTCGGCGCTAATGTATCTCCTCGTTAATTATTTGACTGCTCTCTCTCTCTCTCTCTCTCTCTCTCTCACTCTCACTCTCTCTCTCTCTCTCTCTCTCTCTCTCTCTCTCTCTCTCTCTCTCATAGCCGTATATCAGCTGTATGAAACCTCAGCCACAATACTTGCAGAATGAATAATGTATATTGTTTCTTGGAACGAGAGTTTGGTGAGGCTTAGTAAGCATAAAGTGGTTGAACTAGGTCGGGAATTCTGTAGATATGAGAGAGAGAGAGAGAGAGAGAGAGAGAGAGAGAGAGAGAGAGAGAGAGAGAGAGAGAGAGAGAGAGAGAGAGAGAGAGAGACAGAGATATGGAAAAATCGTGCCACACTGAAATTAGTCTTCAAGCCATCCAATATTCCCACGACTCAATCACAGACATTTATTCCAGAAGGTTATTGGCAACGGAATAATAACTATCGTGTGTATTCGTCAATAAACACAGGTAAAACACAGGTGATACATAACAAGAGTAACTTTAGTGGTCAATCTCTCTCTCTCTCTCTCTGTGGCGGGTGTATTAAGGGGAGATTTCCACTTGAGGGATTTTTTTCTTGACTCCTTTCTACCTCATGTTTAGCCCCATTGCTTTACTAATTTTAAGACGTTCACCCCATTATTTTGACGATTTTTAGAACTTTCGACCCATTTAGTCAAATTTAAGACCTTTCGTGCCATTTAGGTGTCGATTTTATCCAGGCGAGCGATAGCGAGCCTGTAATTTAAGAGGAACCGGCTTTCAGCCGGGAAATTTTTCTACCGAAAAATTTACAAATTTATCTTGAAAAAGGCTCAAGGGGGTGTAATTTTAAGCTTGATGGAGGTCTAGGGAACAAAGTAAATACCTCCCCTGAAGAGCTGTAACATAAGAGGCCTTGTGGGCTACTTTTCACCATTACTTTCAGATTATGGGACACTGCTCCGGTATCTGGTAGTCTTATAATACCCCCACCCACCCCACCCCCACACCTCTACCCCCACACCCCACCCCCACCTCCACGACACACACATTATCTCTCTTTCTAAAACAAATAAAAAGAAGCCGACACCAAATAACGATGAATAATCTACAGTCAAATGGGAATGCACTTAAGGGGAGGTCTCCACTTGAGGGATTTTTTTCTTGACCCCTTTCTCCCTCATGTTTAGCCCCATTGCTTTTGATATTATAAAATGTTTGCCCCATTAGTTTAGCGATTTTAAGAACTTTCACCCCATATTAAGACCTTTCGTGCTATTTAGGTGTCGATTTTATCCTGGCGAGCGATAGCGAGCCTGTAATTTAAGAGGAACCGGCCTTCGGCCGGGACATTTTTCTACCGAAAAATTTACAAATTTATCTTGAAAGGGACTCAAGGGGGTGTAATTTTAAGGTTGATGGAGGTCTAGTGAACAAACTAAATACCTCCCCTTAAGGTGAGCTGGCTAGTAACGTTGAAATGGATAATTATAACACTAGCCAACTTCTAAGCTTGATTGAAACATGGGCCAATCCATATTGAATATAATTATGCAGTTCATCAATGTGGTAATCCTTAACTCCCTGGACATACCACCAAGTTAATGTATTTAGGCATGCCTTTATTCAAGTATGTGTATGATTTTGAAGACATATTACACTGAAATACAACAGTAAGAATACAACAGCAAGAATACAACAGCAAGAATACAACAGCAAGAATACAACAGCAAGAATACAACAGCAAGAATATTGTACTCGGTCAAAAGTTTGCTCATCCGGTTTATTAATAACGTCAGTCAGAAACCTCTAGTTTGGAAAGTAAGTATTGGAAGTAATGATTTGTGAAACCTTGTTCGTTTGCTGTCAGATTCGCTTAAGGGGGGTCACCTGCTTAAGGGGGGTCACCTGCTTAAGGGGGGTCACCTGCTTAAGGGGGGTCACCTGCTTAAGGGGGGTCACCTGCTTAAGGGGGGTCACCTGCTTAAGGGGGGTCACCTGCTTAAGGGGGGTCACCTGCTTAAGGGGGGTCACCTGCTTAAGGGGGAGTTACCTGCTTAAGGGGGGTCACCTGCTTAAGGGGGGTCACCTGCTTAAGGGGGGTCACCTGCTTAAGGGGGGTCACCTGCTTAAGGGGGGTCACCTGCTTAAGGGGGGTCACCTGCTTAAGGGGGGTCACCTGCTTAAGGGGGGGTCACCTGCTTAAGGGGGGTCACCAGCTTAAGGGGGGTCACCTGCTTAAGGGGGGGTCACCTGCTTAAGGGGGGGTTACCTGCTTAAGGGGGGTCACCTGCTTAAGGGGGGTCACCTGCTTAAGGGGGAGTTACCTGCTTAAGGGGGGTCACCTGCTTAAGGGGGGTCACCTGCTTAAGGGGGGTCACCTGCTTAAGGGGGTCACCTGCTTAAGGGGGGTCACCTGCTTAAGGGGGGTCACCTGCTTAAGGGGGGTCACCTGCTTTTATCTCTCCTTTTCTCTCTTTCCCTGGCTTGTATCCATTCGGCCCCATTCAGCCTACTGTTTTAATACGTGTATCCCCATCCAGGTGTCGATTATTTCTTGGCGAGCGATAGTGAGCCAGCATTGTATGAAGAAATGCGGCTTCGCCGGAGACATTTTCTGTCGAAAAATGTACAAATTTAGCCTGCTGTCAAAAACATATTAATAAAAAAACGAAACCTGGATGGGGATAAACGTCTTAAAACAGTCATCTGAATGGGGCCGAATGGATACAACCCAGAGAGAGAGACGGAGAGAGAGAACAAAACGAGGTGGGCCCCCTTAAAGGCTATAGATAACGTAATTTGGATCATAGGTGCGTAGCCGAATGAAGAGGTTCAAGTAAGATGTGCATATTCGCCCCTTTGACAATTTAGTATATTATATTTTTGTCACCAACCAACTTCACTTCTAAGCTCAATTAATGAAATCAACAAATACATGTGGCACTTCAAGGACTCGAACCTAGGATACTCACACCGAAATTCCGCGCACTTATTCATTACGCTATCAAGACAGTTAAAGATATATGCACAAGCCTACGATTGATTATGCAGTTTCGAATCCTGCATATTAATCTGAGCATATTGTTCAGCTATTTCCATCCCTTGACCCTGAGAATCTTCCGTGTTCTGCCAGTCTAGCTGTCAATAAATCTGTCTCAATAACTGTCTCCTTCACTCGACAGTCAGTCAGTCAGTCAGTCTCTCTCTCTCTATCTCTCACTGCATCACCGTTGATTCATTTAAACTCCGCCTAGACAAATATATCTCATCAAACCCGCGACTGACTGCGTTTGTAAATGAATAACTTTATTTTATCCCCCCCCCCCCTCAGTTACTAACCCATCTGTCCTCTACTAACTTCCTAATCCTGCCACGGACATAAGTTCAAGGGCAGTAGTTCCCTTTCCAATTTTCCCTTACCCACTCTAAACCACTGTTTGGACAATTGATCCTCAGTGTTTTGGAGGACAAGCAGCCTAGAAGAGTCACTAGGTCTGTTGTTGCTTGATATCCTTTGTACTCTTTTGTACTTTGTAGTCTGTCTCTCAGTATGTATGGTACGTATCTAGATTTTCTCACTGCTTATTAATAGGTGTTTCACTATTAGAGCTTATTAATAGGTGTTTCACTATTAGAGCTTATTAATAGGTGTTTCACTATTAGAGCTTATTAATAGGTGTTCCACTATTAGAGCTCAATACTTTCAGTTGTTTGTATTTCTTCAATAACTGATAGCAAATGTCATATATATATATATATACTGTATATATATATATATATATATATATATATATATATATATATATATATATATAATTATATATATATATAATATATATATATATATATATATATATATATATATGCAGGGTGTTTCCTTTGGCGTTTTCATAAATGACAGGACATATTCGTCAGGCAATAATAAAGAGGTTCGGGGTGAGTATATATAATTACGGAGATATTAAACATAGAAAGTTATCGATAGATACAAACAAATGCAATCTAAGGGGTAAAAACGAATGTTTCAAAGCTAACGCAGAGCAGAAATCCTTTGTTTACACGTGGATAACGAGGTTAGAAAAGTGTTTCGGAATCGCTCTAGGGATTCGAGTCCTCACCCCTTGAATGGAATAATATATTATAACATAGCCGGCTGTTACCATCTCCCTTGAGCAAGGAGATGGGTAATTGTCATTGATAATAATGTTTATCATCACTAGAGCGATTCCGAAACACTTTTCTAACACTGTTATCCACGTGTAAACAAAGCCTTTCTGCCCTGTGCTAGCTTTGAAATATTCGTTGTTACCCCTTAGACTGCATTTATGTTGTATCTATCGATAACGTTTGGTGTGTAATATTTCCGTAATTATAAATACTCACCCCGAACGTCATTGAATAAAATAGTCTTATTAATGCCTGACGAATACGTCCCGTCATTTATGAAAACGTCAACTGAAACACCCTGTATATATATAATATATACAGTATTATATATATATATATATATATATATATATATATATATATATATATATATATATATATATATATATATATATATATATATCCCGTAAACCAAGCACTAGCCCCTTAACCCAATAGCCATGTTCTTGTTAATCCCGTCCCTAGATGACGATAACCAACACAACACGAAGTATTATACTGAACATTTACACCTAGTTACGGTGAGCGAGAACCTGGGGGCTGTATTTCCCGAGAGGACCGTTACATGATCGTTGTGGTGGTGGTGGTGCTAGGCCAGGTCCACTAACGCTGTGATGGTTTAACGGGACAGGGTTTTGGGGGGGTCTATTTATTTATATAATAATTTATTTAGTTCCCTCCCTAGACCTCCATCAAACTTTAACAAAAAACATCCATTAGATCCCCCTACTAGATTAATTTGTAATTTTTTCGGTGGAAAAATTTCACGGCCAAAGGCGGTTTCCTCCACAATAACAATGTGTTAATGTAATAATAAACGAGGTGAGGAAATAAACCAGTTCAAATATTTTGGAAAACATACTTGACATGATATCTTTAACCAAAAATCCAGTACTAATGTTTTATGAGGACCATACACACTGAGAGTGTATGTATTATTACCACACACACACACACACACACACACACATATCCCCACCCCTGCGTTATATATTTATAGTTTATAGTACCCTACAATTACCAATGCGGTTCAAATTATCTATATTAACCCCTTCAGCACTATGACGTCATTTTAATCTTATTCTTGTTACCACTAGAAGATTTACTTTAGCTTTTACACTACCTCATGGATGCAAAGGGGTAAACACGATCTCAATGAACCCTCTAAATCAAATAGGTCCTTCTTAAACTGCACAAAATCGTCTTACTTTAGCCAGAATCAAAGGTATAAAGACGTCATGGTGCTCAAGGGGTTAACTATATACTAAGTTTGTATTTACAATAAAATATCCCAGGTATTGGTATAACGTTTTGTTATTTCCTCGAGTCAGCTGTTGTCAGACCGGTGATAACATTGGTACAGTCGCGCTAATAAGTGATGCGCGGCACCAAGTATGTTTTCATCAATAATTGGTATCAGCTATATCTAAGCTGCAGTTCTTCATATCGAGTGAAATATACAAACATATTCCTACACTTACCCACCCTATGCAACATCTGACAGACATTAATACAGCACAGAACAAGCCAAACGTAATGACAACTGGGACACACAATGCTTCTAAGCTCATGTATAACACTCTGTTCAAAACAAGGGAGATAAATCTTCCCCACCCAGCAATAGCGTCAGCACAGGGCCCTGAGTGGGGCTTTGGTTTCCCGGGCGTTTCCGCACCCTCCTCAGCTCCCCGCCATGGAGTGGCTTCGGTCACCCAGGCTTTATTGTGGTCTGCAGGGAGGGTTCTGTGGGGGCGCTCGGTTATGGCCTTGGCCTTGCTCGGGGCCTTGGGGCTGTTCGGCCAGGCAGCTTGGGGAACAACAACAACAACAACAACAACACACTCATATAGCCGGCCGTCCATGATGTCTACTTCCATCTCTTCCTCAGTGAACCAGGACAGACAGATAAGGCCAACATCATAACTATCAGGTCATAACCATTCCAAGCATGATACCTTTGTTAAGGGGAGATATCCACATGAGGGATTTTTTTCTTTACCCCTTTCTCCCTCATGTTTAGCACCATTGCTTTTGAGATTTTAAGACGTTCGCCCCATTAGTTTGGCGATTTTAAGAACCCTCGCCCAATTTCTGTCAATTTTAAGACTATTCGCGCTATTTAGGTGTCGATGTTTTCCTGGCGAGCGATAGCGAGCCTGTAATTTAAGGGGAACCGGCCTTTGGCCGGGAAATTTTTCTACCGAAAAATGTACAAATTTATCTTGAAAGGGGATCAAGGGGGAGTAATTTTAAGCTTGATGGAAGTCTAGGGAATCAACTAAAACCCTCCCTTAAGGTAAGAGCCACCTTAAGGTAAGTTGTAAGAGCCACCTTAAGGTAAGTTGTAAGAGCCACCTTAAGGTAAGTTGTAAGAGCCACCTTAAGGTAAGTTTAAGAGCCACCTTAAGGTAAGTTGTAAGAGCCACCTTAAGGTAAGTTGTAAGAGCCACCTTAAGGTAAGTTGTAAGAGCCACCTTAAGGTAAGTTGTAAGAGCCACCTTAAGGTAAGTTGTAAGAGCCACCTTAAGGTAAGTTGTAAGAGCCACCTTAAGGTAAGTTGTAAGAGCCACCTTAAGGTAAGTTGTAAGAGCCACCTTAAGGTAAGTTGTAAGAGCCACCTTAAGGTAAGTTGTAAGAGCCACCTTAAGGTAAGTTGTAAGAGCCACCTTAAGGTAAGTTGTAAGAGCCACCTTAAGGTAAGTTGTAAGAGCCACCTTAAGGTAAGTTGTAAGAGCCACCATCCTATTATATTCTGCACCCGACATGAAGCTAACAACAACATCGTGAGATTTATGTAAAATATGTTGCCTTTCCCATTGTGTATTCTTAAACATAAATTGATGACTATTTTCAGTGTTATTGCTTACATAAATATAAATACATCATACATACGTTAAAAAGTAACAACTAATTTCATGATAAGGAGATTCATTGGGTTCCAATACAGCAAAATTAACGAAATGTACTGGGACCGGACGTGGTGGCAGGGGGAAGTATTGGAAACTGATTATCGGACCCCTGCCCTTTGTTTTGTTAATGAAGGCGTCAGCAGTGTGGTGTTGGTCGATCAGGGGGTGGTGGGGGAGACTCCCAAATTGATTTCATCCGAATTGGGATATAAACGGTTACAACAAGTTCCGGAAGTAAATGGGTGACCTATTTACAGATAAACTGTATATATATATATATATATATATATATATATATATATATATATATATATATATATATATATATATATATATATATAGAAAGAGAGAGAGAGAGAGAGAGAGAGAGAATGACAAAGTATATGAAAATATCATACATAGATGTGTTCAGTTTTAATTAATGATGAATAGTCTGGTATAAGGATTCAAATATCTTCAATAGAATTGTTTAATATTGTTAATATATCCGATATAGATTACTAACCGAAAACAAAGGAAGAATTATAAAACAGGAAAGGTATATTTAGATCCTTCTATATATAAATCACCATGAACTATCGGAAGCTCTAGAGATTTGTCTAAATTTGAAAACACAAAGAAAGAATAACCAATATTCATCATTATTGGAGGCATAAATAGCAAATGAAGGACAGGAGGAGCGAGAGAGAGAGAGAGAGAGAGAGAGAGAGAGAGAGAGAGATAGAACATGTTAATAGATGCATACATAGATCCAAACAGATAGATAGATAGAACGAGGAATAGACACAGATAAAACAACGATCAGCTTTCTATTCATTGTCATTTAGCAAATATTTTTGTGGCTGATATGAATATGTTTCTTTTTGTCTATCTAATCATCCATCCTTCAAGTTATATCCTACACTTCAAATACCATCGACGTTAATTAACTAAGTAAAAGCCTAATTACACATTGGATTAGGGATACATTTAAGCAATTCTTAGTAAGGCATAATGTGATTGTCCAAGCGAGGGGAGATTGTCATCTGGAAAATCTACTGCGGAGTCAACAGATAATACATAATTATGTGTGAGAAGAGCAATGACTGGGTATAAATGCTAGTCAATTAGTAATATTCAAAATAAGGTCTAGAGTATAAATTAACGAATCATTTGACAACATAATATAAATTAACGAATCATTTGACAACATAATATAAATTAACGAATCATTTGACAACATAATATAAATTAACGAATCATTTGACAACACAATATACAATGCAGACCAAAGCATGCTCCCATTGTAAGTCAAGTAAATATCAATGACGTAGCTAGACATACCAAAACAAAAAAACCGTTTAAGGGGAGATTTCCACTTGAGGGATTTTGTTTCTTTACCCCTTTCTCCCTCATGTTTAGCCCCATTGCTTTTGAGATTTTAAGACGTTCGCCCCATTAGTTTGGCGATTTTAAGAACTTTCACCCCATTTATGTCACTTTTTAGACCTGTCGTCCCATTTAGGTGTCAATATTTTCCTGGCGAGCGATAGCGAGCCTGTAATTTAAGAGGAACCGGCCTTCGGCCGGGAAATTTTTCTACCGAAAAATGTACACATTTATCTTGAAAGGGGGTCAAGGGGGTCAAGGGGGTGTAATTTCAAGCTTGATGGAAGTCTAGAAAACAAACTAAAAACCTCCCCTTAATTAATAGTACTTTGAAAATTGCTTTGGTATAATCGGCCTAATAAGTGATGTCTCGGCACCAAGTATATTTTGATCTATAATTGGTTTCTGCAATATCTAAACTTAATTTATTTATTTCGAAGGGGGTATAAAAACCTATTCCTACACTTACCCACCCTATTCAACATCTGGCGGACATTATTACAGCCCAGAGCGAGCCAAACGTAATGACAGCCGAGACATGACTTTATTAGCGTCACCGTACTTTCAAAACTGGGTGGTTTCCAAAGGATATTAGGAAAATTCTTGAAATGGTGATCTTCCCACCTCGCTGTTTTTGTCTTTCTCTCCCTCTCTCTTTGGCATGTATCCATTCGGCCCCATTCAGCCGACTGTTTTAAGACGTTTACCCCCATCCAGGTGTCAATATTTTCCTGGCGAGCGGTAGCGAGCCTATTTTTGGTTTTGATACCAAGCTAAATTTGTAAATGTTTCGATAGAAAAATGTCTCCGGCGAAGCCGGATTTCTCCATACAATAATGGCTCGCTATCGCTCGCCAGGAATATATCGACACCTGGATGGGGATAAACGTCTTAAACCAGTTGGCTGAATGGGGACGAATGGATACAAGCCAGGGAAAGAGAGAAAAGGAGAGAGAGATAAAAAAAAAAAAAAAACAACGGTGACCCCCCTTAACATTCCCGGAGCTGAGCGTGGAGCAAATATTGATCTTCTTAGCGCAAAAGTAATTAAATTCCTCTGCCTTCGGGATTGGCGTGGAAATTTCAATCTTGGAAATTCACCAAGATGAACATTTACATACGTACTCAGTTAAACACTTTATATTATTAACCATAACGATGTAATTATAATATGTACATGGCATACATTAAATGCACTTACAGTGACAAACAAAAATGAATGTCCTATTAAATGTGTCGCATATGAATAGTTTTTTGTATAGTCCCTCCTAGTTCTGTGCTACATCTTGAGATATTGTTCTTTGCTCAGATTATATATGAAAAGTATTTGTATATGTGCTACATGAGCTGAGATTTAAGGGGAGGTTTTTAGTTGATTCCCTAGACTTCCATCAAACTTAAAATTACTCCCCCTAGACCCCCTTTCAAAATAAATTTGTACATTTTTCAGTAGAAAAATGTCCCGGCCGAAGGCCGATTCCCCTTAAATTACAGGCTCGCTATCGCTCGCCAGGAAAAAATCGACACCTAAATGGCACGAATGGTGTTAACGAATGGTCTTAAAATTGACAGAAATGGGGCGAGGGTTTTTAAAATCGCCAAACTAATGGGGCGAACGTCTTAAAATCTCAAAAGCAATGGGGCTAAACATGAGGGAGAAAGGGGTCCGGAAAAAAAATCCTCCAGGTGGAAATCTCCCCTTAACTTCATAGGCGTAATCCCGAGAGAAAAGGTCAACCTAAATATGTTATAAATATTTACCAGTGGTATTTCAGTGATGTGCTACTGGAGTTGTGTGGTGGTGGTGTTGTTGTTGTTGTTGGTGGTGTTGTTGGTGGTGGTGGTGGTGTTGTTGTTGTTGTGGTGGTGTTGTTGTTGTTGTTGTTGGTGGTGTTGTTGTTGTTGTTGGTGGTGGTGTTGTTGTTGTTGTTGTTGGTGGTGTTGTTGTTGTTGTTGGTGGTGGTGTTGTTGTTGTTGTTAGTGGTGGTGTTGTTGGTGGTGGTGTTGTTGTTGTTGTTGGTGGTGTTGTTGGTGGTGGTGTTGGTGTTGTTGTTGGTGGTCGTGTGGTGTTGGTGATGAAGCTGAAAGTGGTGCTAGTGGTGATGGTGATAACTTTTGTGAATACATCAATGGTGTGTGTGATAGTGATTATGTTAACAATATTAGCCTTTTGGTGTTAGTAATAACGAGAGATAAACAGTGCGTAAACGCAGCAACAATTATTATACCAACCTCATCCCACAGATAAATCAATACTATCTTTGTACGGTCGCGCTAATAAGTTAGTCATGTCTCAGCTGTCATTACGTTTGGCTCCCTCTGTGCTGTATTGATGTCTGTCAGATGTTGAATAGTGTGGGTAAGTTGTAGGAAATGTTTGTATATCTCACACAAATAGGAGAAATCATGTGTAAATATTGCTGATACCAATTATTGATAAAAACATAATTGGTGCCGAGACATGACTTATTAGGCCGATTGTACCCTAATGGAACACACTGGCCCAGGCAATTAGGCTTAACGATGCGCCACCGCAAGTTAACGGGAGATGGGTCGTTTGTCTGGACCCCTTTGTGTGTGTGTGTGTGTGTGTAGTGCAGAGTCTGGTATTGTCTGTCCTCGCTCGTTGCTCTGACTGACATTTCGTTATACAAAGCTCGTTTTTACTTTCTCAGGAACTTCAAAATCACATCAGTCTGACGGGGATGATAATGTCTCCTGGAAGTAAGTTTGTCCATCTGTTTTAGTTGAGAGAGAGAGAGAGAGAGAGAGAGAGAGAGAGAGAGAGAGAGAGAGAGAGAGAGAGAGAGAGAGAGAGAGAGAGAGAGAGAGAGAGAATAGAAACAGCGAAAGAGGAAAAAGGGAGACTAAAACCAAGAAAACGGGATGATATACGTAAGAAGCCAGTCCATAATTATTCATGTTATGCTGAGACTGCTAAAGACACGGCCTCGGATACCCAGACTCCTATCTCAACAACACAAGCGTTTTTTTTTACTGTACCGGTATTCTTCCTCCCTCCGTCTTGCTCAGTATATTAATAATGTTTAATCTCTTTAATTATATAACACATCGGGTATATTCTTAGGATTTGATATAATTTTCTTCTCAATGTTTATTCTATTTTCCTTCACACTATTTATTTTAAGTAATTTCTGATTGCGTGGGTTGGGGGAAGCATAATATGGTTGGGTGGTCTGTACATTATATATTTATCACAGGCCATCAAGACAGTTATTGGTAGGATGTCAGTTATAGTGTCTAGAAGGCATACCTGTATTAGTTGGTAACTTAAATTTCAGTTCTCAAATTACCATCTTAATTCCTAGGTGAACTTGGACAACCTTGTGTTTTGGGTTCACCTATTCCTCATTTTGAATCAAAACAATTTCTGCACATCTTGGGTATTAAGGGGAGATTTTCACTTGAGGGACTTTTTTCTTGACTCCTTTCTCCCTCATGTCTAGCCCCCTTGCTTTTGAGATTTTAAGACGTTCGCCCCATTAGTTTGGCGATTTTAAGAATTTACGCCCCATTCTGTCAATTTTAAGATCTTTCGTGCCATTTAGGTGTCGATTTTATCCTGGCGAGCGATAGCGAGCCTGTAATTTAAGAGCAACCGGCCTTTGGCCGGGACATTTTGCTACCGAAAAATGTACAAATTTATCTTGAAAGGGGGTCAAGGGGGTGAAATTTTTAGATTGCTGGAGGAGTAGGAAACATACTAAAAACCTCCCTTAAGAGAGACCACTCATGGAAACAGTTCAAACATTAGGTATAAGCTAACTATCTTTTGCGAAATTAATACCTTGCAGTTCATGAGTTGTACTCAATGAAAGAGCTGAAGTAATAAAGAAAATATTACCAGGCATGATATATATACAGTAGTGGCATATATATTTTCTAAGGCAAAAATTACATCATTCTTCCAAAAGACGACTCTGCCTGTACAGTGTACTAAATTGTTACTGTGTGTGATGTGCCAGCCAAAAATTGTTACTGTGTGTGATGTGCCAGCCAAAAATTGTTACTGTGTGTGATGTGCCAGCCAAAAATTGTTACTGTGTGTGATGTGCCAGCCAAAAATTGTTACTGTGTGTGATGTGCCAGCCAAAAATTGTTACTGAGTGTGATGAGCCAGCCAAAAATTGTTACTGTGTGTGATGTGCCAGCCAAAAATTGTTACTGTGTGTGATGTGCCAGCCAATTTTTTTTACTGTGTGTGATGTGCCAGCCAAATATTGTTACTGTGTGTGATGTGCCAGCCAATTTTTTTTACTGTGTGTGATGTGCCAGCCAAAAATTGTTACTGTGTGTGATGTGCCAGCCAAAAATGGTTACTGTGTGTGATGTCCCAGCCAAAAATTATCAACAGTTGGAATGGCTCGAAAGGTGATAAATATGGACATACGGTGCGTTATGTATGCCAGTACTTATGGTCAAGACTGCTTCACGTCATCACTCCTGCACACACACTATTTAGTAATCATTCAGTATTAGTTTATGCCCAGTTCTTACCAATACCCTAATCCATATACACTACGCTACCACTTCCTCGTAAAAATCCATTGATATTTTCTTTGTCAACATTTCATGTGACTTATCAGAAGAAGTGGATCCCAGACGTTCTGGTAATTAAGAGCCCCAGTGAGACCCACTACACCACACTGTTACACAAAATGGCATGCAGGATATCAATCAACACAATAATTAATGAAGATTATACATAGAAACTAAAGCTGACCAATCTACTAATTTATACTGTATTATAACAACAAAATAGATTACTGTACAGTATATGACCCTAGTTATTATTATGTAAGAGACAGAGAGAGACGTAGTGATTATCTATATAAACAGAATAAATAAACTGCTTATTAAAACGAACATGTTTATACGAGGGCACAGGTACAGTCAAGAACATAAATGGCTACGCGCACATTTGAATCAATATCGAACGCAGAAGAGATAACACCATGTTATATTATAGCCAGCATGCTTCAGTGCTTGGCTTTAAGGGGAGATTTCCACTTGAGGGACTTTTTTCTTGACCCCTTTCTCCCTCATGTCTATCCCCATTGCTTTTAAGATTTTAAGACGTTTGCCCCATTAGTTTGGTGATTTTAAGAATTTACGCCACATTCTGTCAATTTTAAGACCTTTCGTGCCATTTAGGTGTCTATTTTATCCTGGCGAGCGATAGCGAGCCTGTAATTTAAGAGTAACCGGCCTTCGGCCGGGAAATTTTTCTACCGAAAAATGTACAAATTTATCTTGAAAGGGGGTCAAAGGGGTGAAATTTTAAGATTGTTGAAGGAGTATGAAACAAACTAAAAATCTCCCCTTAACGGGGAAACATTTAGAATTGGTGTAACCATAAGCACACACAGGCGCTTCCGTACATAAATGCACACACAGATCGACACACGTACTGCACACAAACAAATGGATATCCATCCAATAATACATACACACATATTACATGCTAGCATACTGTATAATACATACACACATATTACATGCTAGCATACTGTATAATACATACACACATATTACATGCTAGCATACTGTATAATACATACACACATATTACATGCTAGCATACTGTATAATACATACACATATTACATGCTGGCATACTGTATAATACATACACACATATTACATGCTAGCATACTGTATAATACATACACACATATTACATGCTGGCATACTGTATAATACATACACACATATTACATGCTAGCATACTGTATAATACATACACACATATTACATGCTGGCATACTGTATAATACATACACATATTACATGCTGGCATACTGTATAATACATACACACATATTACATGCTAGCATACTGTATAATACATACACACATATTACATGCTGGCATACTGTATAATACATACACACATATTACATGCTGGCATACTGTATAATACATACACACATATTACATGCTAGCATACTGTATAATACACACATATTACATGCTGGCATACTGTATAATACATACACACATATTACATGCTGGCATACTGTATAATACATACACACATATTACATGCTAGCATACTGTATAATACATACACATATTACATGCTGGCATACTGTATAATACATACACACATATTACATGCTGGCATACTGTATAATACATACACACATATTACATGCTGGCATACTGTATAATACATACACACATATTACATGCTGGCATACTGTATAATACATACACACATATTACATGCTAGCATACTGTATAAATACACACATATTACATGCTAGCATACTGTATAATACAACACATTACATGCTAGCATACTGTATAATACATACACACATATTACATGCTAGCATACTGTATAATACATACACACATATTACATGCTAGCATACTGTATAATACATACACACATATTACATGCTGGCATACTGTATAATACATACACATATTACATGCTGGCATACTGTATAATACATACACACATATTACATGCTGGCATACTGTATAATACATACACACATATTACATGCTAGCATACTGTATAATACATACACACATATTACATGCTAGCATACTGTATAATACATACACACATATTACATGCTAGCATACTGTATAATACATACACACATATTACATGCTAGCATACTGTATAATACATACACACATATTACATGCTAGCAT
The DNA here is from genome assembly GCA_032716605.1 of Paralithodes platypus. Classification (NCBI taxonomy): domain Eukaryota; kingdom Metazoa; phylum Arthropoda; class Malacostraca; order Decapoda; family Lithodidae; genus Paralithodes; species Paralithodes platypus. The sequence goes on along the minus strand of CM064577.1, from coordinate 18,065,696 downwards.
ACTGTATAATACATACACACATATTACATGCTGGCATACTGTAATACATACACACATATTACATGCTGGCATACTGTATAATACATACACACATATTACATGCTGGCATACTGTATAATACATACACACATATTACATGCTAGCATACTGTATAATACATACACACATATTACATGCTAGCATACTGTATAATACATACACACATATTACATGCTAGCATACTGTATAATACATACACACATATTACATGCTAGCATACTGTATAATACATACACACATATTACATGCTAGCATACTGTATAATACATACACACATATTACATGCTGGCATACTGTATATCTGCAGCACATTATGTCAAGTGGGTGTATACACTGTACCTCATAATACCACAGCCGTGGTACTAGCTCAAAATGTATGGATAACGTTGTTGATTAAGGCGAGAGAGAGAGAGAGAGAGAGAGAGAGAGAGAGAGATTGAGAGAGAGAGTGAGAGAGAGAGAGAGAGAGAGAGAGAGAGAGAGCGAGAGAGAGAGAGAGAGAGAGAGAGAGAGAGAGAGAGAGAGAGAGATGGGATGGAATGAATAACAAATACACGATGGAGTGAAAATTAACCTCTCGCTCTCGCTCTCTCTCTCTCTCTCTCTCTATACATATATATATATATATATATATATATATATATATATATATATATATATATACAGTATATATCAATCACTTCATGAATAAACGAAATCTAATGAATATTGATCCAACTTATTAGCCTAGTATAACCATTGCATGTCTTTTCTGTACTAGCTCAACATGTTTGGATAACGTTGTTGATTAAGGCACGAGAGAGAGAGAGAGAGAGAGAGAGAGAGAGAGAGAGAGAGAGAGAGAGAGAGAGAGAGAGAGAGAGAGAGAGAGAGAGAGAGAGAGAGAGTTATGAGTTGATAGTTAGTACTAGCCACATTATTTTTTGTATTCATATACTGTGATAGAGAGAGAGAGAGAGAGAGAGAGAGAGAGAGAGAGAGAGAGAGAGAGAGAGAGAGAGAGAGAGAGAGAGTTATGAGTTATAGTTAGTACTAGCCAAATTATTGTTCATATTCATATACTGTGATAGAGAGAGAGAGAGAGAGAGAGAGAGAGAGAGAGAGAGAGAGAGAGAGAGAGAGAGAGAGAGAGAGTGAGAGAGAGAGTTATGAGTTATAGTTAGTACTAGCCAAATTATTGTTCATATTCATATACTGTGATAGAGAGAGAGAGAGAGAGAGAGAGAGAGAGAGAGAGAGAGAGAGAGAGAGAGAGAGAGAGAGTTATGAGTTATAGTTAGTACTAGCCAAATTATTGTTCATATTCATATACTGTGATAGAGAGAGAGAGAGAGAGAGAGAGAGAGAGAGAGAGAGAGAGAGAGAGAGAGAGAGAGAGAGAGAGAGAGAGTTATGAGTTATAGTTAGTACTATATAGTTTAGTACATATATAGTTTTACAACATAGCCACCAGCACAAATCGTTGTCTAGCAAACCTCTGCAGGAAGGAGAACGTGGGATTCGTCGACACCTGGGACAATTTCTACTACGATGACTATTTGTTTTCGGATGATGGAGTTCATCTGAACCAGGTGGGAGCAGCGCGTTTTGGGCGTCTTCTCAACGATGCGGTGAAGGATTTTCGGAGAAGAAATCGACTCAGCACAGGACAACCAGGAAGGAGGACCGAAGACAGCGAGGACGGCAATCTACAAAGGAATTAAATACTAATCCGTCAAGAACCGCGAATTTGGATAAAGCTCCACCAACACGACCCAAATTCAAAACCGTCAGGGATAACGACCGAGGACCGAGGACAGCCATGAATGTAAATGTAGATCCGACCAGAACCAAAAATTCGATGAAAGAACGATCTGCGAGTTCTAAAACCGCAACTTTAAAGGTTTTCTATGCAAACGCTCGTAGCATACGCAATAAATTTTCAGATTTAGAGGAACTAGTGTTTACAGAAAATTATGATGTGATTGGCATAACAGAATCTTGGCTCAATACACAAGATAGAGACTTTTTAGCAGAGTATTCACTTCCCGGTTATGTAATGTTTGAGAACAGCCGAATAAATAAAAATGGAGGTGGCGTTTTATTTTATATCAAAGAAAGTCTTAACCCGACCCTCGTGTCAAAACCTCAAATTGTGAACGTCGACACATCTTTTGTGCTAATAAAGAATAATAAAGGTACAAAAATAATACTTGCGTTAATATACAGACCTCCAGCTCAATCAGTGCAAACTGACCGAGAAATTTACGAACAAATTGCAGATGTAAGTAACTCACAAGATACCGTAATTTTTGGCGACTTTAATTTACCTGTGACCAAGTGGGGCGATACTCTTACTTCACACTCCGGACATGACTTGTATACGAACTTGCAAGAGAGTTCGCTTTATCAATTTGTTCGAATGCCGACCCGTGGTAATAACGTTCTTGACATTGTACTTGCAACAAAAGAAGAATTGATAGAGAATTTGAATGTTGGTGATGAATTCAGTAACAGCGACCATCGTACGATAACTTTCACTTTAAAGTTTACTAGTAACGAACCAAATAGTAGCATCGAAAAAGTCCCTAATTTCAAGAAAGCAAACTTCCATAAACTTAGAGCTATGTTTAAAGAAACTGACTGGAGCTTTTTAATTCACAATAACGACATAAATACATCTTGGAAGTTATTCGAAACCACTTACCTAAAAGCAGTGCAAGACTGCATACCATCGAAAATACGGCGTCCAGGCCATAATAATAAGCCCAAATGGTGGAATAAAGATATTTCAAACTGCCTGCTTGCTAAAAAATGTGCTAATGATAGATTAAAATCCTCACAAAATGACGAAGAACGGGTGAAATTTGTAGAGCTACGACGCAAAGCCAAAAAGTTAATTAAGCAAAGTAAAAAGACCTTAGAGTTACATATTGCGAATCAAAGTAAAACAAACCCGAAAGAATTCTATAGTTATATCAGAAAGAAAAAAGTAGTTACTTCAACTGTTGGACCGTTAGTCGATGAAAAAGGAGAATACACCAAAGACGAAGTACAAATGAGTAATGCCCTCAATACCTTCTTTGCATCAGTTTTTACAACAGAAGACCTCAGTGATATCCCTACACCATCGCCGATTCAGATTGATAATTCAGATGTTCTAAGCAATATCACCGTTACAGAGAGAGAAGTATTGAATTGTTTAGATAAACTCAAGGTAAATAAAACGCCAGGACCTGATACAATCTCGCCTAGAGTTCTAAAGGAAGCTAAGAATGAGCTCTCCAAACCACTGACATTACTATTCAATAAATCCTTGCAGTCTGGAACTATGCCTGATCAGTGGAAGCTAGCCAACGTAACACCGATATTCAAAAAAGGCAGCAAATCCCTACCCAGTAACTATCGTCCAATTAGCTTAACCTCAGTTGTATGTAAAATGCTAGAAACGGTCATACGAGACAGACTCGTAAATCACTTGGAGGAAAATAACATACTTAAAGATACTCAACACGGCTTTCGTAAAAAGTTTTCCTGTTTAACAAACCTCTTAGACTTCTTCCACGATATCCTCAACCTCTACGATGAGAGTAAAGCTGTAGATATTATATACCTTGATTTTCAAAAGGCCTTTGACAAAGTTCCCCACAAACGTTTACTGCTAAAACTAAAAGCGCATGGAATACAAGACGGTGTGTTGAAATGGATAGAAAATTGGCTCAGCAACAGAAAGCAAAGGGTAGTCATAAACGGTAAGGCATCTAAATGGACCAATGTAAGTAGCGGGGTACCCCAGGGATCGGTACTAGGACCAATTCTCTTTCTAATTTACATCAACGACATAGATGAGGGTCTCGCCTGCACAATCTCAAAATTTGCTGACGATACAAAAATTGCAAATAGCGTACTCTCAAAGAACAAGTTGACGATATGCAACACAATCTAGATAAATTGTCATGTTGGGCCCAAATTTGGCAAATGAGTTTCAATGCGGATAAATGTAAAGTACTACATGTCGGATACCTAAATGAGAAAGCAAACTATTCGATGAATGGCACTCAGCTTAAGAATGTAAACAGAGAAACTGATCTGGGAGTAACAATATCGAGTAACCTAAAACCGAGTCAACAATGTTCAGAAGTTGTTAAGAAGGCAAACAAAATAATTGGCTTTATAGGCAGGTCATTTGAGCATAAATCCAAAGAAGTTATCCTAACCCTTTACAATTCCTTAGTCCGCCCTCTTCTGGAATACTGCGTTCAATCCTGGTGCCCTTATTACCAAAAAGATATAAACAAGCTAGAACGAGTTCAACGTAGAGTTACCAAAATGATACCTAGCCTAAAGAACAAACCATACGAAGAGCGTCTTAGAGAATTAAATCTATTTCCTTTAACCCAGCGCAGATTAAGAGGCGACTTAATTCAAGTGTTCAAAATCATCAAAGGCATCGACAATATGAACTGTAGTAAGTACTTCACTATCGACCAATCTAATTACACGCGGGGAAATGGTTGCAAAATTATTGGTAAATCTTTTAACTCGCACGAATCTAAGAATTTCTTCTTCAATCGAGTTGTCAACTTGTGGAATGGGCTTCCCCGAGACGTTATAGACTGCAGCACCGTTGATTCATTTAAATTCCGCCTAGACAAATATCTCGCATCAAACCCGCGACTGACTGCGTTTGTAAATGAATAACTTATCCTCCCCTCAGTTACTAACCCATATGTCCCCTACTAACTTCCTAGTCCTGCCACGTTAGTGGCAGGGCAGTAGTTCCCTTTCCAATGTTCCCTTACCCACTCTAAACCACTGTTTGGACACTTGATCCTCAGTGTTTTGGAGGACAAGCAACCTAGAAGGGTCACTAGATCTGTTGTTGCTTGATTTCCTTTGTACTCCTTTGTACTACTAGCCAAATTATTGTTCATATTCATATACTGTGATAGTGCGATGGGGAAATAACCTCACTTTGTTAACTTCCTGGTTATATGTTCCTCGGCTCTCCCCCTCTCTCTCTGTTACGACCCAAATCATGAAATCATATTTTAAAAAGTCGTACCTTCCCTCACTTAATTTAAAAAGTCGTACCTTCCCTCACTTAATTTAAAAAGTCGTACCTTCCCTCACTTAATTTAAAAAGTCGTACCTTCCCTCACTTAATTTACTTCTTTGTTTTACGCTACTCACCACACACACACACACACACTCACTCACTCACTCACACACACTCTCTCTCTTACTCCTACACTCACTCAATCCTACATTCTCTCTCATCATCTATCTCCCTCTCCCTCCCCACTCCCCCCCCCCCCACCCTCTCTGGTGTAGTTAAGGTAGGACTGTAACATAGGAGGCCAGGGACCATTATTTACCATTACTCTCAGAAAATGGGGACCACTGCTGCCATTATTCTGCCGCTGTCCCGTAGTCTACTCTGGCATGGTATCTCTCTCTGAATTACGTAAATAAACTTTATACAGGTAATTCAAATTGTTTTCCCTGTCTTGCATTATGAATCATGCAAATATTCAGTTCATGACTGAATTGCATGCACCGTGGATAGTGTCGTGGAGTGCAGACCAAAAGGACCTCAGCTCGAGTCCACGCCAAACACTCCCCAGCACCCCACACACAAGACATCACAATCAAATCCAATCACTCAACACCCAGATTAACAACAAAATACAAGAACAAACACTAAATTGGAATAACTTCCTACAAACACTTGATCACAAAACAAACCCCCAAAAAATCTACAAAACACTAAACAGCATCACACTTTCCAACAGCAACACAACACAAACACATGCGGCAATCACAACAACAGACTCTACTCCTTCATGTAAACAACAAGCAAACACTCTCATTAATCACTTTTCTCATGCCAGCCATCTAAAACAGCATAAAGACGACCAACGTGTCATCCAACATAGAGCCAACTCCCCACAGACCCTGACTATGCACCCTTCACCAACAACCAGACAAAGCATATCATCAACAATCTCAAGCACTCACCCACCTGTGGCCTAGACAACATAAACAACATACACCTCAGACACCTGGGACCACAAGGTATACATGCACTCACTAACATATCAAACTACAGTTATTCACACAACACAATACCAGACATCTGGAAGTATGGTATCATCGTTACATTCCCCAAACCCAACAAAGACCTTACGCTACCCTCCTCACACCGCCCTATAACACTCCTTTGCACCCCATCCAAAGTCATAGAATGCCTTGTACATCAACTGATTACACACGCTCTACCCCTAGCTCCAACACAACATGGCTTCAGGCCACTGCCACAAACACTCTTCTTACAGACCTTACATAAAGAGCTTTTGATGGCATCAACTCAGCCAGACCACCACATAGATCACTACTTGCCACACTCAACATTAGTAAAGCCTTCGATGCCATCCCCCACCACAACCTAACAAACAAAATCTATGACACAAAAATGCACAACACAAAACTGTGGCTGGCCAAATTCCTAGCAGGCAGATGTGCACATGTATCTTTTGCCGGTGAGTCATCTAGCATCAGCAATTTCCCAAACGGAGTCCCGCAAGGATCCGTCCTGTCGCCCGCACTCTTCAATCTGTACATGCATGATATAAATACACCCAATATACCCCAAATAAACATAGCCTCCTATGCAGACGACATAACACTCACATGTACACACCAAAACCTAGATACAGCAATACGTCTCCTTCAACCATATCTCAACACACTACATGACTGGTGCACTACAAACAGACTCAATTTAGCCCCAGCCAAATCGACCGCAACCCTCCTCACAAGCTGAACGGCAGAACACAAATACACCCCACAACTCACCATAAACAACACACCCCTAACACACACACACTCACCCAAAATCCTAGAAGTAACATATGATACTCTAATGAAATTCAAACAGCACACCACAAACATGAAAAAGAAACTGACACCCAGTATTAACGCCCCAGTATCAGGTCACTTGCCCACACAAAATTTGGACTCAACAAAGAAACCACCACCGCAGTTTACAAACAATGCATAAGATCAGTGATGGAATACGCAAGCCCGGCCTGGGCTTCTAACCTAGCTGAAACACGTAAGACCTTACAGACTATTCAAAGTAAAGCCCTAAAAATCATCACAGGCTGCACAGCTACTACACCTACAGATCACCTACATCAAGAAACCAAAGTCCTCAAAGTCAAAGAACATCTGGACATGAGAGGCACTCAATTCCTGGCAGCAGCCTCCACGAACCAACACCACCCACATGACATTACATGGCAACACACCCACAGACACCAAGAAATATCAAAACAACAACCAGCACACGCTATCACACACAAATACTGTCTTCTCTCCCTCCCTGCCCACCCCAAACCAGCTTCCAGAAGCACATTCATACTCATGTCTCTCGCCGTTCCATCCACTCACTCATAGACAACACGCAGCTGCAGGCACGACCTCCCGAAATCCATCCTTCTGAATCCTCCCTTCCTGGCCAGGCTGAGATGCGGACACCATCCAGCTCTTCTGAGCTATCAGAAGAGACTCCGTCGTCGACACCTGCCCGGGATGTAACACAGCACCCCATACCATTGAACACATCATGGAGGACTGCATTTCACACAATCACTTGCGCCAACAACACAATCTCTCTCTGAGAGCTCTCCTTGAGAGCTCTGTGGGAAAGCATGACCGTGGCCATGGCCTTCCTTAGGGACTCGGGGCTGTTCGGCCAGGCAGCTTAGGGAACGACAACAACAACTAAAATGATCATAATGGCTATATAGAGTATAGCTATAATACAAAGCATTACAGAAACAAAATATGTATAATACTGTCTCTCAGAACATATGTATAATACTGTCTCTCAGAACATAGCCTCAATTGTAATATGTATAATACTGTCTCTCAGAACATAATTATGTATAATACTGTCTCTCAGAACATAGCCTCAATTGTAATATGTATAATACTGTCTCTCAGAACATATGTATAATACTGTCTCTCAGAACATAGCCTCAATTGTAATATGTATAATACTGTCTCTCAGAACATATGTATAATACTGTCTCTCAGAACATAGCCTCAATTGTAATATGACACAACAATAATATAACGATGCCAGATTAATTATTTGTGACAGAAAGTGTAATCCCGGCTTGCACTGAATGTTAAACACTATATATAATGCATACCCGCTGGCGATTTATGCTTATATAAACACTCAGTCTCCCACCCACACCCACACACACATACTCTCTCTCTCTCTCTCTCTCCAGTGCACGTAAGTAGGATCAAGGAAGATGTACCTCATGTTTACTAACTCTCCGAACACTCACGGTCAGCCTCCAACACACACACACACACACACATCCACACACACACATCCACACACATACATACACTCACCGATAACATGTGTGTAGGCTACGGTGACCTACTGTAGTATTTACCGCCCGATGCCACTGTTAACCGAGCAGTAACTTGGAACCAGGATATATTAGAGATGTGTGAGGTCCCAACAAGCACTACCCTCTTAACTGTTCTCTATGTTTTGTTTTCCAATGTAACACAGACGATTCAACAAGTAGGTTAATGTATATTACTAAGTCACAAAGTGTTTTTGGCCCTGTCACTCTTTCAACTATGGGGGAGGCATTCGCTATAGGCAGTTCTGCCTTTTGCCTCCCTCAATCACATAGACAAAAAATAAAACAAAATAAATGTGTCTGTCTGTGTGTGTGTACATATGTGTGTGTGTCTGTCTGTCTGTCTGTGTGTCTGCCTGTATGTTTGTCTGTGCATGTGTGTGTGTGTGTGTGTATGAGCGTGTGTGTCTGTCTATCTGTGTGTGTGTTAAAACATAAAGAAAAAACAAAACTACAGGAAAACTCCATCTGGAATTCACATTCGTAAACGATAAAACCTCTTTCCCTCCACACTCACCCTAACCGATACAAAAAAAATGGTGACAACAAAATACAAAATAAGTCTAACTATATAATTATAGCGTCAAGGCAATAATAGAATATACTGTATATAAAAACAACACATACTATTTCAAGTTAGGGACTCAACGGATCACATTAAGGGGTCCACCTCGCCTTTTTTCTCTTTCTCTCCCTCTCCCTTTGGCTTATACCCATTCGGCCACATTCAGCCTACTGTTTAAGACGTTTACCCCCATCCAGGTGTCAATATTTTCCTGGCGAGCGGTAGCGAGCCAGCATATACAGTATATATATATTTGTTTCGACAGCAAGCTAAATTTGTAAATTTTTCGATAGAAAAATTTCTCCGGCGAACTCCATACAATGCTGGCTTGTTATCGCTCGCCAGGAAGAAATTGACACCTGGATGGGGATAAACGTCTTAAAACAGTTGGCTGAATGGGGCCGAATGGATACAAGCCAGAAAAAGAGAGAAAAAGAGAGAAAGATAAACAAAGCAGTTGATCCCCCTTAATGTTCTTGATCGTGGGGGCTGTGTGGAGTATTGTCTGGATGGCTGTGTGGAGTATTAGGTAATCATGGATATTGTTGTGTTTGTCTGGATGGCTGTTTGACTGTGAAGGGGTTAAGGGGGGTCACCTGCTTGTTTTCTCTTTCACTCCTTTTCTCTCTTTCTCTGGCTTGTATCCATTCGGCCCCATTCACACAACTGCTTTAAGGCGTTTATCCCCATCCAGGTGTCAATATATCGCTCACCAGCATTGTATGGAGAAATCCGGCTTCGCCGGAGACATTTTTCTATCGAAAAATTTACAAATTTAGCTTGCTGTCAAAACAAAAATATATATATGCTGGCTTGCTATCGCTCACCAGGAAACTATTGACACCTGGATGGGGGTAAACGTTATGCTTGCCTCTCATAGTTTTGTTCGTATACTCTCTCTCTCTCTCTTTCCCCAATGCGAAAACAGATTTGGAACGTTCATTAATCCAATTTCAGAAATCCACTGTAATCCCTGTTGCCTAATTAGTCCGACCTGGAACACAGGGGTCGGGTACCCCAAACATTCACGATTTATGACGTCCATCAACCCAATAATAGTCACATTTTACCAGCCGACATCTTACTTCAACAAAACATTTAACACGCCATTTCACCTATTATTGATCCCGGTATTCAAGTTAGTGTTCTTTTAACGGCAACAGCAAAGCTATTATATATATATATATAACGGTTCGTATTTATTATATTCACAAATAACACTTATCTAATATTCCATCTTATTGTTCTAAACTGATATTCTGAAACTGAAAACATGTACAAATTTATCTAGGGGGTGTTTTTCTAAGCTTGATGGAGGTCTAGGGGGTGTTTTTCTAAGCTTGATGGAGGTCTAGGGAGGATTGATTGATTGATTCTTTATTGAGAAAGCATAAATACATGGGAATACATAATTACACGTCTCAAAAGGGCAAAGGTGATAAAACAGTCTTTTACCCTACTCATATTATACATGTACAATATAAACACAAACATGAATACAACATTTAGTAAGTTTTTATCTCTATACTTGTTAGCAAACCAGTTGTCCCTAACTGTTTAAGAAGGACCCTTAGCTAAGCTGGGCTTAGGTTTAGCGCGGGTTTGTTATAATCCTTCTACTTTCCTTAATGTCATAGAATGACCCTCCCACTCCAGTTTAATACATGCCTACATATACACACATACATACACCCATACACACATAAATACATATACAGTATATACATATATATAATATACACATATACATACATATACATACACACACACAGACACACACACACACACATGCATGTACATATACCTACATACATGCCTATACACACATTAATTCATACAATAACACACAAATTTCACAATATACAGTGTATGCATACACATTTATTATTATAATAACAATAATGATATAATGAAGCTATCAATTACATAATAATCATAACACTAAATCCTAAACTTTGTTTTATGTATATTTACCTTACGATGTATTGTATTTTTTTGCATTTGGCTATTATTTGAGTAATCATATTATGATTGAACATCCATATAATTTGTTCATCGACCTTATCTATGACATTGTTTCTATATTTCGCTAGGTGTTGGCAGTGCAGTATATAATGATTTAAGGTATGACTTCTTGGTTTTTTACATAGTTAACAACATATTTCGTGTTCTCCTTTAGGAACACCAAGTTCCCACATGTAACTATATCCTAACCTAAGTCGTGTGCACAAGGAGTCCTTCCAAGCACTTCTTAAGTTTCCGAATATGAAGCTAGTTCGCCGTGCAACGTTATTATAGTGATAGAATGTTGCACTATTCGCGTGTTTTTCTTGCATCATAAAAAGTTCCGCATCCTTTTGTTTTTTCTAATTGTTGATTTAATTTGTCTTAAAGATTGAATGCACTCGTAATCTATTGTGTCTTTCTCCGTTCCTAATTTAGCAAGTTCGTCCGGTCTTTCATTATTTATTATCCCAACATGTGAAGGTATCCACGTAAATTTTACCATTCTCCCATTATTGCGTAGTTCATCTATAATAACCTTGCACTGAGATACCAGCTTTTCATACACGTTTTTTTTGCTGTTCATAGATTCCAAAGCACTTCGACTGTCTACGAAAAAGCACACATCACCTTCTCCCCCTCTTATTTTATTTAACCCGTATAACATAGCACATATTTCTGCCTGCGTAGAGGACACGTTGTTACTTATTCTATAATAATATTCACTGTATATGTTATCGTTACCTACATCGTCACTCACCAGTATCCCACATCCTGCTCTCCCATTTTCTGTGACAGAGCCATCGCAGTATACTTGCGCAACATTATCATCTGTTAATTCATTTATCTTTTCTTCAACAATTATTTTTAAGTTCCCCAGTCTCGTACATATTTTTCTTTTTCCCCAGCTTGATAATATTTATATCCACGCCTTTATCTTCCCAGGGTGGAGGTTTTTGTGCCCTCTCTTCGACCAGAAAGAAATTTATTAGGTCAAATTTCTCTACTTTATGTATTAGTTCTTTTAGGTATCCCCTCTTGCCTTGCCTCCTGAAGGTTCCAATTTTACGTATGCCATCGTTGACGTCTTGTGCCAATTTTTCACCACTACCTGCCCGTATGTCTCATTGCCGATACTAGGTTTACTTCCTCTATTCTGTGTCGCAAGGTTGTTAAATTTAATTCTAATCTCATAGCAGCTACCATCGCATTTTTGGGGCAGTTAAATATAACCCGCATAGCCTCATTTTGGATAGTTTCTATTTTATCCAACCTTCCTTCACCAAGGCAAGAGAGAACGGGGCTGGCATATTCCACCACTGACCTAATAGTGGTGAGGTACATCATCCACAGTACCTGTACACCAACACCTGTACCACTCCAAGCTAGGGATTTCAAGGGTGCCATACGTGCCTTACATTGTGTTTGTATATGATGTAACTCGGCATCTTTACTGTCTGATGTATATCCTATATAGATGCCTAGATACTTATAGCTCCTAACCCTATCAATATTTTTGTCATTCACAGCTAATTGTTTATCGCCCATAGCACGACACTGAAACTGAAATTTAGTTTTTTCTTCATTAATTACTAGCCCTAGCTTCTGGGTTAATTGCCCAAATTTGTTGAGGGCCAATTGCATATTCTCAACGCTACTGCTTTGCAGCATTATATCGTCTGCGTATATTGTTATTTTAACACCTGGACCTAGCATATCTTGAGCTATCCTATTCATTAGGACATTAAAGAGGAATGGACTTAATACCCCGCCTTGTGGTGTACCCAGGTCAAGTTTCATTTCCTCAGAAAGAGCCCCTTGATACCACACCTGCGCCTTCCTTCCAAATAAATAATCTCCTATCCAATGTAATAATTTTCCTTTTACACCCATGTTAGCTAATTCAAACAAAATTACCTCTCCATTTGCTTTATCAAAGGCGCCCTTGAGATCCACGTATACCCTGCAGTAATCATTATCGTTGGCCAGACACTCCTAGGGAGGAAAGTCCGGGAGGGGGAGGGGGGGGGGGGGCCTCCGGGAGGGGGGGGGGGGGGGGCCCTCCGGGAGGGGGTAGGGGGGGTAAACCATATCTTGAACCTAAAATCATAACTAAACGTGCCGTTTTGCCCAAAATCAAAACGGCATACCCAACTCTGCGATGGGTTACCATCATCACTACCAATACCATCATCAATCACAATCACCATCATCACTACTGCTGCCATCATCACTATAACTGCCACAATCATCACGACTACTGTCATCATCACCATTACTATGATCATCATCACTACTACAATTACAATCATCACTACTACTCTCACCATCATCACTACTACTGCCACCATTGTCACTATCATCTTAATCACAATCATCATTGATACTACAACTATCAACCATCATTACTACTATCATCACCACCATCTTACAATCATCATTACTACTGTTTACATCATCACTACTACTTTAACCATCATCATTAGTACTGTCACAAGTATTACCATCATGTATCCTACTGTCACCATCATCACCATTACTATGATCTTCATCATCACTACAACTTTCACTATCATCACTACTACTCACCATCATCACTAATACTCACACCATCGTCACTACATCATATCTACTATTGTCACCATCATATCTACATTATCACTACAATTATCACCACCATCACAAGGTCAGCACCACAATCATCATCACTACTGAGCTGTATGTGCCCCTACGCCAATACGCTGACCATCATCACTACATATTATCACCACCATCACAAGGTCAGCACCACAATCATCACTACTGAGCTGTATGTGCCCCTACGCCAATACGCAGACCATCATCACTACATATTATCACCACCATCACAAGGTCAGCACCACAATCATCATCACTACTGAGCTGTATGTGCCCCTACGCCAATACGCAGACCATCATCACTACATATTATCACCACCATCACAAGGTCAGCACCACAATCATCATCACTACTGAGCTGTATGTGCCCCTACGCCAATACGCAGACCATCATCACTACATATTATCACCACCATCACAAGGTCAGCACCACAAGATAGACAAGGTAATACAAATACTCAACTTTTTTTGTATTTATTTATTATTACTTTTGTTTTGTTTAGGTCTCCGTTCCAGGTTGTCTACCAATATATAACATATGTTGTAGTGCCGATCTGCCCGAAATAAAAAAAATCATATCGATTTTCGTTGCTTATAATCGATAGTTATAAAGTTCATAATAATATTAAAAAAACAAGTTCACGCCATGTTTTCTCTCCGTGCTCTATTCGTGGCGGTGTTTTTGGTGTCTGGGACGGTGGCTCTGAATGCCAAGAAGGTGACTAAATTGCCACACCTAAACAAAGAGGAGACAATCTAGTCAATTAGGGAAACTTTCGTGAATTTACATACTTAATTAAATCTGCTGCAGACAGATAATGGTAAGCTGCAGAAGGAAAACGGTATGCTGTTGACTGATAATGGTATGCTGTTGACAGATCATGGTAAGCTGCAGAAGGAAAACGGTATGCTGTTGACTGATAATGGTATGCTGTTGACAGATAATGGTAAGCTGCAGAAGGAGAATGGTATGCTGTTGACTAATAATGGTATGCTACAGAAGGAGAATGGTTAGTTAAAACACAATACTGTTCAGCTAGGGTTGGATTCTCACCGGAATAATCATGTGTACTACCTTGGTATGGAGCACTCTACCTTGTAATATAGACATTTGGAGCGTAAGGCCCATGAATCAAACCTCGAAAAGTTGGCTTGTCACAGCGATAAAGAAACGTTGAAGCGCATTAACTTCTGGATCTTGACTGTTACAGGTCTGATCCTTTTAATTAAAATTATATGTATCATCGTGGACTGGACTCGTCGGGCCTGGTTCAGAAGGAAGGATGAAAGAAGGCCGGAGGAATCTGACAAAACGCTGACGGAACGAGAACGACACTCATTTAGCGAAGTGGAAGGAACTACAGACACACAAAAGAGGGAGGAGGCAAAAGGGGAAGAAGTGTCGACGGAAGTGGTTGGAGAACAAGGTATGGTGGAAATGCTTAAAAAATATGATATGGAGGAAGATGCGAAGGAAGTAGTTGAAGAACATTTTATGGAGGAAGTTTCAAAAGAAGTAGTTGAAGAAAAGGTTATGGAGGAAGTTTCAAAAGAAGTAGTTGAAGGAAATGTTATGGAGGAAGTTGAGGAGGAAGTAGTTGAAGAAAATTATATGGAGGAAGTTTCAAAAGAAGTACCGGTAGTTGAAATTTTTTTTATGGAGGAAGTTTCAAAAGAAGTAGTTGAAGAAAATGATATGGAGGAAGTTTCAAAATAAGTAGTTGAAGTAAATGTTATGGAGGAAGTACAAGCAGAAAATGACTTGAAGGCTGACTCAAGAACAGTGACAGAAGAAAATAAGTTGGAAGAAGAAGGCAAGCCCGCTTATGCCTTGGAAAAGACGAATAATGAACTGGAGAATAAGGAAGAAACAACCCTTAATAAGAGCGGTGATGAGAAGGGAAAACAAAAGTCCAAGAACCCGTTTCATAGGTTCTGTAACTGTTTTGGTAAGTCGAGTTCCAAAAAGAAGCCAACAAAATCAAATGAAGTAATTGAAGAAAATGTTTTAGAGGAAGTACAAGCAGAAAATGACTTGAAGGCTGACTTAAGAACAGTGACAGAAGAAAATAAGTTGGAAGAAGAAGGGCTTGCTAATGCCTTGGAAAAGACGAATAATTAACTGGAGAATAAGGAAGAAACAACCCTTAATAAGAGCGGTGATGAGAAGGGAAAACAAAAGTCCAAGAACCCGTTTCGTAGGTTCTGTAACTGTTTTGGTAAGTCGAGTTCCAAAAAGAAGTCGACAAAATCCAACAATGTGTGAGCTGGATGCAGTTGTGACCCGGCTGCGTTTGTGACTTGAGTCCATGCAATGCTGGCTCGCTATCGCTCGCCAGGAAGAAATCGGCACCTGAATGGGGATAAACGTCTTAAGGGAAGATGGGCCGTTTTTCTGGACCACTTTCTCCCTAATGTTTAGCCCTACTAGTTTTGAAATTATAAGACGTTCGGCCCATTAGTTTGTTGATTTTAACACCTTTCGCCCTATTTCGTTGTCAATTTTAAGACCTTTCGTGCCATTTAGGTGCCGAATATTTCCTGGCGAGCGATAGCGAGCCATATACAGTATAGCCAAATGTTTAATAGCACACTCACACACAAACTAAATTAAGACCATTCAAACCAGTACTGACTAGTATAAACAGACCAACATACTGGTACGAAACACTTAAGGGGAGATTTCCACTTGAGGGACTTTTTTCTTTACCCCTTTCTCCCTCATGTTTAGCCCCATTGTTTTTTAAATTTTAAGACGTTCGCCCCATTAGTTTGGCGATTTTAAGAACTTTCACCCCATTTATGTCACTTTTAAGACTTTTCGTGCCATTTAGGTGTCGATTTTTTTCCTGGCGAGCGATAGCGAGCCTGTAAGTTAAGAGGAACCGGCCTTCGGCCGGGAAATTTTTCTATCGAAAAATGTACACATTTATCTTGAAAGGGGGTCAAGGGGGTGACATTTTAAGATTACTAGAGGAGTAGGACACATACTATAAACCTCCCCTTAAGGGGGAGGTGTGGTGGAGTGGTCTTGCCACTGGCCTGGTAATCCAAAGGTCCCGGGTTCAAATCCCGATGTATCAATGGGAAGATATTATTGGGATGGAATTTGTGCTGTACCTAGTATCAGTGCATTACCACAAGCCCACCGAAACGTCAATAAAATACCCTCATTGTTCCCTGATTAAATAGCACTGTATGAATATTCCCATATTCAAAATATGGGTCAATATACAGGAGGCGCTACAATATTGGTAAAAA
The DNA here is from genome assembly GCA_032716605.1 of Paralithodes platypus. Taxonomy (NCBI): domain Eukaryota; kingdom Metazoa; phylum Arthropoda; class Malacostraca; order Decapoda; family Lithodidae; genus Paralithodes; species Paralithodes platypus. The sequence goes on along the minus strand of CM064577.1, from coordinate 18,048,755 downwards.
ATTAAGCTCAATAGCATGTGATTAAGCGATTTTTCTCCAAATTGTTGATGTAGGTGTCATTCCCGGGAAACTAACATAATATATATTATATGGATATTTACGTTTTAAGGGTTTGTTTACACTTCTTCTTTTTCGTCTTCATCTGGGAGACTTCTTTTGCGTGACTGTCAGTCAACAACTGAGACATCTGGTGGCGAATGCAATGAACTATACTGGTGGCGTCGTGGCCAAAGTAATCACCCTACCTAATTCATGCCAAGAGTACTCGAGTTCACTGACACGAGGTGTCTATCGACCAATCAGGTGATGCCATGATTTGGAAAACAGGTGGCCCAGGATATAAGCTGTCAGTTTGACTCTGGCCAGCTTGTGTAGAGGGTGTGAGCCGATCAAAGCTTTTTCCACCGTCTTTAAAAACACTGAGGCTGCTTAAGACCTTTTCGCCTTCCAATATGTGTAAACTGTCCAAAGTGCAATAACCAGTGTTCCAAATACAGCTGACGAGGACAGCTGGTTTTGAAATGCACATACACTTGTTTTACATGGAAAAATTCGAAACAAAAATCCACCAGCTGTTGACCAAGATGAGTGGTGATCGAGCCTCCAGCGGCCAGCCAGGCAGCCCAGTACCTCCTCTGTTCATTAAGGTTAGTTGGTTGGTTGGGACAACATAAAGGAGCCGGACCACAGCTAGCTAGGGAATCTTAATGGGTCATCGCAAAGTAACATAAAGTAAAATATTTTTTCGCATAGGATTAAACTGGCATGCAAGGGCTAGTTGGTTATACTGATGTTTTGGACCGACAGTTAGCCCATCGATCTTTTTAGGCCTAATAGGTCCGGTAGAGCATAGGCTATACATCATTGCTATATATGTCATTAAGAGCTGAAATGTATTATAAGGGAGAACAAAAATAACATCAAATACATAGGCCTACTGTAAAACAATAAGTTTTTCAGCCAGTACCCAACCAGCGGGGGTGTGGGGGCGGCAGCCCCCACCAATAATACTAGGTTAGGTTAGGTAAGGTTGTTAGGTTAGGCTAATGTTAACCCCATTCTTACTAGGTTAGGTTAGGTAAGGTTGTTAGGTTAGGCTAATGTTAACCCCATTCTTACTAGGTTAGGTTAGGTAAAGTTGTTAGGTTAGGCTAATGTTAACCCCATTCTTACTAGGTTAGGTTAGGTAAGGTTGTTAGGTTAGGCTAATGTTAACCCCATTCTTACTAGGTTAGGTAAGGTTGTTAGGTTAGGCTAATGTTAACCCCATTCTTACTAGGTTAGGTTAGGTAAAGTTGTTAGGTTAGGCTAATGTTAACCCCATTCTTACTAGGTTAGGTTAGGTAAAGTTGTTAGGTTAGGCTAATGTTAACCCCATTCTTACTAGGTTAGGTTAGGTAAGGTTGTTAGGTTAGGCTAATGTTAACCCCATTCTTACTAGGTTAGGTTAGGTAAAGTTGTTAGGTCAGGCTATTGTTAACCCCATTCTTACTAGGTTAGGTTAGGTTGTTAGGTTAGGCTAATGTTAACCCCATTCTTACTTCGTTAGGTTAGGCTAATGTTAACCTTATGAAAACGCAAACAAAGATTTTATTAGGGTTACTGTGTAATTTTAACATGAACATTAGTAAAATCCGAGCCAAGTTTCGTAACTTGGCTCGTGTTTTCTAAATGTCGGGTTATATGGGTATGGAAATTTACAAAACCCGAGCCAACATGTTAATAAGGTTACTGTGTTTTTTTTTTTCAATTTTTACATTTGTTAAATCCGAGCCAAGTTTCGTCAAAACTTGGCTCGGGTTTTCAAAAAATCGGGTTTTATGGGTCTGGAAATTGAACAAACCCGAGCCAAATTTGGGTTACAAATGTGTATTATCGTGTTCTATAGTGTTCTATACGCTTTTTACCCCGCAATTTCCCTGATCTTCATAGCCCTCCCCACTATCGGGGGGCGTGTCTTTAGATTGATGGATAATGGGTAAATGCTTAATTACCATTCAATTTCATCACTAGATTCCACTAAAACACCAAACACAAAATACCAAAACAAATACCTGAAAAACACGTTGTTGCGTCTCCTGTATATTAACCGAAATATGCTATAGGGGTGCAATGCCTGGTGAGTTATCTGCTCAACAGGTGGCGTTGTGTGTGTGTAAGTGTGAGAGTCCGAGTGTAGGGGGTGAGACAGTGAAGCACGGGAACGAGGTGGCTTCAGAGATGGGGTCGTTTCGGGCCATGAGTGAGCACCGTGCCTCATGTGAAGGCAAGATGGCAGGTGCTCGTTGTACTCTACGTGCTTCACATGTCTCACTCCCTAAACTGGAACAAGACCTCACGGGCTTCACCGTTCATTGTAAAGCGGTGAATGTTAAGGCTCTCAGCCTATGCCCGAGAGGAAGTAAGTTGGAATATAGAAAAAAAAAAAAAAAAAAAAAAAAAAGGGTCTATTGTTACTATACCGTGCTTAAGGGGGCCCACCTCGCTTTCTTTCGCTTCCTCTCCCTCTCTCTTTGGCTTGTATCCATTCGGCCCTATTCAGCCTACTGTTTTAAGAGTTTTACCCCCATCCAGGTGTCAATATTTTCCTGGCGGGCGGTAGCGAGCCAGCATATATGGATTTTTGTTTTGACATCAAGCTAAATTTGTAAATTTTTCGATAGAAAAATGTCTCCGGCGAAGCCGGATTTCTCCATACAATGCTGGCTCGCTATCGCTCACCAGGAAGAAATCAACACCTAGATGGGGATACACGTCTTAAAACAGTTGGCTGAATGGGTCCGAATGGATACAAGCCAGAGAAAGAGAGAACAGGAGAGAGATAAAAAAAGCCGGTGGGTCCCCTTAAATCAGGTAAACAAACTGATATGTATGAATGATACCACAGGACATTCATTAACACACAGACATTAAACAAAAATATAACAATAACAATAACAATATAACAATAACAATAACAATAACAATATAACAATAACAATAACAATATAACAATAACAATAACAATATAACAATAACAATAACAATATAACAATAACAATAACAATATAACAATAACAATAACAATATAACAATAACAATAACAATATAACAATAACAATAACAATATAACAATAACAATAACAATATAACAATAACAATAACAATATAACAATAACAATAACAATATAACAATAACAAGCGCAACACCATAATAATTACAAACGGAGGCTGAACTACACATGTACAGTCACGCTAATAAGTCACGTCCCAGCTGTCATTACGTTTGGCTTCCTCTGGGCTGTATTAATGTCTGTCAGATGTTGAATAGGGTTGGTAAGTACGGTAGGAACATGTTTGTTGATTTCACTCAGTATGAAGAAATTAAGCTTAGATATTGCCGATACCAATTATTGATCAAAACATACTTGGTGCCGAGACTTCACACTTAATAGCGCGACTGTACACTTGGGACGTTGGAAACACAAAGGCTCCAAGACTCATCACAATAAAAACATTTTTGGAATCGGCAATTACCCTCACTTTTTATTTCCCCTTCCAATCACCTGACAAAGTGACAGAGGGTTGGGTTAGCGTGAGAGCTGTTGAGATCGTCCAGGTGCTCTTGGCTGAAATTATAGAAGCTGGAAAAGTGTGAATGAGGATTAAGGGGGTTCACCGTTTTTTGTTTTTTGTTATCTCTCTCTTCTTTTCTCTCTTTCCCTGGCTTGTATCCATTCGGCCACATTCAGCTAAGTGTTTTATGACGTTTATCCCCATTCAGGTGTCGATTTTTTCCTGGCGAGCGATAGCGAGCCAGCATTGTATGGAGAAATCCGGCTTCGCCGGAGAAATTTTTCTATCGAAAAATGTATAAATTTAGCTTACTGTCAAAACAAAAAATATATATGCTGGCTCGCTACCGCTCGCCAGGAAGAAATCGACACCTGGATGGGGGTAAACATCTTAAAACAGTAGGCTGAATGGGGCCGAATGGATACAAGCCAGGGAAAGAGAGAAAAGGAGAGAAAGATAAACAAAGTCGGTGACCCCCCTTAAGACGAAGTGAAGAGGGTGTGATAGGAGGAGGAGGAGGAGGAGGAGGAGAGGGAATTTATGGGAATGATTGTGATGACGTTGAATTAAAGATGAAAATATGAGAGCAATATATACTAAAGGCAACATAGGGAGGATTTAGAAGAGGCGTGGGAGGGAAATTGGTTTAGGGGGGATGGTTCACTTTTTGGGAGATTTTTGCATGTATTCATTATTTTTCTAGTTTCCTCCTTAGACCTCCCATCAAATTAAAAAAAAAAACATCCAGTAGAATTCCCTTCTAGATTAATTTGTAAATTTTTCGGAAGAAAAATGTCACTTTCTTCACTTTCTCCCTCATGTTTAGCCCCATCAGTTTTCAGATGTTAAGATGTTTGCCCCATTAGTTAGTCGAGTTTAAGACCTTTCGTCCCATTTCTTCGTCAATATTTAGATCTTTCGTGATTTTTAGGTGTCGATTTGCAGCAACTCCTCTGTGCATGTCTGTGAGGCTTCCCCTGGGTTCTGTCCTGCACGTTAGAACATAAGAACATAAGAAAATGGGAGTCTGCAGAAAGTCGATTGGCCAAAGCAAGGCAGATCCCTGTCCCACACAACCCCAGTTACAAAGCCCAATTATTGGCTCAACACTCTAATACCCTGAGGATCATCTTACCAAAACGGTTAGAGATTAACACGCAGGATTACGGGGGTCTGCAGAGCGCTGATTGGCCCAACCCGGCTGATTCCCCTTCACACCTACATCTCTAGGTGCCTACATCTCCCCATACAAACAACTAACCGTTTACAGTTGACATCCGTTAATATGGAGATAAGGTGCTTAGCAATAACGATTCGTGATGATAAGAATCATTTACGCATATATTATAAAATTAAATTTGCCTGATTATATGAAATGGCTTGGGTGCACTCTGTTCATTCAATTTCACTTTCTATATTGTATAAATCTATTGTATAAACCTATTGTATAAACCTATTGTATAAACCTATTGTATAAACCAATTGTATAAACCTATTGTATAAACCTATTGTATAAACCTATTGTATAAACCTATTGTATAAACCTATTGTATAAACCTATTGTATAAACCTATTGTATAAACCTGTTGCCACATAATTAAAATAAATGTATTTCTGTGAATCCAATACGCTTAAGGGAAGGTTTTTAGTTAGTTCCCTAGACCTCCATCAAGCTTAAAATTACACCCTCTAGGCCCCCTTTCAAGATAAATGTGTACATTTTTCGGTAGAAAAATGTCCCGGCCAAAGGCCGCTTCCTCTTAAATTACAGGCTCGCTATCGCTCGGCAGGAAAAAATCGACACCTAAATTGCATGAAAGGTCTTAAAATTGACAGAAATGGGGCGAAAGTTCTTAATTATGGGGCGAACGTCTTAAAATATCAAAACAATGGGGCTAAACACGAGGGAGAAAGGGGTCCAGAAACAAATCCCTCAAGTGAAAATCCCCCCTTAATAACTAATACAGAACAGAGAGCAATTTACTCAGTATTTATTCACAATGTTTTTATACTGGGAAATATGAATGCATAAGTTTTACGGCCTCAATTACTGCGCTGTACCAGCACACAAAGTGAAATTCAGAATACATATTAACCCTCTTCGACATATGACGCGATTTTGAGCCGATTAGGGATACTTTAAAGCTTTTGTTACCATCAGGGGTATTTAGAAACCTTTAGTTTAGTTACTTCAACCTCTGCAGTTGTCTTTGAGTTAGCTGTGGGCAGAACACTAATTTTGGAGAGGTAATTATAAGAGTGAGGGAACTCTATTTCTTATTGCTAATCTGGCAACCTCTGCGTCACATGAGTCTGAAAGGGTTAATTACAATCACTGTCCAACAAATTTATTGCTTCGGTAATGAAATGAACTAACAATTTAAAACTACGAATATTAGTTTTATCCGCAACCATCAAAGGTTAGGTATTGAAAATGATTGTGTATAGTAAACTATTGTTATATATCTACCAGCAATTAACACACAGTAAACTATTGTAATATATCTACCAGCAATTAACACACAGTAAACTATTGTTATATACCTACCAGCAATTAACACACAGTAAACTCTAGCCAAAGTTCATGCAAAAATGCTGTCAATTAAGGGGAGGGTTTTAGTTTGGTCTCTAGACCTCCATCAAGCTTAAGATTACACCCCCTTGAGCCCCTTTCAAGATAAATTTGTACATTTTTCGGTAGAAAAATGTCCCGGCTGAAAGCCGGTTCCTCTTAAATTACAGGCTCGCTATCGCTCGCCAGGATAAAATCGACACCTGAATTGCACGAAAGGTCTTAATATGGGGTGAAAGTTCTTAAAATCGCTAAACTAATGGGGCAAACGTTTTATAATATCAAAAGCAATGGGGCTAAACATGAGGGAGAAAGGGGTCAAGAAAAAAATCCCTCAAGTGGAGATCTCCCCTTAACACACAGTAAACTCTAGCCAAAGGTCATGCACAAATGCTGTCTATTAAAGGAAGGCAGTTGTTTGTTCAAGTCCTCCTCCTCTTCCCCCATGTGTAGCTCTAAAATATATGAGATTTCAAGACATTCGGCCCATTAGTTTGCCGATTTTTTGACCTTTCACCCCATTTCTATGTCAATATTAGGACCCTTCGTGCCATTTAGGTGTCGATTTTTTCCTAGCGAGTGATAGCGAGCCTGTAATTTTAGGAGGAATCTGCCTGTGGCCAGGGCATTTTTCTACCGAAAAATGTACACATCTATCTTGAAGGGGGGGTCAAGGGGGTGTTTTTCTAAGCTAGATGGAGGTCTAGGGAGGAAACTAAAAAAAATATATGAATAAATGAATTAATAGACCAAACAAACAGCCACTGTCCCCTTAACCTGGCTACAATTAAGCAAAGCCAAGCGTCCCAATATGTCAATCAATCATTATCCAGGTTGATCCGGTAGCTCATCGGTATTGTCATTCCAAACACCCAAGAGCACTCGTAGTATTATAAAGGGTTAAGGGGGGATGGTTCACTTTAAGGGGGGATGGTTCACTTTAAGGGGGGATGGTTCACATTAAGGGGGGATGGTTCACTTTTTGGGCGGATTTTGCATGTATTCATTATTTTTCAAGTTTCCTCCCCAGACCTCCGTCAAATTTAAAAAAACATCCATTAGATCCCACTTCTAGAGTAATTTGTACATTTTTCGGTAGAAAAATGTCCCGGCCGAAGGCCGGTTCTTCCAACATTACAGGCTCACTATCGTTCGCCAGGGAAAACATCGACACTTAAATAGCACGAAAGGTTTAAATATTGACGACGAAATGGGGCGAAAGCTCTTAAAATCAACTAACTAATGGGGCAAACATTTTAACATCTGAAAACTAATGGGATCACACACGAGGGAGAAAGTGGTCCAGAAAACCGGCCCATGTCCCCGTAAGGATTACCCACATTGGATCATTAGTGTGGCACCTTTGAAATGCGAAGTAAATATGAGGCCATTATCTGCTTTGTGTGAGTATTTTGTATGTATATATATATATATATACCGGTATATACTGTATATACAGTATATATATATATATATATATTATATATATATATATATATATATATATATATATATATATATATATATATATATATATATATATATATATATATATATATATATATATATAATATATATTTTTTTTTTTTTTTTTTTTTTTTATCTATTATTTTGTGTGTTTTTTTTTTTTTGAGGGGGGGGATCGGAAACCTCTACTGCAACTTACATAATATTACTATGGTTGTATTTCCTGGCCAGCGTACGTAAGAGAGTTCGCTAAAGTTGGCAGCGAAGGAAGAGGACACGGTGGTGGGGAAGACACTAGAGAGAGAGAGAGAGAGAGAGAGAGAGAGAGAGAGAGAGAGAGAGAGAGAGAGAGAGAGAGAGAGAGAGACGGAGGATAGGTGGTGGTGAGGAAGGAGATAGACGGTATTGTTTAGAGAAGAGAGATATGTGATCGCAAACAGAGCGGTGGACACTAGAGAGGGAATACAGGAGAAGGTGGAAGAGAAGAGAGCAGTGGAGATGGTAGGGAAGAAGATTGACGGAGGAAGAGATCTAGAGAAGGGAGGAGAAGGAGAAACTGGGATGAGAGGCTACACCGTGAAGGGATGAACAAGGTAGTTGAAGAATAGAAGATTTTTTTTTTGTATAAGTTCAATGACCGAGAGAGAGAGAGAGAGAGAGAGAGAGAGAGAGAGAGAGAGAGAGAGAGAGTTTATTATGGATAGGATAATAATTAATAAGTAAAGGAGGAAGGTAGGGCAAGCACTAGTATAGCTGTGTGAGGTGGTGGAGGAAAGGAAGTAATTCGGGAGAAAATATTTTATTGTAACTCGGACAACATTTTAGGATAGCAAAATCCTTCTGACTTCCAAGACGTGCTCCCCAAGGTAATTAACCACTTCTGTACCGGTGACGCCTTTTACATTATATTTTAGCGACATTTTGAAGATTATATGCAGTTTAAGAAGGATCTGTGGTAGTACAAATGGTTAAGTGAGATAGTTCGAAGCCTGGTGATTGCTGGAGGGCCCTTTTTAAACTGAATAAAATCGTCTAATAGTAGTCATAATAAAGTTAAAAAGACGTCGCGGTACAGAAGGGGTTAAGGGGAGGTATTTAGTTTGTTCCCTAGACCTCCATCAACCTTAAAATTACACCCCCTTGAGTCCCTTTCAAGATAAATGTGTACATTTTTCGGTAGAAAAATGTCCCGGCCGAAGGCCGGTTCCTCTTAAATTACAGGCTCGCTATCGCTCGCCAGGATAAAATCGACACCTCAATGGCACGAAAGGTCTTACTATGGGGTGAAAGTTCTTAAAATCGCTAAACTAATGGGGCAAACATTTTATAATATCAAAAGTAATGGGGCTAAACATGAGGGAGAAAGGGGTCAAGAAAAAAATCCCTCAAGTGGAGATCTCCCCTTAATATGGTATATCGGATTGCGATGACATGCAAACCAATAGAATTTCCATAATAGTCGATTCAAATATATTGCTAAACATCTATATTATATAGTATATGATACATCGGCAATATTGGCACCTTGCGAAGGGTCTTGCTCGTAATGTATATATATATATAAAGATGATAGAGAGAAAGTGCTATATAAAGGCTATCTTGTGGCGATTATCTAAATTATGATGATATCGTCCATACTAAATGACTTGGCAAGGAACATTGGGAAGAGAGAGAGAGAGAGAGAGAGAGAGAGAGAGAGAGAGAGAGAGAGAGAGAGAGAGAGAGAGAGAGAGAGAGAGAGAGAGAGAGAGAGAGAGAGAGAGAGAGAGTATACGAACAAAACTATGAAAGGCAAACACAACGAATATTTAGTGAAGGAAATGGAGGAAAGCAAAAACAAAGGTGAAAGCATAGTGAATATAAATACTATACCAGGAAACTAGAAAAACATCGAAGAAAAAAGAAAGAAAAATACGAGATAGTAAAAGAAAGACAGTAAAACACCGGAAAAGGGAGAGTCTGGTCTAAAAAAAAAAAAAAAAAAAAAATCTCACAAAAAAAACAAAAAACAAAACAAAACAGAGCGAACACAAAGGAAGAACTGTAAAAACTCGAAAAGAACATTGGGGTGTTAAAAATCTAGGAAATCCGAGGAATTCGACTTTCCTACTGCTGGATACTGTATATACAAAACAATAGACCGAGAGGCTATTAAGGGGAGATTTTTACCTGGAGGATTTTTTTCTGGACCCCTTTCTCCCTCATGTTTAGCTCCATTGCTTTTGAGATTTTAAGACGTTCGCCCCATTAGTTTGGCGATTTTAAGAACCCTCGCCCCATTTCTGTCAATTTTATTATTTAAGACCATTCGTGCCATTTAAGTGTCGATTTTTTCCTGGCGAGCGATAGCGAGCCTGTAATTTAAGGGGAATCGGCCTTCGGCCGGGACATTTTTCTACCGAAAAATGTACAAATTTATCTTGAAAGGGGATCTAGGGGGAGTAATTTTAAGTTTGATGGAAGTCTAGGGAATCAACTAAAGACCTCCCCTTAACGTGGCTTACAGATAAGGAATGAAAGATAAGATGCAGTAAATTGTGCCATACATGAACAAATAGAATACTGGATCATCGGCCTAGTGAATATAAATACAAGTTAAATTCATGTTGCAGAGATTAATGAATGCGGTCTAAATTATAGTTTCGAAAATTAGAGTTTCTGGGTTATATAAAATACTCACGTCTTTATATGATATAATATCGACGTAATTTATACATAATAACAATGGACACCTAAACAAAACTAAAACTTCCATTCTCACTCCTAATACAGCAGAGTTAAATAGCTTATTTTAACTCGTAAATGTCAAATATGTGTACGGTAGTAAGTAGTGAATCTTGAACTACTTAAATATTGCATCAATAGGATTTATATATATCATAGTTTGTGGTAATAAGCTTATGGAAAACGTGGCAGCAAAAATATTGGTCGTATTACATGTCAAAGAGATGTGTACAAGTGTGTGGATGTGTGTGTGTGTGTGTGTGTGTGTGTGTGTGTGATATTAACCCCTTCCGTACTGGCGACGTCTTCTGTATTATATTATAGCTATATTTAGACGATTTTGTGCTGTTGAAGAAGGATATGTGGTAGTAAAAAGGGTTAAGTGAGATAATTCGAAGCCTGTTAATTGGCTCGAGGCCCTTTTGAAATTGAATATAATCGTCTAATAGTAGCCAGAATAAAGTTAAGAGGACGTCGCCGGTACAGAAGGGGTTAATATTGTCCAATTGCTTCGTATTGAAGTTTATTAATTAAACTTACCTCTGCTTTAAAAACGTAGCACTTACATAATTATGACGAATATCGGACAACAATAAATAATTTACACACTAACAAAATATTAGGTGGGTACTTCAAATATTAGGTGGGTACTTCAAATATTAGGTGGGTACTTCAAATATTAGGTGGGTACTTCAAATATTAGGTGGGTAATTCAAATATTAGGTGGGTAATTCAAATATTAGGTGGGTACTTCAAATATTAGGTGGGTACTTCAAATATTAGGTGGGTACTTCAAATATTAGGGGGGTACTTCAAATATTAGGTGGGTAATTCAAATATTAGGTGGGTACTTCAAATATTAGGTGGGTACTTCAAATATTAGGTGGGTAATTCAAATATTAGGTGGGTACTTCAAATCAATGACAAACACTTACTTCACATATGAAACAAGGCCATTGCAAGATAAGACATACAGTCGAACACATACACACTCCCTTGTCTCTCTCTGTGCATGTGTGTGTGTGTGTGTGTGTGTGTGTGTGTGTGTGTGTGTGTGTGTGTGTGTGTGTGTGTGTGTGTGTGTGTGTGTGTGTGTGTGTGTGTGTGTGTGTGTGTGTGTGTGTGTGTGTGTGTGTGTGTGTGTGTGTGTGTGTGTGTGTGTAATTCACCTACGATCTTGAGGATCCTTGGGAGATCAATTATAGCAGCTAATTGTTCGATATTTAATGGACAAATATGGAACTATTATGTATCTGCATCATAATAACATGTATACAATTAGCACAACAATATTTCACTACATAATCTTAAAAAATAGCTGAGAAATATTGATGGGAACGTTGCAATTTACAGTCAGTTGAAAATATTGATGGGAACGTTGCAATTTACAGTCAGTTGAAAATATTGATGGGAACGTTGCAATTGACAGTCAGTTGAAATATATTGATGGGAACGTTGCAATTTACAGTCAGTTGAAAATATTGATGGGAACGTTGCAATTGACAGTCAGTTGAAAATATTGATGGGAACGTTGCAATTTACAGTCAGTTGAAAATATTGATGGGAACGTTGCAATTTACAGTCAGTTGAAAATATTGATGGGAACGTTGCAATTGACAGTCAGTTGAAAATATTGATGGGAACGTTGCAATTTACAGTCAGTTGAAAATATTGATGGGAACGTTGCAATTGACAGTCAGTTGAAAATATTGATGGGAACGTTGCAATTTACAGTCAGTTGAAAATATTGATGGGAACGTTGCAATTGACAGTCAGTTGAAAATATTGATGGGAACGTTGCAATTTACAGTCAGTTGAAAATATTGATGGGAACGTTGCAATTGACAGTCAGTTGAAAAGACACAAAGTATAGTACCTTACTATGTCATTTTGTTCCTCGCTTTTTTTCCTCTTTCTCTCCCTCTTTCTTTGGCTTGTACCCATTCGGCCCCATTCAGCTTACTGTTTTAAGACGTTCACTCCCATCCAGGTGTCATTATTTTCCTGGCGAGCGGTAGCGAGCCAGCATATATATATTTTTATTTTGACAGCAAGCTAAATTTGTAAATTTTTCGATAGACAAATGTCTTCGGCGAAGCCGGATTTCTGCATACAATGCTAGCTCGCTATCGCTCGCTAGGAAGAAATCGACACCTGGATGGGGATACACGTCTTAAAACAGTTGGCTGAATGGGGCCGAATGGATACAAGCCAGGGAAAGAGAGAAAAGGAGAAAAAGCTAAAAAAAACAAAAGTCGGTGACCCCCCGTAAAAATTTATTATTTCAACAATATACGTAAGCGCCTTTTGTCGACGTAATCTAGGTATTTATTTTTCCCCTGTGGTCTAAATACTTGGACCCAACACATGCACAGTTGGCCAAATAAGTTATGTCGTGGCACCATGTATATATTTCGATCACTAATTGGTCTATCAGCACTATCTAAGCATTAATGTATTGCTTGGAATGAGATATACAAACATGTTCCTACAATAATTACCTACCCATTCAACATCTGACAAACATTAATACACTACACAGAGAGCAAAACGTAATGACAGCGGCGACACGAATGATTTGGCCAACGTTTAATTAAAAAAAAAAAAAAAAAAAAAAAAAAAAAGCGTACAACTCGCATGTCTTTGTGGGGAATTAGTCCAATCTTTTTACAGTAGCAAACCTGTTACATAATTTGTATTGTGGACTAAATGCTAATTACAGTCCTGCTCTTAAGTTGTAACGAGGAGGAAATTGGCCGATATCTAATAAATTTGGCGATTATAAGACCGTTCACCCCATTTCTTTGTCGATAGTAGGACCTTTTGTGCCATTTAGGTGTCTTTTCCAGGCGAGCGAAAGCGAGCCTGACATTCTAGAAGGAATCGGCCTTCGGCCGGGACATTTTTCTACCGAAAAATTTACAAATTTATATCTAGGAGGTGTTTTTTTTAAGCTTGAAGGAAGTTTAACGAGGAAACCAAACAAAATAATGAAAGGATACATACACTATCAAACTACAAAGCCCATCCCACCTTAAGGGGAGGTTTTTAGTTTGGTCTCTAGATATCCATCAAGCTTAAGATTACACCCCCTTGAGCCCCTTTCAAGATAAATTTGTACATTTTTCGGTAGAAAAATGTCCCGGCTGAAAGCCGGTTCCTCTTAAATTACAGGCTCGCTATCGCTCGCCAGGATAAAATCGACACCTAATTTGCACGAAAGGTCTTAAAATTGACGGAAATGGGGCGAAAGTTCTTAAAATCGTCAAAATAATGGGGCGAACGTCTTAAAATTAGAAAAGCAATGGGGCTAAACATGAGGGAGAAAGGAGTCAAGAAAAAAATCCCTCAAGTGGATATCTCCCCTTAAGGAAGTGACACTGGGAAAGCTCAGACACGACAGTAGTAATTAATTAACAGGCCTTATGAAACGAAGTAAGAAACACGACATTTATTCCAATACAACCCACAATCAAGGAGGTTCCTCGGTTTGTTGGAGGAGGAGGGAGTTATAACGTCATTCATTCTTGTAATCCACCAGGTCTCTCCCCCCCTCCCCACCCACCCCCCACACACACACACTCACTCGCACTTTCACACACGCACTCTCTCTCTCTCTCTCTCTCAGCTCCTCAGTACTCACACAGGACAATCTTTCTTCCTCTCACACACTTTCTCTCTCTCTCACAGACTCTCACACACACACTCACTCCCTCTCTCCCAGCTCCTCATTACTCACACAGAACAATCTTTCTTCCTCTCACACACTCTCTCTCTCTCACAGACTCTCACTCACACACACACTCACTCCCTCTCTCCCTCAGCTCCTCATTACTCACACAGGACAATCTCTCTCTCACTCACACAGGACAATCTCTCTCACACACTCTCTCTCTCTCTCACTCATACACTCTCTCTCTCTCTCTCTCTCAGCTCCCCATTACTCACACAGGACAATCTCTCTCTCTCTCTCTCACACACACTCACTCTCTCTCTCTCACAGACTCTCACTCTCTCTCTCTCACACACTCTCTCTCTCTCAGTTCCTCATTACTCACACAGGACAATCTCTCTTCCTCTCCCAACCACGTCCAGCCAGCCTTCCCCTTTTTTCCTCCCCCCCCCCTCTCTCTCTCTCTCTCTCTCTCTCTCTCTCTCTCACCCTTAGCCAATTTCCCGAGCGAGATGGAGACCAAGCTTATAAGAATCCTGTCCCCGTCTGCTCTCTGACATTATCTTGAGAGAGAGAGAGAGAGAGAGAGAGAGAGAGAGAGAGAGAGAGAGAGAGAGAGAGAGAGAGAGAGAGAGAGAGAGAGAGAGAGATTTGTACATAGATACACTGGCCACACAGACCTTACGATCCAAACGAGGTGGTCAGGACTTAATTCGAGTAGATATGGCATATCCGATAGAAAAGGAAAGTTGAAGGAAAGGATAGAAAAGAAGAGAGAGAGAGAGAGAGAGAGAGAGAGAGAGAGAGAGAGAGAGAGAGAGAGAGAGAGAGACCCCTACCCCCTTAACGATTATCCTTTGTTATAGGTAGGGTAAGATACATTGCACATTAACTATATACCATTCCACGCCATTAAGGAAACCACCTCGATGTTTTTTTCTCTTTCTCTCCCTCTATCTTTGGCTTGTATCCATTCGGCCCCATTTAGCTTACTGTTTTTAGACGTTTACCCCCATCCAGGTGTCAATATTTTCCTGGCGAGCGGTAGCGAGCGGCATATATATTTTTTGTTTTAACAGCAAGCTAAATTTGTACATTTTTCGATAGAAAAATGTCTCCGGCAAAGCCGGATTTCTCCATACAATACTGGCTCGCTATCGCTCGCCAGGAATTGACACCTGGATGGGGATAAAAGTCTTAAAACAGTTGGCTGAATGGGGCCAAATGGATACAAGCCGGGGAAAGAGAGAAAAGGAGAGAAAGAGAACAACAGCCGGTGACCCCCCTTAAAACAGCCGGTGACCCCCCATAAACAGCCGGTGACCCCCCTTAAACAGCCGGTGACCCCCATAAACAGCCGGTGACCCCCATAAACAGCCGGTGACCCCCATAAACAGCCGGTGACCCCCCATAAACAGCCGGTGACCCCCATAAACAGCCGGTGACCCCCCATAAACAGCCGGTGACCCCCCATAAACAGCCGGTGACCCCCCATAAACAGCCGGTGACCCCCATAAACAGCCGGTGACCCCCCATAAACAGCCGGTGACCCCCCATAAACAGCCGGTGACCCCCATAAACAACCGGTGACCCCCATAAACAGCCGGTGACCCCCCATAAACAGCCGGTGACCCCCCATAAACAGTCGGTGACCCCCCATAAACAGCCGGTGACCCCCCATAAACAGCCGGTGACCCCCATAAAGAGCCGGTGACCCCCATAAACAGCCGGTGACCCCCATAAACAGTCGGTGACCCCCCATAAACAGCCGGTGACCCCCTATAAACAGCCGGTGACCCCCCATAAACAGCCGGTGACCCCCCATAAACAGCAGGTGACCCCCCATAAACAAAGGAGTACAAAGGAAATCAAGCAACAACAGGTCTAGTGACCCTTCTAGGTTGCTTGTCCTCCAAAACACTGAGGATCAAGTGTCCAAACAGTGGTTTAGAGTGGGTAAGGGAACATTGGAAAGGGAACTACTGCCCTGCCACTAACGTGGCAGGACTAGGAAGTTAGTAGGGGACATATGGGTTAGTAACTGAGGGGAGGATAAAGTTATTCATTTACAAACGCAGTCAGTCGCGGGTTTGATGCGAGATATTTGTCTAGGCGGAATTTAAATGAATCAACGGTGCTGCAGTCTATAACGTCTCGGGGAAGCCCATTCCACAAGTTGACAACTCGATTGAAGAAGAAATTCTTAGATTCGTGCGAGTTAAAAGATTTACCAATAATTTTGCAACCGTTTCCCCGCGTGTAATTAGATTGGTCGATAGTGAAGTACTTACTACAGTTCATATTGTCGATGCCTTTGATGATTTTGAACACTTGAATTAAGTCGCCTCTTAATCTGCGCTGGGTTAAAGGAAATAGATTTAATTCTCTAAGACGCTCTTCGTATGGTTTGTTCTTTAGGCTAGGTATCATTTTGGTAACTCTACGTTGAACTCGTTCTAGCTTGTTTATATCTTTTTGGTAATAAGGGCACCAGGATTGAACGCAGTATTCCAGAAGAGGGCGGACTAAGGAATTGTAAAGGGTTAGGATAACTTCTTTGGATTTATGCTCAAATGACCTGCCTATAAAGCCAATTATTTTGTTTGCCTTCTTAACAACTTCTGAACATTGTTGACTCGGTTTTAGGTTTTTTATAAACAGCCGGTGACCCCCCATAAACAGCCGGTGACCCCCCATAAACAGCCGGTGACCCCCATAAACAGCCGGTGACCCCCATAAACATTTAGAAACATGAACACACTTGTCTAATTTTATGTGTCTGTAAAATGTGATCATGCCAGCATATTGGAAGCGCCGGCTGTTTAGTTGTGATATAATGACAACGAAATGGTAATAAATGTTTTATGAAATGTATGTATGTATGTATGTATGTATGTATGTATGTATGTATTGTTGTATGTATGTATGTATGTATGTAGGTATGTAGGTATGTAGGTATGTATGTATGTATGTATGTATGTATGTATGTAGGTATGTATGTATGTATGTATGTATGTATGTATGTATGTATGTATGTATGTATGTATGTATGTATGTAGGTATGTATGTATGTATGTAGGTATGTATGTATATGTATGTATGTATGTATGTATGTATGTATGTAGGTATGTATGTATGTATGTATGTATGTATGTAGGTATGTAGGTATGTATGTATGTATGTATGTATGTATGTATGTAGGTATGTATGTATGTATGTATGTATGTATGTATGTATGTATGTATGTATGTATATGTATGTATGTATGTATGTATGTAGGTATGTATGTATGTATGTAGGTATGTATGTATATGTATGTATGTATGTATGTATGTAGGTATGTATGTATGTAGGTATGTATGTATGTATGTATGTATGTATGTATGTAGGTATGTATGTATGTATGTATGTATGTATGTATGTATGTATGTATGTATGTATGTAGGTATGTAGGTATGTATGTATGTATGTATGTATGTAGGTATGTATGTATGTATGTATGTATGTATGTATGTAGGTATGTATGTATGTAGGTATGTATGTATGTATGTAGGTATGTATGTATGTATGTATGTATGTATGTATGTATGTATGTATGTATGTATGTATGTATGCATGTAGGTATGTATGTATGTAGGTATGTATGTACATGCATGTATGTATGTATGTATGTATGTATGTATGTATGTATGTATATGTATGTATGTATGTATGTAGGTATGTATGTATGTATGTAGGTATGTATGTATATGTATGTATGTATGTATGTATGTATGTATGTATGTAGGTATGTATGTATGTATGTATGTATGTATGTATGTAGGTATGTATGTATGTATGTATGTATGTATGTATGTATGTATGTATGTATGTAGGTATGTATGTATGTATGTATGTATGTATGTATGTAGGTATGTAGGTATGTAGGTATGTATGTATGTATGTATGTATGTAGGTATGTAGGTATGTAGGTATGTATGTATGTATGTATGTATGTATGTATGTATGTATGTATGTAGGTATGTATGTATGTAGGTATGTATGTATGTATGTAGGTATGTATGTATGTATGTATGTATGTATGTATGTATGTATGTATGTATGTATGTATGTATGTAGGTATGTATGTATGTAGGTATGTATGTATGTATGTATGTATGTATGTATGTATGTATGTATGTAGGTATGTATGTATGTATGTATGTAGGTATGTATGTATGTATGTATGTATGTATGTAGGTATGTATGTATGTATGTATGTATGTATGCATATGAATGTATGTATATGTATGTATGTAGGTATGTATGTATGTATGTATGTATGTATGTATGTATGTATGTATGTATGTATGTATGTATGTATGTATGTATGTATGTATGTATGTATGTATGTATGTAGGTATGTATGTATGTATGTACTCAGGCCCAATCCCCACTTTTATGTTTTTATTTTTATTTTATTTATTTATTTATTTTATTTGTTTATTTTTATTTATTTTTTGGGGGGGCAGGGGGGTGACTCAAGACAGAGCCCGAATAGGGACAACATAACAGAAAACAATGAACACACATAAACATAATACACATTCACACATATTAAATGTGGTATTATATAATAGCAACATTGATGATGGTGCTTTATTTATAAGAACGGGGTGTTACTTATAATAGCTTAGTTCCTACACACACACCTACACACACACCTACACACACACACACACACACACACACACCTATGAGCGCTCAAACACCCGCACACGCACTCACCCACACATAAGCTACACACACAGAGATACACACATATACAGTACACACACAAATACACGTACACACCGTATATTATTGCTATAGTGTTTATAATATTGAATTCGGGTAAAATTCTAGATCCGCTTTCACAGCGAATTTATCGGTTTGTGTTTTTGTTTTTCTCCGTTTTCTTTAATATACAATGTTGTTTTATACTAAGGACTGGCGGAAATGAGTATTTACCCATTATCCAACAATCTAAAAACACGGCCCCCACTAGTGGGGAGGGCTATGAAGATCAGGGAAATTAAGGGGTAAAAGACGAAAATAAGGGGTAATATTAGCCTAACCTAACAACCTTACCTAACCTAACCTAGTATTATAGGTGGGGGCTGCCGCCCCCACACCCCTGCTGGTTTGGTATTAAAATTATACAAGATTGACGGTCGCCGAAAAAAAAGTATTTACTCAGCAATCTTCAGCTTTGGCTGTGGATAACAGGAGGTAAATATTAACTTTTTCACAGTAATTATAATTCCATTTGCGCCGCTAGTTTATAATACCCATTATCCAACAATCTAAAAACACGGCCCCCACTAGAGGGGAGGGATATGAAGATCAGGGAAATTGCGGGGTAAAAGACGAAATTAATGGGTAATATTAGCCTAACCTAACAACCTTACCTAACCTAACCTAGTGTTATAGTATTATATTATCCCGTGTGAGTATAGGAATGAAGTATGGTATATGACGAATGTATAGAAACCATATACATTGATGAGTGTCCTGTGAAACCGGATCTAGGATAATACCTGACTTCGCTAAACAAAAAACACAGACAAGATAATATAAAACTAATTGAATGTGAAGTTAGGGATCATTCAATTTGCAATACATTATGCATTAAAATGCAACAAATTGCATTTTGTTCAAGTGCGATCTTTCTGTAAGTATGCACTGTAAGTGTTGTCTGTCTGTAGTTTCATTTAAGGGGGGTGACCTGTTTTTGTTCTCTCCTTTTCTATCTTTCTCTAGCTTGTATCCATTTGGCCCCATTCAGCCTACTGTTTTAAGACGTTTATCCCCATCCAGGTGTAAAATTTTTACTGGTGAGCGGTAGCGAGCCAGCATAATTTTTATTTTTGTTTGACAGCAGGCTAAATTTGTACATTTTTCGATAGAAAAATTTCTCCGGCGAAGCCGGATTTCTTCATATAATGCTGGCTCGCTATCGCTCGCCAGGAAAAAATCGACACCTAGATGGGGATAAACGTCTTAAAATAGTTGGCTGAATGGGGCCGAATGGATACAAGCCAAAGACAGAGAGAAAAGGACAGAAATAACAAAAAACAGGTCACCCCCCTTAATAGCGTGGTTTGTGTTAGTTCTGTTTGTATTCGCTGTCGGCTCTCTCCCTCTCCCTCTCTCTCTCTCTCTCTCTCTCTCTCTCTCTCTCCCTCTCTCTCTCCCTCTCTCTCTCGCTCTCTCTCTACGCCTTTCCACAGTTACCAATTTCCACTAAGTCTTTCCTCAATGACCGTCATCCTTCCCTCGTTTGTCTGTTCCATTTCACTTCAGCTTTTCTT
The DNA here is from genome assembly GCA_032716605.1 of Paralithodes platypus. NCBI lineage: Eukaryota > Metazoa > Arthropoda > Malacostraca > Decapoda > Lithodidae > Paralithodes > Paralithodes platypus. The sequence continues at coordinate 18,028,432 of CM064577.1, read as the reverse complement.
CAGGCTTTCTCTTTCCCAATCTCAACTCCCTTTTTTTACCTCTTGTGTTGCCTGCTTTGATTCTTTTAGCTATTCGTTATATACCAATTGTGTAAACATTTAAGGGGAGATGTCCACCTGGAGGATTTTTTTCTGGACCCCTTTCTCCCTCATGTTTAGCCCCATTGCTTTTGAGATTTTAAGATATTCGCCCCATTAGTTTAGCGATTTTAAGAACTTTCACCTCATAATAAGAGCTTTCGTGCCATTCAGGTGTCGATTTTATCCTGGCGAGCGATAGCGAGCCTGTAATTTAAGAGGAACCGGCCTTTGGCCGGGAAATTTTTCTACCGAAAAATGTACAAATTTATCTTGAAAGGGACTCAAGGGGGTATAATTTTTAACTTGATGGAGGTCTAGGGAACAAAGTAAATACCTCCCCTTAAATGACTTAGGTTCCTCACATTATAATTAGATTGCACCTTTGCACAAATAATCTTCGCATATTATGTATTTTTGGTTGTTCTCACTTTGACCTCGTTATTATGTAATAACTTTAGTTAAATGTGTTCAAAGGAATACTAAATGCCTTGTTAACCTTGTTTATGCAGTGGAACTTTCACACTTATGAGATTGATGAATATATCAATTTGGTTGGAATTATTCGGTCATAATGGTGAAATGAAAGAGAGTCCCTTTTAAATATATTATGTAATACGTAATAAGGTACTTATTACCGAAACTACCACTAATTATTTCTCAATATTTGAAGGTTATCATAGAATAAGGATGTTGCAAAGATCATATTAAACATTGTTTCACCCTCCGGAGATACATTATACGTGCACTATATAAAGCACTGTAAAAAAAAAAAAAAAAAAAAAAAAACTCTCCCTATACTTCTCCCTATTGACGGCAGTGCAACTCTTATTAAGTCCCTTACTGTTAAAATATATGCTGATTTCAATAAATCATGTGGGGGGGAGGGGGAGGGTAAAGTCCCCCCTCAACCCATCCTGTATCCAATGGCAAAACAAAATGTATATATTATACTCTGAAGATGAGTGTTTTAAGATCGTTGGATAATGGGAGAACAAAACATTTTCCGGGGATTGTAACCAATGTCAACGACTGTATAATGATGAAAACTACCTAAAACCAAAAAGAAAAACCATGGGAAAATTAACGGTAGTTTCGCCCCATTTCTTTGTCAAATTAAGACCTTTCGTGCTATTTAGGTGTCGATTTCTTTCCTGGCGAACGATAGTGAGCCTGTAATTTTGGAAAAAAATTCTACCAAAAAATGTACAAATTAATCTGCAAGAGGGATCTAATGGATGTTATTGTTTTAAAGTTTGATGGAGGTCTAGGGAGGGAAAACAAATAAATAATAAACAGATACACAAATGAGTAAATAAATACGCCCCTCCCCCCTTAACCCCTTCTTTACCGTGACGTCCTTTTAAGGGGAGGTATTTAGTTTGTTCCCTAGACCTCCATCAAGTTTAAAATTACACCCCCTTGAGTCCCTTTCAAGATAAATTTGTAAATTTTTCGGTAGAAAAATGTCCCGGCCGAAGGCCGATTCCTCTTACATTACAGGCTCGCTATCGCTCGCCAGGATAACATCGACACCTGAATAGCACGAAAGGTCTTAATATGGGGTGAAAGTTCTTAAAATCGCTAAACTAATGGGGCAAACGTTTTATAATATAAAAAACAATGGGGCTAAACATGAGGGAGAAAGGGGTCAAGAAAAAAATCCCTGAAGTGGAGATCTCCCCTTAACTTTATTCTACCTACTATTAGATCAGTTTACAAAGGGCCTTCAACAATGAAAAGGCTTCGAACTATCTACCTTAACCCTTTTTACTACCACATATCCTTCTTAAGCTGCTGAAAGTAGTATAAATATTGTAAGAAAATCATAAAACGATGTCACCGGAACAGAAGGGGTTAAGCATTCAGTACTGTGTGAAATATGTGTGAAATTAGCAGACGTTCACATAAGGAAATACAGTATATGGTAATGCGCTTGCTGTATATTTGTTCTTTGTAGGAATGAGAGAGAGAGAGAGAGAGAGAGAGAGAGAGAGAGAGAGAGAGAGAGAGAGAGAGAGAGAGAGAGAGAGTATGACCTACTGCCCACCTACAGTATGCGGTGATGGTGCTGTATGAGGCTAGGGGAAATTACGAAAAGTACTGGTAAGATAAATAGAGCGGAGAATGACTGAACAGGAGGAAGCAGAGGAGAGGGAATAAAGTAGGAGAAGGTAAAGAGAAAAGGAGAAACAAGGAATTACTAGGAAAGGAAAGGAGGGAATGAAGGAAAGGAAGGAGTGTCAAGGAGTGGGTTGTTCTACTGAGATACTCTAATTGCTTTACGGTACTACGTTGATTCTCACCTTCTGTTTACAGTTTAACCATGATCCACACACACACACACACACACACACACACACACACACACACACACACACACACACACAGGTACACACACAGGTACACAACCAGTGTACACTCGGATGCCATAGTCTCTAACCCAGTCATACAAATCCGTGGATTTAACTTATTTCTAATTATGGAAGTATATAATTATGGAAGTATATAATTATGGAAGTATATAATTATGGAAGTATATAATTATGGAAGTATATAATTATGGAAGTATAAAATTATGGAAGTATATAATTATGGAAGTATATAATTATGGAAGTATATAATTATCTGGAAACGAATTTATAAATATTGTTTTCTGTAAATCAACTACAAAACTATATATACAATCTATTGAAAAGAAATTTCTATCCAAAAAATAATCCAGATAGTTATAATTGCATACAGAAAAACATAAGTGGTCATCAATTTCGTATGAGACTATGGTATCCGAGTGTACTTCCAGCCTCTCCAACCCCACCCTTTACGTTCCTGTAGTGTTCTTGTGTTCCAACTACACTGACAGGCTTACCTCTCCTGTCTCTCCTGTCTCTCCTGTCTCTCCTTCTCATTGTCACCAATAAATCGCTCCGCCATAAAAAAAAAAAAAAAAAAAAAAAAAATGGTGATTGGGATTGAGCATATACAGTACATAAAAATAAATAAATATACAAATAATAGATACCCAGCGATATGAAAAAACAAAAATCAAATATGAACAATTAGGGCGTCGATATAATATTTGGTAAGGGAAGACTGCTGGTAAACAAAACAAAAAATACTTTTAACATTACATTTATATGTAAGAATATTACCACTGCTAATTTTCAGCAAGAAGCGAGGACACATCCTATACAGAACCTGAATATTATATTCGCAGAACGTTGGGTTTTGGAGCTCGAAAA
>CM064577.1:17982612-18020112 GCA_032716605.1 Paralithodes platypus | reverse complement strand
TCTAGGGAACCAACTAAAAACCTCCCCTTAACAATGAAGCAAAAGGGTTAATGGCGAAATAAGCTATATCAAACTAGGTACAGTTATTATATTAAACAACAGATGTTATTATTAACCGTGTGTGAAGTGAGCTGAGAGGCGACTTATAAAGCGTATAATACAACTGAAATGGATGCAATATGGCGGAGAACGATACCGGCAAGCAGAAACAAGACTGGTAGCGAAGGCGGTGAGATGAAATGAAGTGCAAGAAGTAAATGGTTGCAGGAGCGGGGGGCGGAAAAATAGATTGCAAGTGAGAGTGAGAGAGAGAGAGAGAGAGAGAGAGTGAGAGTGAGAGAGAGAGAGAGAGAGAGAGAGAGAAAGTAAATGGTGGCGGGAGCGGGGGGCTGAAAAATACATTGCAAGAAGTGAGGCAGAGAGAGAGAGAGAGAGAGAGTGGAGAGTAGAGAGAAGGAGAGGATAGAGAGAGATAGGGAGAGAGAGAGAGATAGAGAGAGAGAGAGAAGGGAGAAGTAAATGGTGGCGGGAGCGGGGGGCGGAAAAATTGAGAGAGAGAGAGAGAGAGAGAGAGAGAGAGAGAGAGAGAGGAGAGAGAGAGAGGAGAGATAGAGGGAGAGAGAGGAGGAGAGAGAGAGATAGAGGAGAGAGAGAGAGGGAATACATATGCGAGAGAGAGAGAGAGAGAGAGAGGGAGAGAGAGAGAGAGAGAGAGAGAGAGAGAGAGAGAGAGAGAAGGGAGAAGTAAATGGTGGCGGGAGCGGGGGGCGGAAAAATACATTGCAAGAAGTGAGAGAGAGAGAGAGAGAGAGAGAGAGAGGGGGGGGGGATAATGCACTGAAATCGAATGTATAACAATAAATAGCTTATATATAAATTAAAAGAAAGACTAAGAAATTATAATAGTGGAAGACAATGAAGCAAATAAACAGACAATAATTATGAAGACAATTAAGATGGAAACAATAACAAGAGATCTCTGCATTAATTAACATAAATCGTATGATAAAACATGAGGCTAAAAGAGAGAGAGAGAGAGAGAGAGAGAGAGAGAGAGAGAGAGAGAGAGAGAGAGAGAGGCGGAGGGTGTTGCAAGAAGTAAAAAAAAAAAAAAAAAATGATGAGGTACATGGGGTAATTATTGATGAGGTACATGGGGTAATTATTGATGAGGTACATGGGGTAATTATTGATGAGGTACATGGAGTAATTATTGATGAGGTACATGGAGTAATTATTGATGAGGTACATGGGGTAATTATTGATGAGGTACATGGAGTAATTATTGATGAGGTACATGGGGTAATTATTGATGAGGTACATGGGGTATTATTGATGAGGTACATGGGGTAATTATTGATGAGGTACATGGGGTAATTATTGATGAGGTACATGGAGTAATTATTGATGAGGTACATGGGGTAATTATTGATGAGGTACATGGGGTAATTATTGATGAGGTACATGGAGTAATTATTGATGAGGTACATGGAGTAATTATTGATGAGGTACATGGAGTAATTATTGATGAGGTACATGGAGTAATTATTGATGAGGTACATGGGGTAATTATTGATGAGGTACATGGAGTAATTATTGATGAGGTACATGGGTATTATTGATGAGGTACATGGGTATTGATGAGGTACATGGAGTAATTATTGATGAGGTACATGGGGTAATTATTGATGAGGTACATGGGTAATTATTGATGAGGTACATGGGGTAATTATTGATGAGGTACATGGAGTAATTATTGATGAGGTACATGGGGTAATTATTGATGAGGTACATGGGGTAATTATTGATGAGGTACATGGAGTAATTATTGATGAGGTACATGGAGTAATTATTGATGAGGTACATGGAGTAATTATTGATGAGGTACATGGGGTAATTATTGATGAGGTACATGGGGTAATTATTGATGAGGTACATGGAGTAATTATTGATGAGGTACATGGAGTAATTATTGATGAGGTACATGGGGTAATTATTGATGAGGTACATGGAGTAATTATTGATGAGGTACATGGGGTAATTATTGATGAGGTACATGGAGTAATTATTGATGAGGTACATGGGGTAATTATTGATGAGGTACATGGGGTAATTATTGATGAGGTACATGGAGTAATTATTGATGAGGTACATGGGGTAATTATTGATGAGGTACATGGGGTAATTATTGATGAGGTACATGGGGTAATTATTGATGAGGTACATGGGGTAATTATTGATGAGGTACATGGGGTAATTATTGATGAGGTACATGGGGTAATTATGATGAGGTACATGGAGTAATTATTGATGAGGTACATGGGGTAATTATTGATGAGGTACATGGGGTAATTATTGATGAGGTACATGGAGTAATTATTGATGAGGTACATGGGGTAATTATTGATGAGGTACATGGGGTAATTATTGATGAGGTACATGGAGTAATTATTGATGAGGTACATGGAGTAATTATTGATGAGGTACATGGAGTAATTATTGATGAGGTACATGGGGTAATTATTGATGAGGTACATGGGGTAATTATTGATGAGGTACATGGGGTAATTATTGATGAGGTACATGGGGTAATTATTGATGAGGTACATGGGGTAATTATTGATGAGGTACATGGGGTAATTATTGATGAGGTGCATGGGGTAATTATTGATGAGGTACATGGGGTAATTTTGGGAAGACGATTTATGTGTTGAACAAGACATATTGTGAGAAGTGTGAGAAATACATTCGGGAGATTTTATTAGTTGTATTTTCTTGTGTCCCAGGTGTTGTATGATATACTTTACCCTATCCTGTCTGTCACAAGGGAGATCTTCTTATAAGGGAGGTCACCTGCCTTTTTTCTTTTCTTTCCTTTCTCTTTCTGGCTTGTATCCATTCGGCCTCATTCAGCCTACTGTTTTAAGACGTTTATTCCCATCTAGGTGTAGATTTTGTGCTGGCGAGCGATAGCGAGCCAGCTTTGTATGGAGAAATCCGGCTTGACCTTTTTTCTATCGAAAAATGTACAAATTTAGCAAAGTATGATGGCTCGCTACCGCTCGCCAGGAATAAATTGACACCTGCATGGGGGTAAGCGTTTTAACACAGTAGGCTGAATGGGGCCGAATGGATAAAAGCCAGAGAAAGAGAGAAAAGGAGATACACAAGGCAGGTCACACCCCCTTAATTTGACTACCATTCCGTTGTCGGCGTTATATATTAGCCTCTGGTTCCTCTCTCGTAACCTTCCTCTGTTCTTGTTACTCCATCGTCTGTTATCCGTTTTAGGTCTTTCAGGGGAGATATCCACTCGAGGGATTTTTGTCTAGACCCCCCCCCCCCTCGTTTAGCCCCATTGCTTTTGAGATATTAAGACATTCGCCCCATTAATTTGGCGATTTTAAGAACCCTCGCCCCATTTCTGTCAATTTTAAGACCATTCGTGCCATTTAGGTGCCAATTTTGTCCTGGCGAGCGATAGCGAGCCTGTAATTTAAAGGGAATCGGCCTTCGGCCGGGACATTTTTCTCCCGAAAAATGTGTAAATTAATCTTGAAAGGGAGTCTAGGGGGAGTAATTTTAAGCTTGATGGAAGTCTAGGGAATCCACTAAAAACCTCCCCTTAAATTAGATCAGATGAAGTATTGAGAGATAAGCCTCGTATCTACATTCTACTTTTCCTATTTTTCTGAAGAGAGTAGAGAGAGGGGAGAAGAGAGGGGTGTTGGAGAGAGAGAGAGACGAAGCTGTTGGAGTGGCTTTGTTACGTGTGTTTTAGTCTTCATATATAGTAGTTTCTATATATATATATGCTTGGAGGGCTTGTCGTATACTGGAATACTTCACACACTAAATAACACATTATATAATATATGTTCACCATGGCGGCGGCATTATGAGGACCTTGGGGAAAGATCAGCCAGGGAATAGGTGTGGAATTTGACAGCCCATTTGTTCTATCCCTTTTTGAGTTACAGAGGTTAAGGGGAGATTTCTAGTTTGTTTCCTACTCCTCCAGCAATCATAAAAATGTCACCCCTTTGACCCCCTTTCAAGATAAATTTGTAAATTTTTCAGTAGAAAAATTTCCCGGCCGAAGGCCGGTTACTCTTAAATTACAGGCTCGCTATCGCTCGCCAGGATAAAATCGACACCTAAATTGCACGAAAGGTCTTAACATTGACAGAATGGAGCGGAAATTCTTAAAATCGCCAAACTAATGGGGCGACTGTCTTAAAATCTCAAAAGCAATGGGGCTAAACATGAGGGAGAAAGGGGTCCAAAAAAAATCCCTCAAGTCGATATCTCCCCTTAACAGGCTGCAGACTATAGGTCCACATGCTTTCATTAATTTCATTGGGAAGTGTTTGGTGTTGGGAGTGAAATAGATAAATATGATTAATCCTTATAGCTACCATATATCCTTCCTAAGCTACATGCATTTGTCTAAATATAGCTGGGATAAAATTAAAAAGACGTAACTGTACTCATGTGTAAATGCTTGCATGCCTTGTCGCAGTGTCAATAACGTTTTCCTCCACATTTTCTATATATTTTCGCTTCTCCATCTTTCACTTGAGCCAATACATGTAATTGTATTTATCCGTAGTGTAGCGTATTGCTATTTTACGTTTATAATCTCGCGTTCGGTATAATTAATTTAGGTAAGTCTATATATGTGTTAATGTATAATAGCCGTAGCGTATTTGACTTAAATGTTCTTGTATATATGATTATACTATTCCTTGTCCCGTCTGCATAAGCCGTATGTCTCATCTCACTTTTGGTATTCTCTCTGTGCTTACCCTATTGAATGGCCAGTTTAAATACTAACCCTTTTAGCCTTGAGAAATCGTTCTTTTAAAACCTAAATGTAGTATAAAGTTTGCTATAGACGATAATTAGCGTTCGTAGGTTTAGTTTATATGCCCGGTATCCATTTAAATCGGTCCCAGATTAGATGAAGTAGCAACATAAGGTGGGGTTGTTGATGTGCGCATGATCGGGCAAGCACGGGTACCAACTGAACGTATGATAGTCACGTCTTACCTACCGTAGTCATTTGTACCATAACCTCTACGTTGTTCCATATTTAGTACCCACGTATGAGAGTAAAAACAAGAGTAATATTAGTTTTATATTTAACTGATGGAAAAATAATATTAATTCACGTGAAGACTAATGTGTGTGTATTTCATTGCGTCTCCCGTGAATGGTTGGCAGACCGGAAGCTCCGCCCTCCCTGCCTCCTGCCTCTCCTCTCACTCGCATGTTTCCCCGGGCCGTGCCTCGTGTGTGTCTTAGCATTTGTGTGCTTTATTTGTTTGCGTGTGCGTTTAATGGCTTGCAACCTCACCTGGATACTAGCTTGCGTGTGGGTCATCCGGATACTAGGTTACTGTGTTCTCCATGTACGTGTGCGTGACTGTAGCAGAGTACCTAGTGAAGTGACCGTTCTGGACTAAGGCTTGACTCTTCCGTTCTTCGTAGGTGGTGATGGCGGCGGTGAGATTGCCCTGTGCTGACTGGACTTCGAATTGGCTGCCTCCCTGACTTCCGCAAGGTAGCCAATATTTGTTTGTTCGAAGGTTCATTCTCCTGTTCAAGGGGTCATATTGAGCCTGCAAAAATCTACAGTATGTTACACTTCTAGGTTATTAATTTTACAGGGGAAAGCACCGACTCAGGCACCGATAGAGTCGAAAGAGCATGATTCAACCACTACCATGATTCTCAAACTACCATGATTCTCAAACTACCATGATTTTCTCACTACCATGATTGACCCACTACCATGATTCTCCCATTAACATGCTTCTCCCACTAAGATGGTTCTCCCACTACCATGATTCCCCCACTACCATGATTCGCCCACTACCATGATTCACCCACTATCATGATTTACCCACCACCATGATTTACCCACTACCATGATTAACTCACTACCATAATTCCCCCACTACCATGATTCCCCCACTACCATGATTTTCTCACTACCACGATTCCCCCACTACCACGATTCTCCCACTACCATGATTCACCCACTACCATGATTCACCCACTACCATGATTCTCCCACTACCATGATTCACCCACTACCATGATTCCCCCACTACCATGATTCTCCCACTATCATGATTCACCCACTACCATAATTCTCCCACTACCATGATTCACCCACTACCATGATTTACTCACTACCATGATTTACTCACTACCATGATTCACCCACTACCATGATTAACTCACTACCATGATTCCCCCACTACCATGATTAACTCACTACCATGATTCACTCACTACCATGATTCACCCACTACCATAATTCCCCCACTACCATGATTCACCCACTACCATGATTCACCCACTACCATGATTCTCCCACTACCACGATTCACCCACTACCACGATTCACCCACTACCTCGATTCTCCCACTACAACGATTCACCCACTACCACAATTCACCCACTACCACGATTCCCCACTACCATGATTCTCCCACTACCATGATTCTCCCACTACCATGATTCTCCCACTACCATGATTCACCCACTACCATGATTCACCCACTACCATGATTCACCCACTACCATGATTCACCCACTACCATGATTCTCCCACTACCATGATTCTCCCACTACCATGATTCTCCCACTACCATGATTCTCCCACTACCATGATTCACCCACTACCATGATTCCCCCACTACCATAATTCACCCACTACCATGATTCACCCACTACCATGATTTACCCACTACCATGATTCTCCCACTACCATGATTTACCCACTACCATGATTTACCCACTACCATGATTTACCCACTACCATGATTAACTCACTACCATAATTCCCCCACTACCATAATTCCCCCACTACCATAATTCCGCCTCTACCATGATTCTCCCACTACCATGAACCTTACTGAGAGACCTATCACCATACAGACGACCTGTGATTCACCTTAATTAACTCTCCAATCTCGCCACGCACTAGCATAACTTTCCTCGTAATCTCCTATCTCTGCTGGTTACAGACGAGAGAGAGAGAGAGAGAGAGAGAGAGTATTTAGTTATTTCTCGAACATGTTTATTGTGTCATGTAACGATATAATTGTTCATTGTTAACTACTTCTCTTAATATTTGATCATTGAGAGTTCCAGTTTGCGCTAAAACGTCAAAACCATTGTCGTATAACATGTTCGCCATGCTAAATAATCTTCATGACATTCTCCAGTGTTATTATCAATATTTAGAGCATGTCACGTTCATATAATTCGTAGCTCTTTAACCCTTCCAATACCAGCGACGTCTTTTTCATCATATTCTGGACACTATTAGCAGATTTTATTCAGCTTAAGAAGGGCAATTGTCGATTAAAAGGCTACAGACTATCTCAATTAAGCCTTTTAGCTATCACAATATCTCTCCTAAGCTTCATAAAATCGTCTAAATGTAGCTGAAATCATATGAAAGAGACGCCACCGGTACTGTAGGGGTTAAGGGGAGATTTCCACTTGAGGGATTTTTTTCTTGACTCCTTTCTCCCTCATGTTTATCCCCATTGCTTTTGATATTATAAAACGTTTTCCCCATTAGTTTAGCGATTTTAAGAACTTTCACCCCATAGTAAGACCTTTTGTGCAATTCAGGTGTCGATTTTATCCTGGCGAGCGATAGCTAGCCTGTCATTTAAGAGGAACCGGCCTTCGGCCGGGACAGTTTTCTACCGAAAAATGTACAAATTTATCTTGAAAGGGACTCAAGGGGGTGTAATTTTAAGCTTAATGGAGGTCTAGGGAACAAACTAAATACCTCCCCTTAAGTGCAGCTTGTTTGCATGAGCCGTATATCTGTGAAAATGTGGTTTGCGTGTGAGGGGGTGTACGTGTGTTTTCGGTGATTATGTGTTTATGATTCCGATGTTATGTGCTTGATATTCTGAGTGTGTGGCTTCATTATGCAGCTGTGTGTATGTGTGTGTGTGTTTGTGGTTGTGCATGTTTGTGTGTATGTGTATGTGCAAATGTGTTTGTATTCCTTTTGATAAGTCGTACTGCGACGAATTCAATTATATGTACAGTATAATGTTACCATGTATTACAATCGTTTATAAAGCATTCGCAATTATTTATATTTACCGCAATCAATCATAATGTTGTACGCTCGGTCAAAAAAGTATCTGCACCCCTACCCTGATAATCTGGTTTGTACAGCTTGGTGGGGTTAGTATCTCTGCCTAAAGTTATATCCATCTATACTACTACCTACCTATTACCTACCTACCTAAGGTAGGCCTAAGCCCTATTACCTACGACCTCTACTACCAAGCTGTACACACCAGATTATCGGGGTAGGGGTGCAGATATTGTTTTGACCGAGTGTACATACTCAACCATTACCTGGAATTTAAATGGGTGTCAGTTACAACTCTTGTAATGTTTGACACTGTGCTGTTTTGTTATCCTAGCTTTAGGCTGTGGACAGAAAGAGAGAGAGAGAGAGAGAGAGAGAGAGAGAGAGAGAGAGAGAGAGAGAGAGATTTGCACTGCAATGAAAAGAAAACGGGGACAAAACAAACATTGGATTACATATTTACGAGCACGGAGGAATATTTGAAATAGAGGACTCAGATATTACATTAAAAACAATATATATATATATATATATATATATATATATACAGTATATATATATATATATATATATATATATATATATATATATATATTCAAATATATGATATCATAAAAAATAAATCTAATTTTGCCGTGATAAAAAGATTTCCATTATTGTTCAAAGTAACGGAAGAATGATAGGTGGAAAAATGGTTTGCATATGAACTGTATTTGGATTCACAAACAGGCAGACAAGAGGTAAAAAAGGAGACACAAAAAGTCCGATTCGGAATGATGATGGATGGGGCTGTCAGAAGAGAGAGAGAGAGAGAGAGAGAGAGAGAGAGAGAGAGAGAGAGAGAGAGAGAGAGAGAGAGAGAGAGTGTGTGTGTGTGAGTGGGAGGGCGGGATGGATGGATGTTGGGTTATAATACAGACGTAAAATAATGTACTGTATGAAAGTTGTTGATTAAATGTTGGTGATATTCTAATGATGTAGCCGTTGATTAGTTTGCAGGATGCTTAAAGGCATAATCAGTATCTCAAAGATGCTCAAGGTGAAAGAGATTGCATAACTCAGTTCCCCATTGCAAAGCATGCATAATAACATATAAATTATCTGCCCTTTTCATAGACATGCAATTTTCCAGGAAAGTCTTTACCATGTAGGACATACCATATAATATGTGAATAATTATTTCCACATTAATCAGTGCTAAGTCCCTGTAAAATCCGGTGACAGGTCAGTTGAACCAGTGCCACTTCAACCAGTGCCACTTTAACCAGTGCTAACTCAACCAGTGGCCACTTCAACCAGTGACCATTTCAACCAGTGACCATTTTAACCAGTAGGTTAGGTTAGGTTAGGTTAGGTTAGGTTAGGTTAGGTTACGGGTTAAAATGGTCACTGGTTGAAATGGTCACTGGTTGAAGTGGCCACTGGTTGAGTTAGCACTGGTTAAAGTGGCACTGGTTGAAGTGGCACTGGTTCAACTGACATGGAACCCTGTAATCCTAATGCTCAGTCATGAATCTCACATTGAACTTGATCATCTTATTTTATTTCCCACTGTCAAGTCCACCATTGTCAAACCTTCGACAATGATATGAAAGGAAACGAAGGCAGGAGAATTCTTACAATGCTGGTCTCCATCATGACCAGGAAATTGGCTGGAGGTGAGAGAGAGAGAGAGAGAGAGAGAGAGAGAGAGAGAGAGAGAGAGGAGAGAAGAGAGAGAGAGAGAGAGAAGAGAGAGAGAGAGAGAGAGAGAGAGAGAGAGAGAGAGAGAGAGAGAGAGAGAGAGAGAGAGAGAGAGAGAGAGAGAGAGAGAGAGGATCATATCGAAAAAATATTATTGTAATTGATTGACGGAGGACAAATACTGAATGGGAGATTGAATGTAATATACAATAAATATCATAGTTTAGTAGAGTAATAAAGGCCCTCATGAAATGACACATGATATAATAATGAAAAAACATATGAAACATATATATGAAAACAAACATATATGCTGACGAGAAAATAATATAGCGTTACGATCAGAAACGGCGAGGGAGGACAATTAAAAAAATGAAAAGTAAGCTAATTAATAAACGAGAACACATAATGGCAGGGTGTCAAACCGGAGCCAGTTTGTTTGAAGACTTTGATGAATATGAGACGGAATACAAGAAAATATACGTGAAATAGCCTTGTTTTGTCCATTCTATCACTTCAAAAAACACACTTTAAACTATAAACTATAATTTCGTCTTTACATATACACAAATATAGACTAAAATTAATAGATTCGGCTTTCGTTTGACACCCTGCATAATGGGAGGTAATATTAGAGGAATTATTGTAAGCTAATCAACAAGAACACATAATGGGAGGTAATATTAGAGGAATTATTGTGCCATGTTCCCGACTGAGGGTTTAACTGGCATGAAATACAAAGGAATGTATGAAAATGGTTCACATGTCTCGAACGAGATTGTTATAGCTTAAAGGGGTATTGCTTGGTGTTTGGTCTATATATATTTATTTGTTAATATATTTGTTAGTGTCCTCGCTAGACCTCAATCAAGCTTAGAAAAACACCCCGTAGACCCCTTTCAAGATAAATGTGTACAATTTTCGGTAGAAAAATGTCCCGGCCTAAGGCCGTTTCCTTCTTAATATTGACAAAAAAGTTAGGCGAAGGGTCTCAAAATCGCCAAACTAACGGAACTAACGTCTTAAAACCTCATAACTAATATGCTAAGCATGTGGGAGAAAGGGGTCCATAAAAAGCGAGTACTACAGTCCCCCTTATGTACCGTATGTTGGAATATATATATATATATATATATATATATATATATATATATATATATATAATTTTTAAAGCAGCCTAGTAAGGATCAATAGGTATGTTGTTGCTTGCTTTTCTTTGTATTCCTCTGAATTCCTTTGAGAGGTGGTTGGTAGTGAACACAAAGTAATTAATCAGGTAACATGAAACGGAGTTAAGTAATTCTAGGAGTTGAGAAAAATGTCCTTTGAAGGGATATATATAATCGACAACAATGACAACAAATTATAACCTATATATATCTAACACACACACACACACACACACGCAACAACAGACCTACTGATCCTTACTAGGCTGCTTGTAAAAACAAAAAAATATACCGGTATATAATTATATTCCTTGGCAGTTCATAAATATCATATCCTTACATACACCAACAATTCAATTCACATACACACACACACACACACACACACACACGGACATTAACCCCTTCACACTCATATGACGCAGACGTTGCCAGATTATCAATAATAAATAGAGTTCTCTCACTCTTATAATTACCTCTCCAAAATTAGTTTTCTGCCCACAGCTAACTCAAAGACAGAGGTTGAAGTAACTAAACTAAAGGTTTCTAAATACCCCTGATGGTAACAAAGGCTTTAAAGTATCCCTAATCGGCTCAAAATCGCGTCATATGTCGGAGAGGGTTAATCATTGCCCATTCTCATGTCAGGACTAATGTGAGGCCGTGATATTCAATTAACATTCTGATTGCATTTTTAATGGAGTTTTGGGGGTGTCGTTCCAAATTTAGTATGGGACCAATATTGTGGGAAGTTTGTACTCTACTTAAGGGGAGATTTCCACCTCGAGGATTTTTTTCTGAACCTCTTTCTCCCTCATGTGTAGCCCCATTGCTTGTGAGATTTAAAGACGCTTGCCCCATTACTTTGGCGATTTTAAGAACCCTCGCCCCATTTCTGTCAATTTTAAGACCACTCGTGCCATTTAGATGTCGATTTTTTCCTGGCGAGCGATAGCGAGCCTGTAATTTAAGGGGAACCAGCCTTCGGCCGGGACATTTTTCTACCGAAAAATGTACACATTTATCTTGAAAGGGGGTCAAGGGGGAGTAATTTTAAGCTTGATGGAAGTCTAGGGAATCAACTAAAAACCTCCCCTTAAGGTACTCATGTAATCTATTCTTGCTTCACCGTCCTACCTCTCTCTCTCTCTCTCTCTCTCTCTCTCTCTCTCTCTCTCTCTCTCTCTCTCTCTCTCTCTCTCTCTCTCTCTCTCTCTCTCTCTCCTTTTTTTTTTTTTTTTTACACTGAATGAATTTTCTTGGTAACTTATACTCATCTTCTTGGGCAGAAGCTAATATAAATATTTTTTTTAAGCTAAAGGAGAATGATGTGTCCATATCTCCTATTTCAAAGCTTAACCAAGTTGAATAATAGTTTTAGAACATTATTTATTTTGTTTCTTATATATATATATTTTTGTTTTGTTATATACCGTATATATATATATATTTTTTTAATTTATTACTTTATTTTTATTATTATTATTATTATTATTATTATTATTATTATTATTATTATATAGGCCTATATATATATATATATATATATATATATATATATATATATATATATATATATATATATTTTTTTTTTTTTTTTTTTTTTTTTAAATTACCCATTGTCTATGACCTTAAGCCAAGAATTGACACTACTTTTGAATCCCTGCAGTGTGTACTCATGTGGGTTCCCTGCAGTGTGTACTCATGTGGGTTTATACCAAATCTTAATAATCTATTCCACAATATGGAGTATCTGCTCGAAAACTGCCGTTGGTAATGAGAGGTATGGCAACGAGGCTCCTCAAGTGCAGATGGTGCTTGTTCCACTCTTCTTGTGGTACGCAGAGGATTTCGCTGTTGTTGTCTCATTGGCTGTAAGTGTGGAATATATTGTTTTTGTATCTTAAATATTCTCTCTCTCTCTCTCTTTCTTTCAACACTCTACACAGTTTTTCTTCGTCCCATGTGCCAGCCTCTTACATCACCTCAGCTGCAGTAACTCACTTCACAGCCTGAGTATTCTGTTGAACCTGCATTCAGATATTCCCTGCACCTCAATTCACCCCACTGACTGATGCAAATCGTGTTTTTTCTTTAGTAATTTCATTATTTTTTGTTCTCGATTTATTGCAAGTATACAATATTCTCTTTTCATTCGCCACACTGCCTATGTTATGTTCTACCATATATGCTTGTATAGCTATTTTACATGTATATTTTTGCTTGTCATACTTTCGTCTTATACTTTCTTCGTCTTATACTTTTTTTTTTTTTTTTTTTTTTTTTTTGTCATATACCGGTACTTCCTTCACATGTTTCAACCTTTTAAATGTTCTGTTTACACTGTACTTCACATGACTGCCTCTTAACACAATCTGGTACGAAGTCTTGTGGGTTATTATTGTATTTATTTTATTATTGTTGAGGTTATTCTTGTTTGTGCCATTTTCGAGCTACTAAAAATCGACCATATTTGTTACCGTCTTGGTGGTGTAATGGTTAAGGTGTCAAAAATCTGTGTGTGATAACCCGGGTTCGAATCCTGGTGGATCGCACATGTCTATCTATCTATTTTACTATACCGTACTACGGTTTTTCGCCGATTTAATATTTATAGAGGAGATAGCTTTCTCCTCTTAGTGGTACAATCTCCCCAGACTCTTACCCCCTCATCCTCATTGCTGCAGCACACCTTGCCGGACGCCTTACTTCCCTTACGAGGGTGGCCATACACAGAATGCCCCCAAGCGGACCTATTCCCTGTGAGAGGGACAACCCGAGCCAGTTTAGTGAAGGACTTAGAGGATTGACCACTCAATTTAGGATCCGTCCGACTCCGAGGCCCTGTGTGTATCTTGTTAGCACTATTTTTCTACAGTGGTGTTCGGCTAATCAATCCAATAACCTGCCTTACCCTTGGGTAAGCAGTACGGATTTGTATCAGGTTTACTCCCCTAGACAGGTTGCCAACCAAGGCTGACGAGTCCCATCCACCCATCCACATGTGCTTTCATTAATTTCATTGGAGGTGTTTGGTGTTGTGGTGAAGTTAATAAAACATAGATTAAGACTAGCCTCGTGTGTTGCTGCTCGCATTCTGTCGTATATTCCTGTGTGCAAACTTTCACCATACATCTCAATAATTTGTCAGTTATTTCGATACATCCTATTGTGTATTTCCCTGAACGACCCATTGTTCTTTCGGCTGTAATCTATAAGCTTTAGTCATATATATTATTATTATTATTATTATTATTATTATTATTATTATTATTATATTATAGTCTTAAATATTGTGTTTTGTTTCTTTTCAGTGGACAGGTAAATCTAGGTGACCGTAGCAGTAGCAAGGCTTGTGAGCAAAGTGGTAAGTACATCAAAGTAATATTTTTTACTAGTAATTGCATTTGCTTGGATATTGGAATATGTAACCACTTATTTTAGTTGCTTAAGGGGAGATCTCCACTTGAGGGATTTTTTTCTTGACCCCTTTCTCCCTCATGTTTAGCCCCATTGCTTTTGATATTAAAAAAAGTTTGCCCCATTAGTTTAGCGATTTTAAGAACTTTCACCCCATATTAAGACCTTTCGTGCCATTCAGGTGTCGATTTTATCCTGGCGAGCGATAGCGAGCCTGTAATTTAAGAGGAACCGGCCTTCGGCCGGGACATTTTTCTACCGAAAAATTTACAAATTTATCTTGAAAGGGACTCAAGGGGGTGTAATTTTAAGCTTGATGGAGGTCTAGGGAACAAAGTAAATATCTCCCCTTAACGATATTAGTAATTATGAGCTAGCAGAAAAAAATATATATACATATAAACTATGCTCAAAGGACTTAATGGCTTTAGCTTTTTGTCACTGGAACATTAACATAAAACGATATATTAATACAAACAGTGTGACAAAGAACCCATTACATTTGAGTGGGTTCCTAATTTGTGGAAGTCAAGGACGCAGAGAACATAAGGAGAATAATTGAAAAGTTGTTGTTGTTGAATCAGTGTTAGAGGTGAAAGTTGTTGTTGAATCAGTGTTAGAGGTGAAAGTAGTGTTTGAATCAGTGTTAGAGGTGAAAGTAGTGTTTGAATCAGTGTTAGAGGTGAAAGTTGTTGTTGTTGAATCAGTGTTAGAGGTGAAAGTTGTTGTTGTTGAATCAGTGTTAGAGGTGAAAGTTGTTGTTGTTGAATCAGTGTTAGAGGTGAAAGTTGTTGTTGTTGAATCAGTGTTAGAGGTGAAAGTTGTTGTTGTTGAATCAGTGTTAGAGGTGAAAGTAGTGTTTGAATCAGTGTTAGAGGTGACAGTAGTGTTTGAATCAGTGTTAGAGGTGAAAGTAGTGTTTGAATTAGTGTTAGAGGTGAAAGTAGTGTTGGCTTATTATGGCTCACACAGCGCAGTCGGTCCGGGTCTGTTTAAGAGGAGGTTTTTAGTTTGGTCCCTAGATATCCTTCAAGCTTAAGATTACACCCCCTTGAGCCCCTTTCAAGATAAGGTTGTACATTTTTCGGTAGAAAAATTTCCCGGCTGAAAGCCGGTTCCTCTTAAATTACAGGCTCGCTATCGTTCGCCAGGATAAAATCGACACCTAAATGGCACGAAAGGTCTTAAAATTGACAGAAATGGGTTGAAAGTTCTTAAAATCGTCAAAATAATGGGGCGAACGTCTTAACATTAGGAAAACAATGGGGCTAAACATGAGGGAGAAAGGAGTCAAGAAAAAATCCCTCAAGTGGATATCTCCCCTTAATGGTTGATCTGGCATACAACACTCGGTTTATACAATGTGTCTGGGTGTGGCTGGGTGTGGCTGGGTGTGTCTGGGTGTGTCTGGGTGTGTCTGGGTGTGGCTGGGTGTGGCTGGGTGTGGCTGGGTGTGGCGCGCAGCGTCTTAGACCACTTGGCTAACCCGACCAGTGTGTGTGTGTGTGTGTGTGTGTGTGTGTGTGTGTGTAACTAGGAAAACGTCTATTCATATGTGTCCATGTTGATGTGATTGAATGTATATGTTGTGGTAACATTGAGTGCACTTTTCATACAGGTACTACGCACAATAAAAGTAACTGTGTGTTCGGAATGTAAAATTACGTTTTGATTGCATAGGAAACGTGAGGGCGAATACATATATAAATAAAGGGAGGTTGGATACAAATGTGAGAATTATTAGTATTTCGCTATATTTTTTTTTTTTTTTTGCCTCAGATAAAGAGAGAGAGAGAGAGAGAGATAGTGTGATTGAGATGTGAAGATTTTAAATATTTATTTTTATTTTTGACCTCAGAGAGAGAGAGAGAAGGTTGGGTGGTGGGGGGTTTGTATGATATGAACAGAAAGTGTTACTGTATTGTTACTGTTTCTTATAGAGAATTTGTTTTCGTATTTACGGGTGCATTATTATGGTATGTAGTATATGGGTGTAGGACAGACGAGGATACAAATAATAAACAGCAGAAACAAACAAAATTCATATCTGGAAATATTTTTGAAATCGATGTGTATTAATGTTGTCTATAAAATGTCCACATTTAAACCATATCAACTACACAACTGCCTTAATCGGGCCCTTTTCCCAGCAGCCTTTGATCTGCAACTTTATTCTGACAACATATCTGGGATTTGTGTTCATGTGCTGGCAGCCAGACAGAGATTAATGATTAAAGTTGGATTAAATGTATGCCTTAATACTTGAAATTCGTGGCTTGAGTACCAATGTACAAACAATATTGCAGAAACAAAATTCCGTTGTGTTCGGCCATTAAATAAAACAAAGGGCAGGGGTCCGAGAATCAGTTTCCAATAGTTCCCCCTGCCACCACTTCCGGTTTCAGTTCCTCTTGTACACTTCACCAAATGTGTTGT
Source organism: Paralithodes platypus (assembly GCA_032716605.1). Taxonomy (NCBI): domain Eukaryota; kingdom Metazoa; phylum Arthropoda; class Malacostraca; order Decapoda; family Lithodidae; genus Paralithodes; species Paralithodes platypus. Next base: position 18,003,264 of record CM064577.1, on the reverse strand, counting down.
ATTGGAAACCAGTGAATCTCAATTGTATGTATTGTTGTGTGTTACGTTTACGGCCTGCATTTCATTGTTGAATGCGGGCACCCTAGAATGTACTGTATATGTTAGAACAAAGACACTGTGCTTGGTGAATATACACAATAGAGTATTATCTCAAGGAGAGGAACGTGTATCTCAAGGAGAGGAACGTGTATCTCAAGGAGAGGAACGTGTATCTCAAGGAGAGGAACGTGTATTAGGTAAAATATATCTCGGCTAACGCTCTGACTTCAAAACTTCCTGCAAAATAATATATATATAATAAATATAATCCTCTACTGAAAGCTTGAATAAAAACAAAACAAATAAATGTATCCTCCAAAGCTGAAAGGGTTAACCTTATAGATGAATATAACAAGAACTGAGTTTTCTCGATGTGTCTAACATATATGAATAATTCATTAGTTATAACAGAAGCATGTTGAATACGTTGTTACCAATATGAAATATAGGCCATGTATTTTGCCGCGTAATATCGTATAACCTACTTGAAACAATAGACGCCATACCACAGATGTTGCTACATTTATTTTCTGTTTAGCATGTGTGAGATATGAACATAACATTTATAGTTTTCATAAACATTGCCAATATTATATATTATGATTAGCATTGAGTAATATAAGTTTGTCATTATGCGATATTGTGTGCGTGAGAAAGTTACAAAACTAAATTTCGAAATAAGCCGAATATAGTACTTTCCCTATACAATTACGTTAGTGCAGGTAATGCCGAATCTGTCATTCAGTAACTCAATGACTATGTGACTATAAACACCATATGAGGAGGAGCACTTTATTGACAACGTTTCGCAGATAGCTTCAGGTCACTGGTCCTGACCTGACCTGAAGATGACTATAGATGGAAGCTTTATAATCCTTGAGAGAGTAAACAAAGGCAACAATAGTACTACCAACGTAGTAGGCTACCTTTCAGTCACTCATACGTAAGTCACCCAAATCATTAGGTTCACCTCTAGCATAAGCATTTTTTTTTTTTTTTTTTTTTTTTTCTATATTCCAACTTACTTCCTCTCGGGCATAGGCTGAGAGCCTTAACATTCACCGCTTTACAATGAACAGTGAAGCCCGTGAGGTCTTGTTTCCAGTCTAGGGAGTGAGACATGTGAAGCACGTAGAGTACAACGAGCACCTGCCATCTTGCCTTCACATGAGGCACGTTGCTCACTCATGGCCCGAAACGACCCCTTCTCTGAAGCCACCTCGTTCCCGTGCTTCACTGTCTCATCCCCTACACTCGGACTCTCACACTTACACACACACAACGCCACCTGTTGAGCAGATAACTCACCAGGCATTGCACCCCTATAGCATATTTTGAATATGGGAATATTCATACACTGCTATTTAATCAGGGAACAATGAGGGTATTTTATTGACGTTTCGGTGGGCTTGTGGTAATGCACTGATACTAGGTACAGCACAAATTCCATCCCAATAATATCTTCCCATTGATACATCGGGATTTGAACCCGGGACCTTTGGATTACCAGGCCAGTGGCAAGACCACTCCACCACACCTCCCCATTTACATTCCATAATCTCTCTGAATTACTCGTAATAGCTCGGTGAACACGTACATAGCAGCGACAATTTGTCTCTCGGTTTCCCTCATTATTCAAGATTTTTTCTGGGCTACAACACAATTTAGTACGGTAGGCCACAGAATGAACCATCATCATTAATATTTCATAAAACACTGAGTTTTGAGAGAGAGAGAGAGAGAGAGAGAGAGAGAGAGAGAGAGAGAGAGAGAGCGTTCCTCAATTATTATTCCCTTCCTTCCGCCGTATTATAAAATAAGAGAGAGAGAGAGAGAGAGAGAGAGAGAGAGAGAGAGAGAGAGAGAGAGAGAGAGAGAGAGAGAGAGAGAGAGAGAGATAGATAGATAGATAGAGAGCGTTCCACAATTATTATTCCTTTCCTTCCGCCGTATTATAAAATTGTTATTGAAGTTTCCATTTGGTGAGTCTAAATCATTTATGTAAATCAGGTTTGGATGAACCTAATATTTTGTACCCGTCTTCTTCTACCATTGGTGACACGATTTATATTTATATTTGGGAGAGTGAAATATACAGTATATTTATCGAATACACAAACAAGCAAACAAGATTGCCTAGATATATTGGAACGAGAGTATCTGACTTAAGGGGGTTGACCTGTTTTTTGTTCTGTCCTTTTCTATCTTTCTCTGGCTTGTATCCATTTGGCCCCATTCAGCCTACTGGTTTAAGACGTTTATCCCCATCCAGGTGTCAATTTTTTACTGGTGAGCGGTAGCGAGCCAGCATATTTTTAATTTTTGTTAGACAACAGGCTAAATTTGTACATTTTTCGATAGAAAAATGTCTCCGGCGAAGCCGGATTTCTTTATATAATGCTGGCTCGCTATCGCTCGCCAGGAAAAAGTCGACACCTAGGTGGGGATAAACGTCTTAAAATAGTTGGCTGAATGGGACCGAATGGATACAAGCGAGAGAAAAAAACAGAAATAACAAAAAGCAGGTCACCCCCCTTAAGGACAAATATGAGGGTGAGAGCTGTGTGGTCAAGAGTTTTTAGGAATAGAGCAAAAGGTGCTAAAGTTTTGTTTCAATAACAAAAAATAAATAAATAATTTCGGTATGAATTTGAATATATTAGTTTTCGGTCATCTGAGACTTGAGTTCGATCAATATTGACTAACAAATTTGAATACATTTACGAGCCAGTAATGGTTATCAATAATGTAGAAACTGTAGGTCCACGTTTTCATCAGTTTTATAATTAAATCAATACTCTTACAACCAAATAACAAGCAAATGGTGTATCCTTGGTAATGCCACGACAAGTTAGATTTGTGTAGGGTATTTTTCCCCTCGGGCAAAGTAGAACACATGAAAAGGTTAAACTTGATGATCTGTTTACATATGTCTGTATGGGTATATTGTGTGTCATGTCATTAGTGGCTACGACGTCCAAAACATGACATTTTGAAGGTGTCTGAATCCTTTTAACTGAAGGGTCTGGAGAAACCTCAAGAAATGAGGCTGGTGATGACAGGCGAGGGAGCCGAGTAGGAAAATGTGGAGGAAGATAAAGTGAGGCTACATGGACACAGAAGTAGTTTTTACTTATATATATATATATATATATATATAGAGAGAGAGAGAGCATATGCCACAATAATGATGTATGGACAGAAACGTAGTCAGACAGACGAGCATGTACAGTCGCGCTAATAAGTCATGTCCCAGCTGGCATTACGTTTGGCTTGCTCTGTGCTGCATTGATGTTAGTCAGATGTTGAATAGGGTGGGTAAGTGTAGGAACATGTTTGTATATTTCACTCGATATGAAGAAATGAAGCCTATATATTGCTGATACCAATTATTGATGAAAACATACTTGGTGCCGAGATATCACTTATTAGCGCGACTGTACAGACACACGAAGCAAAGGGGTAACTGACACATAAAACATGTTAGTGTGAAAATGCGATCTTCATGAATAAGTATGTATGTGTGTGTGGAGAGAGAGAGAGAGAGAGAGAGAGAGAGAGAGAGAGAGAGAGAGAGAGAGAGAGAGAGGCTGACACAACGTATGCATAGGTCAAAACGAATATCCAGAGGTCAGAGGAGGACAAGGGAGATAAATATGGGAGGAGAAGAAAGAAAGGGATGGAAGGGAATGTTTATCAAAGTGAGGCGAAAAGAAACAGGAGGAGGAGGAAAGGAATGTTGATCGTAGTGAGGCGAGGAGAATTGAGAAGGAGGAAGGGAATGTTGATCGTAGTGAGACGAGGGTAAAACGAGAGAAAGAAGGTCAGAGAGGACGATGATACGGGAAGAAAAGAGGGGAGAGTAACATTTTTTTCTGAAGGGTTAGTAATTGGTTTAAGGGGAGGTATTTAGTGCGTTTCCTAGACTTCCATCAAGCTTGAAATTACACCCCCTTTGATCGTCTTTAAAGATAAATTTCCCAGCCGAAGGCCGGTTCCTCTTAAATTACAGGCTCGCTATCGCTCGCCAGGAAAAAATAGACACCTAAATGGCACGAAAGGTTTTAAAAGTGACATAAATGGGGCGAAAGTTCTTAAAATCGTCAAACTAATGGGGCGAACGTCTTAAAATCTCAAAAGCAATGGGGCTACGCATGAGGTAGAAGGAAGTTCGAAAACAAATCACTCGAGTGGAAACCTCCCCTTAAGGCACGTGAGTAGATTGGAGAAGAGACGAAAAACTCTATAATGTTAAAGGGTCAACATGCGTAAATAAAGCACAATTATCTGAACGAAATATATTGTTAAATGTTCCGTTCATTGTAAGTGCAGGTTCATGGGTAAGGCTGTCACCAGTAATATATTTGATATTTAAACACACACACACACACACAGCCCGTAGCCTAGTAGGTAGAGCTCTCGTCTCACACACGAGGGGTCGGGGGTTCAATCCCCGGCCGGGCGGAGACAAATTAGGCTTGTCTCCTTTCATGTGTTAGCCTCAGTTCACCTAGCTGTAAATAGGTACCTGGAATAAGTGGACGACGTTGTGACGTCCCATCTGGGGTTGGCAAAAATGGTACAAGGCGAGATGGGTATCATATGGTTCACCTAAGCTGATGGCTACCTAAGCCTTCGGGCGAGACGGTACCGTCTATAGTGAGAATGGTACCATACAGATCCACCCTAAGCCTTCGTTTCCGATGTCGCCAAGTGGCTAAAATACAGACTACACACACATCCACAGCCATTCCAACAGTACATAAAACACTTAACATGCATTTCACGCAATACATTCCCAGTTAAGGAGGCGCGATAATAATGAGCTTAGCTCGCATTGCGTGGATTCCCCTTGACGAACAAGTAACTGAGTAACACACACAGACAGACAGACAGACAGACACACACACACACATACACACACACACAGACAGACAGACAGACAGACAGACACACACACACACACACCCACATACACACACACACACACACACACACACATACACACACACACACACACACACACACACCTCAATCATACAACTACCACCTAACACTGTACCTTACCCATGTGATATTATGTATGAAGAATATACTTGTACTTAAAATATGATTTATAATTGTAGGATCATCTATAGTAGATAATATATATGTGTGTGTGTGTGGGTGTGGGTGGGCGTGTGAGAGAGAGAGAGAGAGAGTGGGTGTGGGTAAATGGGTTAGTGCATGTTGACATAATGTTGGCTGACAGCGGTCATTTGTCTCCGCCTTACAATAATGTGCTTGATTATTTTGTACCACGAGAATATTCATGTTATAATTAAATTAAACACTATAAATATCCATAATTATGATGTAATAGTTAATGAAATACGTATGCAACATTGGCATAACAACCTGGAAAAGTGAATGGTAGAGAGGTAATTAGTGAGCCTTACAATATACTGTTGAGCGGCGTAATTTGTCGATCGTTTGAATGTTATTTCATTGTGTAATCAGCTAATGAGTGAAGCCTGTTGGCAATGATTTGTATGTGATATATATATATATATATCTATATCGAGTGAGAGAGAGAGAGTCGACGAAAGCCCTCCCAGCACCACTAGAAGTCCGGTTACTGAGAACTTGATAATATTTCTTGAGAGTTTAGTTTAGCCTCGATAAACCTCGAAATTCATAAGTTTTGGAGTCAAAGTTGATATCGGTTGTAAAGTTAGAGTTGGTAGAGACGGAATGAACGAGATAAGGATATATAGTTTCTTACGTTGTGTTATTGTGTTCTGCTTTCAGAGTGTTGTATACTTCCTTTCCGTGGGTTAAGGGGAGGTATTTAGTTTGTTCCCTACGTTTTCATCAAGCTTAAAATTACACCCCTTAGACCACCTTTCAAGATAAATTTGTAAATTTTTCGGTAGAAAAAAGTCCCGGCCGGAGGCCGGTTGCTCCTAAATTACAGGCTCGCTATCGCTCGCCAGGAAAAAATCGACACCTTAATGGCACGTAAGGTCTTAAAATTGACAGAAATGGGGCAAAATGTCTTAAAATGTCAAAACTACTAGGGCGAACGTCTTAAAATTTCAAAAGCAAAGGGAGAAAGGGGTCCAGAAAAAATCCCTCAAGTGGAAATCTCCCCTTAAAAGAAAACACATCTCCTATTCCCACAATGGGTGACAGACACACGTAATAAACATACAACAATGCAGGGGCACAGACAAAAACAGTTTACGGGGAGATTTCCACTTGACGGACTTTTTTCTTGACCCCTTTCTCCCTCATGTCTAGCCCTATTGCTTTTGAGATTTTAAGACGTTTGCCCCATTAGTTTGGTGATTTTAAGAATTTACGCCCCCATTCTGTCAATTTTAAGACCTTTCGTGCCATTTAGGTGTTGATTTTATCCTGGCGAGCGATAGCGAGCCTGTAATTTAAGAGTAATCGGCCTTCGGCCGGGAAATTTTTCTACCGAAAAATGTACAAATTTATCTTGAAAGGGGGTCAAGGGGGTGACATTTTAAGATTGCTGGAGGAGTAGGAAACAAACTAAAATTCTTCCCTTAAGGGGGAGGTAGTTGCTTTTTCTCCATCACGTTTAGTACCAATAGCTTTGAGATTTTAAGACGTTCGTTCCATCAGTTTGGCCATTTTAATAAGACCTTTCACCCCATTTGTTTGTTAAATATTAAGACCTTTCATGCCATTTAGGAGTTGATTTTTTCCTGGCGAGCAATAACAGTCTTTAATGTACACATTTATCTTAAAGGGAGGCCTAGGGAGTATTTGATTAAGGGGAGATCTCCACTAGAGGGATTTTTTTCTTGACCCCTTTCTCCCTCATGTTTAGCCCCATTGATTTTGATATTATAAAACGTTCGCCCCGTTAGTTTGGCGATTTTTAGAACTTTCACCCCATTTTAAGACCTTCCGTGCCATTCAGGTGTCGATTTTATCCTGGCGAGCGATAGCGAGCCTGTAACTTAAGAGGAAACGGCCTTCGGCCGGGACATTTTCTACCGAAAAATTTCCAAATTAATCTTGAAAGGGACTCAAGGGGGTGTAATTTTAGGCTTGCTGGAGGTCTAGGGAACAAACTAAATACCTCCCCTTAAGCTTGATGGAGGTCTAGCGATGAAACTATGAAATCAATATATAAATACCCAAATAAATAAATAGACCAAAAACACGTATATATGTGATAAATGTGATAAATGTGATAAATGTGATAAATTGGATATCTCTCTCTCTCTCTCTCTCTCTCTCTCTCTCTCTCTCTCTCTCTCTCTCTCTCTCTCTTTATAATCGTACACAAGTTTCGTATTTGTCAACAGCCTCTACAATTTCGCTTACCAATAACTTCAATATCACACAACATCAAACACCTCAAGACCACCATACACAAATATTCAAAGACACTGTATGTAGCACCACAGGTAACACACAAATATCAGTAATTGTTATCATATTAGTCAAATTATTATGTGTGTGTGTGTGTGTGTGTGTGTGTGAGAGTGTATGTTTTTTGTGTGCGTATGTATGCACGCGTATGTGTGTGTGTGTGTGTGTGTGTGTTTTTTTTTTGTTTTTTTTTGTTTTTTTTAATTCCAACTAGTCCCTCTCGGGCATAGGCTGAGCGCCTGTACATTCAACCGTTACACACATTAAACGGTCAAGTCTGTGAGGTCTTATTCCAGTCTAGGGGGTGATACATGTGAATCACTTTTAGCTGCAACCAGCCCTTGCCATTTTCCCTTCGCAGGATGCATGGGGCTTAGTTTCCACACACAGCTCGAAACAGCCCCATCTCTGAAGCTGCCTCGCTCCAGTGTTTCACTGTCTCACCTCCTAGATTCGGACTCTCACTCTCAGAATGCCACATATTGAGCAATGAACTCACTAGGTATTGTCCCCCTGTAGCCTATTTTGAATATGGGAATATTCATACAGTGCTATTTAATCAGGGAACAATGAGGGTATTTAATTGGCGTTTCGGTGGGCTTTGTGGTAATGCACTGGTACAGCACAAATTCCTTCCCAATAATATCTTCCCATTGACATATTGGGATTCGAACCCGGGTCCATTGGATTACCAATCCAGTGGCAAGACCACTCCACCACACCTCCCGTGTGTGTGTGTGTGTGTGAGTGTGTGTGCGTGACAATATTCACTACCAAGCCAACACCACTAATACACGCTCACCCCTCCTGATAACCTCCCCTGTTCTCCTGATAACCTCCCCTGTTCTCCTTAATACCTCTATCATGCAAGGCACTAACAATACCTTCCCCCGTTAATCCCTCGTAATTACTGCAGGTTACAGACGAGAGAGAGAGAGAGAGAGAGAGAGAGAGAGAGAGAGAGAGAGAGAGAGAGAGAGAGAGAGAGAGAGAGAGAGAGAGAGAGGGGTGGGGGGTCTGTGTGTGTCTGTGTATCTGATATTATTATTTACGCTTTACCTAATATAAATGGCAATTATGGATAAACAAATATTGGACTTTTGTATTTAGCTGTTATGTGTTGTTAAGGCAGTAGCGTCCGTATGTGTGTGTGTGTGTGTGTGTGTGTGTGTGTGTGTGTGTGTGTGTGTGTGTGTGTGTGTGTGTGTGAGTCTAAATGTGGCAGTGTGTGTGTGATGGCACAATTAAAACAAAAATGAATTAACAACCACCCTTAGCATAACAGTTATACACACACACACACACACACACACACACACACACACACACACACACACACACACACACACACACACACACACACACACACACACACACACCATTTGACCCAGTAGACTATTGACAATACTAAGTGGTAAGGCAGTTCAGCTTTAACCATACATTTTTTTTGACCTGACCTTGACCGAATAAACAAATGGGTATTCCGTTTAAAATAGCTTGAATTGCATGACCGTATGATAGTTTGACAGTCGAGGTTATGTAGTAGTAAGAGAGAGAGAGAGAGAGAGAGAGAGAGAGAGAGAGAGAGAGAGAGAGAGAGAGAGAGAGAGAGAGAGAGAGAGAGAGAGAGAGAGAGAGAGAGAGAGAGAGAGAGAGAGAGAGAGAGAGAGAGTCAGCTCTTTATGACTCCCATTTAGTCTTAATTTTTTTTATATTTCTCTGTATATAATAACACACTGTTTAAGGGGAGATTTCCACTTGAGGGATTTTTTTTCTTGACTCCTTTCTCCCTCATGTTTAGCCCCATTATTTTGACGATTTTAAGAACTTTCGACCCGTTTCTGTAAATTTTAAGACCTTTCGTGCCATTTAGGTGTCGATTTTATCCTGGCGAGCGATAGCGAGCCTGTAATTTAAGAGGAACCGGGACATTTTTCAAACCGAAAAATGTACAAATTTATCTTGAAAGGGCCTCAAGGGGGTGTAATCTTAAGCTTGAAGGATATCTAGGGACCAAACTAAAAACCTCCCCTTAATGCACCTGTTGGCCAATATTGATATAATTTACTGGAATGTCAACACTTCGTAAACAAGATATAACACTATAAACTAATGTCTGTATGTCTGTATGTATGTCTGTATGTCTATGTATGTCTGTATGTCTGTATGTTGCGCTTGTTCGATCTCGACAGGTTGTATAAATATGTCTGTTACTGCAAGTGTTGGGAATAATACATTGTGTGTTTATATAGGCTGTGGTGGGTGAGAGAGAGAGAGAGAGAGAGAGAGAGAGAGAGAGAGAGAGAGAGAGAGAGAGAGAGAGAGAGAGAGAGAGAGAGAGAGAGAGAGAGAGAGAGAGAGAGAGAGAGAGAGAGAGAGAGAGAGAGAGAGAGAGAGAGGAGATATATCGGAATGCTCTTATAGTTTACAATGTGATATATTTTGTATATTTATTAATTTATACAATCATCATGATACACAAAACTATTCACAATTACGAAATACAGTTATACGCGGTATTATTATTAAATAAATGTTTGTAAATTAAAAGTATGAATGTCGTTACTTACATGAACATTGTTGACACCAAATACTAACCATAATTATCGTCTTTGCCTTTTCTTTTCATTAGAATGTTCTGAAATTATCGCATAGTTTCAAATCGAGTGTCGGCCATACACACATATATCCTACGATGCATTTAGGATGAGTAATTTACAAAAGTAGCTGGTCAATTGGTTAACCCCTGATGAGTCGGAGCTGTCAAAAAGAGAGTGGTGACAAACGGGGACAAGGGTAAACAATTGTTAATGTTGGGACGTTGATGGAGGGCACTGCCAGGGGGATAGGACCGAGGGGAGTCAATAAGAGAGAGAGAGCTACATAGAGCTACATAGATACACAGACCACACAGACCTCAAGGTCCTTACTAGGCAGTCTGGCCTTACAAACTATAATATGCATATATGCATATATACACATACACACATACACATACATACATATACATATATATATACATATATATACACATACATATACACATACATACACATACACACATATATATACAGTATATATATACATACTGTACAGTGCACACACATACATATACATACATTTTTTTTTTTTTTTTTTTTTTCATTCATATCACCCCAGCCCTCTGCAGATAGAGGTCAAGCCTTCCCTTGAAGGCGTTTATTGTGTCGCTCTCCACCACTCTCGCTGGTAGTTTATTCCACTCTGTCGCCACACTGTAGGTGAAGAAACTCTTTGTGACATCTAGGTTTGCCTTTTTGGTTTTTAATTTCATTCCATTTCCGCGAGTTTGATTAGTATTGTTTAATGTGAATAGTGCATTTACATCGACTTTGTCGAAACCTTTTAGTATCTTAAAGCACTCAATAAGCTGACCCCTCAACCTCCTCTTTTTTAATGAGAACAGGTTCAATCGTTTAAGTCTTTCTTCATATGGTTTATTTCTTAATGAGGGTATCATCTTCGTCGCTCTACGCTGTACTGACTCGAGTCTTACAATGTCCTTGATCAGATAAGGTGACCAGAACTGCACACCATATTCAAGGTGGGGCCTCACCATACTTTTGAACAGTGGCACTATTACGTTTTCATGTTTATATGTAAATTTTCGTTTAATAAAGCCCAATGCTATGTTTGCCTTATTTGCAGCTGCTATACATTGGTCGGAAGTTTTTAGGTTTTCAGATATTAGTACCCCCAGGTCTTTTACTACCGTTGCGGTTTTTATTTGTTTGCCATTCATTTCGTATTTGTATTTCATATTTCTGCTACCAACCTGCAGCACATGACATTTATCGACATTGAAGGGCATCTGCCATTTTTTTCGACCACTCTGATATCTTGTTTAAATCAGATTGCAACGCATTTCTATCATCTTCGTTCAGGACTGTATTTCCTATTTTTGTATCGTCGGCGAATTTGGAAATGGTGTTGATCCCCTACATCGATATCGTTAATGTAAATGAGAAACAGGACCGGTCCAAGGACTGAACCCTGTGGAACTCCACTAGTGACAGGCTCCCACTCCGATTCCACTCCATTTATCACCACTCTCTGTCTTCTGTCCGTAAGCCAATTTTTTATCCAAGAATGAATTTCACCTTTGATACCTATCCTCTCCAGTTTAGCCAATAGTTTTCGGTGAGGCACCTTGTCGAAAGCTTTTTGAAAGTCCAAGAAGATTATATCTAGTGATTTCGTCATGTCGTTATATGTGAATAGTTTGTTATAAAATTCAATCAAATTTGTTAGGCATGACTTATTTGATCTAAAGCCGTGTTGACTATTTTTGATTAGGTTGTTTGATTCGAGGTAATCTACAGTCTTATCTCTAATGATTTTTTCCATGATTTTTCCTACAATTGAAGTTAGGCTAATTGGTCTGTAATTACTCGCTTTGGCCTTGCTACCCTTCTTGTATATCGGCGTAATGTTCGCATCTTTCCAATCACTCGGTACAATCCCCTGTAGTAGTGATAAGTTAAATAGTTGTGTCAGGGGTTTTGCTATTTCGTCCTTGACATTCTTAATTATTTTCGGGTGGAGCATGTCGGGTCCCGGGGTCTTATTTACATTTAAATTACTCAATTTGCTTTGTACTTCGGTAACACTGATGGTGAAATCTCCTATCTCATGAGTTGAGGTGTTATTTTCAAGGGTATGATCGATAATTTCTTCTGTGAAAACTGAGCCAAAATATTTGTTGAGCAGATTTGCCGTGTTTGTGTCGCCTGTTATTGTCTGGCCATCTTCTATTAGCGGTCCGATTCCGCTTTTGATCTGTTTATTTTTGTTTACGTAACTGTAGAATTTTTTGGGGTTTGTGGCACTTTCTCTGGCAATAGTCATTTCGTAATTTTGTTTGTTCGCCCTAATTATTTTTTTCACTTCCCTTCTACTATTTTTGTACAAGTTTTTAATTACTTCAGTGTTTGTGTTATTTTTTACAAGTTTGTGGAGTTGATTCCTTTTCCTTATTGCCTTGCCAATGTCTCTACTGTACCAAGGGGGCATACTTGATTTCGTACTACGTTTTGGTTTCATGGGTACAAATTGTTTATGCGCTTCTGTAATTGTAGACTTAAAATGTCCCCATAGTTCATTTACTTCGTTTATATTTATGAGGTTTGAGTGTATGTTTGATAGCGATTCCTTAAGTCCGTCATAATTTGCGTTTTTGAAGTCCGAAACCATTCCTGTTGTTTTTACTGAGGAATATTTGCTTATAACGTTGATTCTTAAGATTTTATGATCGGACGTTGCCAGATGTTCACCTACATCCAGGTTTGATAATAAATTTTCTTGGGTAGTGATTACGAGGTCTAGTATATTCCTGTCTCGCGTCGGCTGTTTTACGTGTTGAGTCAAAAAATTGTCCTGGATGAAGCTTGTCATTAGGCGTGACTCAGCATTTTTTTCCGGTCGTGGTATTCCAGTCAATTAGGGGGAGGTTATAGTCACCTAGTAAAACTGTTTCGTCGGAATTAAGGGTTTTCTCTAGTATTTCATAAAAAATTGTATCATCGGCAACAGTTAGTCTCGGTGGTCGGTACGCTGTAGTGATATTTAAGTTCATGTTTTTTGTATTTATTTTGACGAGAGAGAGAGAGAGAGAGAGAGAGAGAGAGAGAGAGAGAGAGAGAGAGAGAGAGAGAGAGAGAGAGAGAGAGAGAGAGAGAGAGAGAGAGAGAGAGAGAGAGAGAGAGAGAGAGAGATTTACTGAAGATCTCTTTAACCGCGGCTAGTTGACAACATTCACGCTCACACAAGAGGAGAGGGCTAATGTTGACACATACACACATTTCTACACATAGACAGTCACAAAGCACAAACGTGTGCACACGGTCATATATGTATACGTACACAGCCACACGAATACAGACACATGAATATGCATACACAAATGCAGGCACCCACCTTACATACATGCACATATTTGCACAACATATCTCATACCGGTATAACAGCTATAGTCTATTTTTTTTCCAGCTGAGCCTAAATTGTCATGTTTCTATCTTTGTTACTCGGCTATAAGGTAGCTTTTGTAGCGAAATATGATGTTAATTATTAAAACTTGGCCTTAATACGACACACAGCCATAGTAGTTTCATATATTTCCATTAAGTATCGAGAAATCAGCTAATAAGAGATTCAATTTACGATCAGCTGGAAAAGAATAGAGTATAATTACCACACATGATATTACAAAGGCATACTCTCAGGCACTGGAATGCTGTCAAAACAGATGAAATTACACACACACACACACAAACACATACACACACACACACATATATATATATATATATAACAAACCATATATATTTTTCTTTAAAACAAGGTATATACACATTTATTATCCTATAGCCGTTCCATTCTTTAAATTGTGTGTAGTTTTTATTCACCCTTCAGTACCAACTCTACATGGGCGAACAGTGAACAGAAAGCCTTTTATCTCCTTAATTCACGTCTACTCGCCGATTCTCTGCAATCTCCCTCTCATCGCCGCAATGTTGCATTTCTCTCGCTATTATACCACTATTACAATAATCAAGTGTTCCTCAGAGCTCTCTCAGTGTATACCACCTCCTCTACGTAGCACACGTCTTGCAACACAATCCCACCCCTACTCTGTGCATTTCTCCAACCCAAGAATGAAACGATATTCCCAATCTTTCAACAGATGACCTCTGGAACTCTCTCCCTGAACCCATTTTTCCCATATCCTATGACTTATATTGCTTCAAACTCCGTGTGTCCAGGCATTTTAGCTCGAACATTCCTAGATTTTGGCCCAGTAACTCTTTCAAATCTGGGGGAGGCACTCATCACAAGCAGTTTTGCCTTGTCTCCCTCATAAAAAAAAAATAAAAAAATAAAAATATATATATATATATATAAATATATATATATATATATATATATATATATATATATATATATATATATATATAATAATATTATATAATATATATATATATATATATATATTTATATATATATACTCTCTCTCTCTCTCTCTCTCTCTCTCTATATATATATATATATGATATACTGTATAATTATATACTGTATATGGGAAACGAGAGATTGACTAAGAGAGTGTACGAGAGTGAGGTAGAAGGACAGAGAGGGAGAAGTTAACCAAATGAGAGGTGGAAGGATGGAGTGAAGAAGTATATGAGTGAAGGCGATGCTGGATGGGAAGAGGGGCGTCGACTGACTGGGGACAGAAGTGCATGGGGCCGTTTCGTTCGTGGCCACCCCTTCGGGGATCACGGCGTCCGCCAATATATATTTATTTTATATGGATGAGGCAGACAAAAGGCAAAACTACCTATGACGAGTGCCTCCCCCAGAGTAAAGAGAGTGACAGGGCCAAAATCAAGGGAAGTTCGAGTCTAAATGCCTGGACACACGGAGTTTGAAGCAATTTAAGTCATAGGAGGAGGGAAAGACAGATTCTGGGAGAGCTTTGACTTTCAGAAAACTCAGAAAATTATCCATTAAAACTACGGCTTAGAATAACTAAAATACATAAATAAATACATAAATAAATACATAATATAAATACATAATATAAATACATAATATAAATGTATAATATAAATACATAAATAAATACATAATATAAATACATAATATAAATACATAATATAAATACATAATATAAATACATAATATAAATACATAATATAAATACATAATATAAATACATAATATAAATACATAATATAAATACATAATATAAATACATAATATAAATACATAATATAAATAAATAATATAAATAAATAAAAAGACAACAAATAAACCCCTCCTCCCCTTAAGGGGAGGTTTTTAGTTTGTTTCCTACTCCTCCAGCAATCTTAAAATTTCACCCCCTTGATCCCCTTTCAAGATAAATTTGTACATTTTTCGGTAGAAAAATGTCTCGGCCGAAGGCCGGTTCCTCTTAAATTACAGGCTCGCTATCGCTCGCCAGGATAAAATCGACACCTAAATGGCACGAAAGGTCTTAATATTGACAGAAATGGGTTGAAAGTTCTTAAAATCATCAACATAATGGGGCGAACGTTTTAAAATTAGACACGCAATGGGGCTAAACATGAGGGACAAAGGAGTCCAAAAAAAACTCCCTCAAGTGGAAATCTCCCCATAAGTGTTTTGTTGTCATGGTTTTGTAAGTGACTTATTATTGGTGGTGGTTGGCCTCACTTGGACCGGTATGCAGTAGAGTAGTGAGCGAGTTGTAAGTGGTTAAGGGGAGGTTTCCACTTAAGGGATTTTTTTTCTTTACCCCCTTCTCCCTCATGTATAGCCCCATTGCTTTTGAGATTTTAAGACGTTCGCCCCATTAGTTTGGTGATTTTAAGAACTTTCACCCAATTTGTCACTTTTAAGACCTTTCGTCCCATTTAGGTGTCAATTTGTTCCTGGCGAGCGATAGCGAGCCTGCAATTTAAGAGGAATCGGCCTTCGGCCGGGACATTTTTCTACCGAAAAATGTACAAATATATCTTGAAAGGGGGTCAAGGGGGTGTAATTTCAAGCTTGGTGGAAGTCTAGGAAACACACTAAAAACCTCCCCTTAATTCAACCCACACAAGTTTTACAATTGTTTTGGGAGAACGATACTTCACTTAGGAGGGTCATCGGCTTTTTGTTATTGTATCTTCCTCTCCTTTTCGCTCTTTTCCTGGCTTGTATCCATTCGGGCCCATTCAGCCAACTGTTTTAAGACGTTTAATAATAATAATAATAATAATAATAATAATAATCGGTTTATTAAAGAATGGCAGCCTCGTGAGCTGAAAATACACATTTTACAATTAGTGGATGAACATGAGATGTACAGATATGAAAATGGTAAGCTCAGTTTACAATGGGTGAGTATAATATACTTTACATTACAAACAAGAAATTAATACAATAATTATGCTGGTGCAAAATGCAAATTATCATAAATTAACCATGAGAGTAAGTGATTTACAGTGCATATACAGTACACATTTATTTTACTCATATATATACAGAACATACATATATACGCATACGTACACACATAAATACGCATATATATACATACATATATAGAACATAAGAACATGCAGTAAGTGTGCACATGCCCGTATACATAAACGCTCATGTATGCAAACAAACATACATACATACAAAAACTGTTCTGGTAGGGTCAGGTGAGGCTAATAATGGGAGTTAAATCCTTGGGAGAGATTAAATGAGGGAATTGGAAAAGGGTTAATGGGGCAACGGACTGTAGGTCAGGTAAAGCCAATTAGAATGGAATGTCAAACGTCGGAAGAGATCAAATGAGGAGTTTGAAAAGGGTTAAGGCGAAATGGCCTACGGGTCCGTACAGGTAGGGTTTATCCCCATCCAGGTGTCGATTTCTTCCTGGCGAGCGATAGCGAGCCAGCATTGTATGGAGAAATCCGGCTTCGCCGGAGAAATGTTTCTATCGAAAAATGTAAAAATTTAGCTTGCTGTCAAAACGAATATATATATATGCTGGCTCGCTACCGCTCGCCAGGACAATATTGAAACCTGGATGGGGGGTAAACGTCTTTAAACAGTAGGCTGAATAGGGCCGAATATATACAAGCTAAAGAGAGAGGGAGAGAAAGAGAAAAAAAAGCGAGGTGGGCTCCCTTAGGCTTAGCTGACAGGCAATTCACATAGCCACTCTACCTCTCAATATTCCATTATAACTGTCTTGTGAACTAATGTGTATGCGTTGATATGGTGTTCGGAAGATATATGCGTCGATATGGTGTTCGGAAGATATATGCGTCGATATGGTGTTCGGAAGATATATGCGTCGCTATGGTGTTCTGAAGATATATGCGTCGATATGGTGTTCGGAAGATATATGCGTCGATATGGTGTTCGGAAGATATATGCGTCGATATGGTGTTCGGAAGATATATGCGTCGATATGGTGTTCGGAAGATATATGCGTCGATATGGTGTTCGGAAGATAATATATGCGTCGATATGGTGTTCGGAAGATATATGCGTCGATATGGTGTTAGGAAGATATATGCGTCGCTATGGTGTTCGGAAGATATATGCGTCGATATGGTGTTCGGAAGATATATGCGTCGATATGGTGTTCGGAAGATATATGCGTCGCTATGGTGTTCGGAAGATATATGCGTCGCTATGGTGTTCGGAAGATATATGCGTCGATATGGTGTTCGGAAGATAATATATGCGTCGATATGGTGTTCGGAAGATAATATATGCGTCGATATGGTGTTCGGAAGATATATGCGTCGATATGGTGTTAGGAAGATATATGCGTCGCTATGGTGTTCGGAAGATATATGCGTCGATATGGTGTTCGGAAGATATATGCGTCGATATGGTGTTCGGAAGATATATGCGTCGCTATGGTGTTCGGAAGATATATGCGTCGCTATGGTGTTCGGAAGATATATGCGTCGATATGGTGTTCGGAAGATAATATATGCGTCGATATGGTGTTCGGAAGATAATATATGCGTCGATATGGTGTTCGGAAGATATATGCGTCGATATGGTGTTCGGAAGATATATGCGTCGCTATGGTGTTCGAAAGATATATAACTCTTTTTCAAAATCAACATGATTTTCTGTTACGCTATAATTAAGTTGATTTTCTGTTACGCTATAATTACGTCGATTTTTTTCAGTTAGCAAACGGATTTTAGATGATCAAACTTGTTCCTAATCGAACATGTATTTAGATATAATATTTAAGGGAACATGGGTTGTTTTTCTGGTCCCCCTTCTCCCTCATGCTTACCCCCAATAGTTTTCAGATTTTATGACGTTCGGCCCATTAGTTTGGCGATAACACCTTTTGCCCTATTTCGTTGTCAATTTTAAGACCTTTCGGGTCATTTAGGTGTCAGTTTTTTCCTGGCGAGCGATAGCGAGCCTGTAATCTTAGGAGTAACCGGCCTTCGGCCGGGACATTTTTCTACCGAAAAATGTACACATTAATCTAGAAGAGGGATCTGATGGATGTGTTTTAAAGTTTGATGGAGGTCTAGGGAGGAAACTACAACAAAATTATAAATAAATTAAAAAATCTACCAAAAAGTGAACCATCCCTCCTTATTAGAATGAGAGAGAATAGTCAAGGAAAGGGAATCAGCCTAAGACAGCAATCACATACACAACAGTGAGGAAATGACCTTGTTTGCAATGGTAAAAGCGGTGAGAGGGTTGCAAGTAAACGAGGAAATTGCCAGAGACGGAAGGCTTTGCAGGATCCGGGGGTATTTTGCAAAGAAATGCAACAGTGATAATAGCAAACCCGTGATTTGCAGTTCAGTGCTTTCATGGCATAAGAGGCATTCAGCTTGCACGGGTTATTACACATTGCATCATCCTACACCACACCACACATCATTACCCTACATCACATCATAACACCCCACACCACACATCATTACCCTACATCACATCATAACATCCCACACCACACATCATTACCCTACATCACATTATAACACCCCACACCACACATCATTACCATACATCACATTATAACACCCCACACCACACATCATTACCCTACATCACATCATAACACACCACACATCACCCTACACCACATCATAACACACCACACATCACCCTACACCACATCATAACACACCACACATCACCCTACACCACACCACACATCATCACCCTACATCACACCACTACACACATCATCACCCTACATCACATCATAACACACTACACCACACATCATCACCCTACATCACACCACAACACACATCATCACCCTACATCACACCACAACACACATCATCACCCTACACCACACCACAACACACATCATCACCCTAAATCACATCATAAACACACGACACCTACACAGGTCATGCACAACCTACATCACACCACAACACACATTATCACCCTACATCACCATCATAACACACCACACATTATCCTACACCACACCATACATCATTACCCTACATCACAATCACAACACACCACAACACACATCATCACCCTACATCACATCATAACACACCACAACACACATCATCACCCTACATCACATCATAACACACCACCCATCACCACGCTACTCTATAACACACCACACATCACCCTACATCACAACACACATCATCACCCTACATCACACCACACCACACATTCACACCTACATGAACACACACACCTACATAATCACACATACGTACATACACAGACCTACATAATAAACACGCACACCCACACTACATAAACACCCACACACACACACACGGAAACACGGTACCGGTATATATATATATATTTAAAGTGTAGTGCAAAAGCTTTATTTTATGCACGGTAATATTATTTAGCGGGGGAGACTCCAGGTGTTTTTTTGGCTCTGGTTAAAATTTCAAGTTTTTTGTTCTCTCTGTAAACTGCTTCTTTCAACATAGGAGAATAGCATAGGAAGGAACAAAAAACATATTGCATCCATAACCCCCCGGGGCGGGGGTTCGCCCACGACTCCCAAAAACTGAAAAAAATTCAGTCAGCCCCCCCAAAAAAAAATTGAGTCTGTAGTCTAAAGGGCTTCTGTAAGCAATAGAAATTATCATTTGAGGGCATAAACACCCTTATTACATCCCTA
Organism: Paralithodes platypus; assembly: GCA_032716605.1. Classification (NCBI taxonomy): domain Eukaryota; kingdom Metazoa; phylum Arthropoda; class Malacostraca; order Decapoda; family Lithodidae; genus Paralithodes; species Paralithodes platypus. The sequence goes on along the minus strand of CM064577.1, from coordinate 17,983,136 downwards.
AGGTACCCCTTTGGGGTTCCCAATATCAAGGAATTTGGTCAAAATTGAATGTATAATATTCTTAAACCATGGTTGAAAATGAGCTTTTAAATTAGTTAGCCTTCAAAGGTAATTTTCTATAGGTAGCGCTCCCCATAGAAAACATTTATTTAGGAGGGGTAACAAAAATAAACCACCAAAACGAATTTAAACTTCTCTGAAAGTTACAAATTAAATTGCTAGCAATCAGTTTTTGGCCCTAACGAGTCTATTAACTGGATTTGGTATTGCCCAAATGCATTCCCCATCTAACCACAGCAAATTGGCCGATAAAAGAACATTCTCTCGTCGGTTTTTCGGCGATTTCTCGTAATTATCGGAGATATGACCATTTGAAAGTCAAATTTCAGCTCTACCCCAAACTAATGGTGTTATGTGTGTCCCAGCTAACTCCATAGATGCACAACAGGCCTATCTTGGGTTGGGGAGTAAGTAGACACGCTGTAGATATATAGGTTCTTATTGAGAAGGATATGGGATACAGG
>CM064577.1:17954908-17982512 GCA_032716605.1 Paralithodes platypus | reverse complement strand
CGAGACAGAGCCCGAAACAGGGACATCATAACATGTGTGTGTGTGTGTGTGTGTGTATGTGTAAACTAAAATGCCTTTGTTAATAATTACCTACATGCAATTGTTTTAAATACACGTGAATTTCACTAACACACTCATCAACAATTATCATTCAAGGCTAATGATGATGAATGCACCAGCCAGACCAGGACCCTTCCATGAGATTAACGTCAGCGAGTTGTGTTTCTATCCCCCCCCCCCCCACCCTCCCCTCCACCCTCCCTCCCTCCGTCTCCCTCCTCTCCCTTCCTCCCTCTCTCCCTCTCCCTCCCTCTCTCCTTCTCTCCTCCCAACCTTCTCCCTCCCTCCCTCCATCCTCCCCTCCCCATCTCTCCCTCCCCCCTCCCCGGTCATACGAGGGACAGACTCGTAAATCACTTAGAGGGAAACATAAAACATACTTAAAGATACTCAACACGGCCTTTTCGTAAAAAACGTTCCTGTTTAACAAACCTCTTAGACTTCTTCCACGATATCCTCAACCTCTACGATGAGAGTAGTAAAGCTGGAGATATTATATACCTTGATTTCAAAAGGCCTTTGAACAAAGTTCCCCACAAACGTTTACTGCCTAAAACTAAAATAAAGCGCATGGAATACAACGACGGTGTGTTGAAATGGATAGAAAATTGGCTCAGCGGACAGAAAAAGGCAAAGGAGTAGTCCATTAAACGGTAAGGCATTCTAAATGGACCAATGTAAGTAGCGGGGTAAACCAGGGATCGGTACTAGGACCCAATTCTTCTTTCTAATTTACATCAACGACATAGATGAGGGTCTCACCTGTACAATCTCAAAATTTCTGACGATACAAAAATTGACAAATAGCGTACTCTCAAAAAGAAACAATGTTGACGAATATGCAACACAATCTAGATAAATTGTCATGTTGGGACCAAAGTTGGCCAAATGAGTTTTCCAATGCGGATAAAATGTTAAAGTACTACATATCGGATACCTAAAATGAGAGAAAAGCAAACCTATTCGATGAATGGCACTCAGCTTAAGAATGTAAACAGAGAAGAAACCGGATCTGTGAGTAAACAATATCGAGCAACCTAACCAACCGTAGGTCAACAATGTTTCAGAAGTTTGTTAAGAAGGCAAAACAAAATAATTGGCTTGTATAGGCAGGTCATTTTGAGCATAAATCCAAAGAAGTTATTCCTAAAACCCTTTGACAATTCCTTTATGTCCGCCCTCTTCCTGGCAATTACCTGCGTTCAATCCTGGTGCCCTTATTACCAAAAAAGATATAAACAAGCTAGAACGAGTTCAGCGTAAGAGGTTACCAAAATGATACCTAGCCTAAAGAACAAAACCATACGAAGAGCGTCTTAGAGAATTAAATCTATTTCCTTTAACAAGGCGCAGATTAAGAGGTGACTTAATTCAAGTGTTCAAAATCATCAAAGGCATCGACAATATGAACTGTAGTAAGTACTTCACTATCGACCAATCTAATTACACGCGGGGAAACGGTTGCAAAATTATTGGTAGATCTTTAACTCACACGAATCTAAGAATTTCTTCTTCAATCGAGTTGTCAACTTGTGGAATAGGCTTCCCCGAAACGTTATAGACTGCATCACCGTTGATTCATTTTAAACTCCGCCTAGACAAATATCTCGCATCAAACCCGCGACTGACTGCGTTTGTAAATGAATAACTTTATTTTATTCCCCCCTCAGTTACTAACCCATCTGTCACCTACTAACTTCCTAATCCTGCCACGGACATTAGTTCCAGGGCAGTAATTCCCTTTCCAATGTTCCCTTACCCACTGTTTGGACACTTGATCCTCAGTGTTTTGGAGGACAAGCAACCTAGAAGGGTCACTAGATCTGTTGTGCTTGATTTCCTTTGTACTCCTTTGTACTCCCCCTCCCTCCGTCCCTTATTCCGAATTGAGCAGCGACAGTCACAAGCTGAGGCCATCATTTAGCATACAGATGACAGCCAGTTAGACAAAGTTTGGGAGATGGAAAGATGTTAGGGTGATGAAGGGTAGAGAGGAGAGCTTTAAGGTTGATGGTACTGTTATGATTTTGTCTCGCTGTAGTGTATTTACCTATTTGTAGTTTACAGGAATTGAGCAGTGCTCGTGTTGTCCTGCCTTAGTTACTTTACAATCAATCCATTTTACTTAAACAAGTATCGTAATGGATATTCCCAATTCCCAGTATTTTGGACTAACATATCATAGCTTATGTTGTCCTATTTCCATATTTACTTTTATCCAACCTAGATTTGAACACGTTAATGTTCTTCGCTCTCACCACCTCCTCCTCCAAGTTGTTCCAAGTCTCTATACTTCTATATGGGAAGCTGAATTTCTTTGTGTCCTTACGACATCTGCCCTTCCTCAGTTTAAACTTGTGTCCCCTTGTCCTTCCATCATCCCTCACGAATAGATCTTCCCTATCTACTCGTTCCACACACACACACACACACACACACACACACACGCACGCACGCACGCACACACACACACACACACGCACACGCACACACACACACACATACACACTGGTCATCCGGAATAAAAGAAGAGCTCTCAGGGTATTTCAGACTCGGATCCGGCCTCATCCAAGCAAGAGGTTTTTTGGTAAGGATTTTTTGTTTCCGATTTTAACCCATTTGTCCATTAACTCAATAATTGGTTATGTTGTATTAGTTTTATTTGTTTATTTTAATATGCTAAAATATAATCATTTATACATTATGATTTAAATTTGTGTCAGTAATTGCCGTGTTTGTATTATGACTGTATGTTGTAATTGGACTTTTATCAACATACCAACTGCCGTGGTCTGCTTTTATTTATTTGTTTATATACATATATACCGGTATATATATATATATATATATATATATATATATATATATATATATATATATATATATATATATCATATATATATATATATATATATATATATACGGTATCTATATATATATATATATATAATATATATATATAGTATATATATATATATATATATATATATATATATATATATATATATATATATAATAATAATATATATATATATACGTTATTTTTTTTTTATATGTAGCGAGTAATATACGAATGAACTTCTTTATTTTGGGTTGGGTGTCATTGGCATAATCCAAGTGTTAATTTCCCCATCCCTACCCCTCACCCAGTAGCCTAATGTATCGAGCCTTTAATATTTGTCCTGGTCTTATAGCTACCCTAAGATCCCTCCAACTATGACCTGTAGTAGCTCTTAAGTATTTCACTGGACTGACCTGATCTTACACACATCATTAAAGGGGGTCACCTTCTTTGTTTTATCTTTCTCTGGCTTGTATCCATTCGGCCCCATTCAGCCAACTGTTTTAAGACGTTTATCCCCATCCAGGTGTCGATATCTTCCTGGCGAGCAATAGCGAGCCAGCATTGTATGGAGAAATCCGGCTTCGCCGGAGACATTTTTCTATCACAAAATGTACAAATTTAGCTTGCTCTCAAAACATAAAAATATATATGCTGGCTCGCTACCGCTCACCAGGAAAATATTGACACCTGGATGGGGGTCAACGTCTTAAAACAGTAGGCTGAATGGGGCCGAATGGATACAAGCCAAAGAGAGAGTGAGAGAAAGAGAAACAAAAGCGAGGTGGGCCCCCTTAACCTGATCTGAGAGCTAACGCTGAATTCCTCCCAGTTTGAAATAGACCCATTAAATGATGGCTATAGTCTATTCGCTGTAAGTAGGCGAGAAATCATGACCTCTAACCTCTGTAACTCAAAAACGGCTTGAGTAATTGAGCTAATATTGCTACCATTCGGAAGGAGTCACTCAATGAATGGATATGGACATTTACAGCCAATTTGCTCTAGCCCTTTTTGAGTTACAGAGGAAAAAAGTCAGGATTTTTCGCCCACTTACAGCGAATAGACTATAGAATTAGCTATACCCTGTTCTAAGTAGGTAGGTCGGAAATCGTGGACCTAACCTCTGTAACTCAAAAAGGGCTAGAGCATTTTGGCTGTAAATATCCACTCTTATTCCCTGGTGGACCCTTCCCAAATGGTAGAAATGTTAGCTGGAATACCATAGTCGTTTGTGAGTTGTAGAGGTTAAGGGGGTGACCTGCTTTTTTAAAATTTTCTCTTTTTCTCTCTTTCTCTGGCTTGTATCCATTCGGCCCCATTCAGCCAACTATTTTAAGACGTTATCCCCATCTAGGTGTCGATTTCTTCCTGGCGAGCGATAGCGAGCCAGCATTATATGAAGAAATCCGGCTTCGCCGGAGACATTTTTCTAACCGAAAAAATTTACAAATTTAGCCTACTGTCAAGAACATTTTAAAAATATGCTGGCTCGCTACCGCTCACCAGTAAAAAATTGACACTTGGATGGGGATAAACGTCTTAAAACAGTAGGCTGAATGGTGCCGAATGGATACAAGCCAGAGAAAGAGGAGAAAAGGAGAGAAGAAAAAGCAGGTCACCTCCCTTAATGTTCAAGAGTGTTGCCCTACGTGGGAACAGGGTATAGTACCAATGATAAATTCATATTTGTTTTCACCAACCCATCTCCAAGGTACTCCAAGGACTCGAACCTAGGATACTCACACCGAAATTCCGCACACTAAGCATTACGCTATCAAGACAGTTAAAGGTTAATGCACAAGCCTGCGATATATTATGCATTCTCTAATACTGCATATTAATCTTAGATTGTACAGTCGCGCTAATAAGTGATGTCTCGGCATCAAGTATATTTTGATCAATAATTGGAATCATCAATATCTAAGCTTCATTTCTTCGTATCGAGTGAAATATACAAACATGTTCCTACACTTACCCACCCTATTCAACATCTGACAGACATTAATGCAGTACAGAGCAAGCCAAACGTAATGACAGCTGGGAGATGACTTATTAGCGCGACCGTACATACTCCCAACTGCACTATGATAACCTAATGTTTAGACGAATGGAAGGGGTGATGAAAACCAAAGCTGTGAGTGCCATTATGTGTTGTCACGCGGCTACCGATCGATCCTCTTTCTCTCCGGACCCAATATTATCATGCCTTTGGTTATGTGAGAAATGGACAGACAGACAGACAGACAGACAGACAGAGAGACAGAGAGACAGACAGACAGACAGATACAGAGACAGACAGACAGACAGACACACACAGAGTCAGAGAGAAGCCTAACAAAAAAGGAGAGGGCAAGAAAGAAGAAGATAATATCCCGACCGTGATATAAGAGATGTGAATGATCCTGAGCGAGAGAGAGAGATTTGAGGCCCTGAGAGACGGAGCCGCCGAGACAAATTGTGGGGATTGGGACGAAGTGGATAGCAATGCATGGGAAGGACAACTGAGAGGGATGGGAGACGAGTTGTAGAGGGATGGCAGAAGAGTTGAAGGTGGATGGAGAGGGATGGGAAACGAGTTACGGGGGGGGGGGGGGGGGGGGGGGTTCCTCATGTTTAGCCCCAGTAGGTCTGAGATTTTAAGACATTTACCCTATTAGTTTGGCAAATGTACAATCTCTCGCCCCATTTTGTTTTCTGTGTTTTGTTTTGTTTTGACAATATCAAGGCCTTTCATGCAATTTAGGTGTCGATTTGTTCATGGCGAGCGATAGCGAACCTTTATTTCAAGAGGAAGTGGCCTTCGGCCGGGACATTTTTTTTATCGAAAAATGTACAAATATATCTTGATGGGGGATCTTTGCGGGATGTTTTTTTTAAGCTTGATGGAGGTAAACTAAAAAATAGAATAATATAACATATACACAGTATATATATATAAATAAACAAATAAATACGCCCATCCCCCCTTAATTAGTGGTGGAGGGGGTTGAGAGACGAGTTAGGGCGGGGGTGGGGTGGGGGGGGGGGGGGGGTTCTGGCCCGCCCCGAGGAGAGAGAGAGAGAGAGAGAGAGAGAGAGAGAGAGAGAGAGAGCGTCGAGGGTGTGGCAAAGAAACTTATCAGTCATATGCAACGATGAAAATTTGCATGATAAATGGATCCGCGTGTCGAGGCCGTGCATGGGTTTGTCGGGCTGAACGTGAGATGTTCCAATAGCGGGAATATCGCTGCCCACCGACAACCATGCACGGAATTATAAATACTTCGCCGGAGACATTTTTCAATCGAAAAATGTAAGAATATAGCTTGCTGTCAAAACAAAAATATATATATGCTGGCTCGCTACCGCTCGCCAGGAAAGATTGGGGTAAACATCTTAAAACAGTAGGCTGAATGGGGCCGAATGGATAAAAGCCGAAGAGAGAAGGAGAAAAAGAGAAAACAAAGCGAGGTGGGTTCCCTTAAGGTTATATATCGTCAATCGAGAGATATATGCCTATATATATATATATATATATATATATATATACAGTATATATAAAATATATATATATATATATGTATATATATACTATATAATTATACTTTATATATATAATTATATATATAGACATATATATATATATATATATATATATTATATATATATATATATTTATATATATATATTTAGTATATATATTAAACCTATGTCGATACCTAGATCAGAATAATTAAATAACACCCTAAGAAATTAAATTTGTTGAAGGTAATAAAGCCCAGATAGAAGGGTGACATCTACAGTATAGCCCAGATAGAAGGTGACATTACAGTATAGCCCAGATAGAAAGCATCTACAGTATAGAAGGGTGACCTCTACAGTATAGAAGGGTGACATCTACAGCATAGAAGGGTGACATCTACAGTATAGATCTACAGTATAGAAGGGTGACATCTACAGTATAGAAGGGTGACATTCTACAGTATAGAAGGGTGACATCTACAGTATAGAGGGGACATCTACAGTATGAAGGGTGACATCTACAGTATAGAAGGGTGATCTCAGGATAGAAGGGTGACATCTACAGTATAGAAGGGTGACATCTACAGTATAGAAGGGTGACATCTACAGCATAGAAGGGTGAACTACAGTTATAGAAGGGTGACATCTACAGTATAGAAGGGTGACATCTACAGTATAGAAGGGGTGACATCTACAGTATAGAAGGGTGAAATCTACAGTATAGAAGGTGACATCTACAGTATAGAAGGGTGACATCTACAGTATAGAAGGGTGACATCTACAGTATAGAAGGGTGACATCTACAGTATAGAAGGGTGACATCTACAGTATAGAAGGGTGACATCTACAGTATAGGTCGGTGATCATTACTGGTCGGACACGTGTTCATGGCGGCTATATTTAGTACTGTCCGAGAAATTCACTGTATTTGGTCAGTTCATGTTTGAAGATGTAATACTGGAGACTATATAAATGATTAGTTTAGGGGACGTTATATTATGTATATACAGTATATATATATTTATTATTACCGGTATAATATTATATTTGTTCTAGTTTTCTCCCTAGGCCTCTATCAAGTTCCTCTACCGGTTCCTCCTAATTTACAGACCGTACAAAATGTGACCCTTTTTGGATCAGTGGACGACTTGGATGTTCTGATCAAGCTACCACCAGATTATTTTATTTGGCTTTCACATTCAGTCTGTGGATGAATTGTGTAGTTTAATTTAGCTACCCATATCCCATAAATGGATGTTATTCAACCAACCAGTCAACATTAATAGTTAATGTTTATTTTGACCTGTCTTTGGTGTAATATTTAAAATGTAATGATCCTGATTGAAACAGTTAACAGTCTATCCTACATAATTAATCATCAATTTATTTATAAGGCAGGTATTAGTATATATAGAGAAGAGAGACCTGAAGAGAGAGAGAGAGAGGAGAGAATGAAGAGGAGCAGAGGATAGGACAAAAGGAGAGACTAAAAGAGAGATAAGGGGATAAGTAAAGGTAGGAAAGGGGGACTAGAGAGAACTAAGGTAAAGGTAGGAAAGGGGGAATAAGGTAGGAAAGGATAATGTGTAGGAAGGATAATTGGATAGTAAAGGTAGGAAAGGATGTGGATAAGTACTAGGAAAGGATAAGTGGATAAGTAAAGGTAGGAAAGGATAAGTGGATAAGGAAAGGATAAGTGGACAAGTAAAGGTAGGAAAGGATAAGTGGATAAGTAAAGGTAGGAAAGGATAAGTGGATAAGTAGATAAGTAAAGGTAGGAAAGGATAAGTGGATAAGTAAAGGTAGGAAAGGATAAGTGGATAAGTAAAGGTAGGAAAGGATAAGTGGATAAGTAAAGGTAGGAAAGGATAAGTGGATAAGTAAAGGTAGGAAAGGATAATTGGATAAGTAAAGGTAGGAAAGGATAAGTGGATAAGTAAAGGTAGGAAAGGATAAGTGGATAAGTAAAGGTAGGAAAGGATAAGTGGATAAGGAAAGGATAAGTGGACAAGTAAAGGTAGGAAAGGATAAGTGGATAAGTAAAGGTAGGAAAGGATAAGTGGATAAGTAAAGGTAAGAAAGGATAAGTGGATAATAATCGTAATATAAGGCCATATAATACAATTGACTTACCATACTTATTCTAGCGCAGGTGGAACCAATCTAATAAAGTGATTAGTCAGACATAAATCATTCAACTAACAATAACTAGTGTAACATAATTAATATACTGTATAGTTACATTGTTGACCGATTGAAAATGATTTGCCTCACTAATTTTGCTAGCGCTAGATTTAGAGTAATTATAGTTAGTCAATTATGTGAATAGCTGGAGGAGTATTTTAGTCGCCAGTTATCAGTGGATAGAGCGTACCTTGAGCTTGACGTGATCTTATTTATAACCTACAATAGATAGCCAACGAGTAAATCGAACCCACACAATCCAACCAGCTCCTGACTTTACCCTCTTATAACCCCACACACCACCACCAATTACCCACACAATCCAACCAGCCCCTTACTATACCCTCTTATAACCCCACACACCACCACCAATTACCCACACAATCCAACCAACCCCTTACTATACCCTCTTATAACCCCACACACCACCACAACACCACCACCAATTACTCACACAATCCAACCAGCCCCTTACTATACCCTTTTATAACCCCACACACCACCACCAATTACCCACACAATCCGGGTGGGTGCCCAACCCCGAAAGGGGTTGAAATAGGGGAGCTATCCCCCCGCCAAAGGCGGCTTTCTAGGGCCTTTCCTAGCTGATGCTGAGAGGATTGGGTTCTAGTCATATGGTGATGGGCTGGTCTATCAGAGTGAGAACTGAGCGATCTCTGCCATACCCATAGCTTACTCCGACTGTTCCTTTTACTTATGTATTTCTAGATCTCAAGTGACGGAGTCTTTCCGTGGATTTACCTCCCAATTACCAAGATTGGAAGCTAAAGCGTCACATTTTCCTTTGCCCTCAACTTTCTTCATAATTGCTGAGGGGCACAGGGCCTTGGGTGGGGCTTTGGTTTCCCGGGCGTTTCCGCACCCTCCTCAGCTCCCCGCCATGGAGTGGCTTCGGTCACCCAGGCTTTATTGTGGTAGGCAGGGAGGGTTCTGTGGGGGCGCTCGGTTATGGCCTTGGCCTTGCTCGGGGCCTTGGGGCTGTTCGGCCAGGCAGCTTGGGGAACAGCAACAACAACAACAACCCACACAATCCAACCAGCCCCTTACTATACCCTCTTATAACCTCACACACCACCACCAATTACCCACACAATCCAACCAGCCCCTTACTATACCCTCTTATAACCCCACACACCACCACCAATTACCCACACAATCCAACCAGCCCCTTACTATACCCTCTTATAACTCCACACACCACCACAACACCACCACCAATTACCCACACAATCCAACCAGCCCCTTACTATACCCTCTTATAACCCCACACACCACCACAACACCACCACCAATTACCCACACAATCCAACCAGCCCCTTACTATACCCTCTTATAACCCCACACACCACCACAACACCACCACCAATTACCCACACAATCCAACCAGCCCCTTACTATACCCTCTTATAACTCCACACACCACCACCACCAATTACCCACACAATCCAACCAGCCCCTTACTATACCCTCTTATAACCCCACACACCACCACCACCAATTACCCACACAATCCAACCAGCCCCTTACTATACCCTCTTATAACCCCACACACCACCACCAATTACCCACACAATCCAACCAGACCCTACTATACCCTCTTATAACTCACACACCACACAACACCACCACCAATTCCCACACAATCCAACCAGCTCCTTACTATACCCTCTTATAACCCCACACACCACCACCAATTACCCACACAATCCAACCAGACCCTTACTATACCCTCTTATAACTCCACACACCACCACAATTACCCACATCATCCAACCAGCCCCTTACTATACCCTCATAACCCCACCAACACCACACCACCACCAACACACACCACACAATCCAACAGCCCCGGACTATACCCTCTTATAACCCCACACACCACCACAACACCACCACCAATTACCCACACAATCCAACCAGCCCCTTACTATACCCTCTTATAACTCCACACACCACCACCACCAATTACCCACACAATCCAACCAGCCCCTTACTATACCCTCTTATAACCCCACACACCACCACAACACCACCACCAATAACAATCCAACCAGCCCCTTACTATACCCTCTTATAACCCACACCACCACCAATTACCCACACAATCCAACCAGACCCTTACTAAACCCTCTTATAACTCCACACACCACCACAACACCACCACCAATTACCCACACAATCCAACCAGCCCCTTACTATACCCTCTTATAACCCCACACACCACCACCAATTACCCACACAATCCAACCAGCCATGACGTAGAGAGTGTACAAAGAAATTTCACTTCGCATATAAGTTCGATAAAAACATCTACACTATTGGGAGCGTTTAAGAGCACTGAATCTGTACTCACTGGAACGTAGAAGAGAACGTTACCTAATAATATACACATGGAAAATCGCAGAGGGTTTAGTACCAAACCTACATACTCCGATAGTCATGAAATTCAGTGATAGGAGAGGCTGGGAATGCGAAATCCCCCGGATGAATAACAGGGGTGCTATGGGCTCTCTGCGAGAGGGCTGGTTATCACACAGAGGCCCACGTCTCTTCAACAAACTCCCACGGCGAGTAAGAGACATGAGGGACATCTCGTTAGACAACTTCAAGAGAGCCCTAGATGTCGAACTGCAAAAAGTGCCAGACGAGCCCATCCTCGCAAGGGAGCGAGCTGTCGCTTAAAACAGTCTACTGCACCAAATCACCACCCATAACGAGGGGCGTCGCGCTCCTTGGTGCCGCTAGAGGAGCGGCGAACACATCCAAAGGTAAAGGTATCCAAAGGTATCCTTACTATATACCCTCTTATAACTCCACACACCACCACAACACCACCACCAATTACCCACACAATCCAACCAGCCCCTTACTATACCCTCTTATAAACCCCACCACACCACACACAATTACCCACACAATCCAACGAGCCCCTTACTATACCCTCTTATAACTCCACACACCACCACAACACCACCACCAATTACCCACACAATCCAACCAGCCCCTTACTATACCCTCTTATAACCCCACACACCACCACCAATTACCCACACAATCCAACCAGCCCCTTACTATATAATACCCTCTTATAACTTCAGACATCACCACAACACCACCACCAATTACCCACACAATCCAACCAGCCCCTTACTATACCCTCTTATAACCCCACACACCACCACAACACCACCACCAATTACCCACACAATCCAACCAGCGCCTTACTATACCCTCTTATAACCCCACACACCACCACCAATTACCCACACAATCCAACCAGCCCCTTACTATACCCTATTATAACTCCACACACCACCACAACACCACCACCAATTACCCACACAATCCAACCAGCCCCTTACTATACCTTGTTATAACCCCACACACCACCACAACACCAGTTACCCACACAATAACTTAGGTTACAGAATTATTTAAAAGGTTCCCGGCAGCCAGACCTGTGTTGAGGATATAGGTTACGGGGAAATCAGTGGTGAGATGTCAGTTTTCCTCCCACTTTCCTTTGCCCGATAAGAGTCAAGTTACATTAATCAGTGACGACCCTCAGCCGCCACTGGGAGGGAGAGGTGCTTCACAAACTGATGGGGGAATGAATAATAGATATATGTCAGAGCCACCCAGACGGAGATACCGTTTGAGTAATTGAATGGGATTTAATGTGTTGCGTCTTAAAGGAGGGGGTGGAGGAATGAAGAAAAGTGGAATTATCTGAGGGAATATGGAAATTAGTTGGGGGGTTGGGGAGGATGGATATATGGACTGACAGTAAGGAGGATGGATGGTAGCGAGGGATGAGTGAAACTGATGGGAGATAAATAATTAATTTACGTTAGTGCCACTCAGACGTAGCGGAGATCTGAGGCATTGAAAGGTGTGTGCGTGTGTGTTTTTTTTTTTTTTTTTAATATATAGTCTCGGGTTTGGGAGAGGATGGATGTATAGTTTGATGGCTTGATGGATGAAAGGAAAGTAGAGGGGGAGGGGATACCTTGTCTGAGCTGAACACAATCGTTTAGTAGTATATGGGGCATAATTGGGAGTTTTCTTTGTATTGATAAAGTTGCTCGATCATCTTGTCCCTTTAACTTTATTCTGGCTACTATTAGACGATGTTATTGTGTTTGAAAAGGGCCTCCAGGAATTAACAGGCTTTGAACTATCTCACTTAACCCTTATTGCTACAACAGACTCTTCTTGAGCTGTACAAAATCGTTTAAATATTGGTAGAATAATATGTAAAAGATGTTGCCGGTACAGAAGGGGTTACTTACATTGAGTTATTGAGTTACATATTAGTTATATAATATTTGCAGTGTAGATGAGAGAGAGAGAGAGTGAGAGAGAGAGAGAGAGAGAGAGAGAGAACAAAAAAGAGAAAGAAAGAAAGAAAGAGAGAGAGAGAGAGAGAGAGAGAGAGAGAGACCTAATAATTGAGGCCCGTTGTAATCCATGTGAAATATTGCTTTATTAGAGGGGGACTGGCTGGAGTGAACAAATGGTCTTATGGGTGTGAAGTTGCCTGTGGAGGTGATTTGTGATATATGGGAGCGGTGTAGGAATATGATTTGTGTTTGTATGTGCGTGGGTGTGAGTGGGTATGTGCGTGTGTGTGTGTGAGGGAGGGAGTGTCTGTGTGTGTGAGAGTGTGTGTGTGTGTGTGTGTAAATTATGTTCACATGGAGGTAAGACATACATGGTTGAGATAGCTGTATATTCTTAGTAGGTAAAACATACAGGGATAAGATAGATAGTACTGCTTTAGAAGGAATGAAAGCCTGTTTGGGACTGTGACAGGAATTTGTGTTCACGAAGCAATTGTTATTAAGGGGGGTCACCGTTTTTTTATCTTTCTCTCCTTTTCTCTCTTTCCCTGGTTTGTATCTATTCGGCCCCATTCAGCCAACTGTTTTAAGACGTTTATCCCCATCCAGGTGTCTATTTCTTCCTGGCGAGGAGATAAGCGATCCAAGCATTGTATGGAGAAATCCGGCTCGCCGGATAGACCTTTTTGCTATCGAAAAAATGAAAACAAATTTAGCTTGCTTGTTCAAAACAAAATATATATATGCTTGGCTCGCTACCGCTCGCTCAGGAAATATTGACACCTGGATGGGGATAAACTTCTAAAAAGAGTAGGCGGAATGGGGCCGAATGGTTAAACCCAGAGAGAAGAGGCAGGTCTGTTATCTGTTTGCGCAGTTATCTATTATGCTGTTGCCGCATTAAAGGGACCCTTTAATGCGGGCAACAGATAATGATCATTAATCATTTCGGACCCAGAACAACTTTTTGACCGGGCGGCATGCATAGTTCCCATGGTTTCAATAGGGACTTTTGACACAAAGCTATTTTCAAGGTAGGATTAATTTGACTTTTATTTCTATTCTAGCCTAATTGAATCCTTTCCAGTATTCGAGGAGGACAGTTTTGACTCTAGCTAACTTTAGACGATTGGTCTCATGGATTTTCAACACTTACACTGCGGGCAATATTTCCGCCTATTTCCCCATGATTCAATAAGGGGATCTGTGCGCCCCTTGTATTAGGATGATTGGAATTGAACTTTAATTTATACCCCTTCTGTACCGGCGACAATCTTTTTAAATCTATTGTGATGTTGGCTTATCAATGTTTCTTTGATTTTGGCCCTGTCACTCTTTCAACTCTGGGCGGAGGCACTCGTCACAGGCAGTTCTACCTTCTGTCTCCCTCATCCACATAACCGAAAGGAACAGACCGAGACACACAAGCGAGGGTAACCTAATAGAAAATGAGAGCGTATTGGCCTGGGATGATCAGATATTTTGGTGAAACTGGGATGGACACACATGCTGCTTCATTTGACCTTTACTTATAAGTGAATTGAACAGATACTAACTTATGCCAAATGTTCTCACATATTAGACACACTAACGTATGTGCAACGAAACACACACACACACACACACACAACACACAACACACACACCACTACACACACACACACAGCCACACACACACACACACAATCACACACACACACACACACACACACTCATACACACACACACACACGCACACACTAAATAAAAATAAAAAATATATATTAAGATTAATTCACACACACCCCACGGACGCGCGCAACACACACACACCACCACACAACACAACACACAACCCCACACACACACACAACCCCACAACCACACCACACACCAACCCACACACACACACACGACACACACTCCACATTCACACTTTCACACTCTTATCACACCACAATCATCACACACACACACACACATACACACTTCAGTAGAACCGATTGGAATATATTGTAATCCTCAGGTTTTTTGTTTGCTTCATAGACAATACAAACATACTTAATTGGGAGAAGCAATGAATGAATCCTATTAAGATTATATTTATATTGTACTATTTTAAAATGAGTTCAACATTTACAGGTCATTCGTTAAAACTAGAAAAAATATGCTAAAAAACATATATAAAAATTGTAAGCAGCGTGTAGTTAAAGTAAAATGGTATTACGAGGGCGAGGCAGGAATGTACTGTTTAATTGTGAACGCAACATTAAGATTAATTAATGTAAGAAATAAATACTGGAGGAAAATTAAACGTATAACTCATGTGCCTTTTAGATTCACTTCCGGCCACCACAAAAATAAGTAATTAGGAACAGGTGAAGGTATTTTTAGAGAGGAAGAAAACATGCGCTTGAAATAATTATAATATGTTTATAATTATATGTAGAGGTATGTTGTTTGATGAAACTAGCGTCACTACTGGACTGCTACTACTGACGTACTACTACTACTATTACTACTCACGTACTAAGGTTTTTGTATTTAATATTGTCATGGGACAATATTTTATTTGACCAACGGCATCAGGATATACTATTACTACTACCTACTACTACTAATACTGCTACTGCTACTAGTATTACTACTATTACTACTACTACTACTACTACTACACTAATACTACTACTACTACTACAACTACTAAAAATAGATATGCAGTATTATATTGTATTATCTGTAGGCACTTGCCTCCTCCTTAAACAATTAGATTATGAGTCATGTTCGTTTATCTTTACGCAGTGGCTCATTTCAGATTAGTAAAGATATCATGTAGAATGAGAATCACATATTAATATTGGGCTAACTATTTCGGTCTTATTATCTTGGGACTCAGTTCTACACTGTATTCTGGTTATTATCAGGTCAGGTGAAGGTATTGCAGGAATAAGCCTTACAACGGCACCTCGTATATCACTTCTACTTTTCCTCTTTTTATGAAGAGTGTTGGAGAGAGAGGAAGCTGTTGGGAGGAGGCTTTGTTATGTGTGTTTATTACTTTCTAGCACACTCAGGACAGGATCTCTAGGTATCGAAGGGGTAAAAATTCAATCAACGCTATGCTCTCACAAGATCGTCCGTAAATTGGAATAAATTCTACTAATAATGGCCAGAACATACTGTTTAAGGGAGGTTTTTAGTTTCCCTCACTAGACCTTCCATAAAAGCTTAATAACTTACCACCCCTAGAACCTCTTTCAAGATACATTTGTAAACAAAAATCGGGTAGTAAAATGCCCCGGTCAAACTTACAGGCTCGCTAAGGGGAAAAAACAGACACCTAAATGCCACAAAACGTCTTTAAAATTGACAAAGAAATTGGGGCGAAAGGACAAAGAGCCAAGGCCGATGGGGTGCTTCTGCAACCAATCGATTAAACATATAAGCTTAAACAAAACCAATATGTTCGATTCCCTTGGGCACGAAATAATAATATAGAGTATATATATTATATATAATATATATCTATATAGTAATATAATAATATATAAAAATATCATACTATATATATATATATATCTTTCGTGCCAAGGAATCGAACATATTTGTTTTTGTTTAAAGCTTATATTATTAATCATTGGTTGCATAAAAACATAGGTAAACATCGCTCCGTATTAATACTTACTTTATACTACTGTACTAAAACACAACCAACGATTCACGGACAAACCACTGTTTTTATTTATATTAGTGGTTAGACGCCCAGCAGATTGATTGTTTTGATTTTGAAATGCGTGTTTTGTCTATCGATTTATGTGTGTGTGTGTGTGTGTGTGTGTGTGTGTGTGTGTGTGTGTGTGTGTGTGTGTGTGTGTGTGTGTGTGTAATGTGTGTGTGTGTGCAGAAAGAGACTGAAACTGTGATTATATTATGCTACCTTTAGGGCTTATTAAAATTTCCACACTAATTGTTTGGTACTTATGCGAAATTAAAACTATTAGATCAGACAAACCTCCACCTAATGTGATATTTAAGTGTTGTAAATTAATGGATATGACATACACACTTTCCGATTTAGCTCCCAAACGGTTATTGAAGTGTTTTGGCTAAGCGAACTTAATTGAATTATATAATTTTACGAACAATAGTAACAATAACAATAATTATCCTTGCACAAATATATATAACCCAAGTAGAAGTAAATGTATCAGCCATAATAGGGATAATGAATTAGCCAATTTTCTCTCTCTTTGAATTAGCCTTTTCGCTCTCTCTCTCGATCTCTTCCTTCATTCCTTCCTTACTCCCTATCTCCCTATTCCTTCCTATGCGCTCTCTCTCTCCTTCTTCCTTCCTTCCTCCCTCTCTTTCTCTCTCTTCCTTTCTTCCTTTCTACCTTCTACTCTCTCCCTCTTCCTTTCTCTCTTCCTCACTCTCTCCCTCTTCCTTCCTCACACTCACACACTCTCTCTCTCTTCCTTTCTTCCTTCCTACCTCTCTCCCTTCCTACTCTCTCCCTCTTCCTTTCTCTCTTTCTTCCTCACTCTCTCCCTCTTCCTTCCTCACACTCACACACTCTCTCTCTCTTCCTTTCTTCCTTCCTACCTCTCTCCATTCCTACTCTCTCCTTCTTCCTTTCTCTCTCTTCCTTCCTCACTCTCTCCCTCTTCCTTCCTCACACTCACACACACACTCTCTCTCTTCCTTTTCTCCTTTCTCTCTCCCTCTTCCTTACTATCTCTCCTTCTTCCTTTCTCTCTCTTCCTTCCTCACTCTCTCCCTCTTCCTTCCTCACACTCACACACTCTCTCTCTCTCTCTCTTCCTTCCTTCCTCCCTGTCTCCCTCCTCTTTATTTCCTTCCTTCTTCCCTTCCTCTACTCCCATCCCTCCCTACTTCGCTCTCTACCAACAACATATTATATAATATTACAGATAAATATCTAAGTACAATAAATAACCAACACATTCAGCCACCACAGCCCCCCACAAATCGTAACATTCCCCACCATCACAATAATTGACCGCAGTATAAAAAAATTGAATCCAAAAATCCCATTCATTAAGCAAAGACAATTACGCTGCCCCGGACCCCTATCACACACCCCATGAAAATAAATATAAAATAATAAAAATCGACCATTGAACTAACATTGAGGTCAGCCACCCTTTGTGCTATTCATTTGACTTTTTTTTTCTTTTTTTTTTTTCTTTTTTTTTTTCATTATTGAATGGTTTTTGTTTTTATTGAGATATTTTATTTGGGAGGATGAGGAGTTTTGGTTGTTAGTGTTTAATAAATTGTTGGTCATTGATACTCATATTTTGTTATTATGTACTGTACTGCATGATGATTTCACAAGGGTGTGTTTTGGTTATTGGTTCTAGTATGATTTTATTTTATTATTAGTAGTATTAGTATTAGTAGTAGTAGTAATAGTGGTGGTGGTGGTAGTAACAATAGGGAAGGGAAGAAAAATGAGGGAGGGAGATATATTTAAAAGCAAATGGCATTGTTCAGGTGAAAATGACTTCACAAAGAAAAAACGTTGAAAACCTAAATTTGCCTTTAAAAAAATCCATAAAATTCTAACCCCAACTGTATTGTGTAGCCTACCACACGCTTGCATTATTGACGTCTATTTGTCTCTTTCATTTGTTCTTTTTTTTGCAATTAGTCCTACATACCACAGGTGCCTGAAGAGTAGAGAATGTGCTCGGTAGAGGCTCGTTTTCTATGTACCGATATATACAGTCGCAATTCCAGTCGGTGGCCATTTAACAGCGGGATTTAATAACTTTTCGGTGCAGCTGAGAGGCCGACCCTGTATGCATATATTGGACTATATTGGTTTAACTCCTTCTTTACGATGATACCTTTTCCATTTTTTCTTCAGGCTAACCCTACGTTAAGTATTTGTGCTTTCTTTTTGTTTATGTTCTTTGGGAGTTTTAGGGTTAAGTAAAATCAGTGTTACCTCTGATTATGAAAACATTGGTGTAATATCACTCAGAAACAAGTTAAACTAACATCATCGTATTGAAGGGGTGAATGAATTTGGTGTGCAACTGAGGTGTTCGCTGTTTTATGAATACGTTTTCCTATATTGGTTAACCTCTCGTGGAAATATTGGATGAGAGGCTTCGAGATCCTAAAGTTATTAAACTATAAATTTCCGGGGTGTCACGGAGCCACAGTTGATGTTTAATATTGGTAATTCGTTGTATGTTGGTTTTGTATATTTATTATTTATATATTTACTTATTTATTCATTGTTTACATTATTTCACCACGAAAACAGTCAGAGTTCTTCAATACGATGTTATTTCCAGGAGGGCTTTTTTCGGCAGCTTTTGCTCCGTAACTCTTTACTTCAACATGTTGAGGCTATTTTGTATTGACATCATAAACTAGATTGAATCAAGGGAAGATGGTTGCTTACTTTGGTCTCCCTTCTCCCTCATGCTTAGCCCCATTGGTTTTCAGATGTTAAGACGTTCGTTCCATTAGTTTGGACTTCGTCAAAGTTGGACATAGTTTGTGG
The DNA here is from genome assembly GCA_032716605.1 of Paralithodes platypus. Lineage (NCBI taxonomy): Eukaryota > Metazoa > Arthropoda > Malacostraca > Decapoda > Lithodidae > Paralithodes > Paralithodes platypus. Next base: position 17,963,035 of record CM064577.1, on the reverse strand, counting down.
AGCAGTAGGTTTGGTAACGAAATATGACCTGGCGTTAGGCATCAAATATAATTATTAGTCGCTTGCATAATCCCCTTCCATTTAGAATATTCCATATTGAAAGCCTTCACCCCTTTAGTACTAGGATTAAATATGGCTATTCAGTTAAGGAGAAAGTTGTTGGAATCAGAGGATTGATTGAGATAACTTGTAACCCTTTGATGCATAGACGTCCTTTATTATTTGAGTAAAATCTTCTAATGTTAGCCAGAATAAATACAAAGACTCTCCTTTTTACTTTATTCTGATTAACATTAGGTATTTTCTCAAAGCGTAGGAAAGAAGATGAACACTCCAAATTAAAAAAAAAAAAAATCCTCTGGCTCCTTCAGTTACTTTAATATTTGCCTGAATAATATCAGAATGACGCCACCGTAGTTCACCCTCATGCAGTTCCTTGAAACTTTGGTTACGGGGATTCTTTCCTTGACTTCTAGTAAAGTATTGATTGTGTATATTTGTGTAGGTTTATATTTATATGTTCATTGTATCAAACGATGTTATAGCATTCTTCCAGAGTTTACACTTGACTCTGTGACTGCCATAGGTCCTTCCTAATTCGAATAAGATTGTGTAATGGTTAACGAACTGTAAAACTCGAAGGTGTGTATAGGATAAATAATTCCAAGTAGGGAATATTGAAAACATAGCGTGAGAGTAACGGGTGACTTTAAACGTCTTTTAACTCTTACATATTTTTGTCTTGTCAAGTGCAAACAAAACAAGCAAAAATTATGTATGTTGATCTCTTTTCCAAATACTTTTGTCTTCATCAGTCATGCATTAATTCGCCAAGCATTAAACACAACAATGTTACCTTTTAAACCAGTGCAACTATATTTAAAGAGAAATGCAAATACCAGTAGACTATCCCTGGTAGCGGTTTGGCAATGTTAGGCTAGTAACCATATAGCCAAGATGTGTGGGACTATTTACAGTAATTGGTAGACCACTTGCCATTCCCTAATTCAGAAAGACCCTTCATTAAGCTAAATAAATTCTTGGGATAGCTTAAGACAAATTAAATACGTATGTAATATATAAGTACATAATTATACTGTATATCTATATATATATATATATATATATATATATATATATATATATATATATATATATATATATATATATATATATATATATAGTCATTTGCTTGAAATGAATTCTGAAATCCGAGACCTTCATCGCTAAATATATCCTCTGGGGTAGTTAGAATAAAGTTACAATTGTTATCCCTTGCCTCCAACAGATCCTGAATAAAGTACCTGGATTAGTACCTGGATTAGTACCTGGATTAGTACCTGGATTAGTACCTGGATTAGTACCTGGATTAGCCGGAACAAAATTATAATTGGTTAAGAGGAAGTAAGTATTAATAACAAGTTCCTATTAATACCCCCCCCCCCCCCTTCCCCACCACCAGCTCGTTAGCCCCAGAAATAGTCCAAATTATCCCCTTCGGAATAATGACCCCAAGTTTAAATACCAAGGAACGTCCCTCTTTAATATTTCACTAAGACCCACTTGTTTCAATCACCTGGTCAAGGGTTGGTTCTTACACAATATAGTTTGATTATGTAATATGTACCGTATTCCTTAAATACTTACATACTTCGTTATTTGTATTGTATCTTTCTTCCTTCCTCCTTGCCTTTCATCCTTTTGCCTTCCTTCCTTCTTACCTTCTTTCTTTCTCCCCCTATTTCCTGCCTTAAATTTTTCCTTCTTAAATTAGTTTTTAGTCAAAGTCAAATTATTTCATTAGCCAGCGCAATCTTATAATTCATACAATTTAAGATATAACTTATAGTATATGACTGAGCCCATTAATTATCCCTTCCCGTCTTTCTTTCCTTTCTCTGTCTACTATCTTCTTGCCTGCCTTCCTTCCTTCCTTCCTTCCTTCCTTCCTTCCTTCCTTCCTTCTATCCCTCCTTTCTTCTCTCCCACCTTCCTTCCTTCCTTCTCTCCCTCCTTCCTTCCTTCCTTCCTTCTTTGCTCCCTTCCTTCCTTCCTTCCTTCCTTCTCTTCCTTCCCTTTATCCTTCCTTCTATCCTTCCTTCCTTCCTTCCTTCCTTTCCTTCCTTCCTTCCTTTCTTTCTTCTTCTTCCTTCCTTCCTTCCTTTCCTTCCTTCCTTCCTTCCTTCCTTCCTTCCTTCCTTCCTTCCTTCCTTCCTTCCTTCCTTCCTTCCTTCCTTCCTTCCTTCCTTGGTCTCCAACACAAGAACCCTCGACTCACTATCACCAATGGCAAAAAGGTGTGAGTGTATCAATGGCTTGCTAGAGTGGCTTTACTGTGTGTGTGTGAGTGTATCAATGGCTTGCTAGAGTGGCTTTACTGTGTGTGTGTGTGTGTGTGTGTGTGTGTGTGTGTGTGTGTGTGTGTTATGCCTTATAATCTCTTCCTAAGGAGTACTTTCTGCCTTTAATAAGAAGACATATGGGCCAAATGGTGTTCCAACTATCATCGAATTGTACACACACACACACAGTAGCCGCGAGCGCTTAGTCGCTGTACTGGGAGTACTGCTGGCTCTGGTGTCAGGAGTTCGATCCCACGCGCCGGCAGGGAAGTCTCTGGGGACACACAGAGTTTTCTGACGGGGGTTATGTTGGCGATCTTGTTAGCAGCCAGGATTAGTCTGTTGATCCCTTAGGATATGATCTAGGTTAAGCTGTATACTGTATGTTTAACCTCATAGGCTGCCGGCTCATTATATCACACACACACACACACACACACACACACACACAGAGAGAGAGAGAGAAGCAGGTATGTAAATGTTCATAATCGTAAGTATATAATTATATACATAAAGGTTGCAACTTACGCATTAATTAAATATACGCAACACACTTAATTACGTGAACAGACTATCCTACCCACGCAAAAACAAAACGAAAAGAATACCTAGTCCACTTTAGCATGATTACACAACATGTATACTACCTATATATAGTCTACACAGAGGAACACACACAGGCATACATATAAACATGCATATACACAGACATATGCATAATTATACACACATGTACATTTAATATACATATTATATAGTATCCTTATTCATTGCATACTCAGTTGAACAGATTATCACACACACACACACACACACACACACACACACACACACACACACACACACACACACACACACACACACACACACACACTCCGCCTGAACTTCCACATACATCAATTAAACATATGCAAAGCGTATCACACACACATACACACACACACACACACACGTACATGCCTGCGCTCTAAAGTTTCCCAATAACGTGTGTGCCTTCGCCTATTGCCCTTGTAACTGGTCTTTTGTAACTTAAATAGCAAGCAGTGAGAGAGAGGGGGATAGAGAGAGAGAGGGAGAGGGAGAGAGAGAGAGAGAGAGAGAGAGAGAGAGAGAGAGAGAGAGAGAGAGAGAGAACGAACGAACGAACGAACGAACGAACGAACGAACGAACGAACGAAAGAAAGAAAGAAAGAAAGACAGAAAGAAAGATAAGGTAGATAGAAAAATAGATAGATAGATAGATAGATAGATAGATAGATAGATAGATAGAGAGAGAAAGTGTGAGTAAAAGTGTGTGTGAGTGGTTTATGTGTGTTTATAACATTAGATACCTTTCTGTCCCACCTACACATATCTTCTGGTTATATTATGGTAGGTGTGATGGAGTGTTGAAGCTACCTGGCTATATTCTAGGACAACTAACCCTCCAACATCATAATATTGAGCCAGGTTTAGCAGTAATACGAGTTTACCAATGTATTTATTAAAAGGTATATTATTTGAGACGATTGAGGGGGTAGGGTTTATTTGAGACGATTGAGGGGGTAGGGTTTATATTTTGGTTTATTTATGTATTTATTTATTTGTTGTTTTTAGTTTCCTCACTAGACCTTCTTCAAGCTTTAAAAGAACACCCCCTAGACCCCGGCGGAAGGCCGATTCCTCTTAACCCTTTCACGCACATATGACGCAGAGGTTACCAGATTAGCAATAAGAAATAGTTCTCTCACTCTTATAATTAACTCTCCAAAATTAGTTTTCTGCCCACAGCTAACTCAAAGACAACTGCAGAGGTTGAAGTAACTAAACTAAAGGTTTCTAAATACCCCTGATGGTAACAAAGGCTTTAAAGTATCCCCAATAGGCTCACAATCGCGTCATATGTCGGAAAGGGTTAAGCTTACAGGCTCGATATCGCTCGCCAGGAAAAGATCGACACCTGTATGGCACGAACGGATTTGTTAGTGATAAGGAAATCAGACGGAAAGTCTTAAAATCGCCTAACTATTTGGCCGACGTATCAAAATCTGAAAACTAATGGGGCAAAACATGAGGGAGACGGGGTGTCATGAAAGACAACCATCTCCCCTTAATGCTTCTTCACGCGAATTTAGCCAGCCAATACTAATTATACCTATTCTAAGCTGACCTGGCGTAACATAACCTATCCCAACCTACTCTAATGTGTCCTAATCTATCAGCTCTTTACTTAGCTTATCCTATCCTTACTAACTTAACCTTAGGTAACCAAATCTAACCTAACCTAACCTAGCGTATCGTATTATATCACGTCCTAACCTAACCTAACCTAGCGTATCGTATTATATCACGTCCTAACCTAATTTGTCCTATTATATAATTTCCTATCATAACCTAATCAAGTATGCAAATATCGCGGGGGCAGTTGTCCGGATATCACTGGTAATCTAAGGTTTCAGAAGTTTAAATTCCGATGTGTCAGTGGGAAGATATTTTTTGGATAAAGTTATATATATATATATATATATATATATATATATATATATATATAATACTAGTAATGCTAATAATAATTTGGTCATAAACCCTATTGGCCATAGGTGAGGCAGACTTAAGGGGAGATTTCCACTTGAGGGATTTATTTCTTGACCCCTTTCTCCTTCATGGTTAGCCCCATTGCTTTTGATATTTTAAGACATTTGCCCCATTAGTTTGGCGATTTTAAGAACTTTCGACCTATTTCTGTCAATTTTTAGGCCTTTTGTGCCATTAAGGTGTCAATTTTTTCCTGGCGAGTGGAAGAGGTAGCGATTATTTTGCAGGACAAAGTGTGTCCAGTACACAAAAATAATGTTTATGTTGCCCTCCAAGATAAACCCTCGAATACATCGTCATCACCAACATGGATAATTTAAGCAATAAACACACATACCAGAAACAAACAGATACCTCCGAAAACCTCTACCCACCCCATGACTATCTTCGGTCTGGGTACTAAACAAACAGTAACAGGATAAGAAGCGATAACTTTCAAAAACACAAAAATACCGCCCCTGCGAGACGTAAGAGACCCCGAGCAGAAGTCTAATTCGTCTCCAGGCGGTGTAAGTCTCGGTGAAGCAGAGATGGAGAGCCGGGCTAGGACTGGGCCATAAGTCTTTTCAGTTTTCTCGGTCTTGAGTGTTTGTTCTTTTTGTCCTCGAGTCTGTCATCCATACTAGAGTTGTTCTTCCCATAATTTGAAGTAACTTACTATGGGTTTCAGAGGCCGTGTGGCATCGTTTTTCGGGAATAACTTATTAACAAACAGTTGGATCAGTATGATATTTTGACACAGCTTTTTTCACACCGTCCCCTAATGTTTGTCAATATTGTGCATTACCAAAAGTGTAGAAATAAGCCACTTGTCCCTGTGTCATGAGGTTATAGTCGCACATTAATGACTAAGAAACGGACAAGGCTACCGTGGTTTACCTGTGAGAACCACCCAACCATTATTGCTCCTCCATCAAACACGGTAGTTATCAGCCACCACCCAACCCTATTATCGCCTTTAAATTCAAGTTATCTGTCAATATCAAGTATAAATATACAAACAGTATGTATTGAATGTGTGGGTGGGATTTAATTAAGCAACTGAACTTAATTATCAGATCAGTTCATTGGGGAGATAAGGGTTTCTTTTGTGGAACGCTTGAGAAAGTTTAATATGAGATTGGAGTTTGTCTTTGGTAGTAAGAGTGGTGGTAATATTAGTGGTGATTGTGGGGGTAATTATGGTTATTGTGGTGTTAATAATGGTGATTGTGGTGGTAATATTTGTGGTGATTAGGGTAGTAATTGTTGTGGTAATAATGGTGATTGTGGTGGTAATAATTGTGATTGTGGTTGTAATAGTGGTGATTTTGGAGGTGATTGTGGTGGGAATAATGGTGATTGTGGTGGTGATTTTGGTGGTAATAATGGTGATTGTGGTGGTGATTGTTGCGATAGTGGTGATTATGGTGGTTAATATTCTCCTAAAAAATTCAGTAGGCCTACAATTGTTTGTGGTCATAGGTGTAACTGTTCTGGGTAATAGTACCGGTAATCAATTATATTCAGCATAAGAAGCACGTGTCTTGGTCAATGGGTTACCGTAATTGAAAGAGCTTTAACCCTTTACATTCCTTTCAGTCCTATCTGAGCTTTTAACTCCTTCTGTACCGGCGACGTCTCTTTTATATTGGTCTAGCTATAATTAAACGATTTTATGAAGCTTATGAAGGATATATGGTAGCTAAAAGGATTAACTGAGATAGTCTATAGCCTTATAATGGGTAGATGCCCTTCCAAAGCTGAATGACATCGTCTAATAGTTGCCAGAATATAATGAAAAGGACATCACCGGTACTGAATGGGTTAAAGAGTGTTGTTGTTGTTGTAGTTGGTGTATTTCCCTAGTCTGTCTGGCCGAACAGTCCCGAGTCCAGTAGACCGAAGCTGCTCCAGATGCTCGCGCCCCCGATGGGGCCAGGGTGAGATGAAATCTGTCTCTGAGAGGGCAGCGTGGAAAGGGATCATCACCCACGGGCTTGCACCCCTGAGCCAATGCCCCTACCGTCCGCAGCCTCCCTTGCAGTGCCTCCCAATCGGGTGATCTAGAATGTAAAGTAGTGCAGGAAAAGAGACAGGCAGAAACGGCTGAGGTTGGGTTCTTGTATTTGCCAGTATATCATAAAAATAACGCCATAGTATTACACAGGTTTATGGGGAGGTTTTCGTTTTTGCTGGCCCGCCCTATTAGCTTGACGATTTAAGACCTCTCGCCCCATTTATTTGTCAATATTAAGACCTTCCCTGCCATTTGGGTGTCGGGTTTTTTTTTTTTTTTTTTTTTTTTTTTTTTTTTTTTTTTTCTCTCTCTCTCTCTAGTGAGCGCTAGCATTTTTTTTTTTTTTTTTTGTACAGGCCTTGGGAGCAAACAAATCCCTTTCCTTCTTGTTTTTTTTAGCATATACCAGACCCGACAAGAAAAAAAAATGCCGGAGAAAAGCGTGGTGTGAGAGATGTAACGTAAACCAAATGCCACCTCGGTCCTCTCCATTAAAACTGCAAGTGATCAGTGCTGTCCTTTTAACTTTACTCTGGCTACTATTTAGACTATTATTATTCAGTTTAAAATGGGCCTCCAGCAATTAACAGGCTTCGAACTATCTCACTTAACCCTTTTGACAACCACCGATCCTTCTTGACCCTTTCTTTCATTTGATTTCAGCTACATTTAGACAATTTTAGAAGCTTATGAAGGATATATGGTAGCTAAAAGGAGTAATTGAGATAGCCTGTAGCCTTTTAATGTGTAGATGTCCTTCCTAAGCTGAATAAAGTCGGCCAATAGTTGGCAGAATATGATTAAAAGGACACATAGGTAATGAAGGAGATAAACTGCACAAAAGCGTCTTAACATAGCTAGTATAATATTAAAAATACGTCGCCGGTACAGAAGGGCTAAAACTGGAGGTGGTGGGTGCTTGCTAAATGGCGTGGTATTGGGTTTATTTCTCCGACATGTCACCTGGTGAAGGAAAAGTTGTTGGTTTTACCTTGCTCGGAGAAGGATTGTTCGGTGCATGCTTTAGCTGTCGGGAAGCTTGTTTGGTATGCCTTTTTTGCTTTCTCTATTTTTCGTCTCCCGCTTTCTTGTGCGCTCTGCTTCATTAAGCTTGATTACTTCAATCCTTTGAGTTATAGAATTTAGTGAACAAGAATTCTTGCGTAATGATAATGATTATACTATGGTGCTTTGAGTGTGGTCCAAGTCAAG
>CM064577.1:17917408-17949908 GCA_032716605.1 Paralithodes platypus | reverse complement strand
TAAATGGCACGAATGGTCTTAAGATTGACAGAAATGGGGCGAGGGTTCTTAAAATCGGCAAACTAATTGGGCGAACGTCTTAAAATCTCGAAAGCAATCGGGCTAAACATGAGGGAGACAGGGGTCCAGAAAAAAATCCTCCAGGTGGAAATCTCCCCTTAAGTTAAAGAGTCGTATGCTTAAAGTTCACTTTCATAAATAATCGCGGAACAGACGTTGTTTGGCATTTGTTTCGGCCATATGAAATTGTTTTGTTTTGTTTTGTTTTGTTTTTATCTTAAGCAAAAACTGGAGAATTATTTTGTGTTTGTCAAATATTCGACTGACATTGTTTGATTTACCCTTTCGTGAAATTAGTGTAATTATGTTATAGGCCTAGTTATGTTATTATTTATATTTGTGTATTATGTTTGTAGCGAGAAAGGACGAGAGGCGTGCATAACAAATAACAGTTACAGTTACGTAGCACAACATAAAGGACGAGAGGCGTGCATAACAAATAACAGTTACAGTTACGTAGCACAACATAAAGGACGAGAGGCGTGCATAACAATAACAGTTACAGTTACGTAGCACAACATAAAGGACGAGAGGCGTGCATAACAAATAACAGTTACAGTTACGTAGCACAACATAAAGGACGAGAGGCGTGCATAACAAATAACAGTTACAGTTACGTAGCACAACATATGTTATTCTCTGGAAGCTGCAGGTGAAATGTCTGAGATAACACATTAATGAAGGTAGCTATTCCTGACAGACACATGGTATTATTGTTTGTGAGTTATTAATGTTTAACCCTTTCAGTACCAGCGACGTGTGTTACCTTTTATTCTAGCTATATTTAGACGGTATTATATAGCTTAGGAAGTATCTGCGGTTGTTAAGAGGATTGGCTGAGATAGATTGAAGCCTTATTACTGCTAGAGGTCCTTCGTAATCTGAATAAAATCATCCAATAGTTGTCACCATATAAAGGAAAGGACGTCACCGGTACTGTAGGGGTTAAGGGGAGGTTTCCACTTGAGGGATTTTTTTCTTGACTCCTTTCTCCCTCATGTACAGCCCCATTGCTTTTCTATTTTTAAGACGTTCGAGCGAGCCTGTAATTTAAGAGGAACCGGCCTTCAGCCGGGACATTTTTCTACCGAAAAATGTACAAATTTATCTTGAAAGGGGCTCAAGGGGGTGTAATCTTAAGCTTGATGGATACCTAGAGACCAAACTAAAAACCTCCCCTTAAGTTGACGTGAGAGAGTTGGGTGTATTTAGAAAACATACTTCATCTGTAAAACATTTCGTAGAACTATAAAAAAGAGCTCGTGGAAAACCTTACTGATCATTTATGTGTCAAATCTAGAGATAAAAATATTCACTTGACATTTACACGATTTGAAATAACGTAAAGAATTACTATGAAGACTTCGTTCTTGTATGTTAGGTATTCTGGTCTTTTATTCAAGAGGAATTCCAAAGTTGAGGTTGCAAAAGTAGGAATGAACGTTCGAGCGTAAAATGTACACACAAATGTGTTAACTTTGATTATGCAATGCAATATGTTATCACGCATGCTATATATTTGAGAGAGAGAGAGAGAGAGAGAGAGAGAGAGAGAGAGAGAGAGAGAGATGTCTAACGAATCCAGTTTAAATTAGAGCTAGAAAATCACAGTAAGAATCGATCGTATTTTAATGTAAAACAAAATTCACTGTATTCCAAAAAAAAATTAAGTTAAAATTAAAATAGAGGGGGATAGACAGGTTGGGAAGGGGAGTGGCCTCGAAGAATTAAAGAAAAGTAAAGGAGGAAAGAAAGAGAAGAGTAGAAGAGCAAAAGGAGGAGGGCTGATGGATGGATGGATGGCTAAAGGAAAGTAAGAAAAGTATATTGTCCAATGTTTGGGAGGGGGGGGGGGATGGATTGGAAGATTATGTAGGGGCTCTTGGGTGGATTTTTGGGATTGGTTTCTAGATGTAGGTAAAGATAGAAAAGGAAATAAAGTAAGAGTAAGAAAGAGGGGTGAAAGATAAAACTAGGAATATAAAGTTTCAAGACTGCGGCATTGCTTGTACTGAAATGTGTGTGCGTTTTTTGTTTTGTTTTTTTGCGCTCGGCGAAAAAGAGAAGGTCGGTAAAACCAGACGACATGTTGACAGTTTGTGTCGTGTGATCAAAGTTGGTAAAGGTTGGTAAAGGTTGGTAAAGGTTTCGGTTAGTGTTACAGGGGGAGGTAGTTGCCCTCTCTGGACCCCCTTCTCACTCATGTTTAGCATATTAGTGTTTAGATTTTGAGACGTTCTTTCCGTTGGTTTGGCGATTTTGAGATCTTTCGGCCTATTTTTGTGTCGATATTAAGATCTTTCGTGCCACTTAGGTGTCGATTTTTTCAGGGCAAGCTATAGCGAGCCTGTAATTATAGAAGGAACCGGCCCCTACCGAAACATTTACACATTTTGAAAGGGGTCTAGGGGATGTTTTTGTTTAAGCTTGATGGAGGTCTAGCGGGGAAACTCAAAAAATATAATTATATATTTATATAGACCAGTACAACAAGCACTACCCCCTTAAAGGTCACAACAACAACAACAACAACAACAACAACAACAACAACAACTATTACTCTCACAATCTGCACCGATAATAACAACATTAACAGCACTCCTTTCCAACTACCACCACCATCACCAACAACCAATACTGCCCTCACTGTCACCATTACCACCACCAACACTACCACTACCATCACCAACACTACCATCACCAACACTACCATCACTATCCCCACCACTACCACTACCACCACCCCACCACTACCACTACCACCATCCCTAACACTACCACCACCACCAACACTACCACCACCACCAACACTACCACCATCACCAACACTACCACCACCATCACCAACAACCAATACCGCCCTCGCTGTCACCATTACCATCACCAACACTACCACCACCACCACCAACAACAACAACCGATACCACCCTCACTATCACCTTTACCAGCACTACCACCACCATCCCCACCACTACCAACAGCCATAACCACCCTCAAGAATAATAAGAGCCCATACCACCACTACTGTCAACAACAACAGCAGCAACACAGGTCAGGCCAGGTGAAGGTGTTGAGGGATAAGCCTTTACAATGGCACCTCATAGCTACTTTCTACTTTCCTATTTTCTGAAGAGTGTTGAGAAGGGAGAAGGTGTTGGAGAGAGAGGAAGCTGTTGGAGTGGCTTTGTTGCGTGTGTTATTAGTCTGTATATTATACGTCGTCGAGGTGTCCCCCGACTGGGTGCAAGCATGTGAAACACGCTAGTACGTACTACCACACCCACTTGGCTGGGATCAAACCCAAGTCAAGCAGATTCACGTGTGAGCGTGCTCTCATCACCGCCACGGCTCTCTACTGACATTGAGGTGTCTTTAGTGATCTACAAGATAGGTTCGATGTAACAGAATAAACAATTTAACATCAACACCACCAACCATCAACCACACTAATAATAAGAACACCAACACCAGCAGCAACACATTAGCGACTGATATGTCGCTTCGGCCGGGGTTATTTTCTACCGAAAAATGTACACATTTAATTCGAAGGAGGGTCTATGAAGTGTTATTTTGTTAAGGCTTGGTGGAGGTCTAGCGAGGAAACTAAAACATAAACGAATAAATAAATATACCAACAAATCAACCCTACCCTCTTAACCCCTTCTTTACCGGCGACGTCTTTTATATTTTTTCCCTAGCTACTATTAGACGATTCTTTTTCAGTTTAATAGGGGCCTCCAACAATTAATAGGCTTCGAACTATCTTACTTGTCCATTTTTACTACCACAAATCATTCTTAACCTGCAGAAAATCGTCTACATATAGCTAGAATGAAAATAAAAAAGACGTCGCCGGTACTGAAGGGGTTAAGCCGATACCTGGCAGTCCATTCATCTACGGGTATATCGCTGAGGTCATTCGCTAGTCACTTCACCTTTATACTATAGTCTATTCGCTGTAAGTAGGCGAGAAATCATGAGCTCAATCCTCTCTAACTCAAAAAGGGCTAGAGCAAATTGGCTGTAAATTTCCACATCTATTCCTTGACTGACTTTTCCCAAATGGTAGAAATGTTAGCTCGATGTTAGAGGTCATGACTTCTCGCCTACTTACAGCGAATAGACTATAAGTACCGGTATATCCTTATAGCCTAATGGTAACTCAACCCCTTTTGTACCGGCAACGTCTTTTTAACTTTAATCTGGCTACTAGTATACGAGTTTATTCAGTTTCAAAAGGGTCTCCAGCGATTAATAGGCTTCGAACTATCTCACTTAACCCTTTTTACTACCACAGATCCTTCTTAAGCTCCACAAAATACCCAAATAAAGCTAGATTAAAATATAAAAAGACGTCGCCGGTAAGGAAGGAGTTAAGAGGGCAGATGCACCAAAAATCGAAATAATCGGGACATAAAACATTCGAAAAAATGCGCCACACACTCGGGGTAGAAGTTAGTTGCCAAGATTCGCCATATTTAAATCTCCCGGCGCATCTTTAAAAAGCTACCCACGTGGATGTACTTTAACTATGTCAACAAAGCCAGAAATATAGACTTTCTAATATGAGTTCTTTATGTTTTAGCTAATTATCCGGTTCCTTCTTATTCTCTGGTGATTAATGGCACTTTTAGCCGGCAAATGTATGATGAGGTGTGACAAAGTGTAAGTATCCTCCTCTCCTCCCTCACCACCCCTCTCCTCCAGCCTTCTGCTCCCTTGTGCAAATTTAGCTACTTTCTCGCTACATCTGGAGGTAATTACTTTGATCTAGACATATTTTTACAATTAGCAACATGGATTCTAGCGAGATGTTGGCGATTTGAGCCATTTTAGAGTGACATTCTAGAGATTGTGGCATTATTCTTGCGATTTTCAACTATTATTTACTATCTAGCCAACTTGATTTGGCAACCCTGTGCCGGGCAGCCGGGCAGTCCCTCGCAAAATATCGTATTGTGTGTGTCGATCGTTTTACCGGCGGTATTATCTGCTCTATTTCGCTACATTTGCAGAGCTTAGTGATAATATTTACATCCAATATGCATCGTCAATCTAAGAAGGTGCTATTGAGATGCAAGGACAGAAGAGAAATGATGGAGGAAGGAAAGAAACTAAAACGTAGCGAGGGAGGTAGCTGCTAGCTTAGTACTTCATCAGCTGATCGCCCTGCCGCTAACATGGCCGCCAGCCCATCATCTATCAGGACACGTGATGTAAGGCTCGTAGGCTATTACAAGTGAAAAAGAAAAGGATCTTATATGAAAGTGAAGAAGTGGTTGAAACTGGAGATAAATAACACAATCAGGCTATTAAATATAACTTTGAGGACAACATAACAACCACCCCGGGCCGCTTCATGTTTCAACTCGGGGGATGATGAAGATCTGGACTTAAAGGACTAACCAGACCTGCGTCCAGTATCGCCGTAAGGTTCCGTAAGGTAAGGAATAGGCTACTTATGAAGAAGAGTGAAGACAGTGATGGAATACTTGCCATCGGTGTCAGTTCTGATGGTAAGTAGGCCTAACACCATTAGGTCTAGGCCTATAAAATGTCAAACATACAAAGTGCTTTACAGTTATTAGGCTAGGCCTTTGGAATTGCGATAATACAGTAGTTTCATGCTAATTTTCCCCTATTTCTGTATTAATTTCTACCAAAATTGTCCTTGTTTCACAGATAAATTGACACATTGTGGCCTTATTATATTTTTCGGTATAGCCTAATTCTAGCGGTGGCTTCAACTCGATTTGGGTATTAAAATGATTTCCGTTCATCTAGTTATAAGCTATCCTTACCTAGGCGGCAGGCCTATTGGTTTCTGGTATTATAAACTGGGACATTTTCGTTTTAAAGTTAGCCCATACTAGGTTAGGTTTAGGGGTTATCACACGGGCACTAATCCGGCCAACTAACTGCAATCTGGGAAATCTGTTGCCGAAATTGTGTTGCTCCGACGTCTTCCATCGTGATCGAAAACCATTGGCCAAAGGTCGCCAACCTGTAGTCAAATCAGTTAGCTTCGGTATTTAGCCTACGCCGGTACCGTTATATTATGCTATGCTAAGCAATTCCGCTTTCACTTTAACAAAAAAAATGCTTAGTATGTCGAAGTACCGTACACAGCGTTAATATTATACAGTAGGCCTAGGCCTAGCCTATATCTAGTACGAACAGTAGGCCTAGGCCTAGCCTATATCTAGTACGAACGTTCTGAAAAATACTGTATTATTAAACTGGTCAAGTCTCAAAAGATGGCAAGCATTGCCCAAAGTTGCCCCAAATTGTCGGGGTATATTGTCTTATTTAAAATCATGAATGTTTTCTTTTTTATTTGTGACCTTTGAGACATATGGTAATATATAGTGGTGTAGGCCTATCTGCAGCAGATGTTGTTATTGACTTCCTATTAAGTATTTGTCATGCATAGCCTAACCTAATGCACTGTTTGTCATTCATTAGGCTATAGCCTACTTCAGCCTCTCTAGTCTTCACCCACTGTATTTCAATATTTCTGTTACATAATACCAGCAGATTCATTTAAATATAGGCTATCATAATTATTTCATAATTATTTCATAATAATTATATCATAATTATCATAATTATTTCATAATTATTTCATTATTTCATGCTGTATTATTTCATTCGTTTTTATACATTCGTATTTATATTACGTTGTAATAGTAATTAGGCTATATATTATACTGGTACGGTACAGGATATATTACTATAAACTGTGATATATATATATATTTTTTTTTTTAATGTAATATACCGGTACAGTACATTAAGAAACTAAAACCCACATAGATAATATATACGGTAATTATAGCATTGAGTACCGTACAAATTATTCTAGATAAGATGAATATGCATAGGCCTAGCGTTATTCTATATAAATGTGCCGAATGCAGACTGTAACCATCATCTAATATCGTTCATATTTGCATTTTTTTTTGTAGACATTACTTAGTAGGCCTAATTGTTAGGCTGTCTTATATAGGCTATATTTACAATATATATTACATACTAATTCTAAGGCATTGATTATGTAATAAGCTGGCATTCCTTATAAGTGTCTAAAATCGCATTATGCTTCTTCCTTGCCTTTAAGTTATCATTATATAACACTACCCGGTATGTGTTTTCATGTAGGTTAATCCCTCTGGTAGACCTATTAACCACAATGCGCTCTTGATCGACCAGTAGGAAAAGGATTATTCTAAAATTATATAGTTAGGCAGGGTCGTTTAGTTAGACTCCATGAGTAGGGTACCGGTATATGATATGAGCCTCTCACAACAATATTAACCCGCTGACGCAAAAATGCCCTACTGGCTAGGGTAGTTATTTGCGAGTTTCTAGCCTTCGATTCTGGCAGAATTTGTTATAGGCCTATTTACGATGTAAAGCATTATTTCTTCCCCATGTGCGTATATTTTACTTGTATTATGAAATTATGAACCTTGAAGAGCAATAAAACCAGTGGGAAAAGCATTAGGGTAGTTTATAATCATTATTATAGATTGGATGATGAGATGTGGAATTTTAAAGGGGTACCGGTAGGCTACCTTACCGTATATTTTGTAATATGATCTTTGTATTAGCCTACCGTACTTACGAAAACCACCTAAAACCACCTTCGCTACATTGGACCCGTATGAGCTGTACATTTAGGGTTTGCCATAGAAGTCGTTTTAGTAGATTAATATTCTTCAAGACCATTGCTGAAACTGACCAGATGAACTGCCAAGTTTCATGAACATCCTTCAGACTAAGAGATATTGGACAAGCTGACAGAGAAGCCCGTTCATATTGACATAAAACTACTATATCGTATCAATATCATTATCATTAGGTGAAGGATAGGTGTGGCTAAGCGGTTAGAGCACTTGGGTTAACCCCTTCTGTACCGGCGACGTCTTCTGTATTTGATTTTAGCTACATTTAGACGATTTTATGAAGCCTGACAAGGATATATGGTAACTAAAAGGATGCATTGAGATAGTATGTACTGTACCGGTAGTCTTTTAATGGGTAGACGTCCAATTTAAGCAGAATAAAATCGTCTAATAGTAACCAGAATATTGTTAAAAGGACGGCACCGGTACTGCATGGGCTAACAAAATATGGAAGTTTGAATCCTAATTTATCTAGTTGAAATATATCGATGATTCAGGGAATAAACTAAACACCCTGCTTCTTCCCTTATCTGGGTTTCATCTACCACACCCTATGAACCAGACACCACACACCCCTGCACAAAGCTCCCTCCCATCCCCTTCTTAACCCCCTCTGTACCGGTAAATTATTGTTTTAATTTGATTTAAGCTATATTTAGACAATTGTATGAAGCTTAGGAAGGATGTATGGACGCTAATAGGATTAATTGAGATAGTCTGTAACCTTTTAATGGGTAGACGTCATTCCTAACCTGAATATAATCGTAATTTGATTTAAGCTATATTTAGACAATTTTATGAAGCTTAGGAAGGATATATGGAAGCTAATATGATTAATGGAGATAGTCTGTAACTTTTTAGTGGGTAGACGTCCTTCCTAACCTGAATATAATCGTCTAATGGTGTCCAGAATATGATGAAAAGGACGTCAGCGGTACACAAGGGGTTAACCCCTTCTCTGCCGGCAACGTCTTTTGTAGTTGATTGCAGCTACATATAGATTATTTTGTGTTGCTTAGGAAGGATATAGGGTACCGTAGCTAATATGTTGAAGTGGGATAGTGTGTAGCTTTTTAATTGGCAAAGGTGAATAAAATCGTCTGATAGCAGCCAAAATAAAGTGAGATGGACGTCATCGGTACCGAAGGGGTTAAACGTTTCAGGAACCGTGCCCGCCAATCCTAACCATTTCCTTCCCGGGGTTCCTCATTTCGCCGTGCTCAAATTGCCCGTGTTTTACCAGGCCCCCGTGATAGGTTTATGGTGCACCAGGATGTATGGTGATGGACGTGGTGGGCTTGGGGGGTAGTCTCAAACCAACCCCCCATGACCCCCGTCCCCTTGGTAATATAGAATGGTAGCTTGGTTCTGGTTCTCGTTTTGGGTAAGTTTAAGATTTATTTATATTATTATTATTATTATTATTATTATTATTATTATTATTATTATTATTATTAGTAGTAGTAGTAGTAGTAGTAGTAGTAGTATTAGTAGTAGTAGTAGTAGTAGTGTCATAGGAAGGGTTACAATGGCCAAAACAGTGCTATTTCATGTTGATTCTCTTGTACCGGTATTTATTCTCGTATTCATTCAAGTCTTCAAAGAAAATTACTGCGGTTTGAAAGTTGCATAGCAATAGTTATGGTAATTACTGTATACCATACTCGGGCTTCATCCAGAGTGCTGTCATTAGGAAGGAGCTCCTGTAGTCGGGGTGAACATATTATAACGACGATTATTGATAATTATAGGTGCTACAAATCAACTGGCTCCTCTCAAGGTCATCCTTGTGGATTATATTAGGCCCTACTCATAGTATTTCAGCAAATTTAGTTCTTTTCAGTCCCTTAGCCATTCGGACTAGGCCTATACTAATTCAGTTCTCCAGAGCGGCTGAAAAATGAATACAAACATGATTTTATTATATATACCGGTATATATACAGTATATATATATATATATATTTATATATATATATATATATATATATATATATATATATATATATATATATATATGTGTGTGTGTATATGTACGGTATATACCGTACAGTATTATATATACCGGTAGGCCTATATATTTATTTATTTATTATTATGATTATTATTATTATTAGGCTATTATTATTATAATTTTTGTTTGTTTTTCGTTTTGTCCGCCTTTCTTTTAGTCGCGCAGTATGTGTTGTTAAGTGCCCTCACATGAACACTTGTCCGATTATGTCAGTGTTATATTATGGTTTACAAGCTACCCATATGTCACATTATTTAGTTTAGGAGGAGCCTATGGGAGTGTAAGAGTAATGGGTTGACAATCATCCTTCATCAAGTGGTCGTTATCCCTCTGTTGGAGATCACTTAGGGACGGCCATCTTCCTTCGATCAGTGTAGCTATTTACTTCACTTAAGGGGGGGGGGGGGGGTATTTTTTTTCTGGACCCCCATCTCCCTCATGTTTAGCCCCATTAGTTATGACATTTTAAAACATTCATCCCATTAGTTTAGCTTTTTTAAGACCTTTCCGCCCCATTTCTGTGTTAGTATTAAGAACTTTTGTGATATTTAGAACTATTATATACCGGTATTGAAATTCTAATACAAATTTCCAACGGTGCTGCTTGCACAGTGAACGTAAATGTATTGGGCAAATGAGACAGGAGTTTCAGCAACTTTAAACATGCCTATTAGGCCTCCCCAGGTATTGCTCTGTTCGATTGGTGCCTACAATCTCAACACGTGTAAGTCAACCAATGCATACTTAATCGCAAATATTATACATAATTTGAAAGGAAAATAAGTAATACATAAGTACCGGTTTACTCGATGCATAATCCATCGTTGATTACAATATCAGCTGTCCCAAATCCTTCCTATAAAAAATCTGCAGCAGCGAAACAAAGCAACAAAGAAACGCGGGTGTAACAAGATACACGTATAAGGCAAATAATACACATGTTACCATAATAATTCACTATGAGATACCGTAATTATTATATGCATACCAGTTTACTCAATGTATACCGGTACCGTACCGGTACTCCATTGTTGCCTAAAATATCAGCTGGCCCAAACCCTTCCTTAAGCCTTTCAGTATCGGTTACATCGTTTTCATTTTATTCTGGGAAATATTATACGATTATATTCATCTTAGGAAGGATGTCTGCCAATTAAAAGGCTACAAACTATCTCACTTAACCCTAAATACTACAGGTACCACAGATCCTTCTTAAGCTGCACAAAGTCGTCTATATAGAGCTAGAATAAACTAAACAAAAAAGGCGTCGCCGATACAAACCCTTGCTGGGACACCAAGCAACCCAGGAGAACCCTTGCATTTTGTGCCCTGGGGTCCCTGTTCGGTGTTCGCGGGGGGCGGCAGTATTTCACAGACACAAATGTTGCCCGGCCTTAAAGTTTGGCAATAACCATTCAGTAGATCTTTGTAAAATATTCATTGCGGATTTCTGTTCGCTTATTTACAGAGTTTAACAGACGAGCGGAGGGGGGGGGGGGGGGGGACGTGTTGGAGGAGGAGTAGTGAGAGAGGATTGATAGTTGTTGGAGGTGATGTTTATTGGAGGAGCGAGGGATTGAGGATTGTGATTTGTGAGTGGCGTGAGAGGGATGGATTGAAGAGTGATATGGGAGAAATTGAGGAGGAACTAAAAGAAAACTTGATACATTGATGAGGAGGTGATTGGGGAGTTGAGACGAAGGTTTGAGGGATAGTTGATGGAGATGATGGAAGGGAGAGGGAGTGATGGTGATTGAGTGAGAGGAGAAGGGAGAGGGAGTGATGGTGATGGAGAGAGAGTAGAAGGAGTAAGTAAGAGGTGAGGAGAGAGAAGATTGAGGGGGAGATGAAAAGATGGGGTGATGGTATGAACAGGATGGATGAATATTGGGAAGAGAAGGGTGATGTGAGAAGGCCGATGAGAGAGAGAGAGAGAGGATGAGAGGGTAGGCACAGGAGAGAATATAGATAACAGAGAAGCCTGATAAAGTGGACGATAGGGAGGACTGAGTAAAATAGGAGGTTTGATAACATACAGGAGGGGGCGGGAGAGTAAAGAAACTGGGGGTGTGGAGATAAGAGATAGATTGTATGATAGCGACTGAGTACAGCTATATACTCTCTCTTTTCTTTTTTCTCTATTTCGCTCTCTCGCTCTCGCTCTCTCTCTCTCTCTCTCTCTCTCTCTCTCTCTCTCTCTCTCTCTCTCTCTCTCTCTCTCTCTCTCTCTCTCTCTCTCTCTCTCTCTCTCTCTCTCTCTCTCTCTCTCTCTCTCTCTCTCTCTCTTTCGCTCGCTCTCTCTCTCTCTCTCTCTCGCTCGCTCTGGCTCTCGCTCTCTCTGGCTCTCTCTCTCGCTCTCTCTCTCTCTCTCTCTCTCTCTCTCTCTCTCTCTCTCTCTCTCTCTCTCTCTCTCTCTCAATATTTTGGTTGATATGAGACTGACTAGCTATTTTACAAGACATATTTCACTTATGGAAGGTTAGCTATGTTCAAATGGTTGATACAATAATACAGATAAACCAACCAACGGATAGGTTACCGGTAAACCAACCAACGGATAGGTTACCGGTAAACCAACCAACAGATAGGTTACCGGTAAACCAACCAACGGATAGGTTACCGGTAAACCAACCAACGGATAGGTTACCGGTAAACTTTAGGGTCTTTGTTTACCATCGCTAAACAGTATTCATAACAACAAACTATCAAAAATGCGACTTTGGCAGCTGTGTCAATGTTCACACACACACACACACACACACACACACACACACACACACACACACACACACACACACACACACACACACACACACACACACACACACAGCCCGTAGCCTAGTAGGTAGAGCTCTCGTCTCACACACGAGGGGTCGTGGGTTCAATCCCCGGCCGGGCGGAGACAAATTGGGCTTGTCTCCTTTCATGTGTTAGCCTCAGTTCACCTAGCTGTAAATAGGTATCTGGAATAAGTGGACGACGTTGTGACGTCCCATCTGGGGTTGGCAAAATGGTACAAGGCGAGATGGGTATCATATGGTTCACCTAAGCTGATGGCTACCTAAGCCTTCGGGCGAGACGGTACCGTCTATAGTGAGAATGGTACCATACAGATCCACCCTAAGCCTTCGTTTCCGATGTCGCCAATTGGCTAAAAATACAGACTACACACACATCCACAGCCATTCCAACAGTACATAAAACACTTAACATGCATTTCACGCAATACATTCCCAGTTAAGGAGGCGCGATAATAATGAGCTTAGCTCGCATTGCGTGGATTCCCCTTGACGAACAAGTAACTGAGTAACACACACAATAAGTATGCATAGCAAAAATTCGATTACAAATTCCGATAAATATCTTCCCAAATCAATCTGATTATATACATTTAAACTCTAGTCAATTATTCTCCACTAGCCCTTGATATATCCAAGCTCAGTAAATTCGCGATATACTCGAAGTGTACGTCCCTCACTTGAAGCAGTAATATTGTAGAAAATACCAGCAGAATGTCACCCATCCACTCCAAGAATACCGTACCGTACATAAACAAATTAAAAAAGTAAACGCAAATACTGCATAGCATTTCCTTGTAGAATACCCCCACCTCTCCCCTTTTTGTCATATATATATATATATATATATATATATATATATATATATATATATATACGACCACTTGCGAGATTTGAACTATAATTAAGTTCAAGCTGTACGATATAAAAAATATGGGCTAAAAGAAAGACAGGACGAGGGCACTTACAGTGTCCATAATAATCTAACCATTCGCAGTTATAAGCTCATGACTGTAATGTACTGTAAGGAGAGAAAGGTGCGGTACCGGTATATCATAGACATTATGGTAAATCACAACCTTGTTCATACCTTTAGTATTGTATAGCTTAGACATCAATAATTAGCAGAAATATATCTATATGTAGGTCTTTAATGGTTGAACATGATGTTGAATTTAATGTTATGTATTTAGGCTATGTGTGCAAAACAAATACCGTACGGTATAGGCTATAGTCTATTCGCTGTAAGTAGGCGATAAATCATGACCTCTAACCTCTGTAACTAAACAAACGACTACAGTAATCCAGCTAATATTTCTACCATTTGCTTTAGCCCTTTTTGAGTTACAGAGGATAGAGGTCATGATGTCTTGCCTACTTACAGCGAATAGACTAGTTGTGTTTGTACTGGTGCTAAACATGACTGTACCTGTATACAGGTCAGATGAGGTGAAGGTATTGAGGGATACCGGTATGCATTTACTAAGGCACCTCGTATTTACTATTCGAAGAGTGTTGAGAGGGGGGAAGGGATGTTGGAGAGAGAGGAAGCTGTTGGAGTTGCTTTGTTGTGTATATTATTAGTCCCCCCTAGGGCCAGTGTTAACCTTTTCAGTATACAATGACGCACTCTTATACTTCAGTCTGGATAACATTAGACGATTTAATTAGATTATACAGATTGTACATTAGTCTAAAGAATAAACAAGATCAATAATACTCTTTTGATAGAGATCCATCCTAAGCTGTATGAAATTGTCGAGTGTTAGCAAGAACACAAAAATAGGGTTGTCATGTTACTGAAAGTGTTAAATGCCAAGGCCCTGCATAGTTAAAATAGTTAGTTAAAATAGGACTTCAGAGGCTATCAACCCTATTGGATTATTTAACCAGCACACTGTAAGTCAAGAATAGCGTTAGGACTGAGTGAGAACCGACAGTCCCTTGGCCCTGCACTTGGAGGGAAGCTGTATATTTGATGTAAGTGAGCCATGTCGAACTTTGCCACATATATCATTATTTACATGTCCTTGGAACTCCAATTTGGAAAGACATTATAATGGTAGCTTTTGTTTTTGTAATTTGTCTATCTACCTAGGCTATATCTCTCTATCTAGCTGGATATATATATATATATATATATATATATATATATAAAGTACCGTACCGTATATCTCACTAATACACGTGAGCTACTAATTTGTTTTTACTTTCAGCCGGGACTCTAACCATCCACAGTCAGCACGAGAGTCGATATTTTAACCAACTCTACCATTGCGTGATAATGAATGCTTTAAACTTTTCCTAACCAAAAGTAAGATTTCTCCTCCTTAATATGAATTGGTACGGTCGTGTCTTAAAGATAAGTGACTGGCGAGTTTCAGACATAAGGAAGTTGGGCCGTATACAAAGTTAGTAAACATAAATGCAACAATAATGTAGGGTTTTGATGGATAGAAAATACGATCAATTTGGTTTTATGTGTTTATATAATGCAATACAACCATATTTTAGCTCGTAATTCTGCTAAATATCGATATAAAAAACTTCAACTTCCTTATACCTTGAAACTCACAAGTGGTCAATTTGTCAGCCAGAATGCATGGGATTTGAAGAGACTTGATAAATGTTTCGGTTATTGCTTAGGATACGCAAGATGCACAGGCTTTGATATGTGAAATGTGAAAATACTGTGTGGGACAGTGGGTGTGTGGTTGATTTATCGGATAATCTTAGAGAGAGAGAGAACCTAATTTTTGGTTAAGTTGACATCATGTAACTATAATTTCTAATATATATCGATATATATATATATATATATATATAGTGTATATATAATATATATATATATATATATATATATATATAATATATATATATATATATATATATATATATATATATAGATATATATATATATATATATATATATATATATATATATAGATATAATATATATATATATATATATATATTTATATATATAATATATATATATATAGATAACCGGACACCGGTATATATATTTATTTACTACCGTATATTATTTGATTATAGTTTTGTTCTCCAATATCGAAGTTCTCTTGGATTCCGACTACCGGTAAGTTACGCTACGGTACGATAAATTTCCTAGGATACCGGTACTTTAAACTGCCGAAAGATAATACTCTTATATGTTCATGATTAAAATGTATGTCTCCTTTGAGGGAACATTAAATACCACATTTTTTTTTTTTTTTTTTTTTTGTATTAACCTTTGCTTAGACCATTGTATAGAGCTGTAAATTCGCTGCGGATCATTTCTTAGACTTATTTATTTTTTTCTCTACGACAACATTACGTATTTCATTTAAATTTCGTTAATAATACATGAATTTAGTCAGCGAAGGAAGGATATCTAGTCTCAATTAAACCTTCAACTACCACAATTTAATCTAAGCAGAATAATATCGTCCAATTATGGCCAAAATACAGCGAATAAAAGCGTTATCGAGCCTAGAGAATGAAAGCCACCTGGAGGGTTTCTTGTTTACCTCCATCAGGACCATTCGAAAAAACGGGGAATTCGGCGCAGACCATTTCTTAGCCCTCTTAATACTGACTCGGGGCAAGCCTAGAATCCATTAAGGGGGGATGGGCGTGTTTATTTGCTCATTTATGTATCTTATTATTATGTTTTTAGTTTCCTCCCTAGACCTCCATCAAGCTGAACAAAAAAACACCTAGACGCCCTTTCAAGATAACTTTGTAATTTTTTTCGGTAGAAAAAGTCCTGGACGAAGGCCGGTTCCTTCTAAAATTACAGGCTCTATCGCTCGCCAGGAAACAAATCAACACCTAAATGATACGAAAGGTCTTAATATTGTCAAAAACATTGGGCGAAAATCCTTAAAATCGCCAAACTAATGGAACGAACATCTTAAAATTTCAAAACTAATATGCTAAGCATGAAGGAGAAAACGGTCCAGAAAAACGATCCATCTCCCCTTAATGCTTCAAGACTCTGAACAAGCTAAGCATCCATTAAACCTGCCTGGGATAAAAGGTATAAGAATAAGAGCCACAATGAAGTGGCCTCTAACGTTCCCAAAAAGCAAACATATTGGACGGCTCGTAAATTCCCCACCAGTTCGGTTCGCCTCCCACCCACACAAAAGCTGCACTGGTTACACTTTGCTACAGTAAAGTTATATTTTATTAACTTGTATGTATATTATTGAGTGTTTATTATATGGAAATGCACTATAGTCCGTTCATTCTAGGTTGGGCAGAAATCGTAACCCCTAACCTCTCATAACTAAAAAAACAAGTCCAGAGTAATCGAGCTAATAATTTTACCAAATAGGAAGATTTGGCTAGGGAATATGTGTATACATTGACAACTCATTTGCTCCAGCCCTTTTTAAGTTACAGAGGTTAGAGGTTACGATTTCTGCCCAACCTAGGATGAACGGACTATAGTAACTGGTACACTTCTATATGGCTCAAACCTCAACCATATCGCAAGCTTTCATATCGTTAAGGGGAGGTTTTTAGTTTGGTCTCTAGATATCCATCAAGCTTAAGATTACACCCCCTTGAGCCCCTTTCAAGATAAATTTGTACATTTTTCGGTAGAAAAATTTCCCGGCTGAAACCGGTTCTTCTTAAATTACAGGCTCGCTATCGCTTGCCAGGATAAAATCGACACCTAAATTGCACGAAAGGTCTTAAAATTGACGGAAATGGGGCGAAAGTTCTTAAAATCGCCAAACTAATGGGGTGACTGTCTTAAAATCTCAAAAGCAATGGGGCTAAACATGAGGGAGAAAGGGGTCCAGACAAAAATCCCTCAAGTGGATATCTGCCCTTAAGTGTAAAGAAAGGGCCAGTAAAGGAAGGTAAATGTTGGATGATCTAGTACTAAGAAACTCTGAATGATCACCTCCTTGTCTGGGACCTTATTTCACCCACTATAATAACTTTATTTTATCCTCCCCTCAGTTACTAACCCATATGTCCCCTACTAACTTCCTAGTCCTGCCACGGACATTAGTTCCAGGGCAGTAGTTCCCTTTCCAATGTTCCCTTACCCACTCTAAACCACTGTTTGGACACTTGATCCCCAGTGTTTTGGAGGACAATCAGCCTAGAAGGGTCACTAGATCTGTTGTTGCTTGATTTCCTTTGTACTCCTTTGTACTATAATATGGCTGCAAGATGTGGACAATACTCGTGTGTTTACAATGATATTGATTGTGGGGTTTGCTGGATATGTGTCTTGGGTATGCTTGTTTTGATTTGGGGCAAAACGGCACGTCTACTTTATTATTATTATAAATATTTGTTTATTGATAATTGCAGCCGTAGCCTGAAAATGTAGAGAGGAACAGTTTATAGCTTAACTCTTATCTATATATACTTACCGGTATATTATGGACCAAAGCAAGAAATTGCATATGAGCTAGTTAAGGGGAGGTGTTTAGTTTGTTCCCTAGATGTCCATCAAGTTTAAAATTACACCCCCTAGACCCCCTTTCAAGATAAATTTGTAAATTTTTCGGTAGAAAAATGTCCCGGCCGAAGGCCGATCCCTCTTAAAATACAGGCTCGCGCACGAAAGGTCTTAAAATTGACAAAAATGGGGCGAAGGTTCTTAAAATCACCTAACTAAATGCGGCGAAATTCATAAAATCTCAAAAGCAATGGGGCTAAACATGAGGGAAAACAGGGTCCAGAAAAAAAATCCTCAAGTGGAAATCTCCCCTTAACCAGTTATAGTGTATATTTTATATTGTGTACTAGGTTTGCAGATGGCTTTATATTGTGTACTAGGTTTGCAGATGGCTTTATATTGTGTACTAGGTTTGCAGATGGCTTTCGAGTTGAGATAATAGTTGTACATTTCTTCTTAGATGATTTACTGACTACGGTATGTTTATTGTTTACCTAGAATAGAGCTGACATAATCTAGTATTAAGGGTGTCAAACAGAAGCAATTTTGTGTGGAGACTCGAATGAATATGAGAAGGAATACAAGAAAATTAACTTGGAATAGCATTGTTTTGGCCACTTTATCACTTCCAAAGACATAATTTAAACTATAAACCATAATTTTATCTTTACATATACAATAATAAAGACAACAAATATTGGACTCGGCTCTCGTTTGACACCCTGCACGGTGACGGTAGTATTAATTGAATGTTGCTAGTTTGTCAAGTAGGTTAGTCACCATGCTATCTTCACCGCTTACTTGGGATACGGTTACACAATTTATGCAGGTAGTATTTTTGGAAGATAAAGGCGGTATCACACGAGAGCTTTTATAGTCAACATTCAATGATCAACATTTTTCTGGCAACATTTCTGGAATATTTTGCACTGGTATCGGAAACTAGACTGATGATAGATGAATTTAGGTGACAGAAACATTGTACATATTGACCTCATAAGCTGCCAGATTAAGGATAAATGTTAGGTGAAAAAGTGCTCGTGTGATACCGGCTTTAGTCATACGGATGAGGTGTCATTTTTAAGGGGAGATCTCCACTTGAGGGATTTTTTTCTTGACCCCTTTCTCCCTCATGTTTAGCCCCATTGCTTTTGATACTATAAAACGTGTGCCCCATTAGTTTAGCAATTTTAAGAACTTTCACCCCATATTAAGACCTTTCATGCCATTCAGGTGTCGATTTTATCCTGGCGAGCGATAACGAGCCTGTAATTTAAGAGGAACCGGCCTTCGGCCGGGAAATTTTTCTGCCGAAAAATTTACACATTTATCTTGAAAGGGACTCAAGGGGGTGTAATTTTAAGCTTGATGGAGGTCTAGGGAACAAAGTAAATACCTCCCCTTAAGATTATCCGAGGTACTACTGTATTATAGAAAGTTAGTGTTTACATGATCGTGTTTTCCGGCATTGTTTATGAACGAGTTATATTTATTTATGTGTATAATAATGTTTTTACTTTTGTATATTTATGTATTATTATTTGTTTGTAATTATTGTTTCCTGTACGGTACAATATAGAGGCTTATTGTTTCCTGTACGGTACAATATAGAGGCTTATTGTTTCCTGTACGGTACAATATAGAGGCTTATTGTTTCCTGTACGGTACAATAAGAGGCTTATTGTTTCCTGTACGGTACAATATAGAGGCTTATTGTTTCCTGTACGGTACAATATAGAGGCTTATTGTTTCCTGTACGGTACAATATAGAGGCTTATTGTTTCCTGTACGGTACAATATAGAGGCTTATTGTTTCCTGTACGGTACAATATAGAGGCTTATTGTTTCCTGTACGGTACAATATAGAGGCTTATTGTTTCCTGTACGGTACAATATAGAGGCTTATTGTTTCCTGTACGGTACAATATAGAGGCTTATTGTTTCCTGTACGGTACAATATAGAGGCTTATTGTTTCCTGTACGGTACAATATAGAGGCTTATTGTTTACTGTACGGTACAATATAGAGGCTTATTGTTTCCTGTACGGTACAATATAGAGGCTTATTGTTTCCTGTACGGTACAATATAGAGGCTTATTGTTTACTGTACGGTACAATATAGAGGCTTATTGTTTACTGTACGGTACAATATAGAGGCTTATTCGCATTAGGAATGGAAACTAGACAGAAGTTATGGTTAGGTACGGTAGCTAACATTTTGTGAAAGTTAGGGATAAATTTTGAAGTTGTCTGATTACAACTGCCGATGAAAGTTGACGGAAAAATAGCTTTTGTGACACTGCCTTAAGGGGAGATTTCCACTTGAGGGATTTGTTTCTGGACCCCTTTCTCCCTCATGTTTAGCCCCATTGTTTTTGAGATTTTAAGACGTTCGCCCTAGTAGTTTAGACATTTTAAGATATTTTGCCCCATTTCTGCCAATTTTAAGACCTTTTTTGCCATTAAGGTGTCGATTTTTTCCTGGCGAGCAATAGCGAGCCTGTAATTTAAGAGCAATCGGCCTCCGGCCGGGACATTTTTCTACCGAAAAATGTACAAATTTATCTTGAAAGGGGGTCTACGGGGTGTAATTTTAAGCTTTATGAAAACGTAGGGAACAAACTAAATACCTCCCCTTAATCAAGAATATTATTATACTTTCATCCAAGTTAATAAAGGTTGATTATCAGTAAGACCCTGCCTAATGGTGATATTTTGTATTCCAGGTGAGTGTCTTGTAACCTGGTGGAGAGGGAGAGTGTAGGACGAGAAGGTAGACGAGGAGACTATACAATATTGACGCACCGTAAGTAAGTATACGAGTGGCTGTACTGATTGTGTGAGTGGCTGCCAGACTACGATATTAAGAGAGCCCACCTCGCTTTTTTTCTCTTTCTCTCCCTCTCTCTTTCGCTTGTATCCATTCAGCCCCATTCAGCCCATTGTTTTAAAACGTTTACCCCCATCCAGGTGTCAATATTTTTCTGGTGAGCGGTAGCGAGCCAGCATATATATATATATATATTTGTTTTGACAGCAAGCTAAATTTATACATTTTTCGATAGAAAAATTTCTCCATAAAATGCTGGCTCGCTATCGCTCGCCAGGAAGAAATCGACACCTGGATGGGGATAAACGTCTTAAAACAGTTGGCTGAATGGGGCCGAATGGATACAAGCCGGGGAAAGAGAGAAAAGGAGAGAAAGATAAAAAAAAACGGTGACCCCCCCCTTAACGTACTCTAAGTATAGGAGTGAGTGTGTGAGTGGCTTCTGTCATCATCAACTACAGTCATTTACGCGACACTACATAAGTGGCACCACTGTAATATTGTGTATTTATTAGCACAGGAATGACAATTTCAGAGAGTACCTGTGCCGTTCTCTCTCTCTCTCTCTCTCTCTCTCTCTCTCTCTCTCTCTCTCTCTCTCTCTCTCTCTCTCTCTCTCTCTCTCTCTCTCGCTCTCTCTCTCTCTCTCTCTCTCTCTCTCTCTCTCTCTCTCTCTCTCTCTCTCTCTCTCTCTCTCTCTCTCTCTCTCTCTCTCTCTCTCTCTCTCAATCTCTCATATGCATTTGCCCCTATTTTTGTTTTGACTGCTGCCCCCTCTCTTATATGTGTATATTTATCCACTGTATATTGAATAATTTAAGTTTTGTATCCCTAATGTTCTCGTTATATATATTGTGTGTGTAATATATATACCGGTATATATATATATATATATATATATATATATATATATTATTAATATTATATATAATATATATATATTATATATTATTATATATTATATACTAGATATATATATGAATATATATATATATATATATATATATAGAGCTATATATTATATATATATAGATATATATAAAGAGAGAGAGAAGAGAGAGCGGCCCTACTCCTCTGTGTGTGTGTGTGTGTGTGTGTGTGTGTGTGTGTGTGTGTGTGTACGCGCGTGTGTGTGTTTGCGTGTGTACAGCATAGTATATTCAGAGCCAGATAGGAACACAGCATGAACGGCTGATACGATATTCATGGTGGCTCCCCCCAATTGGTGGTTCACAACACGTAACATCCATCCACCACTATATACTACAGCACCAGTCAGAGGCACTATAAGGTATAATATAGACTATAGTACCAGTCAGGGGGACTATAAGGTGTATGGCTAGGCTAATATTGTCACTCAACATTTATAAACTTACTCAATTCAATAAAGATAGTACGGTAGAGTAGTTTCATGCGAGTTATTCTAAATTGTAATCGTAGTTGAACAGATTTTCGCACACAAATAGCTCAGAATTTAGTAAATGTTGTGAAAGTATCGTTATTTCAAGAATTTAATTACACTAACAAAGACTCACTACCGTACTCATTAAGTATAATCATAGTTCTCCAGCTTTCTCTCTCTCTCTCTCTCTCTCTCTCTCTCTCTCTCTCTCTCTCTCTCTCTCTCTCTCTCTCTCTCTCTCTCTCTCTCTCTCTCTCCCGCTCTCTCTCTCTCTCTCTCTCTCTCTCTCTCTCTCTCTCTCTCTCTCTCTCTCTCTCTCTCTCTCTCTCTCTCTCTCAATCCTCCTGGTTCAATATCTTCCCTGTGAATTATTGACACACACAGAGAGAGAGAGAGAGAGAGAGAGAGAGAGAGAGAGGAGTGTGTGTCATTTCTAAACAACCTTACCATAATGTGTGAATTTTGCTTGATTTCTTTGACTATATATAAATATATAATATACCGGTATATTTATCAGTATCTGTACCTGGCTACGGTATGTCTATTTCTCTCTGGTGTATGTATATTTTTTTGGTACCGATATATATTTTTCTTACTTTTTTACTTTCATGTTTATTAGTAGTACATTATATTTATTCATGAATGATTAATATTAACATATAAATGTTAGTATATGTGGAAGATTAACATTTAACAGTAAAATTGGTTCCATAATACTTCTGGAGATATTAATAGTATGCTATGAATGAATGAATGGATCATTGGATTATCGTCAAATTCCTGCAGTTGATGGAAGAGTGGAGCTTAGAGACATTGTATCTAATAGAGACTGGACAACCTCGGATGTGTTATTGTGTACAGTACTACAGTTGGTTCTAGATATTCCTAAACATCCGTGAGCAATAATAATGTTATAGGCTACACATTGGAATCTTTGAACTTGTGTACGCCTAATTCTATAGGATCTGGGCTATATTAACACAATGTTCTGTCTGGTTTATAGAACCAATTATTTATAGTGTTGTGAGTGTGTAGGCTTTTTATAAGTTCAGTTGCTATCCTGAAAATGGCTACTTGAAGTTTCCGAAAATTCGAAAATAAAGATGGGCCCAAGTGTTGTTTGTTGTCATTCTCCTGCTGTTGTGTGTACACACACGCACGCACGCACGCACGCACACACACACACACACACACACACACACACACACACACACACACACACACACACACACACACACACACACGGAGAGAGAGAGAGAGGGGGGGGGGGGGGGCGGGGGCGGATTTAACAATACAGACTAGGGTCCACATGTCAGTTCAGACCTGGGGCCACTATTGAGTGTTGCAGGCCACACTGAGGCACTGAGGCACTTACTGACACACCTTGACACTCACCCTAACACGCGGGGCACTCATGGCCTTCTATAGGGAGGATGATGCTTTCTTAGTGTGAGTATTGATGCGCCATATTGTGTACATTCAAGAATATAAATGATGACGCACCCATTTAAATCAGTACCGGTATCGAACGCAAAGGAGACAATACAATGATTTATTATAGCTCAAATTCTTCAGAACTTGGCATTACATTTTTTAAGAATCGAATTGGTGTAACATTATGCATGCTCACTACTGTACTGTATATCCTCGCTATATTGCAAAGTTCCATAAACCGATTATTACTCTTTCTCAAATGTTTAGCATAGCTGCCGATTGCCAATCCAAACAGGATCCAACATAATGCTATGAATATACAGGATGCTGATTTAATGTATCTAGAAGGAGGCGCTAATCAGACTCCGCCTTATAACCCATTTAATGTATCTAGAAGGAGGCGCTAGTCAGACTCCGCCTTATAATCCATTTAATGTACCTAGAAGGAGACGCTAGTCAGACTCCGCCTTATAATCCATTTAATGTACCTAGAAGGAGACGCTAGTCAGACTCCGCCTTATAATCCATTTAATGTATCTAGAAGGAGACGCTAGTCAGACTCCGCCTTATAACCCATTTAATGTATCTAGAAGGAGGCGCTAGTCAGACTCCGCCTTATAACCCATTTAATGTATCTAGAAGGAGGCGCTAGTCAGACTCCGCCTTATAATCCATTTAATGTACCTAGAAGGAGGCGCTAGTCAGACTCCGCCTTATAATCCATTTAATGTACCTAGAAGGAGGCGCTAGTCAGACTCCGCCTTATAATCCATTTAATGTACCTAGAAGGAGACGCTAGTCAGACTCCGCCTTATAATCCATTTAATGTATCTAGAAGGAGACGCTAGTCAGACTCCGCCTTATAACCCATTTAATGTACCTAGAAGGAGGCGCTAGTCAGACTCCGCCTTATAACCCATTTAATGTATCTAGAAGGAGGCGCTAGTCAGACTCCGCCTTATAATCCATTTAATGTACCTAGAAGGAGACGCTAGTCAGATTCCGCCTTATAATCCATTTAATGTATCTAGAAGGAGACGCTAGTCAGACTCCGCCTTATAACCCATTTAATGTACCTAGAAGGAGGCGCTAGTCAGACTCCGCCTTATAACCCATTTAATGTATCTAGAAGGAGGCGCTAGTCAGACTCCGCCTTATAATCCATTTAATGTACCTAGAAGGAGGCGCTAGTCAGACTCCGCCTTATAATCCATTTAATGTACCTAGAAGGAGGCGCTAGTCAGACTCCGCCTTATAATCCATTTAATGTACCTAGAAGGAGACGCTAGTCAGACTCCGCCTTATAATCCATTTAATGTATCTAGAAGGAGACGCTAGTCAGACTCCGCCTTATAACCCATTTAATGTACCTAGAAGGAGGCGCTAGTCAGACTCCGCCTTATAACCCATTTAATGTATCTAGAAGGAGGCGCTAGTCAGACTCCGCCTTATAATCCATTTAGTACTGATGATATTGTCTTGATTTTATTCTGGCTATTATTAGACGACGATATGCAGTTTAGAAAGGCCCTCAAGGCATTATAGGGTTTCAAACTATCTCGATTAACCCTTCTAAACACCATATATCCTTCCTAAGATATACACAATTTCTAAGTATAGCTAAATTTAAATCAGAAAGACGTCGCCTGTACATAAGGGGTTAAGCGTAACCGGGGATCGATTCTGGCTGAGGGTTGGTGCCACTCAAGGGTTACAGAGGTATGCATTACGTCAATAATAAAATAGTCCCACTATTCATGTTCAGCAATAACTGACCCAAACGTTTATAACTCTGGAAGGAAGGAAGGTGCTTGTTGGTTATATAATGTAGGATTTTCACATATTCAATATAGTGGATTCTTGAGTGTTTTATTTTATATTTTTATGACACCTTGAGGAGTAGATATCTTGCTTAAATTGATTAAACTTATCTCGTGGTTTAAGGGTGTTAGTTAAGATATTGTTTAGACATTAAGCACTTTCGTAATGTGTGTATAATTATGTCAATTGCTGGAATACTATTAACAAAAATAACTTGCTGGGTGCTTCATGCTACTAGAGGGCAGGGAATGTAGTCGTTAGTTATGTATACGAGGATGTTTATATATGATTTTGTATATCAGTAAACAATTGTATACAGTTAAGGAAGGAGTATTGGGAGTCAGAGGGGTAATTGAGATATATTTTACCCGTTTCATTCCTACAGAGCCTTTCAAAACTGAGTATAATTAGTCAAATATTAGCTAAAATAAATCTCAGTTAGCATGTATGTTGTTGCTTAAGGGAGCCCGCCTCGCTTCTATTTCTCTCCCTTTCTCTTTGGGTTGTATGCATTCGGCCCCATTCAGCCTACTGTTTTAAGACGTTTACCCCCATCCAGGTGTCAATATTTTCCTGGCAAGCGGTAGCGAGCCAGCATATATATATTGTTGTTTTACAGCAAGCTAAATTTTTACATTTTTCAATAGAAAAATGTCTCCGGCGAAGCCGGATTTCTCCATACTGCTGGCTCGCTATCGCTTACCAGGAAAAAATCGACACCTGGATGGGGATAAACGTCTTAAAACAGTTGCCTGAATGGGGCCAAATGGATAGAAGTCAGAGAAAAGGAGAACAAGATAAAAAAAAGCAGGGGACCCCCCTTAAGGGTTCTCCTTTTGGGTAGCGTCCCGCAATGTCAGGTTTGGGAGTGTCTATGCTCAATTGCTCATTGTATAGTTGCTTGCTTTTATTCAAGTATCAGTCCCAGGTCCCCCCCCCCCCCTGGGTTGACAAGGACTGACTGTCGAGTAACGTCATTTATGGATCTTATACCAGGGCTTTCCATTGTTTACCCAATTTATGAACCTGATTGAGGCCACCTTAGAGTTCAGCAGTATTCTGTCTTTTATCCATAGGCATTCTCCGCATTAGGCCTATATCCCCTACCGTAAAACTGTTCTTGATTTCTATGTATTTTCTAGAATTACATGATAGAAAAAATAGGCTGAATAATGCATGTATAGGTAGATTATATTTATGTTTACCTCTGCATTATTAATAAGACGGAATCATAATATCTAGTAGTAGAGATTATCCTTGTTCCTTGTTCAGTTAGTAAGGTGACAGTTTGGAGCGAGTAAACAGTCTAATGACCTTAGTAAATCACCACTAACACCCTCCTATATAATGGACTGTGTGTGTGTGTGTGTGTGTGTGTGTGTGTGTAGGTTTGTGTGTATCTAGGTGTGTGTGTGAAGGAGGATGTGTGTGTGTGTGTGTCTAGGTGGGTGTGTTATGAGTGTGCGTGTGTGTGTCTAGGTGGGTGTGTTATGGGTGTGCGTGTGTGTCTAGGTGGGTGTGTTATGGGTGTGCGTGTGTGTTATGTGTGTGTGTGTATGTGTGAAGGAAGGTAGGTAGGGCAAGGGGTTAATTAAGCTAACATAATGGGCCTCAAGGCTTAGTTGTGTTGTGGTTTGGCTGTTCTGTGTCTTAGAGAGCCTTTAGTTTTGTTAGTGTTGTGTTGGTTCTGTGTTCATATTGGTGAGGGTGTTGGAGATTGGTGAGTGTGTGGAAGATTGGTAAGTGTGTGTGAGAGATTGGTGAGTGTGTGGGAGATTGGTTAGTGTGTTGGGTTGTGGGATTGGTGAGTGTGGGAGATTGGTTTTACGTCCATATTGGTGAGTGTGTTGGGTTGGGGGATTGGTGAGTCTGGGAGATTGGTTTGTGTGTGGGAGATTGGTGAGTGTGTTGGGTTGGGTGATTGGTGAGTGTGTTGGGTTGGGGGATTGGTGAGTGTGGGAGATTGGTTTTACGTCCATATTGGTGAGTGTGTTGGGTTGGGTGAGTGCGGGAGATTACGTCGAATGTGTTGTGAGTGCTGACGATTTGTAAATAGCGACACTCTTGGCTGAGCTGCCGTGTTGAAATTGTTTGGGATTAATGTAGGTTGGAAAAGTGTTTTGTTGATGTTTTTTTTGTTTTTTTGTTTTTTAGGGTGTTTATTTTAGGATTTTTGTTTTATTTGTTTAAAGGATGAGTGTAATGTGTGTTAGTTTGAATATGTGCTTTCCTACATACATTGAATTAATATGTCGCGATGTGGGCAATGTCTATGTGCCGCTTATTGTATGTAGCACGTGTAAAGTATGTTATAAATGATCTCAAAAGTTTGCCAGAAAAAAGGTACGGATCCAAATGTGTAGAGAGTTGCCGATAACAGTGGTTGGAAGAATCGTGGGGTTTATACCGTGATGTAGGCTACACCATAACGTACCGTACCGTACTACATGTAACATAGACAACCCAAACAACATACAAAACAGAGGTAGTATAGAATTGACTTAAGGGGAGGTTTTTAGTTTGTTCCCTAGACCTCCATCAAGCTTAAAATTACACCCCCAAGACCCCCTTTCAAGATAAATTTGTAAATTTTTCGGTAGAAAAATGTCCCGGCCGAAGGCCGGACCCTCTTAAATTACAGGCTCGCTATCGCTCGCCAGGAAAAAATCGACACCTAAATGGCACGAAAGATCTTAAAATTGACAGAAATGGGGCGAAAGTTCTTAAAATTGCCTAACTAATGGGGCGAATGTCTAAAAATCTAAAAAGCAATGGGGCTAAATATGAGGGAGAAAGGGGTCAAGAAAAAAGTCCCTCAAGTGGATATCTCCCCTAAAACTGGTATCGACAACTAGAATTTTGGTACACTCAACCCCACAAGTTAGGTCCTAAGTTTTCAAAGCTATCCCGAAAAGCATCGAATTTTCTCATTATTTTGTTTAGCTAATAATTACATTTTGGAGATTAACCCCTTCATTACCGGTGACGTCTTCTTTATATGATTTTAGCTGTTTGTAGACGAGTTTATTCGGCTTAGGACGGTAGTGTGGCAATTATGAGGCTACAGACTATCGGAATTAACCCCTTTTACTACCGCAGATCCTTCCTAAGCTGCCTAAAATCGTCTAAATATAGCTGATAAAATACAACATGCATCCCCGGTAGTGAAAGGGTTAATTGTGCAACTCAAGATTCCATAATGGGGCCGGATATATTTCGTTGACTGTATGTAGGCTACAGTCGACTCGTTTAGCCTAATTCGCAGAGTCTTGGAATATTATTTAGGCTTATTAGCAGCTTCAAAGTTGATGTATGTAATAAATTTGTAATCTATAAAATGGAAAACGGATGAATCAAGTGTTATATAAGCGATCCGGTTTCCTACTGCAATCTGACAAACTTTAATGGCAGAACTATAATTTCTGAGATGCTGCGGATTAAACGAGTTGAGTGTACATTTCCTAGGTGAGAACATTTTGTTAACCGATTATCACAGAAGCTACCAGTTGTGAGATGCAGATACAAGTGTGGGGGAATACATCGCTCGTGTAAATCCGGCCTAAGTTGGGGTTTGCAGTGTTTTGCTTATTCTATATTGATCATGAAGATGTATTGCAAATGGGTTTTCTTGCAGGGGCGGGGGGATTTGTTGGACATGGGATTTATCGTTGGGGATATTTGTTATAAGTGGGGTTTTTGCAAGTAAGATTTATTGCAACGGATTAATGTTGACTGGCTTTATTGTAGATGGAATATATTTAAGTTGGAATTTGTTTGAAGTGGGATATTTAGAATGATTATTTATTGTAAGTGATAATCAATTTATTTGGGAGGTACTATAACTGGGATTGATTGTTTGTGGGACTAATATTAAAATGGATTAATTGTAAATTGAATGAATATTGATTATCGGTGTGATTTGATGCAAATGGGATATTTGCAAGATAATATTTAATGAAGGTGTCATTTACTGTAGATGAATGTATTGCAATTGGGATTTATTGCAAGTGGAACTATTCCAGGAGAGACGTATTAAAAGTCGAATTGGAAGGTGGGAATTATTGCAATCTGGATTTATTGAAGGTGGGATTTTTCCAAGTGGGATTGATTTCTGGGCTGATATATGGAAAGCAAGATTTACTTCATATCTTATCAGTAAATGATTTGATCTAGTTTTGGAAGGAGTTTTATAAATCAGATTAGTAATTGATATACACTTTACTTCTTTTATTCTTTGAAGGCCTTCCAAAGCTGAATAAAATCATCTAATGATACCTTGTGATCGTATACAAAAGGTGTCCGTATACTGAAAGGGTTAATTATTACGGAATACAAGGAGAAGAGCGTCATTATATAATCTATAAAGATACTCCAGGTGTAATTTATTACAAGTGAACGAACGTCGATAGCTGTTTGATTTGTAAATGAGACTCCCTGCACGTTTTAAAAGACACGGGCGAACTTGTGTGACGGGTGGAGCCTGTGTTGAAAATTGAAACTATTGCAGATGGAGATTAAGGGAGGATGGTCGTATTTATTTATTTACTTATTTATTATTTGAGTTTCCTCCCTAGACCTCCCATCAAGCTTAAAAAAACATCCCCTAGACCCCCTTTCAAGATACATTTGTACAGTACATTCTTCGGTAGGAAAATGTATCGGCCGAAGGCCGGTTCCTCCTAAAACTATAGGCTCGCTTTCGCTCGAGCTAGGAAAATATTGACACCTAAATGGCACGAAATGTCCTAATATTGACAAAGAAATGGGGTGAAAGGTCTTATAATCGCCAAGCTAATTGAACGAACGTCTTAAAATCGCAAATTGTATGGGGCTAAACACTAGTGAGAAAGGGGGCCAGAACAATCGACCAACTCCCCTTAATGTAGATATTTTACATTTCTTTAAATGAGATACAAATTAAATATTGCAATGGAAGATGATATATCCTTTTTAAATATGTAACATGTTGCAAGTGAAGGCCACGGAGGGTATTGACTTCACTCTCTATTATTCATGACGGACCCACGCGATGGGATGCGTCAATGTAGATCATTTAGAGCACAGTAAAGAGGTTATTGTCATTTTGCCGTTAAGTCACTTCGCTTTGACACTTCATCCAGAGTCAAATCAAACCGAACCCGATGAGATCTACAGCACCCCTTATCTGCTATCTACACTTTCCCAGCCATATGGTCCTAGTGTACTGTCTGATGGCGTAATGGGATTCGTAATGTAATGTAAGATAATCTTCCATCGTGGGTAATACCACTTGATTTTAACCCTTTCACGCTTATGACGCGATTTTGAGCCTATTAGGGATACTTTAATGCCTTTGTTACCATCAGGGGTATTTAGAAACCTTAAGTTTAGTTAGGGCCTACTTCAACCTGTGCAGTTGTCTTTGAGTTAGCTGTGGGCAGAAAACTAATGTTGGAGAGGTAAATATAAGAGTGAGAGAACTCTTATTTCTTATTGCTAATCTGGCAACCTCTGCGTCATAAAAGCGTGAAAGAGTTAAACATAAGGACGTGGGTGGAACATGTGGATACGGCAAGGGACTGAAGTTCACGCAGAGAGGCTCCAGTCCTGACGTAATTCTTGACTTACAGTGGCTTAATAATCCAATAGGGTTGATAGCCTCTGAAGTCCTATTTTATCTAACTATGTGGATACCTCAGTCTACTGGGTAATGGGTATGAGCCTTCTCAAAGTGATCTTATGCAGTCTGTATGTTGATATCCAGAATTAAGTGAAAACATACATGGCTTATCAGATTAAGATCAGCAGAAATACGTTTTGAAACTGATTTATCTATCAGTCATTCTTATAGACTGAATATAATCGTTTGTTTCTAGCCTTAGGAAACTTTGAGAACGTTGCCTAATGGTTAAGTCCAATGTCCTCATACACAGTGTAGAATAGCTGTGTGTGTGTGTGTGTGTGTGTGTGTGTGTGTGTGTATGTGTATGTGTGTGTGTGTGTGTGTGTGTGTGTGTTTGTGTGTGTTGTGTGTGTGTGGGTGTGGTGATCTGTGGTGGTTTGGTGTGTGGGTGTGGTGGGCTGTGTGTGTGTGTGTGTGTGTGTGTGTGTGTGGCACTCAGCCATTCGATGAATGGCACTCAGCTTAAGAATGTAAACAGAGAAACTGATCTGGGAGCAGTAAACAATATCCCGAGTAACCTAAAACCGAGTCCAACAAATGTTCAGGAAGTTGTTAAGAAGGCAAACAAAATACATTGCCTTATTATAGGCAGGGTCATTTGAGCACTAAAAATCCAAAGAAGTTATCCTAACCCTTTACAATTCCTTAGTCCGACCCTCTTTCTGGAGGGGAAAATGACACTGAAGGAAGCGTTCAGATCCTGGTGATCCCTTATTGTAGCCCAAAAAGATATAACACAAGCTAGAACGAGTTCAACGTAGAGTAGAGTTACCAAAATGATTACCTAGCCTAAAGCAACAAAACCATACGAAGAGCGTCTTTAGAGAATTGAAATCCTATTTTCCTTTAAACCAGCGCAGAGTAAGAGGCGGACTTAATTAAACGTGTTCAAAATCCATAAAAGGCATCGACAATATGAACTGTAGTAAGTACTTCACTATCGACCAATCTAATTACACGCGGGTGAAACGGTTGCAAAATTAATTGGTAAATCTTTTAACTCGCACGAATCTAAGAATTTCCTTCTTCAATCGAGGGTTGTGTCAACTTGTGTCGAATGGGCATACCCGAGACAGTTATAGACCTGACCGCACCGTTGATCCATTTAAATTCGCGCCCTAGACAATATATCTCGCATCAAACCCGCGACTGACTGAGGTTTGTAAATGAATAACTTTATCCTCCCCTCAGTTAACTAACCCAGTATGTCCCCTACTAACTTCCTAGTCCTGGCCACGTTAGTGGCAGGGCAGTAGTTCCATTTCCAATGTTCCCTTACCCCACTCTATAAACCACTGTTTGGACACTTGATCCTCAGTGTTTTGGAGGACAAGGCAGCCTAGAAGGGTCACTAGATC
>CM064577.1:17466381-17917308 GCA_032716605.1 Paralithodes platypus | reverse complement strand
TATCGAGTGATATATACAAACATGTTCCTACACTTACCCACCCTATTCAACATCTGACTGACATTAATACAGCACGGAGCGAGCCAAACGTAATGACAGCTGGGACATGACTTATTAGCGCCACCGTACACGACAAAGTACAACAAAGCCAACAACTGTAGATAATAATAATAATAATAGGCTGGTACTGTATTGT
Organism: Paralithodes platypus; assembly: GCA_032716605.1. Classification (NCBI taxonomy): domain Eukaryota; kingdom Metazoa; phylum Arthropoda; class Malacostraca; order Decapoda; family Lithodidae; genus Paralithodes; species Paralithodes platypus. Next base: position 17,917,112 of record CM064577.1, on the reverse strand, counting down.
ACGAGCGCCAATTCTCAAAGATGATTCACGAGCGCTCGCATTAACTTAAAATTTTCAAACAAAAAATATGTTTATAGTCATCAGTACAGTAACTCTATGATCCGCAGTATCATAAGCCTTCAGAAATAAGTGCGACTTCACTGGTTTATTAAAAGCATCGACACAAGTCAACTGCTTAAGTAACTGGAAGTTGATTGAATAGATGCAATTGATGGAACATACATTATGATAAACTAAGCAACCAAAAACAAAACGATTTTGAATAATTATACAGTACAGTACTTACATTTCTTAAAAGCAGTAGAGGCCGGGACCAGGCAGCCATACCACCACGGCAACAGCCAACGGATTCTTGCTACATCACTTGACCTGAAAAGAAAAGAAAATATATGTAACAACTTGCATTTTATTCCTAAAGTTAGTCAGTAGCCAATTTTAATATCATCCAAAACTGGGACAACACAATATAAAGACAAAAACAACTAATCAAAGTCAATACAGTATGTGGAACAAAATATTTAGCAAAAACAAATATGAAACATAATACACAAACAGAAATTCCTCACTTAACCCCTTCACCGCCATTATTATTTTCATCGTATTCTCGATTTATGTATGTACACTCGGTCAAAAAAGTATCTGCACCCCTACGCTGATCATCAGGTGTGTACAACTCGATAGGGTTGGTACCTCTGCCTGCAACTATATCCATGTGTCAGAGATGATCGGATATACTTGCAGGCAGAGGTACCAACCCTATCGAGCTGTACACACCTAATGATCAGCGTAGGGGTGCAGATACTTTTTGTACCGAGTGTACATACATAAATCCAGAATACAATGAAAATAACAATGGCGGTGAAGGGGTCAAGTGAGGAATTTTGAAGCAGAGAATTTCGTTCACTAATTTATGAAGTGTAATCATTAAAAACATTAAACCATGATAATAAATACTGGAAATGCTATAGTGTATTCGTTAAAAGTACGCCAAACCTCTACACCTGATCACGTTCTAAGGAAAGAAATTTGAGCTATGCAGCGTTGGGAACTTCTCACCGAGGCACTATGCACTCCATGTCATAGCGCCTCGGTGAGAAGTTCCCAACGCTGCATAGGTCAATTTTTCTTGGGAGATCTCCTTAGAACGTGATCAGGTCTAGAGGTGCGGAAAAACTCTAGTCATATTAAAAACCCCGAGAACCAGCAAATAATGTTACAGGAACATTATTTGCCGTTTCTCTTGGTTTTTAATACGATAAGAGTTTTTCCGTACATTTTGGTAGCATGCCCAGTAGCCTTCTTTGCAGTTGTCACATTTCTCGGAGGTTTCTTCTCTCATTTTGTGTTTTTTTACTACAGTACTGTGTCCCCTGTTGTGATCCTCACAGCATACCCTGCATCGTGTGGTATTTGTAGTGCTTCTATGATAGTCAGACATTTGGACTTTATAACATCCTAACCCATTCTGTAATCTCTAGGTCTATAATTATATTCTATCTATATTTAGAAACAATTTTGAAGTTTAAAAAGGATCTGTTATACTATAAATACTTTTAAGTAGATACTATCAAGCTTCTTAATTGCTGGAGGAACTTTTTGAACTAATTAAAAGTGTCTATTAGTAGCGACAGTCAACAAATACATGTGGCACTCCAAGGACTCGAACCTAGGATGCTCACACAAAAATTCCGCGCATTTATGCATTACGCTATCAACACAGAAGTGAGAAATTCCAAAGGATGTCTAGGTCAATTTTGGTTGGGAGTCTTGCTTGACTGTCGGCGTCCTCTAGAAGGCAACAAATATTAGAACATAGCTAAGCCGGCACTAGAGCCAGCCCTATTACCTATCCCCTATGCAACCACTGAGGCGTCCTATACAGCTAAACCCATACGGTACCGGCAACATATTTTTCATTCGATTTCAGCTTAGACGATTTTGTGAAGCTTAGGAAGCTTAGGAAAGATATATATGGTAGCTTAAAGGATTAATTGAGACTATTTAAATCAAGTCATGCCATACATACATACATACATAAAATTTTAAGACTGAGTGTTCCACACATAAGTGCAGTTTCAGTCTCTTGTCCTAATGGCGGCGTTGCAGGCAACCCTGTTAAGGGCTGCTTCACTTGTCAAATTCTTGGATTTGAGATCGGCACGTATAGCCAATTGAGAAAAAACTCATACAATCCACTCGGGATTCGAACCCTGGATCTTGCGATTAATTGAGTGTCTGTAGCATTTTAATGGGTAGACATCCTTCCCAAGCTCAACAAAATCGTCCAATACATTATATTCTGCCAAAATCGTCTAATACCTTCCAGAATATCAAGAAAAGTACATCACCGGTACACAGAGGGTTAAATGGAAGTGGTCCCTGTCAGCTATCTAATACCTCGCAGTGGCAAGGGTGCACCAGTCGGGGTCGTATCCAATCTCACCGCTCTAGCCGTATCTCAAGGACCCTCGGAGGTTTCAAGGAGCCATCGTTGACATGGTCATCTGCCACGATTTCCCTTTCCACCAGTGCGAAGAGAAGAAGAATAAGACACAGGGAGAGAGAAAGGGGTGGTGTAAAAAAGGCTTATCTCGTCGGAATAAATGGATCTTCCGCAACCTGATAAGTCAAGCCTCTACCCGCACAGGTCGTAGGGAAGGCCCAAATATCCCAGCCAGTCACCACTCGGTTAGTAACACATTATAAAAATACCCGAAGGCAGGTTAGTCAATATATATAAATTAGTAACACATAACAATACCCGAAGGCAGGTTAGTCAATATACCGGTATATATAAACTCAATCAAACATAATCATTTCTAATAATAATATAATTTAAAATGTAAAACTTGCAAACTAAACAAACCAAAACTTGGACAAAGACAATATAAAGGCAAGAGAACTTATAAAAATCGCAATGTGGAAAGAACGTTTAAGCAAAATAACATTTAGAAATAAAAGAACACAATCCACCACATAGGGTGTACATTATTACTACATGAGCAAGTTATTCTAGTAAATTGTGACTTGCAAAATAAACAAACCAAAACTGGGACTAAGACAATATAAAGGCAAAAGAACTAATCAAAATTGCTATGTGGAAACAACACCTTAGCAAAATAAAATAATGAAATTTTTTCATCTTCTAAACTCAATTAATGAAATCGACAAATACACGTGGTACTCCAAGGACTCGAACCTAAGATACTCACACCCACATTCAGAGCACTAACTATTACGTTATCAAGACAGTTAAATAAAAGAACACAATTGTAAAACACAATTTGTCAAACTTTCAAACTGTCAAAATATGATACTGCTATGTGTCTGCATCATATTATGGACAACTTATCATAATTCAAATGTTAAACTTGCAAAATAAACAAATAAAAACTGGGACCAGACAATGTAAATACAAAAGAACCAATCAAAATCGCTATGTGGAATTATAATGTAAAACTTGCAAAATAAACAAACCAAAACTCGGACAAACACAGTAAAAAGACAAACTGATCAAAATCGCTGTGGAAACAATGCTTAAGCAAAATAATAATTATTTATAAATACAAGAACACAATCCAGCACATAGGGTGGACATTACTACATGAGCAATGAGCAAGTTAATCAAAACATAAAACTTGAAATCGATCAAAAGTTAATGTTCAAATTAATATAAAGAACTCTTAAAATAAAAACTATCGAAACGACATCACACTAAACAAAATCTACCGGTATGTGGAAAAATGCTTTAGCAAAATAAAATCATGAAAGAAAATAATAAACTAGTTCGCTACAATATCTTGCTAATAGTCGAGTAATCAGGATGTCGGAATACCAAATTAAAATCAGCTTGAAAAAGACCTTGTATAACTCGTGAAATAGTGGAGTATTCAGGATGGCGAGTTACCAATGTACAGTCGCGCTAATAAGTCATGTCCCAGCTGTCATTACGTTTTGCTTGCTCTGTGCTGTGTTAATGTCTGTCTGATGTTGAATAAGGTGGTTAGGTGTAGGAACATGTTTGTATATTTCACTCTATACGAAGAAAGGAAGCTTAGATATTGCCGATACCAATTATTGATCAAAACATACTTGGTGCCGAGACATCACTTATTAGCGCGACTGTACCATCAACGGGAACAATTCATATTTGTTTTCACCAACCCACCAATAAATTTACAAATAAACTTAAAGTAATGAAATCAATGAAAGTAATGAATACATGTGCTACTCCAAGGACTCCACCCTAGGGTACTCGCACCAAAATTCCGAGCACTAAGCATTACGCTATCAAATTCAATTGTAAAACTTGCAAAATAAACAAACCAAAACTGGGGCGACACAAGAAAAAAGCAAAGGAACTAATCAAAATCGCTAAGTGGAAATAATGCTCAATAAAATAAAATAATGAAATCTCATGAGCAAGTTAATCTGGTTCCGAAGCAAATTAATCGCACACATAACAACGCACTATCGTCACGTTCAGACAAGCCCCATTAGTGCTGGTTGTAATTACTCTAGTTTTGTCCTATTACTAACCAGGCCCTGTCTCGAGTCAGTCACCCACAGCTATGGGGTCTGTGCCTCATTATATACTGTACTGTACTGTACATACATTTAAAGTACTGTATTTAAAATCAATATTAAATAAACAATAATATTTTACATTATAAATACATACATAATAACCAATCTAATAATTTATATTTTTTCACCAACCAACTTCACTTCTAAACTCAATTAATGAAATCAACAAATACATGTGGCACTCCAAGGACTCGAACCTAGGATGCTCACACCGAAATTCCGCGCATTTATGCATTACGCTATTAAGACAGTTAAAAAAATATCGAAACGATAACACACTAAACAAAATCTATATGTGGACAAATTAATTTACATTTATCGGAAATTAAACTTTCAAAATAAATACAGTACTGTACAGTCGGATACCATATTCTCTATACCCCACTCATAACAATTTGTGGATCCATATGTTAGTCTTTATGCAATTTTATAATTACATTGATTCTCAGGCCAGGCTACAGGATACAATAACATTTGATGAGCTGAGGAGACATTTAGGTATAAAGAGTATTAGCGAGGTGATGCGTACAAGTTGTTGTTGTTGTTGTTCCCCAAGCTGCCTGGCCGAACAGCCCCAAGGCCCCGAGTAAGGCCATAACCGAGCGCCCCCACAGAACCCTCCCTGCCGACCACAATAATGCCTGGGTGACCGAAGCCACTCCATGGCGGGGAGCTGAGGAGGGTGCGGAAACACCCGGGAAATCAAAGCCCCACCCAGGGCCCTGTGCCCCTCAGCAATTATGAAGAGAAAGATGAAGGGCAAAGGAAAAATGTGACGCTTTGGCTTCCAATCTTGGTAGATTGGGAGGTCAATCCACGGAAGAGACGCCGTCACTTGAGATCTAGAAAATATATAAGTAAAAGGAACAGTCACAGTAAGCTATGGGTATGGCAGAGATCGCGCAGTTCTCATTCTGATAGACCAGCCCATCACCAAATGACAAGTGAAGTAGCCCTTAACAGGGTTGCCTGCAACGCCGCCATTAGGACAAGAGACTGAAACTGCACGTATGTGTGGAACACTCAGTCTTAAAATGTTATGTATGTATGTATGTTCTCAATAAATTAGACTGGCGATGGGCTGGTCTATCAGAGTGAGACCTGAGTGATCTCTGCCATACCCATAGCTTACTCTGACTGTTCCTTTTCCTTATATATTTTCTAGATCTCAAGTGACGGCGTCTCTTCCGTGGATTGACCTCCCAATCTACCACTGAAGCTAAAGCGTCACATTATTCCTTTGCCCCTCAACTTTCTCTTCATAATTGCTGAGGGGCACAGGGCCCTGGGTAGGGCTTTGGTTTCCCGGGCGTTTACGCACCCTCTCCGCTCCCCGCCATGGAGTGGCTTCGGTCACCCAGGCTTTATTGTGGTCGGCAGGGAGGGTTCTGTGGGGGCGCTCGTTTATGGCCTTGGCCTTACTCGGGGCCTTGGGGCTGTTCGGCCAGGCAGCTTGGGGAATACCAACAACAACAACAACAACATCAATAAATTAGAATGTAAAACTTGCAAAATAAACAAACCAAAACGACGACAAAGACAATATAAAGGCAAAAGAACTAATTACAATCGCTATGTGGAAACAACGCTTTAGCAAAATAAAATATTTAAATAAACAGTTTTGTACTTGATGTATAGAACATTATATTCGGAAATTTTGTTTCCACAGATATACTTATAAAATTTGAAATAGGTGAACTCCATGAATGTTTTACCCCTTCTGTATCGGCGACGCAATTTAAGTTTTATTGAAGCTATTATAATGTAAAACTTGCAAAATAAACAAACCAAAACTTTGACAAACACAGTAAAAAGACAAAACAACTAATCAAAATCGCTATGTGGAAACAACGCTTAAGTAAAATAATTATTTATAAATAAAAGAACACAATCCACCACATAGGGTGTACATCACTACATGCACAAGTTAATCTGTTTCCCAAGCAAACTAATCGCACATATAATAACGCACTATCGTCATATTTCAGAGTGGGCTACACACTACATGGTATCCGAGTGTACAGTTTACCGCACTTATAGCGCGTACAAGCCAGAGAAGAAAAATATTGGCTGGCAACTGTCTAAGAAACTCCCTCCCCCTTTCACACTCATTTCTCCAAGTAATCGCTGGTTCGAATATGAACCGAGACGCGCTCTCTCTCTCTCTAAGTGTGCTTACGTGCACACACACACACAATGTATAATATTTCTACAACTATAGATTTCTCCCTCTCCCTGTCTCTCTGTATTAATTTATATATATATCTATCTATCTATAGATATATAGTATGTGTGTGTGTTATTATGATTAACCTTTTTTTGCTATGAATAAAATATAGGGCAACTATAAGCAACTGATAGGTTATATTTGCAAGCATTAAGCTTACATATAAAAATCATATTGTGAAATGATTTGATAGGTCTGTTACATTATAGGCTATTTAAGACTGTAATGGGTTACTATTAATATGATAATATAATACACACTAGTAACTAATTTACTTGGTCACATTACCATCATTTAATTGCCAACAAGGTTCGGAATCGCAGTGCAAAATCCATTACATACCTACTCGTTTTGCCCCTTTACAAAACAAGAAGCTGTGCGCGGGTGAAGAAACCACAGTGACGGTTGAGCACACCTAACTTCTGGGAAGCTGTTTTAGCAAGAATGATATGATATTTTATTTATTTCTACTAGTAATACTATTATTGATAAAAATAATATTTAGGAGAGCATGTCATAAGTGAAAGGAGCCCGTACTGATCATCAAAGGGATACTACAATCATATCCTAGGATACAGCTAACACAGTGTTTTTATTTTAATTAATTCAGTTACTTATTAATCGACTATGTCAGATGGAATATGCAGGTTGAATATATTTATCTTTCAGCTCTTGTTATAGCTAGGCAAGAGGAACTCATAAATAATAGTAAATTGGTTTAGTATGTGCTATGTAATATTATTTTTATTAATCTCACCACCACACCCCCAATGAAATTAATTAAAGTATATATGATCCACCGGGATTCGAACCCGGGTTATCACATACATATTTGTTTTTAAATAATGTCTGTCACATAGGGGAATTAAAACTATTAACATAAACCATGCATAGGATTCATCTTATCATGTAGGAGTATGAGCCCTTTGCTCATATTATTGATAATGTAAAGAAATCACAGGATTTTCGGTGAATATTATTTCTAGACTTTACCAAAGTTGGGAGTAATTACTACAGTATCTTAGAGTAATACAGTATATAAAACACATTACAAAGTGATGTAAAACTACATATTTTTCATTGGACTATATTCAGTAACCTGTCCATCCTCCCTCCATTATTCTGACGGTCAGTAGTCGTTCGCTCATGTTCCCGGCTAATCCTTATATAAGGGTTGTCGTATCAAGTAATGTGAGTGAACAAGAAGATAGATACGGTATCAGTAATAGAGCATACGTAACTGATAGCATGGTGAGACAGTTCTCTTCTTTAGATTGTAAGAGGTAATATTAACATTACCTTTCCTGTATATTACAGAAGAGTACTCAAGAGAGGTTATAAGCATATATGCACCTATTTTTGCTGGCAAGACGCTTTCCAAACCCCACCCCACCTGAAAACAAATCTAACAAGGGCAAACCGAGAGAGAGAGGAAGGGGGTGGGAGAGGTGATTTCTCGTTTCCCACATTCAAAACGAAACAGTGAGTCCTTTTGGTCGAGTTAGGATGGCAGGGACTGTAGTGGGCGGGTGTATTTTGGAAAGTTTCCAGCAATAATTTTCTCCGCATTTTTTGTACGCGCTATAAGTGCGGTAGACTGTACATACATACATGGCATTGTTTAGCATCGTTTTCTATGACATATTAGAGCATCCTGAGTTCGAATCCCAGGACTGCCACATGTGTTTGTTAATTTCAATAATCGAGTTTAGGAGTAAAGTTGGTTACTGGAGAGAACATAATAATATATGATACCAGCTCAGACAGGCTTGCTTTTTCGCAGTTGGAGTGTAATTATGTAAAACTTGAAGATTTTTTTTTTTTTTTTTTTTTTTTTTACAGGAACCGGATAATATACAGTATAGACCAACAAACTATAATAACTCAAATTCACTATGTCGAAACAACGCATCGTACAATATAAAAAAAAATAAAATAAAGAAATGAAAATATAAAACTTGAAAACAAACTCAAAAGTTACTGATCAAATCAATATAACGAACTCATCAAAATAAAAAGTATTGAAACGACAACAAAATCTATATGTGGACAAATACATTTACATTTATCGGATATTAAACTTTGAAAACAACAAACTTATAATATCAATAATATCCACCAACCAACTTCACCTCCAAACTCAATCAATGAAATCAACAAATACATGTGGCACTCCAAGGACTCGAACCTAGGATACTCACATCTAAATTCCGCGCAAAAATGCACTACGCTATCAAAACAGTTAAAGAAATATGCACAAGCCTACGATTTATTATGCAGTTTCGAATCCTGCATATCATACGATAACACAAAACTATAAAAAAAATCCCAATGCCTCAGCAAAACTCAACAAGTCACAGTAAAAATAAAGATGATGACAAACCGGAGCAATTTTGTTTAAAGACTCAATTAAAATGTAAAACTTGCAAACTAAACAAACCAAAATTGGGACAAGGACAATATAAAGTCAAATTAAATTATCAAAATCGCTATGTGGAAACAACGCTTACTAAAATGAAAATTATTAAATAAAAGAACACAATCCACCACATAGGGTGTACATCACTACATGAGCAAGTTAATCTGTTTCCCAAGCAAATTTAATATGAGAAGGAATAATGTAAAACTTGCAAAATAAACAAACCAGAACTGGGACGACACAAGATAAACGCAAAGGAACTAATCAAAATCGCTATGTGGAAATAACGCTTAATAAACACACCATGACCCAAAAAGAGCAACAGATCTCCTTCAACCCTATCTCAACACACTACATGGCTGGTGCACTACAAACAGACTTACTGTAATCTAGCCCCAGCCAAATCCACCGCAACCCTGCTCACAAGCTGGACAGAACACGAATACATCCCTAAACTCACCATAAACAACACACCCCTAACACATACACACACACCCAAAATCCTAGGAGTAACATATGATACTCATATGACATTCAAACAGCACACCACAAACATTAAACAGAAACTGACACCCAGACTTAACGCCCTCAGGTCACTTGCTCACACAAAATTTGGACACAACAAAGAAACTACCACCACAGTATATAAACAATATATAAGATCAGTGATGGAATACGCAAGCCCAGCCTGGGCTTCTAACCTAGCTGAAACACATCATAAGACCTTACAGACTATTCAAAACAAAGCCCTGAAGATCATTACAGGCTGCACAGCTACTGCACCCACAGATCACCTACATCAAGAAACCAAAATCCTCAAAGTCAAAGACCATCTGGACATGAGAGGCACTCAATTCCTGGCAGCAGCCTCCACGAACCAAGACCACCCACTAAACTACATGGCAACACACCCACAGACACCAAGAAATATCAAAACAACACCCAGCACACAGTATCACACACAATTACTGTCCTCTCTCTCTCCCTGCTCACCCCAAACCAACTTCCAGAAGCACATCCATACTCATATCTCTCGCCGATCCATCCACTCACTCACAGACAACACGCAGCTGCAAGCACAACCTCCCGAAATCCATCCTTCCGAATCTTCCCTTCCTCGCGAGGACAGAGTCCACCTGGCCAGGCTGAGATGCGGACACCATCCAGCTCTCCTGAGCTATCAGAAGAGACTGGATGACTCCGTTGTCGACGCCTGCCCGGGATGTAACACAGCACCCCATACCATTAAACACATCATAGAAGACTGCATTTCACACAACCACTTACGCCAACAACACAATCTACACTCAATGAGAGCTCTGTGGGAAAGCCCGATCGTGGCCATGGCCTTCCTCAGGGACTCGGGGCTGTTCGGCCAGGCAGCTTAGGGAACAACAACAACAACAACAACAACAACAACAACAACAACAACGCTTAATAAAATCAAATTTGAAATAAAAGAACACAATCCACCACAGTGTACAGTAGAGTCACGCATTTCGATCCCACAATTACGCATCCCACGGTACTATCCAATGGCTACCTGAATTCTCATCCCACGAAAAACCACATGATTCCCACGGATGCAGAGGTATTGGAAGCTCTACAGGACGCCGAACTTGATGCCATGGACGATGATTTCACGGGCTTTGGCGGCGACGGTGGGGTGACGGAGAACGAGAGTGGGGCCACGGAGGGTGGTAACTAACATCCGCCTCCCGTCTATCACCACATCCATCACAATAAGCACCTCATCAACTTTTCTAAGTTTTTTGTTTGTGTTTTACTTACCTTTCTTTTCATAGCAGCTTGAAAGCCTGTAAGCTTGTTTTGAAAGGCGTCCGTCCGACGCATGTAAACAACAGCCAGTAAGGCGTCGCTTGTTCGTGTGTGGCTGTGTTATTGTTAAGTAGTGAAAAGTAGCGAAAAGTGGCTGACATTGCCACAAAGTTCTCTCCACGGAAATCATCATCACAACTGAATCAGTTGACTTAGAGAGCTCTACTCAACGCCATTCTACAGGTACGAAACACATCTACGCTTGGGGATGCGCGGGAATGCGGAAGCAGTCAAAATAGCAAAGATACGGTAGCCTAGGCGAGATGTTTTTTCGGCCAAATCCCCCAGGTTTTGGGGATATACCGGTATTATAGAATGCGTAGCCGAGGCTGGAGGGTTAAAGCAACTTACTTTGGATTATTGGCATGTAAAGTGATGGTCAATAGTCGCCCGACGATAGCCTCCAGTACTTTTGTAATTTCCCCATTACTTTAATACTCTGCATCCCACGAATTCCGGTCCCACGGTAATATTTCGGTACCAATAAATCGTAGGATGCGAGATTCTACTGTACATTACTACATGAGCAAGTTAATCTGTTTCCCAAGCAAACCAATCGCACACATAACAACGCACTATAGTCACGTTCAAGGAATTAGTCAATTTGGGAAGTCAGGGATGTTCTGGTAAATAACTAATCAAAATCGCTATCACAATCCACCACAAAGGGTGTACATTACTACATGAGCATGTCTGGTTAATCTGCTCTACATAACTAACTAACTACATGAGCAAGTTAATCTGTTTCCACGGGCTGTGCTATGGGCGTTAGCGCGTATGGTTGCTGATAGAAGGGTCTGCACTTCTATCCCACACCGTGTCATTGGTAGACAGCAAGAGCTTGGGCAGCTCGGTCTAACGATTCATGGTAAATATCCAATTTAACTCCCTGTAACAAGTCAGCCACCCCAAGCTATGAGGTATGTGCCTGAGAATATACATATACAAATAGTACATACAACAAGGGACTCTTACTATAGTTGTAATGTAAAGCTTGCAAAATAAACAAACCAAAACTGAGATGAACACAGCATAATGACTAAAAAAGTTGATCAAAATTGCTATGTGTAAACAATGATTCAGCAAAATATAACTATGAAATTATAATGTAATACAGTACTTGCAATATAAACAAACCAAAACTTGGACAAGGACAATATAAAGGCAAAATAACTATGAACTATGTGGAAACGCTTTAGCAAAATATAATTATCAAATTATAATGTAAAACTTCCAACATAAACAAACAAACACTGAGACTAACACAGTAAAAAGACAAAACAACTAATCAAAATCGCTATGTGGAAACAACGATTCAGCAAAATAAAATTATGAAATAATAGAACACAATCCACCACATAGGGTGTACATTACTACATTACCAAGTTAATCTAGTAAATTGTGACTTGCAAAATAAACAAACAAAAACTGGGACTCTAAGACAATATAAAGGCGAAAGAACTAATCAAATTCGCTATGAGGAAACAACGCTATAGTAAAATATGTTTATGAAAATAAAATGTAAAACTTGCAAACTAAACAAACCAAAACTGGGACAAAGACAATATAAAGTCAAAATAACTAATCAAAATCGCTACCGGTATGTGGAAACAACGCTTACTAAAGGAACACAATTGTAAAATACTAATTGTAAAACTTGCAAAATAAACTAACCAAAACTGGGACTAGACAATATAAAGACAAAACAACTATTCAAAATTGCTATGTGCAATTAATCAAAACATAAAACTTGAAATCGATCAAAAGTTAATGTTCAAATTAATATAAAGAACTCGTTAAAATTAAAAACTATCGAAACGACAACACACTAAACAAAATCTATGTGGAAAAACGCTTTAGCAAAATCAAATTATGAAATATTATGTTTTTTCAACCAACCAACTTCACCTCTAAACTCAATTAATGAAATCAACAAATACATGTGGCACTCCAAGGACTCGAACCTAGGATACTCACACCAAAATTCTGCACATTTATCCATTACGCTATCAAGACATCAAATATAAAACTTGAAAAGTCCCTCAAAGGTTACTGTTCTAATTAATATAACGAACTCATTAAAATGAAAAACTATTGAAACGACATCACACTAAACAAAATCTATATGTGGAAAAATGCTTTAGCAAAAAAAAATCATGAAAGAAAATAATAAACTATTTTGCTACAAAATCTTGCTAATAGTCGAGTAATCAGGATGTCGGAATACCAAATTAAAATCAGCTTGAAAAAGACCTTGTATAACTCATGAAATAGTAGAGTATTCAGGATGGCGAGATATCAATGTACCATCAGATTAAAACAGTCATATTTGTTTTCACCAACCCGCCAATACATTTACAAATAAACCTAACTAATGAAATCAATGAAATTAAAATGTTAAAACTTGCAAACTAAACAAACCAAAACTTGGACAAAGACAATATAAAGCCAAACAACTTATCAAAATCGCTATGTGGAAATAAGGCTAAATAAAATAACATTTATGAAATAAAAATTATGAATACATGTACTCCAAGGACTCGAACCTAGGATACTCACTCCAAAATTCCGCACACTAAGTATTACGCTATAAAATTAAGTAACACCCCGTTCTTAACATTAATCATCAACTACAAACCCCAATGTACTTGAATAAACTATTGAAAGCATATGGTCCTCCCGGGATTCCAACTCGGACACCACACCCAGAACATAAGCATCTAAACCATTACACCACCAACACAAATCAAACACCACTAATGAAATCAATGAAAGTAATGAATATATGTGGACCTAGGATACTCACACCGAAATTCAGCACACTAACCATTAGGCTATTCATATTAGTTTTCACCAACTCACCAATTAATTTACAAATAAATCTAAGTAATGAATACATATGGTACTCCAAGGACTCGAACCTAGGATACTCCCACCAAAATTCCGCGCACTAAGCATTATGCTATCTAGACAGAGTATAGCCCTGTCAATCAAGACAGTAAGCAGTGTTAATAACTGCATTACTGTATTTACATCATATTAAAATGTAAAACTTGCAAAATAAACAAACCAAAACTGGGACGACACAAGATAAATGCAAAAGAACTAATCAAAATCGCTATGTGCAAATAAAGCTTAATAAATTATATTTTTTCACCAACCAACTTTACTTCTAAACTCAATTAATGAAATCAACAAATACATGTGAGCGGGTGCCCGACCCCGAAAGGGGTTGAAATAGGTGAGCTATCCCCCCGCCTTTCTAAGGCCTTTCCTAGCTGATGCCGAGAGGATTGGGTTCTAGTCATGTGGTGATGGGCTGGTCTATCAGAGTGAGAACTGAGCGATCTCTGCCATACCCATAGCTTACTCTGACTGTTCCTTTAACTTATATATTTTCTAGATCTCAAGTGACGGCGTCTTTTCCGTGGATTGACCTCCCAATCTACCAAGATTGGAAGCCAAAGCGTCACATTTTTCCCTTGCCCCTTAACTTTCTCTTCATAATTGCTGAGGGGCACAGGGCCCTGGGTGGGGCTTTGGTTTCCCGGGCGTTTCCGCACCCTCCTCAGCTCCCCGCCATGGAGTGGCTTCGGTCACCCAGGCTTTATTGTGGTCGGCAGGGAGGGTTCTGTGGGGGCGCTCGGTTATGGCCTTGGAATTGCTCGGGGCCTTGGGGCTGTTCGGCCAGGCAGCTTGGGGAACAACAACAACAAATACATGTGGTATTCCAAGGACTCGAACCTAGGACACGCACATCAAAATTCCGCGCATTTATGCATTACGCTACCAAGAATAAAAGAACACAATCCACCACATAGGGTGTACATTACTACATGAGCAAGTTAATCTGTTTCCCAAGCAAACTAATCACACACATAACTACGCACTATCGTCATGTTCAAGGAATTAGTAAATTTGGGAGGTTCTAGACGTCCTATTCCAAGACAAGCCCCATTGTTGTTGGTTGAAATTACTATAGTTTTGTCCTATTACTAACCAGGCTCTGTCTCGAGTCAGCCACCCACAGCTATGGGGTATGTGCTGACGATAAATTGAATCCCTTAGTAGCTAATTTCTCAATACTGTACTTAATGAAAATATATGAAACTACTATGTCTCTGCATCATAGTAAGACCAAGTTTATATATTTATCACCATATTATAATGTAAAACTTGCAAAAAAAAAAAAAAAAAAAAATGAGGAAGGCAATTAAAATGTCAAACTTGCAAACTAAACAAACCAAAACTTGGACAAAGACAATATAAAGGCAAAATAACTAATCAAAATTGCTGTGCAAATAACACTCTAACATGAACAATACATTGTCATCAAAAGAACAGTAAAAATATAGATTAAATTCTTAAAGACTCACATTATTTGGGCAGAGTTGTTGTTGTTGTTGTTGGTCAAACAGTTGTATCCGATGGCCCCGTGTAGTGGAAGGTGTCCTGTTCTGGTCCTCCAACGGTTGTCCTATACTTCTGACATCAGGGAACCCAACACCAATCTGTAAAAGTTATTATGTGGTTAGTAGCTTATATACAGTCAGTTCTCCTAATACACGCCTTTATGGGCGACACATGGCGGTGCGTATTAGGAACATGTAAAGTCAGTAAAAAGTAGGTTATCCTAAACTGAACAAGATGCGGAAATATACTCGAGCCAAACAGGCCAAGTAAGATCTCTCTATTGGTCTAACTGGTAGGGTGACTGTCTCGTAGCCCAAGGGTCCCGGATTCCAATTCCCGCCCAGGGTATATTTTCGGGAGGCTATTTTCGCATCAAACGAAGTTTAGGTGTGTTGGTAAAATTGTCTAGATGATTGAAAGTAAGATCGGAGCTCCATAACTCCTCTTTCGGGTATGGTGTAAATCCTATTCCTACAAACATACCTTAAGGGAAAAATAGCTTATGGTAGACACCTCGAAAATAAAAATGGCCTAATTTTGACAATTTTTGCCCTAAATACCAACCAAGAGTGGATTAAATCATGAACAATAAGACAGACAAAAATTAATATTTTATCACCAACAAACTTTACTTCTAAACTCAATTAAAATGTAAAACTTGCAAACTAAACAACCAAAATTGGGACAAGGACAATATAAAGTCAAATTAAATTATCAAAATCGCTATGTGGAAACAACGCTTACTAAAATGAAAATTATTAAATAAAAGAACAATGAAATTAATGAAATCAACAAATACATGTGGCACTCCAAGGACTCAAAGCTAGGATACTCACACCAAAATTCCGCGCATTTATGCATTACGCTATCAAGACAGAAAATACACCGAAAACCAGAGCACAAATAATTGAAGACTCAAAACATCAAACTAGAAAACATAAACAAACAAGTGAATGAATTTTGAATGTGATATGGACCATCAGGGTGTACTGTATGCCCTATACTGTATATATCTTTTTGTATATGGAATAAAAAATCTATCTATCTACCGGGTATCTATTTACTCAGGCCCAATCCCCACTTTTCCTATTTTCTTTCTTTTTTTTTTGGGGGGGGGGACTCAAGACAGAGCAAGAACAGGGACAACACATAACACAACAGAAAACAACGAACACACAAAAACAAAACACAAATTCACACACATCTAGGTCATCCAGAAGACCCAGAAAAAAATAAAAATATATTAATAATAATAATATAAACTGCCATTGTCAAGGTGTTTCTTGCTTGGAGGCAAAATCTGAGTGACTCAGGTAAATCCGAAATCCTAGCGTCACTTGCGCAACTTACGGCCGCCAACTTTAATGTCGTCAACACTAGCCAAGACGCTCTCTTAAGTATACCCGCCTTTTACTTGCTTATTTGTTAATTAAAATGTAAAACTTGCAAACTAAACAAACCAAAACTTGGACAAACACAATATAAAGGCAAAATAACTTATCAAAATCGCTATGTGGAAATAACGCTTACTAAAATAAAAATGTTGTTATAAAATAAAAGAACACAATCCTGAACCTTGTATCTCTCACGTTTATGGCCTCTAGTGCATTCAGTGATAGGGATGGTGGGCATGGTAGTAATGATGAAGGAATTGAATGCCCGGGACTATCAAAACAGAGTCAAGGCAAGTGCCGTGTCTGACGAAATCCGCGGAAACATGACGATGAGTTTCTATCTATTTGCTCAGGCTCAATCCCAATTTTTTCATTTTTTATATATATATATATATATATATTTTTTTTTTTGTATTACTGGGGGTATGCTAAATATGACTATGGTTTCAAATAAAGTCTATGTGGTAAGTAATAAGAACATAAGAACATAAGAAAATGGGAGTCTGCAGAAAGCCGATTGGCATAAGCAAGGCAGATCCCTGTCCCACACAACCCCAATTACAAAGCCCAATTATAGGCTCAACACTCTAATACCCTGAGGATCATCTTACCAAAACGGTTAGAGATTAACGCAGGATTACGGGGGTCTGCAGAGCGCTGATTGGCCTAACCCGGCTGATCCCCCTTCACACCCAACCCTTCTCGTCCATATGCTTATCCAATTTTATCTTAAAGCTCCCTACCGTTTTTAATCCCACTATAGCACTTGGTAGTCCAAGATATCAACATATCATATCTGGTGCCACGCGAAATGACGGGTGTCCACGTGTATTAGGTAAAAAGGGCGGATATGGCCACTTTTGGTCTCCCAAAACGCTTATTAGGAACTGTAGACACTTATTGAGAATTTTGTGTTTTTTCCGACCCCCCAGCCGCGTATTAGGGTTTTCGTGTATTAGGAGAGCTGACTATTTTGTACTATTATTAAACCTTTCGTGCACTGCTGGACGCGATTGTGCCCTTACAGGGATACTTACAAATCTTGTGACCATCAGGGGTGTTTAGAAACCTTTAGATAATTATATTTCTGAATACTAAACGGCAACCCCTGGACGTGAAAGGGTAAATATCTTGTCAAATTGCAAATTTTTGTAAATAGATAATCTTGACAAATAGCAGTTTCTTTATTCATGTACAATATTAAACATTTAACCAGAACGTTCTTCACTTCCCAATTTACTAATTCCTTGAACATGACGAGTTTTGATAGGGTACCGGTAATGCATAAATGCGGAGAATTTCGGTGTGAGTATCTTAGGTTTGAGTCCTTGGAGTGCCACATGTATTTGTTGATTTCATTAATTGAGTTTAGAAGTTCTTGTTGTTGTTGTTCCCCAAGCTGCCTGGCCAAACAGCCCCAATGCCCCGAGCAAGGCCAAGGCCATAACCGAGCGCCCCACAGAACGAAGCCACTCCATGGCGGGGAGCTGAGGAGGGTGCGGAAACGCCCGGGAAACCAAAGCCCCACCCAAGGCCCTGTGCCCCTCAGCAATTATGAAGAGAAAGTTGAGGGGCAAAGGAATTTTTTTTAGAAGTAAAGTTGGTTGGTGAACAAATATGAATACAGTACTGTACTGTATGTACAATTAATTTGCCTGAGAAACAGATTCACTTGCTCATATAGTGATGTACATTCTATGTGCTGGTTTTGTGTTATTCAATTTCAAATGTATATTTTACTAAAGCGTTATTTCCATATAGCGATTTGTATCGATAGATACGATAGATTTTGAGACAGTAAGCACATTCTCTGTGGACAAAACAGTCTTTAAACTTGTATGTACAGTATGTATGCATGTATAGATTTTGATATAAGTTCTTTTGTCTATATATTGTGTCATTCCTGTTTTGGTTTGTTTTGCAAGTTTTACAATATAATTTCATTTCTTTCATTATTACACTGTTTAATAATTGGGGAAAACTATGGTACTGTACTTAAGTATACAGTATATGCTTCATTAACAAGTTGAGAATAAAAATTGCATAATAGCAAGACATTTTACAGACAAACATAATAAAGGTTGATTCGCTGACAGTACCTTTGTTTTGTTTTTTCAAAAATAAAACAAATTAAAGTGAGGAAATGTATGTACTGTATGTATATACTCTGGCACTTGACCCAGTTTTCCTATATATTTTTTGTTTATGGGGGTGGCCGACTTGAGACATAGCCCGAACAGGGACATCACAACATATCAGGAAAACAAAACAAGACAAAACACAAAGTCACACACATCTAGGTCATCCAGGAGAAATACCCAGAGACCCAGGCCTATTTGGGGTCCCCAGCAAAAGATACTGTAACAATTTTCTAGTTAATGTACCTGTGTGAAGTTAGGTATCCCAGCAGAACTTGTGACTGGGGCCCGTTTCCCTGTGGTGGTGGTGGTGGTGGTGGTGGGGTCTTTACCCTGGTGATGGTGGTGATGGTGGTGGTGGTGGTGGTGGCTGGGCAGGGGGGGGGCACCAAGGGGGGGGGAGGGGGGTCAGCTCTGTACTGGACACCTTTGGAGGGGGCTGTCATCATGCTCCACTAGTCGTCACCTGAAATTACCAAAGCTTTTAATAACATTTCATAAAAAAAGTCAAAGGAAAAACTATAATCAATTCTAGTTAATCGTCTGACATGCTGTCTTGATAGCGTAATGGTACTGTACAACTCGGAGGGTAATTAAGCATTGGGAGTACTAGTGAGGATATGCATAAAAATAGGCTTAGATGGTATGGACATGTGGAAAGGGTGAAAGAGAATAATTGGGTTCAGAAAGTATCAATGTGGAGGGAGTTGCAAGGAGAGGTTGACCAAGAAAGATGTGGGATCAGGTACACGTCTCCCTCACTATCCGATGCCCCAATTTACGATATTATTATAGTTTTTTAGGCGTTTGGGTTTGGGTAGGGCCGAGAACGCATCCCCATTACCCCAATAATTTGAGGGTTCGCTATACAATTTTTCTATTTAAGATCAGGTTTTCAGGAATGTAACCCAATCGTAAATCGAGGGAGACCTGTACTACAAACTGATATCGCAGCCAAAGGACTGACTAAGAAGAATGCCCAAGACCGAGCTGCCTGGAACGCTGCTATAAGTTTAACCAAAAGTATCATGGAATATGTGACTTTATTTTGCAAGTTTTACATTATAATTTAGTGCAATAGCTGGGCCGTCGAACGTATGGCCACAAACATGTGATCTACTGCCTTAGAAAAATCAAGAAAAACAATTGGTTTGGCGTTGGACTTGTTGCGTGCTCTACAATGCAAACTGGTGCATTCATAAAATACTCTACAGTACAGTACTTGAAAATACGATTAATTGAAAAAAAATATATCAACGAACAAGTTAAAAAGGGGAAAATCAATTATCTTGTGATGTTGACGGTTGGATTCTTGGGCCACCCAGTGTGTGTTATTGGCAGACAACAGTCTGGCACAGGGTTGGCACCTCTGCCTGCAACTATATCCATGTGTCAGAGACGATCGTCTCTGACACATGGATATAGTTGCAGGCAGAGGTGCCAACCCTACCAAGCTGTACACACCAGATGATCAGGATAGGGGTGCAGATACTTCTTGGAGCGAGTGTACATATATATTACATACATACATACATACAAATTTAAATCATAATGTAAAACTTACAAAATAAACAAACCAAAACAGGGACGACACAAGATAAAGGCAAAGGAACTTATCAAAATCGCTATATGGAAATAACGCTTAACCCCTCAGACCCGGAAGGGCTCTGAGGCATCCATAAAAAACACCCCCCGCGCAACCCGGAAGGGTGGTGAGGCTCCGGCAGCTTGAAATCCTGTAAGCTTGGTGTGGGAGGCGTCCGTCCGACGCATGTAAACAACAGCCGGCTGGACCGACGCCGCGCATCTCCGACCACAAGAAGGAGTGCGTCGCTTGTTCGTGTGTGCCTGTATGTTATTGTTAAGTAGCGAAAAGTAGTGTAAAGTGGCTGATTTTGCCACAAAGTTATCTCCACGGAAATCATCATCACAACTGAACCAGTTGACTAAGAGAGCTCTACTTAACGCCATTCTACAGGTACGAAACACATCTACGCTTGGGGATGCGTGGGAATGCCCAGTTCCCTCTTGAAGACCTCTGTTGTCACACCTGTAATGTTTATCATGTTTATTAAATAAGTAACACCCCGTTCTTAACATTAATCATCAATTATAAACCCCAATGTACAGTCGTGCTAATAAGTGATGTCTCGGCACCAAGTATGTTTTGATCAATAATTGCTATCAGCAATATATAAGCTTCATATCGAGTGAAATATTCAAACATGTTCCTACACTTACCCACCCTATTCAACATCTGACAGACATTAATACAGCACAGAGCAAGCCAAACGTAATGACAGCTGAGACATGACTTATTAGCGCTACCGTACTTGAATAAACTAATGAAAGCATATGGTCCTCCCAGGATTCCAACTCGGGATACCACACCCAGAACATAAGCACCTAAACCATTACACCACCAACACAGTTAAAAGGTTATTACCAGGGTGATAGTAGGATAATTATTTAGTATAGGCTCGGCTGCTTGCCGCCTTATTATAAATAATTTATTAATGACAATGTTGGTCTATGGAATCCTTATACTATAGCCTACTGTACTTTGTATAATCCACTGTGGGAGAATAATTTGATCACATTTATAAAACCTGATATTACTGCAAAAAAAGTCTCATCACTCTCTCTGATGTCCTCACTGTTTAATAAAGTCTTCATTATGGATGATCAATATTTACCCCCTGCTGGCAACATACATGATTATTTCAATAAGTCATGGGAGGGTCAACCAGCTCCACATTTGAATTATAACTAAAACCATGAAAACACTCAATTCTCAAAATTTGGGGGAAAAGCATGAAAAATAAGAGTGCGAGCATTTTTAACAGTATTTTTGTTAAATTCTCCCTATAAATGGTAATTTTTGAACAGTTTTTTCATACTCTCCCTATAGAGGGCAGTTTCCTAATTTTATTGTTTTTCATCGTAAATTCTTTACTTTAACCTCAAATTTTCCTTGATCTTCATAGCCTAGCCCTCCCATTTTTAGATTGTTGGATAGGCCTAGCCTAATTTCCACCTGTTCAATTTTTACAGTAATTTTTCCAAAATTCTCCCCATACAAGTTAATTAGTATAACTAAATAAGTTGGTCACCAATTATTTCTCAATATTTGAAAACAAATATGGATTTTATATGCTCTAAACATCATATGAAAATGTGTTTTAAGCCTCAGCCAAACCTAATAATATATGGTACTCAAATGGAAATTTTTCGTAACATGGTTGTCAATACCTTCCTATAGACGGCATCGATTCGTACACACGCCATTTTCACCTGTCTCCCGAGGTCTATCCACCAGCTTTTTAGTCAACACTAACTCCACCTGCCTATCTCTGTCGAAACTACAGGTGTTCATTTCCACACCTTTGCGCATCACGTCACGAAACACTACTGGGTTCCTATTGTATTTTTTTGTGAAGACGTCATTATAACGCATATGCTAAGTCACGCTCTGGTCACGAATACCCTCGGGAGCCAATCCCTCTGGTGGAATATGTTGATTATGTCATTGCAATCGGCCAATCACAGATACCCACCTTGATTTACCTGATAATCGCCAGTCGAGTCACGGTGGTACACTGTAAAGGTCCAGCGGGAAGGATGTAGTTACCGGGTGTACCATTACCGACATACAACATAAATCATCTATAAATACTTATAAATCTATAATACTAGGTTAGGTTAGGTTAGGTTGTTTGGTTAGGGTAATGTATTTTTGTATTCAAAGGTAGTCAAAATAGACGGGAACATGAAGGTGAGCGTCCGCGTAGTGTAAACAAGACGGGCGGTACACCCGGTAACTACATTCTTGCCGGTCCAGCCTCTGCCACACTGTGTTATTGTAGAAACTACAAGAAATAATACTGCTGCCCTGAAAGTATTTACAGAACATGGGTGCTTGCCTACTGATGTGACGTGTAAGAGGTAAGATTTTTTCGCATAGGTTTAAACTTCCGTAACTTAATGGGTAATACAGTACAGTACATACCACGTACTGAGTACTATGAATCCTCTGTAGCTGGCATGCAAGGGCTAGTTTAGTATCCCACGTACTGAGTACTATGAATCCGCTGTTGCTGGCATGCAAGGGCTAGCTTAGTATCCCACGTACTGGGTACTATGAATCCGCTGTTGCTGGCATGCAAGGGCTAGTTTAGTACCCCACGTACTGGGTACTATGAATCCGCTGTTGCTGGCATGCAAGGGCTAGTTTAGTATCCCACGTACTGGGTACTATGAATCCGCTGTTGCTGGCATGCAAGGGCTAGTTTAGTATCCCACGTACTGAGTACTATGAATCCGCTGTTGCTGGCATGCAAGGGCTAGTTTAGTATCCCACGTACTGGGTACTATGAATCCGCTGTTGCTGGCATGCAAGGGCTAGTTTAGTATCCCACGTACTGGGTCTAGGTTAGGTTAATATAGTAGGTCTCAGAAACAAGATTCGTAGTTGCGGTAGTATTTACAGATACGCCCAAATACTAAATGGGGGGGCCTTTCGATTCTCAAAATCTGATCCAAGTTTTGCCAAAAATTGGCTCGGGTTTTCCAAAATTATGCTTTTTGGGGTTTGCAATTTAGGGAAACATGAGCCAAAATTCTAAATGAGGTTACTGTAATTTTTTTGTCTACAGACTCGCAAAATCCGAGCCAGCTTTGGCCAAAACTTGGCTCGGGTTTTCGAAATACCTGTACAGTATTGGGTTGTTGTTGTTGTTCCCCAGGCTGTCTGGCCGAACAGCCCCAAGGTCTCGAGCAAGGCCAAGGCCATAAACGACCGCCCCCACAAAATCCTCCCTGCTTACCACTAACAATGTCCGGGTGACCGAAGCCACTCCAAGGCAGGGAGCTGAGGAGGGTGCGGAAACGCCCGGGAAACCAAAGCCCCACCCAAGGCCCTGTGCCCCTCAGCAATTATGAAGGGAAAGTTGAGGGGTAAGGGAAAATTTTGACACTTTGGCTCCCAATCTGCCAACTTCTAGGTTGGCAGTAGGGAGGTCAATCCACGGAAAAGATGCCGCCACTTGAGATCTAGAAGATATATAAGTAAAAGGAACAGTCAGAGTAAGCTATGGGTATGGCAGAGATCGCTCAGTTCTCACTCGGATAGACCAGCCCATCACCACATGACTAGAACCCAATCCTCTCAGCATCAGCTAGGAAAGGCCCTAGAAAGCCGCCTTTGGCGGGGGGATAGCTCCCCTATTTCAACTCCTTTCGGGGTTGGGCACCCGCCCACAGTATTGGGTTTTAGGCATTTGAAATGCCTTACAACCCGAGCCAAGTTTTTCTAAAATACGTTTTTATCGACGTTTTACGCATTTAACCCCTCATTTTCCCTGTACTTCATAGCCCTCCCCACTATCGGGCGGCGTGTCTTAACATCGTTGTATAATGGGGAAAACGGTTTCGCCGAGGGTTCTAATTATTTCCAAACACTATAGGCCTACAGTATAGTGATGAAAACTAACAGGGAAAAATTAAAAAATCCTTGGGAAAATTAGTGACCATCTTATTTAGTTTTTCCAGTTAATTTTGGGATGGATGTAGAGTTCGGGGTCGTCATTGTTTACGTAGGGCGCTCGCCGCGCTCGCACTTACGTTCCCGTCTATTTCAACGCTATATTTTCTGCTATTTGCCCCCTGTCATTACTACATGAATACTAGGTTAGGTTAAAATAGACGGGAACATGATGGGAAAGGTCCGACGCCACTACGCGTAATGTAAATAAAGATGGCGGTACGCCCGGTCACTACATCCTACACTTAATTTTCCACACCAAACGATACTTTTAAATAAATTCTCGGGATGGATGTAGTGATCGGGCGTACGGTCGTCATGTGCGCTCGCAGTTACGTTCCCATCTATTTCGACACTATATTTTCTGCTATTTGCCCCCTGTCATTACTACATGAATAGGTTAGGTTAGTTTAGGTTAGGTTGTTTGGTTAGGCTAATGTATTTTTATATCCAAAGGCAGTCAAAATAGACGGGAACATGATGGGACAGATCAGACGCCACTACACGTAGTGTAAACAAGGCTGGCGGTACGCCCACACTTAACATTCTTGCCAAATTCTCCCCATAGAATATATATAGTTAGGCCTATATTTTTTTCACTATTTTTCAAGAAATTCTCCCTATAAAAGCTAATTTTGAAGACAACCCGGATACGAGCCCCATCGATAATTATCAGTGTTCTAGAAGTTTCATGGACGATACTATGTTGGTGTAGGCTACATGTAATTACCGTCGCAAATTCACTATAAGTGAAATACGAGAAACTGTTGGATTGTTCACCGATAAACAGGGAACGTTAGCTGGGTTTAGACCATCGTGCACCCATAAACAGGGAACGTGAGCTGGGTTTAGACCGTCGGTTAGATTTCGGTTAAGTTAGATTAGGTTAGGCTAATGTTGAAAATACTAAAATGCGATGGTCCTCGGTAATAAACAACACTGTATAGGTCTATCAAAGAAAAATAAACAAAAAAATAAAATTAACTAGTAGAAAGGCTGTCCGGACTCCGGGGTCTCTTCAATTTTTACCATAATTTTTTCTAGGCTACTTTTGGACAATGCTTTTTCATAGAAAATCCCTATAGAGGGCAGTTTTCCTTATTTCATTAAGTTTTTCATCGCAATTTCTTAATTTTAACCCCACATTTTCCCTGAACTATATAGGGTAAACCAGACTTTTTGGACCGACAGCGATTTCAGTAAGTTTTAGTTTGGAATTTTAAATTTTTCCTTCAGATAGGCCTATAGTGTTGTTTTATACTGAAGAGGAGCTGAAATGAGTATTTATCCATTATCCAACAATCTAAAAACACGCCCCCCACTAGTGGGGAGGGCTATGAGTATGAAGTTCAGGGAAAATGAGGGGTTAAAAGCGTAAAAATACAATAATATAGCGTTTTGTATCAAAACTTGGCTCAGGTTTTCCCAAATTCCAACCCATAAAACCCAATTTTGTGAATACCCGAGCCAACTTTTGACGAAAGCTGGCTCGAATTTCACGGGGTGGAGTGGGTAGCTTAATATCTTATGTTATAAAAATAGTCAACTTTGGGAAGACATTAGCCTAACCTACCTTATCTAACCTAACCTATCCTAGTATTATGGGTGGGGGCTGCCGCCCCCACACCCCTGCTGGTTGGGTTAGGCTACTATTTTTTTTTTTTTTGTTAATGTGCTAGGCAGCGCCTAGGCTAGCCTATTAGCCTAACCTAACAACCTTACCTAGTATATGGGTGGGGGCTGCCGCCCCCACACCCCCGCTGGTTGGATACTGGCTGAAAAACTGATGTTTTACACTTTTACAGTATACTGTATTTTAGCGTTTTTTTTGTTTCTCCCTTAGGCCTATAACACATTTCAGCTCTTAATGACATAGGCCTAGCCTATATAACAATGATGTATAGGCCTATGCTCTACCGGACCTATTAGGCCTAAAAAGATCGATGGGCTAACTGTCGGTCCAAAGCATCAGTAGCCTATAACCCTTTATAGGCTAGCCCTCACCACATGGCCTAGGCTAGTGGGGGCATTTTCAGATTGTTGGATAGGCTAGGCCTAATTTGGTAATTACTAATTTCCACCCATCCTTAGTATGAAAGAACACCGTATATCAAAGAAACAATGCAAAAAATAAGATATATATATAGGCCTATATACTAAAAATGCTTCAATTTTTACCGAAATAGCCTGGGCCTAATGTTACCCAAATCGAAGGGACGCCACTGCTCGAATCCGCCGGAATAGGAAATATATGGAAAATCTGGGCCTCCTACTCTCTGAAAATAAAGATATATATACATAGAAACCTCTGAACTTTATATTTACCTGTTCCAAGTCCTATATCGGTCGAGTTTTCCATATTTTCGAGGAGCTTTTTGGGTTCGCCGGCGACATTAAGTCATTAACAATGGAGGTCGCCTGTGCTGTTGCTATACGCCAATTCACAGAAAACGCGCAATTCACAGAAAACATATTACCGTAAACTAATATAAATGTATGTGACTACTATAAGGAAGTTGGAGCTGTAGTTATCGATATTCATTAGATTTACCTGCTAAAATACGATTGCAGTGTATTTTTCAATATATAAAACTCAATTCAACAAACTCTTTAGCCATCAGAAACCTAACCTCAGTGGTGCGATGCATAAGGTGTTGATTTTCGGTGTGAGCATCCTGGATTCGAATCCACGGACTGCCACATGTGTTTGTAAATTTCATTAATCGATTTTAGGAGTATAGTTGGTTGTTGGAAGGAACATAATAATTATTGCATTTACAATTACTATCGATGTCTACACCTCCAACTTTCTTATAGCCTGAAACTCGTAAGTGGTTACATTTCGCAAAACACATACATAATTTCCCAGAATGAATAGATAAAAAACTAATTGACCACTTAAGAGTTTCAGGCTATAAGGAAGTGCGAGTTTTAGACATCGATATTTAGCAGAATTACCAGCGAAAATGTGGTTGTAGTGCATTAATAAACCCATTAAATTAAATTAACCATACTCTCTATCCATCAGGTATTATTGCATTATTGTCTTATATCGATGTTTTCGACTTCAACTTCCTTATAGCCTGAAACTCGCAAGTGGTCAATTGCTTACTAAAGCCTACCTATGAATATAGGCCTATATAGTGGGGAATTATGGAACAGGTTTCTTTGTGGTAGTATGTAGTCGATTCCGAATCAATAAGGGAGTTTGAAAGTAATCTTGATAAAGCATGGGGAAGACAAGATTTGAAGTTTGATAAAACAAAAATACAGAATAGTAAAAATGTTGCGTCTGCTACCGCCGCCGCCAACACCGTGAACGACCGCAGCAGTGCAAGTACTGGTACTGAGCTGGATACACAGGCATAGTTTGCCTTTTTCCAGAGGATCTACTGTAAGAAACTGTAAGAAACTGTAAGTGGTGTCCCCCACAGGCTGCGGAAAGCCGATTGGCCCACACAAGGCAGATCCCTCTCACACCCAATCCCAATTACAAGGCCTAATTATAGGCCCAGCTCATACCATGAGGACCGACCTCACCTAAATGGTCAGAGGTCAGAAAACGGGGTCTGCAGAGCGCCGATTAATCTGAAAGAAACGAGAATAGGGGATGTCCTCAAACTTGTGTAGCAATTTGTACGTCTCGATCATGTCACCCCTGATTCTTCTGTCCTGCACTGTCTGGAGATATAGGCGTCGACATCTCTCCTCGTAGGGCAGCTGAGCCAACTATACTATATGTAAAGTCAGTGAAAATAGGTTATCCTAAACAGACCCAGATGCGGAAATAACTTGAGCCGACCATGCCAAGTGAGATATCTTTCTTGGTGTCACATATGGTAGTGTTCGCCTCATAGCCCAAGGGTCCCGGGTTCAATCCCAGTCCCTGGCATATTTCTTGAGGCTATTTCAGCTTCTAACGAAGTTTAGGTGTTGGTAAATTTGTTAAGATATGGTTGAGAGTAAGATCAGAGCTTCATCAATCCTCTTTCGGGTATGGTGTAAAAACCTATTCCTATATTATGTTACCTCCACCAATTACTCCTAAACTCAATTAAATTAATGAAATCAACAAATACATGTGGCTGGTCTCCCTCACTATACGATGCCCTGATTTACAATATTATTATAGGTTTTTAGGTGTTTGGGTTTGGGTTGGCCCGAGAACACAACCCCATTTAGCCTACCCCATAAATTTTAAGGTTCGCTATATGATTTTTCTATTCAAGATCGGGTTTTCAGGAACGCAACCCAATCGTATATCGAGGGAGACCTGTAATTTGTTTTAGGAGGGTTAATCCTCATCAAAATGTGCATACCTTTAGCCGTTTCTGTCTGTCTCTTTTACTGTCCTACTTTCTCTTCTATGGGCAGGAGGCTAGGAATCATCCTCCCCTTATAAAATTTTCCTACTCGACGAGACAGAAAGAGGGGAGAGGGAACGCGAAAGTGGTCTCGGTCTTCTCGGACCCTAAAAATTGGAACTTAGCTTTCGCCACTGCTTTCTTCAATGGCAAAAACTCTCTGTATAGCACTATCACTCAACAATACCTTCGCTTTCTTGTGTTGAGCCTTTTCCTTGCTTGCAACAGGCGTAGATGTAGTGAGCGGGGTAGCACTGGGGTGCGCGGGAGGTTGCACAGAATCGGACGCGTCGGAATTCATGATTTCACTATAACTCGCAATGGCGGGCACGTGGAAACTGATAACGGTAGTAGTTGAGGCTTGGTGGCGCTGTGATCGCCCCTGCAAAGGACATTTTCGCCGCGCGAATTTCAAAGCACGCTTTCAAGCATAGGGATTTTAAAAGGACACCCGGGCTCCGGCCCATCTTCCGCACTGTCATTTTAAAATGCTGCCCGGGCCAGGGTTAAAGGTTTCTGTTCGGGCTCTCTCTCGAGTCGGCCACTCTCAGCAATGGGATATGTGCCTGAGTATATAGCTTACAGTATACATACATACATACATAAGATTTAGTTCTACCTTATTAAGCTTATTAATTCATTGTTCTTCCCTCTCACTAAAGCCGGTATCACACAAGCGCTTTTTCCCTCAACATTAATCCTTGACACTGGTCTGGCAACTTAAGAGGTCAGCTTTTTCAATAATTATGTCACCTAAATTCATCTATTATCAGTCTAGTTTCTGATACCACTGTAAAATGTCCCAGAAATGTTGAGTATAAAAGCTTTCGTGTGATACCGGCTTAAATCATTACGTTATCCATAATGCAGTTGGGTCTAAGTACATAATTAGCTTAGTACTGTATCCAGAATTCGAAAATCGATATTAATCGTGAACGTGTACTTAACCTTTAACTGTGTTGGTGGAGTAATGGTTTAGATACTCATGTTCTGGGTGTGGTGTCCAAAGTTCAAATCCCGGGAAGATCATACGTTTTCATTAGTTTATTATTGTTATGCCACACTTTCAAGAAGCGAAGTACTGTATATTCCGATCGCCCTTCCCAGCTCTGGGAATGGTGCAGTAATCTTCAACTTAGGGTACTCTTGACTGAGCGAGAACTGACCTTAGCTTTATCTATACTGTAATACCCTGTACCCACAAAATCCCGCAACCACAAAACTACCCGAGTTGACGTCTGGGATAGCGCAAAATAGTCATTGGTGGCAAAGTATATGAATCCCATCAGTAATACCCTGTGCCCGCAACCACAAAACTACCCGAGTTGACGTCTGGGATAGCGTAAAATAGCCGTTGGTGGCGAAGTATAAGAAACCCACCAAGAAAGCCCGAACAGGGACAACACAGTGATATTATTGTGTGAACATCAAGGGAGTGAATTAATTATGGAGGTTATTTAGCCTGACTGTACGGTCACACTAATGTGATAGTGGTAAATGAGTGGAACGCACTGCCCCAGTATGTAGTCGATTCCGAATCAATAAGGGAGTTTGAAAGTAATCTTGATAAAGCATGGGGAAGACAAGATTTGAAGTTTGATTATAAAACAAAAATACAGAATAGTAAAAATGTTGCGTCTGCTACCGCCGCCGCCAACACCGTGAACAACCGCAGCAGTACAAGTACTGGTACTGAGCTGGATACACAGGCCTAGTTTGCCTTTTTCCAGAGGATCTACTGTAAGAAACTGTAAGAAACTGTAATAAGTCATGTCCTAGCTGTCAGTACGTTTGGCTTGCTCTGTGCTGTATTAATGTCTGTCAGATGTTGAACAGGTTGGGTAAGTGTAGGAACATGGCTGTATATTTCACTCAATATGATGAAAAGAAGCTTAGATATTGCTGATACCAATAATTGATCAAAATATACTTGGTGCTGAGACATCATTTATTAGCGCGACTGTACTATATTTCCAAAAAACTATGATAATTAGAAGATCTAATTCAGCTTGGAAAGGAATGCAAAGAACCAACGAGGTAAAGTATATCTCATTCTTACCTGGTTATTTTATCTGGTGGGCCATCCGATCCGACGTCCAACCAAAATTCTGACTAGAGGGAGGGGTGTGGCCCAAAACAACAAGTCGGGTATGCCAGTCAAACGTGAAATTGACCACTTGCGACTTTCAGGCCATAAGGAAGTTGGAACGTTTGTCGGCCAGAGTGGACAGAAGGGTGCTGAGCTGGTATGGTCATGTTGAACGAATGGAAGATGAAAGGCTTACAAAGAGAACATGCGAGTCAGATACAAGGGGAGGTAGAGGGGCAGGAAGACCCCCATTGAGATGGAGAGACTGTGTAAGACAAGCGTTGGGCGATAGAGGAATGACTATAGATCAGGCAAGAGAAGTGGTAATAAATAGGAATGAATGGAGAATGCTAGTGAATAGATGAGTGTAAACGCGGTCGTTTGGGAGA
Source organism: Paralithodes platypus (assembly GCA_032716605.1). Lineage (NCBI taxonomy): Eukaryota > Metazoa > Arthropoda > Malacostraca > Decapoda > Lithodidae > Paralithodes > Paralithodes platypus. The sequence continues at coordinate 17,885,711 of CM064577.1, read as the reverse complement.
GAGGGTCATGCGCCAGTTACACTAGATAATAGTCCGTCAGGCGCCTGGCCCGGGGAGCCGGTGGTAGTGGTAGTGCGCCTGGAAGCAAGATGGGGCGGGCTTGTGGTGATACAGCTTCGCTGCAAGTCTGCCTGCGGAAATCGGCGCCTCTCTAGGGGATCTGGGACCTGGGAATCTTTTGCTGGGGACCCCAAATGGGTCTGGTTCTCTGGGTATTTCTCCTTGACGACCTAGATGTGTGTGATTTTTTTTTTTCCTGATGTGTTGTGATGTCCCTATTCAGGCTCTGTCTCAAGTCGGCCAATCCCATAAAAAAGAAAGAAAAAAAAAATGGGGTAAGTACCAGAGTACAGTATATACAGTACATACATACTCAACTTGTGGAATGGGCTTCCCCGAAACGTTATAGACTGCATCACCGTTGATTCATTTAAACTCCGCCTAGACAAATATCTCTCATCAAACCCGCGACTGACTGCGTTTGTAAATGAATAACTTTATTTTATCCCCCCCTCAGTTACTAACCCATCTGTCCTCTACTAACTTCCTAATCCTGCCACAGACATTAGTTCCAGGGCAGTAATTCCCTTTCCAATGTTCCCTTACCCACTCTAAACCACTGTTTGGACACTTGATCCTCAGTGTTTTGGAGGACAAGCAACCTAGAAGGGTCACTAGATCTGTTGTTGCTTGATTTCCTTTGTACTCCTTTGTACCCTTTGTACTCTACATTGTTTTTTCTGAAGTGTTGTGATGTCCCTGTTCGGGCTCTGTCTAGAGTCAGCCACCCCCATAGGAAAAAAAAAAAAAAAAAAAAGGGAAAATGGGTAAGTGCTTGATTACCTACATAAATACAGTACTGTACATGAATAAATAAACTACACAAAATCTGAGTGTTAATATAAACATTTCCTGTAAATAAGTGATAAAGAAAATGTACAATGGTAATACTACGGTGTGCAGATCTCCCTCGCTATTCCATGCCTCAATTTATGATATTATTTTGTTGTCCCTATTTGGGCTCTGTCTCGAGTCGGCCACCCCCAGTAAAAAAAAAAAAAAAAAAATTGTGTCTATTCTGGCTCTGTCTCGAGTCGGCCACCCCCAGTAAAATTAAAAAAAAAAAAAAGAAGACAAAAATGGGGAAAGAACCTGAGCAAATAGATAGATAGAATATATTATATCATTAGGCTATGGATTATGTTTTAATTTTTCATAATTATACCCGAGTTTATATATACATTCATACAAAATTTTTAGTTTGCAATGGATAAAAAGTATGCTGAATTATATTTTATGTATTTATAAATGTACTACAACCGTATTTTAGTTGGTAATTCTGCTAGTCCGATATTGCAAGAACATGTATTTTAGTTGGCAATTCTGCCAGTCCGACATTGCAAGAAAATAGACAAACACTTATTAAGAGTGGCAAGAGGTCACATATTTTAGACTTGCCATAGTGAATAGACTATGCTTCCTCTGTGTTTTTTGTTTTGTTTTTCCAAACACCAAAATAATTGTTATATCAAAGCCATTATGAAAAGCTAATAATTTCTAAAAACAATTCTCAAATATGAAAACAGGAGATAGGAGGCAGCAGAACTCACAATAAAGGTAGCTATCCTTCATTCACTAATTATCAAATTAAGCGGGTGTCACACGAGCGCATTTTCAAGCAATTTTGGTCTGGAAGCTTCAAAAATTACACTTTATCTGAATTCAGCCGCCTAACATAATCTACCTTCAGTCTACTCATACCAGTGCGAAAATGTCTCAAAATAATACGAGAACAAACTTGCTCATGGAAAATTGACGGAAAAATAGTTTGTGTGACTCCACCTTTACAAACACTGCTGGTATAAGATATAATAAATTTGCTCTTCATAATGTAACACAATACAGCCTACTAGCTATATCACAGATAACTTTAATAAGTATTTACTGCACAAAATATCATTGTCATCAAAATCAGGATGTATATACAGGGTAATATACAGGTGTACCATAATATATACATATTAAATTAGTAATTCACAAACTGTTTTGTTATATTAGTTTAACCAGACCACTGAGCTCCACAAAAACTCTTATAGGGCTGGCCCGAAGGATTCGATCAAGATATAAAACTAATCAAGTCAAGATAGATAGGGCCCTGGGTGGGGCTTTGGTTTCCCGGGCGTTTCTGCACCCTCCTCAGCTCCCCGCCATGGAGTGGCTTCGGTCACCCAGGCTTTATTGTGGTCGGCAGGGAGGGTTCTGTGGGGGCGCTCGGTTATGGTCTTGGCCTTGCTCGGGGCCTTGGGGAACTACAACAACAACAACAACAGTATACATATTATGATTTACGAGCAGTCAGTCAATGCAGCAGTAAGTGACTCAAGACAGGCTGTGTGAGAATCTATGCGAACTATCCGGTGTGGACGGCCATAAGATGATCGGGTATATACAGTGAGAGAGTCTTGAGGGGCAGGGACAACTTGTGAGCCACTTCTTGTAGAACTGCCAGGCCTGTTGTCACCTCGTGGGGAAAGTCTGATGCTCGGCTGCTATTGTAAGAGAAAGGGAGGTTACTCAACTATTGATCTCCAGGGTCCTTCTTAAGCTGAACAATTTAGCAGATACCAGTAAGATAGATTATAATGTAAAACTTGCAAAGTAAACAAACCAAAACTTATACGAACACAGTAAAAAGACAAGACAACTAATCAAAATCACTATGTGGAAACAACGCTTAAGTAAAATAATTTATAAATAAAAGAACACAATCATGATTTATGAAGCTAGGTGCTTATAAGTTATGAAAAGTTAAATAATGAATGCTTAATTTAGCTTAAAACTATAACTACTTGTGGTACCACCATTATTACTACAGTACTAGTGCCATAAAAAAATACTTTTATTAGCATAGGCTAGGAATCCTCCTCCTCTTGTAAATTCTCCTACTCGACGAGACGTAGAAAGGGCGAGGGAACGCGGCAGTGGTCCCGGACCCTACGAATTGTAACGTTACATGTTGTTTCTGTTCGGTCTCTGTCTTGAGTCGGCCACCACCGTGCCTGAGTACTGTACTGTATATACATACTGTACAGTACATACATATTATTCCAGGTTTTACTTTACCCACTGGGTTTTTCTGTCTTAATTTTGTTTATCTGTCTTTGCCTCGTCGTCCTACTCTTTGGCTTCTTTTCATAGCTATTATACCTTAATTTTTTTATATATTACTTTTAGACAAGATAGCCCTACAGAATTATGTTAAGTTTTCTTCATTTTTCTTCTTTTTGTGTTTTTGTCATGTGACTCGAACCTGTAATATAACAAATTATAGGATGTGTGATCTTACCCTAAGGCAGTATGAGCAGTGTGAGAAGTGATGTACTGCGCTATGAGTCTAATGAAGCGTAGAGTATGGTCCTGGTGGTACTGACGCAGGAGGGTTGCCACACCCACTACCAGAGGCTCACCGTCCACACCCTCCGTCCCACGGATGCCCATCAAACCACCTGTGACATAGGGGAAATTATTTATATTGTGTTGCCAGCCCTATAAGAATCTCACGCAGTGACTCAGTGGTCTGGTTAAACTAATCGTTAAAACAAAAATTATATTGCGTTTAATTTATCATCATTACTTTGAATGGATGAATGCAAGAACTGTTTTTCTACAGCTTACTGAACCTGGACCCTCATAAGGCTGGAATGATCAATACTCTGCCTTAGTAGCAATCTAGGGATACTTATAAACTTTATAATATGCCATTATAATGTGAACATTTGCAAAATTCTTAAAACTTTACTCTCTTACGGTTATGGTATATTTTTTTTTTTTTAGTTTGTTTAAAGGGCTACAGTAGTCCCTCAGGCAGTGGTACAGTGTATATCTACTCCACAGTAATTCTGAAGGAGGGAGAGTCACTCCTCTGAAAGAAAGAGTCAGTGTGCCATGAGTCAACAGTAGGGCATTTTTTATGGCCAAGTACTTCTGTCTCCAACTTGGCTAAAAAAAACATTTGCAAAAGGGTTTTACTCAGGATCTCCCTTCTCCAAAGATGCATTACCTGCCAAGACTCAACAAGCCTCGCCCACCCGTCCCTTTTGGGTGCCACTCACTAACTTCAGAAATTATATGGGATTTTTTTTTCCTGTGATATAGAGGTAATCTTTTCACAATTGGATATCTCTAAGATTTGCAAGATATAATCAAAGAAGTGCGATAATAATTAAATAACGTCACTCACCGATGGTCTTGGAATAGTGTATCTTGGAGATCTGCGAGATGACAGTGAGCATTAGGATGAGTGGGAGCTGCGGCAGTGACCGTGTGGTGAGGTAGATGCGGTCTAGAGGTTGGGTCATACCGGTCCACTCCAGTAGTACACTGAGTTCACTGGTCAGTGTCCCGTCATCATCAGGGTACGGCCGGGTTGGATCAGCATAATGCTGCTTCACATCTGACATCAGGGAGCTGGGGGACCAGGAACATTAAGTATTTGAAAGCCATTTATTAAGGCTAGATTATCATATGTGCAGCCACATGCACCTATGCAGTGATGCACCCTATACTAACTTGACTATCTTTCATATTTCAGGAGCATGGGGTCTGAATTACCTACCTAGAGTAGATTTTTCCACAGAAACACAAGAAAATCTTTGGGGAGCCTACTGTAGCCTGCATGGAGTTGGAGTAACATTCTAAACTCGTACAAGGGAGGCCAGGGATCAAGCCCTCACTATATAAATGCTTACTTGACATTTCTCCTCATGGCCTCCCAGCCCCTCTTTGTAATGGTAAACATCAGAGGAGCAGTAAACCACTGTTAGATTTACAGTATGAATGCTTGCATCTAATAAGCATGATTGAGCTGATTACACTGGTTACAGAAAAAACTCACAACCACAGCCACTCTAACAGTACAGTAACATTCAATATACACTTCATACACTACAAATAACAAACTAATCAAATTGCAAAGGCAAAAATATAGCAGTAGTATGATTTTTTTTTTAATGATTTCATGAGTAAGAGATGTTTATACTATACAGGTAATTGCAATACAATTTAATAACCTTTTTAACTAAAGGAATACTGTAGTCCTCGAAAAGTTCAAATTGTGTAAAATGCAGCAAACAATATTGCTTTTGCAACTTGTAAATAGGAGGCTGAGGGTTGACACTTCACTGGGTAATATTAATTGACACATCCTCATGGCTTCCAAACCCCTCTGCAATAGCAGTAGACCAATGTTGCACTGTATATCTAGTATCTGATCAGCCTGATCAAACTGGTAACAGACAACATTCACAAACACTGCACCTCCAACAGTACAGCAATATTCAACATGCACTTCACACATTACATAAATGGGGGGGGGGGGATCGTAATGGCTTTCTTCCCAACATTAACCAGAAAAAGAAACTACAATTAGTGTTAAAATGTTCTATTAAAATCAAATTTGCAACTTGACAATACATTATTAACAATAGTACAAAATACAAATATTTAGAAGATATCTATAATATTATAAAAAATATATATATAGCACTCACTAACGATAGTGCTATCGGGTAGGTACCTGTAAGCATAGCATGCCTCAAGTGACCCCTATCAATAACTACCCTACAAATAACCTACATCCGAATATCGCTGAGGAGGGTTGCTTGATTTTTATCCCAATAAAGTAATACAGTATGTTCAAGTAATTAAATAATCTCCAATTGGACCTTACTATAATAATCTCTCTATCTCAACATACAGTACTTAGAATTCCAACTATCAAGATGCCAAATGTTATAGCTTTACAAAATTTTAATAAAATCACAATGCAGTGGTTAATTTTGAATACTCACTCATTCATAGTCTGGAGAGCTGTGGCGAGGTATTTAGCATCAAATTTGCAGGAAGAGTTGAGTCTGTTGGCTGCATGAAGACGTAGAATCTGCATCTGTCCCACCCTCATGACTCTCTCCACCACCTGGGTCGTCAGTTTGGTGGTGCGCTGGATCCAACCCGTATATTGACGCACTGGCTGACCTAGTAATCGTGTGAGGTACAAAACAAAGTTAGAGGCATATGCTAGCCTGTGCATTGCTGCAACACTCATCTCCTTGTCGTTGCACTTTGGAGCCTATGGTGGACAAGTTAAGGGAGTATAACATAAGAGCTTTTATTGTTATCTTTCAATATAGTAGTTAACATTTTTACGGTGACATTTCTGCAATTTTTGCATTGGTATAAAAATTACATATGCCTCAGAAACGTGGCCTGTCAAAGCGGATGATGATGCAGTTTTTACCACCATACACTCCCTGCTGAATAGCTAGGCTAGGGTGGGTGTCCTGATGAATCAGGGACTTAGTGAATAGTTGCCACAGATTGCTAGACCGTACCGTTCACCAACAGCACTGACGTGTGCCAATAACACACTGGCTGGCCCGAGGCTCGAACCGTCAACCTCATGGTTAGCAGGCGAACGCTCTACCAATCAAGCTACGGCCTGTGGCCTGTGAGGAATATCAACAGAATGGAACGCAATGAAATGAGAATGGTGAGATGGATGTGTGGTGCCAAACTGTAAGATAAGATATCAAATGAAGAGCTAAGGAGAAGGCTAGGTATCAAGAGTATCAGTGATGTGATGCGTACTAGCAGGCTTGGATGGTTTGGACATGTAGAGAGGATGGATGAACAAAGTTGGATGAAAAGATGCAAGTCCATGAATGTGGAAGGAGCTGCACTAAGGGGCGGACCAAGAAAGAAGTGGGATCGAACTTTGCAGTCTGATCTTAAATCAAAGAAACTGACAAGTAGGGCAGCTCTTATTAGGGTTGCCTGGAACGCCACCATTAGGATGTGATACCGGAACGCGCTTTGTGTGGAATACACGGTCTTTAAATTTGTGTACTGTATGTATGTATGAATGTCTCATGTATTACAACTTATGTGTTGATGCTTTATGGCATGAGTAATGCGAGAGGAGTACTGGTATGTTTCATAGGATGGAACAAATTGAGATGATTTTTTTGTTTTTTTATTGAAAAGAGCAAAACAAAACAAGAACAAATCTTGACATGCTCAACTCAAAAAGGTAATCTTAGCAAACCCCAATTAAAAGTATAAATCTGCTGAAATCTACCAAGTATGCACCGTACCCCATTCAGTATGACAACAACAAATTTCAAGTTATTTTGGCTAACATTAGACATGTTTATTCAACTTATGAACAACCTCTAGAAATTAAAGGGATATAAACAATCACACAGCTTTTTCACTCCTGCAGAATCTTTTTGAACCACAAAATCTCTTAACCCCTTCAGACTCATATGACGCAGAGGTTGCCAGATTAGCAATAAGAAATTGAGTTCTCTCACTCTTATAATTCTATCTATTCTATCTATATGCTCAGGCCCAATCCCCATTTTGGGGGTAGCCGCCTCAAGACAGAGCAAGAACAGGAAAAACACAAAAACAACATAAAACAACGAATAAACACAGATAAAAAGCACAAACTCACACACATCCAGGTCATCCAGGAGAAGACCCAGAGACCAGGGTCACCAAGGTCGCTTCAGCACTCCCCCGGCCCCCGACCACCCGGAGAGGTTCCGATCTCGGCAGGCAGACATGCAGCGGAGCCAAAGCCACAAGCCCTCCCACCGCACTTCCAGGCGCACCCTTCATATTAATCGTCTCCCTCTTATAATTACCTCTCCAAAATTAGTTTTCTGCCCACAGCTAACTCAAAGACAACTGCAGAGGTTGAAGTAACTAAACTAAAGGTTTCTAAATACCCCTGTTAGTAACAAAGGCTTTAAAGTATCCCTAATAGGCTCAAAATTGCGTCATATGTCGGAGAGGGTTAAATACCAAGCAAACTAAAAAAATATGTCACTTGTATTGAAATGGTTACAGTAAATAGGTAGTGTAGAGTGATGTATATACGTACTGTATGTACTGTATATACTCAGGCACATAACCCATAGCTTGGGGGTGGCCAACTCGATACAGAGCCTGACCTGAAACAACATCTGAAGTTCCAATTCTTAGGGTCCGGGACCACTTTCGCGTTCCCTCACCCCTTTCTCTGTCTCATGTAGTAGGTGAATTATACAGTACAAGGGGAGGAGGATTCCTAACCCCCTGCCACCAGAAGGAAAAGTAGGACAGTAAAAGAAACAGACAGAATAAATATTGTGTAGAGTGATTCCTACCAATTATCTCTGTGTTAGGGGTGAGGTTTGGCAGAATGGTTCTGAGAGTTTCCTTTATGGTGGGGTCTTTCTTGCACCCAGCTTCAATCTCCTGCACCAAAAGCTGAAACAACAAAGAATGAGCATGATTAATCCTCCTGGCCCGGGCAGGCTCTCAAAATGACAGTGTGGGCTACCCGGGCGATCTGGCCGAAAACGTCTAGGCCTAGGCTACTGTATTTTTGTTTAGTTTAACTGCTAGAAATTTCCCACGCATCTATAAATGTAGTGCGGTTTCCAATCTGTAGACTGGCATTGAGTAGAGCTCTCTATGTCAACTGGTTCAGTTGTGATGACGATTTCAGTGGAGAGCACTTGCAGGCGATGTTAGCAATATGACGATCTTTTCACTACTGAAACAACGATATACAGACATACAATAACAAACAAGTCTTCTCTTTCTTGTTTTCGGAGGTGCGGTGACGTAACGATCGGCTTTGTTTACATGCGTCGGACGCACAGCGTTCAGACCAAGCTGAATAGGCTTTCAAGCTTACAGATTTTAAAATGACATCCGGGCACCGGCCCTTAATTCGTGGTGTCATTTTAAAATGACAACCGGGCCAGGAGGGTTAACCTCTTCGATCTGAAATTTTTGAGTGAGTATTCGATTCACCCTACGAGCACCTCTATTACACACCCATCACTTTACTTTAATTTTTTTAATTTTTTTTATTTTTTTAAGAGACAATAAACGGAGGAAGGAAAAACACAGATAAAACAAAAAGGTCCATGTGCCTAAAGGCATCCTCCATTCATAAAATGTTTGTAACAACTGGATTTAAACTTTTGTAGATTGTAAGTTTGTGGAAAGCAACTCGAGGGAAGTGAATTCCAAAGAGTAGTAGTTCTAGGGATAAATGAATTTTGATAAGCAGAAGTTCTGCATTGTGGAGGAGAAAGTGTAAATTCATCGGCGCTCTCAGCTGCCCTTGTTCTACGGGGAAAGATGTGGAGAGGCGGCACAATTGAAGCAAGTTCCTCGGAACAATTGCTGTGAAAATATCTGTAGAATAATGCAAGGGATGCAACGTTTCTTTGTATGGATAATGTAGGAAGGTCCTGTGTGATTGCAGGGTTATTGATTAATCAAATAGCTTTATTTTGAATTTTGTCCAACTGCCTCAATGCAACCACTCCACTTCCACTCCACAGAGGTAAACAGTAATCCATCTGAGAACGCACATGACTTTTATATATTACGGCCAACTGCTCGTCAGTGAAGAATTCTCGAACTCTGTACAGGAGTCCCAGTTTTTTAGAGGCATTCTTAGCAATGCTTCTAACATAATGTGTCCAGCATAAGTTGTTGTTGTTGTTGTTGTTGTTGTTGTTCCCCAAGCTGCCTGGCCGAACAGCCCCAAGGTCCCGAGCAAGGCCAAGGCCATAACCGAGCGCCCCCACAGAACCCTCCCTGCCGACCACAATAAAGCCTGGGTGACCGAAGCCACTCCATGGCGGGGAGCTGAGGAGGGTGCGGAAACGCCCGGGAAACCAAAGCCCCATCCAGGACCCTGTGCCCCTCAGCAAGTATGAAGAGAAAGTTGAGGGGCAAAGGAAAAATGTGACGCTTTGGCTTCCAATCTTGGTAGATTGGGAGGTCAATCCACGGAAAAGACGCCGTCACTTGAGATCTAGAAAATATATAAGTAAAAGGAACAGTCAGAGTAAGCTATGGGTATGGCAGAGATCGCTCAGTTCTCACTCTGATAGACCAGCCCATCACCATATGACTAGAACCCAATCCTCTTAGCATCAGCTAGGAAAGGCCCTAGAAAGACACCTTTGGCGGGGGGATAGCTCCCCTATTTCAACCCCTTTCGGGGTTGGGCACCCGCCCTCCAGCTCAAGTTAGTAGTTAATGTTACACCGAGAATGTCAATACTAGGGGAAGTGGGAATATTTACACCATTAAAAAATATATGGGAGTCAGTGAGATTCTGTCGGTTAGAAAATTGAATGTACAGTACTTGGTTTTCTGTGCATTAAAGGAAACTAGATTCTTTTGTCCCCATTCATTAATTCTAGAAAGGTCCTGGTTCAGAGAAATTGCAGTGTTTATTCTTGAATTTATAAGATCGGGTTGGGTGAAAGAATTGGTAAATGTGAAGGAACTGTGGAGTGTTGAGTCATCTGCGTAGGAATGTATTGGATTATGAGTGGTATATATGAGATCATTGATATGAATGAGGAACAGAGTTGGGGCCAAAACTGATCCCTGGGGAACACCAGCATTAATTGAGTGAAATTGAGAATAAAGGCCATCTACCATTACACGTATTTTTCTGTTATGAAGATAAGAAGAAATTAGTGGAACTAATGATGCAAGGCCGTAGTGTGACATCTTCGACAATAAGGATTGATGCCAGACTCTATCAAATGCCTTTGATATATCCAGTGCTATTGTATGAGTTTCACCATGTTGGTCTGTAGCTTGGTTGATTTGATGCGTAAGAAGGCAAAGAATGTCTGCAGTTGATCGACATCGTCTAAAACCATATTGCCTATCAGATTAATTTATTATTCTCAAGATGCTTAATTATGTGATTATTTAATATAATTTCAAAGACTTTACCAAGAGTGGAAGTTATAGCTATTGGTCTGTAGTTTGATGGATCTGAAGAGGCACCTTTTTTAGGAACTGGATGGATGTTTGCTTCTTTCCAGGGTACTGGGAAGCATGAGTACACAGACGGAAAAAATTTGCCAATACAGGAGCGAGCACCAAGGAGCAATTCTTAAGTACTATTGGAGGAATTTCATCTGGACCAAGGAGCCTTATCTACTGAGAGATTCTGCAAAATAGTTTTGACATGTCTGGTGTGGATCTTAAGCGAGGGAATTTCAGGCGAATTAAAATTAAGTACAGGAACATCTTGATTTATTTCATCTAAGGTTGAGTTGGTGGAGAAAATATCCGCAAGAAGGTTAGCTTTACCTCGTGGGTCACTTACAAGATTGCCAGTCGGAGATTTTAATGGTGGAATGGATGAAGCAGTAGTGAAGTTGGATTTGAATGAGTTAAGAGTAGACCAAAATATTTTGTTATCATTTGGATTATTTAGAAGTTTATTTGCCTGCTTGTGGAGAAAGTTTGATTTAGTTAGGTTTAATACAGTTTTGGCATGATTTCTGATTTTTCTAAAGTAATTAAAGGCTTCATGTTTTTGATCTTGTGTATGCATTGTAGGCTATTGCTTTTTGTTCAGTTACTCTAGCACAATTATGGTCAAACCATTTAGGTGAATTAGATCTTTTACTGTACTTTTGATGAGGAATAAAAGTTTCCATTCCAATTTTTACAAAATCTTGTATGTGGCTCAAGGTGGAGTGTGCATCATTAGAAAAGAAAGAGGTCCAGGGAATATCAATAAAGAAACCTTGAAGACCCTCCCAGTCTGCCCTATCGTAATGCCATTTAGTCATCAAAACAGGTTCAGAGTGGGAAGGTGTGGTAGGTGATAGACAGGTGGCTTGTATCAGACAGTGATCAGAAGATCCAAGCGGGGACCTCACTGTAACATCATAATTTTCTGAATTGGTTGTTAAAAATAAGTCCAGTAGGTGGGAATTATGATTAGGATTACATACACATACATAACATTTTAAGACTGAGTGTTCCACACATAAGTGCAGTTTCAGTCTCTTGTCCTAATGGCGGCGTTCCAGGCAACCCTGTTAAGGGCTGCTTCACTTGTCAAGTTCTTGGATTTGAGATCGGCGCGTATAGTCCGATCCCAGGTCTTCCTCGGTCCACCCCTTGGTGCAGCTCCCTCCACAATCACAGACCTGCATTTTGTCACCCAATTTTGTTCAACCATTCTCTCCACATGTCCATACCATCCCAGTCTACTTGTACGCATCACCTCGCTAATACTCTTTATACCTAAACGTCTCCTCAGCTCAACATTTGTTTATTCTATCCTGTAGCCTGGCCCCACACATCCATCTCACCATTCTCTCTCATTACGCTCCATTCTGTTAACATCCTCTACTTTAACGGGCCATGTTTCTGAGGCATACGTCATTGCACTTCTAACACATGAGGCATACACCTTTCCCTTCAGGGGAGAGGCATTCTTTTCATGGTCAGGATTGGCGTCAATCTCTGAAACTTCCCCCAGCCCACCTAATTCTAGCAACAGTGGCAGCCTCGGCGCCCACACCGGCAGAGATGGAATTTCCTAGGTAACAAAACTTGTTCAACCAGCTCCAAAGACTCATTTCCAAAATTCACAGCCACAGGATCATCACTTAACACAAGCTCGCCTTTGCACACTACGCACTCAAATTTCTCTATTTCTGACTTATCCTCGGCAGGGGCCCCTTTATTCTACTACAGCGCTTACTCCCATGGTGTACCCAACATCGACAGATGCTACATTGAATTGAGTTAACGCCCACTCCCTTTCCACACACTGCACATGGGTATGCACCGCTCTTTTCCACATTTTGCCTCGTCTCAAACTACAATGCATAACCTTGGTTTTGTTAATATTGACTCTTAAACCCTTGCTCGCCATGCCCTCTCTCCACTTTCTGAATTTGGCCTCAGAATCCTGCATACTGTCAGCTATATTAGGACTAAATCGTCTGCATAAAACAGTTCCAACGGGAGTCCGCCTCTAAAAACTCTAGACAGCGCCTCCAAGACCATAATAAAGAGGAGGGGGCTTAACACTGAACCCTGATGGACTCAGACACGCACTGCGAATTCATCACTCAGTACACCTTTCACCCTCACCGAACTTCGCGAATCCTCATACATCTTCATTATCACACGCACCAGCCACTCTTCCACACCAAGTTTCCTCATAGCCCACTGTACAACATCTCTAGGTACCCTATCAAAGGCCTTCTCCAGGTCCAACAAACACAAGTAAAGATCCCTGCCTTTTAGTAGGTATCTTTCCTGTATCTGCCTGACTATGAAGATAGCATCGGTTGTACCACGTCCTGGCATAAAACCAACTGATATCATCAATAGAGATGCTTTGCCTGATCAAACCCTCAAGGACTCTCTCACAGACCTTCATGATTTGGTCAAGCATTTTCAGGCCCCTATATTTTCCTCTATCTAGCGCATCCCCTTTTCCTTTGTATATATTTACTATTACACTTTTGAGCCAATCCTCTGGGATTTTCTCATCTTTAATAATGGTGTTTATCAACTCAGTGACTAAGTTTACACACCAATCTCCCATGAGGCTTTTATCATCTCAGCGACAATGTCGGAGCAACCTGGAGCTTTACCGTCCTTCATTTTATTGATTGCGTCGCTCACTACAGCTGGTGCTATCAAAGGAGGGGGCCCGATATTGGTTTTTCGATACTAAGCTGTTCCTTATCCCATTCAAACTCTACATTTAGCAATCGTTCATAGTGTACCTTCCATGCTTCTCTGATTTCATTTTCTGCATACACAATCTTCCCATTATCATCTCTAACACACTGTTCACCTATAATATCCCTACTGTCATTTTTAACTCGCCTAGCTAGGTTTGAAGATCCCATTGGGATTGTCAGTGTTACACACTTGTTCGAGGACCAGGTCCTTAATGCGATTTTTAGCATTGTAAATAACTCTTTTGGCAGTTCGTTTAGCTGCCTGGTATTCCTCCCTGCTGCCTCCTTTCTTCCATGCTTTGAAGCATCTCCTTTTCTCTTCACAACATGTTCTACCTCATCGTTCCACCACCAAGAGGTCTTATTCCTGGGGTGACCCTTTGTTTTCCCACAGACTTTGTCAGTGGCAGCGATAAGGCTATGCTTAAGAAAGTTCCATTGGCTATTTACATCGTTAGGCCTAGCTTCCTTATTTCTATTCATTTCCTCCAGTTCATTATGAAACCTTTCCCTAACTTCCTTGTCCTTCAGCAGCCACACTTTCCTTTTGGGTATGTAAACCTTCTTGCGCTTAGGATCTCTGTATAAGCTCATGTCGCACACAAGTAGCTTATGCTGGGGGATACATTCTTCGCTCGGGATGACCTTTACATCTCGAACTAGTTTCCAGTCTTTCCTGTTAACCAAGAAGTAATCTATCTGGCTACTGGAGACCCCAGAGTTATATGTGATCAGGTGGCTCTGTCTTTTCTGAACTTTGTGTTACACACAAACCATGTTTGAGTGCTACGAAGGACTCCAATATAGATTCGTCTTCTAGATTCATCCTTCCCTAACCAATTGCTCCATCTACCCCCTCGTATCCATCTGCCAGATGCTCCCACGTGACCTTTGGGGTCCCCCCCCACGATAGATATTTCGTTCTCCGAGAGGCGTGAAATGACACTGTCGGTGTCATTCCAGAAGTCCTCTTTATCTCTTTCTGTAAACCAGCCTGTGGGGCATATGCAGATATCACATCAGAATTCTTTCACCAACTTTCAACTTCAAAAACAATCAGCCTTTCACTAACTCTCGTAATTGAAGCACACTTTCGCCAGCTCTCCAGCCACCAGAACACCCACTCCTCCTTTCGCTTTATCAGTCTCCACACCCATCCAGTATATCCTATATCTTTTCCTCCTTCCGACAATCCACTGTACCCCATGCCTCTTCCAGAGTGTTTCCTGGGTACAGCAGATGTCCACTCGCCTCCTCTCACACATCTCAACCACTTCATTCGCACGCAGATTCAAACTACCAACATTCACACTAGCAAGTCTGAGTTTGTGGGGGGCATTTGTCATTGTCCTGTGCGGTTTTGTTTCATCGGACTTACGTTTATTTTCTTTGATTTTAGTCATAGTTAGGTAGGTTTGGCTGGCAGATGAGCATCACCCCCCCCCCAGAACTCCGGCTCCAGTCTACCCCGGGACCATTCCCAGCACCATCCCCCAAGTGATTACAAGGGGGTAGGATCCAGTGGCCTCGGTACGCCCCACCAGAACCTGGTATTATCTGGTACACGGGTGGGTTGGTTGACTAGTTGAGTGAGATTAAATGAGTCTGCAAATAGCTCACATTCAAGACCAGCATCATCAGTCCTGGCTGAATGAGTGAGCCATTCAACATTATGGACATTAAAATCACCCAACACAGTGATTTCAGAAGAAGCATTTAAGTTGAGGACACTGAGTTGTGAGGACAGAGAATCAAAAAGACTTTGCTCTGGAGGAGTATTTGGGGAACGGTAGATGCAACATATGTATTTAAATTTACCAGCAGAAATTTATTTGTATATAGAATAATCAAAATAGGGACAATTGAAACTAGTAACCTCCTCCAGGGCAATTTCAGATTTTGCGAAGCAACATACACCTCCTTTAGGTCTGAAATTTTGGAGCAGTTGATAACCTGGAAAATTAACGTTCACTCTCAGCTTCCTCCTCCCACATTAATATGTAAAACTTGCAAACAAAGTCAAACCAAAACTGGGACAAAGACAATATAAAGTCAAAACAACATATCAAAATTGCTGTGGAAACAACACTTACTAAAATAAAATTTATGAAATGAAAGAACACACATACTAGAGTAGTTCAAAAGAGAGGGGTTTAATGCAAAACCAAAATCAATTGTTCACCAACAACTTGCTTATTAACAATGTAATTGTAAGTTACTATCACTTAATATTTGAGTCATAAATACATACAAGTTTAAAGATCGCTTCGTCCATAGAGGGTGTGGTTGCAGTCTTACGCCTTAAATGGCGGCAATGGTAACTGGCACTAGTTGTCAAATGTCAAAAAAATTTCAAGTTAATGTCCTCTCTAGATTTCACACAAATTACCACCAAAGTTTTCAGCAAACTACTGATTTTGGCTGTACCTCAGTTAGCTCTCCACAATAGATGCTGGTAAATAAAGGCAGTACAGTAGAATCAACTAACCTGGAGTTCGGTGACAATAAGGAAGGCTAGTAGTTTATCAACCCCGGTGAGTCCTGCAGTACTGATGCTGGATTCCACCTTGGCCATGACAGAGCTGGACAGTACCTCCGTGTGGCTCCGACTGTCATACCACGTTCCCAGTTGGCTCATGTACACTGTTGTCCTGGGCAAACATACATAATAGGTTACATAGTACAGTATAAATGTGATCCGGGTGGAAGGGACTCGTCAGCCTTGGTCGGCAACCCATCTACGGGAGACAACCTAATACAAATACGGGTGATGGAACTTGTCAGCCTTGGTCGGCAACTTATCTAGGGGAGACATCCTTAAATTTATCCTTACTGCTTACCTAAGGGTGAAGCAGGTTGGTGAATGAACTAGCCATCCACCACTGCCTCCTTTGGTCACCCAAAGGAGGTACTTTATGAAGTGGAAACACAGACTGTAGTACAAAGTACAAAGGAGTACAAAGGAAATCAAGCAACAACAGGTCTAGTGACCCTTCTAGGCTGCTTGTCCTCCAAAACACTGAGGATCAAGTGTCCAAACAGTGGTTTAGAGTGGGTAAGGGAACATTGGAAAGGGAACTACTACCCTGGAACTAATGTCCGTGGCAGGATTAGGAAGTTAGTAGGGGACAGATGGGTTAGTAACTGAGGGGAGGATAAAATAAAGTTATTAATTTACAAATGCAGTCAGTCGCGGGTTTGATGCGAGATATTTGTTTACGCGAAGTTTAAATTAATCAACGGTGCTGCAGTCTATAACATCTGTAGTCTCTAAATGGACCACAGCAGTTATTTGGAAGCCCCGAGCTCCGGTGCAAATGGCAACCTCTAAATATCTTAGGACAATGTGGTAGACTGGAATGAGACCTCATGGGCTTCACTGTTGACTGTACATGCTCTCAGCCTATGCCCGAGAGGGAGTAGCTGGGGGGGGGGGGAAAAAAAAAAAAAAAAAAAAAAAAAAAAAAAAAAAAAAAAAAAAAAAAAACAGTGACCTTATATGAGGCTGCTGTTATGGTAGTATGCCCTTCCTTACACTTAATATACCTTTGGAATTCTGACAACTTACTTTGGGTCAGTAATTCTGAGTATCTCCCGCACCAGCCTGCCGATGAAGTTGACAGAGTGAGGGTCTGAGGGAACGAACTTGGGGATGGGGATGGCAGTGCTCTGGTAGCTGCTCTCATGGTCCGAGATCTTTTTCTTCACCAGCTGATTACACTCCTGATCAACACAAATAAATGTAATGCTCAATTATAGCTTTACCAGACAACTTAGTAGTTAAGCCACAAACCTGTGATCATAAACATTGAGCTTCCCTGAGTCCTGGATAGTGACTAAAGGAGTGTGGTTCAACTGCCAAGGTAGCTGGCATGGGAGTGATGGGGCATACACGATTAATTCTCGTTATATCATAATTTTCAAGGGGCTTGGGACATGTGTGCATGTGTTAGAATATACATTCAAACAATAAATAAATCAGTTTTACTTACAATATCAAAGTTATATGAACATTAGACATTATTACAGCAGTAATAAAATAAATGAATAATAATAAATAGGGTGGATGGGACTCGTTAGCCTTGGTCGGCAACCCATCTAGGGGAGACACCTTATAAAAATCTGGGTGGATGGGACTCGTCAGCCTTGGTCGGCAACCTGTATAGGGGAGTAAACCTGATACAAATCCGTACTGCTTACCTAAGGGTAAGGCAGGTTAGTGGATGGACTAGCCGCGCACCACTGTAGAAAAATAGTGCTGAAAAGATACATAAGAGGGCTTCGGGGTTGGACGGACCCTTAATTGAGTGGTCAATCCTGTAAGTCCTTCAGTAAACTGGCAGGGGTTGTCCCTCTTACTGGGGATAGGTCCGCTTGGGGGCCTTCTGTGTATGGCCACCCTCATTTAGGGGAGTAAGGCGTCCGGCAATAGATAGATAGATAGATAGAATAAATAATATATTATAGTATAATCCTATTATTCTATAACCTACTGTAGGTTGAATCAAAGCAGCACAATTCTTCATATATAAAATAAGATCTGACAACAATGCTCCTCCATATTATCACAAATATTGCCTGTAAAATGGCAACTTTGACCTTAAATAACTGTTGTGAACCATGTTGTACTGACCTGTTCCACATTATAGTTAACGATACGAGACATTTCCTCTTGCCAGATCTTGAGGCCGTACATGCTGATATAGTCTTGAATGTACTCAAAGGACGTGCGGAACCCAGTCATCTGCTGTCCCACTACCTCCAGGCGACGGTAGAGCTCACTACCCTGGATGGAAGACAAATAATTAAAACACACATTCTGTATAGTTGCCATGACATGAACCTGGGACAATTTTGTGGAGAGCTGGCTGTATTTAACCACCACAATAGGTTAATGCACCATACATACTATACATACAATGGTTTAACATCGTTTCCATTACAAATTCACTTACTCATATAGTGATGTACATTCTATGTGGTAGTTTTGTGTTCTCTTATTTCAAAATTGTATCTTGCTAAATCGATATTTCCACATAGTGATTTTCATAAGCTCTTATGTCTTTATATTGTGCCGTTCCTGTTTTGGTTTGTTTATTTTGCAAGTTTACAATATAATTCATTGTAACGGCTCAGAGGGGATTGCCTTTCCGCAGTAGGATTATAGTACTGTACTGTACAATAAAGTCTCATCATAATACCGCCCCATCATGTCATCACTTTGGATGATGTTGGCATAGTGATAACAGTGCCACAGTAAGACTCAATCAAGTCCAACTGCAGTACCTGCACCTGCAGTATTTGCAAACCACACCAGCCTCAACAGTGATACAAGACAGTACCATACCAAGACTCTAATGTACATTAGGCAACTTAGACTTTAGGTATGATTTAATTATACTGGGGCAGTAAGATACAACCACATGAGAGATAGGGGGGGGGTGGGGGGGGGATGTTGGGTGGGAGTAGGGAGATGCTTGGGGGAGTGCAGGAGGGGTTAATAATGGAGCTTAGTTCATCACAAACCAATAGGGCCACGATTACACCAAGGAAAATTTGATTGATTGGCACGCAACATGCTGATGTCATATGGCATCAGCCAGGGTTAAGTTGATAAAATATTCTTGTATTGTACGCTTTAATACTAAATCGATATTTCCATATAGTGATTTTGATAAGTTCTTTTGTTTTTATATTGTGCCATTCCTGTTTTGGTCTGTTTGATTTGCAAGTCTTACATTTTAATGCTAGTATGTCAGCAAAGATATGATAACATTTTCAAAGTGTATACAAATATTTACAAAACTTACCCGATTCTGTAATTCCATGGGTTACATAAGAGAAGAGAAATATATAAGTCTGTACAGTATATACGAATCCACGGAGAATCATATGCTTTCATAAATATCATTGGGAGTTATTGGTGTTGAGAACAATATTAATTAATAGTTAATAATTATATACATATATATTATTATATAAAATTATCATATGCAGATGCACTTGCAAAAGATTTTCAGGTCAAATTTCATATGCCTCTAGAGTGTATGAAACCCTCAAGGGGGGGCAAAATTCTTATTAAAAAAAAAAAAAAAAAAAAAAAAAAAAAAAAAAAAAAAGGAAAAGTGGGGATTGGGCCTGAGTATATAGATAGATATAATATAGAAAAGGGTAATAACTTCTTGCAACTGTACTGACCTTGACCTTAGTGTTAAAAGTGAGTCCCTGGTGCAGGATGCGAGCCACCAGGGCCACCAGTTCTCTCCGCACCCCGTCCTCAAGCAGGCGGCGCGGGTCCACCTGTATCACACCTACTAGGGTCGTCTCCATCATGGCCACACCCTCTCCTAGCACCGCCACACCCTCACTTAGTTCGGCCATCTGTATGTAGGAGTGGTAGGTAGAAAGAGATTGAGTGGGACCTTTATCATATCTAAATATATTCACTGTAAGTAAGCGATAAATCATGACCTCTCACCTCTGTAACTAAAAAACGACTAGAGTAATCAAGATAATATTTCTACCAATTGGGATGAGTCGGTCAAGGAATAGATGTGGAAATTTACAGCCAATTTGCTCTAGCCCTTTTTGAGTTACAGAGGATAGAGTTAATGATTTCTCGCCTACTTACAGCGAATAGACTATAGGGTACCATCCCTAATCGTTACACCTTCTAGTAATGTACAATTAGTTCACCTCACTTAGTTCTGCTATCTGTGCATGGGAGAGAGGGAATTACAAAGAGAGAGTGAGGGAGAAGAGAGCGAGAATGAGGGAGAAGAGAGTGGGAGAGAGGGACTTGTATCACACTTACTAGGGTTGTTTCTATCATTAGCACACTCTCACCTAGTATCGAACCATCCTTGATCAGTTCTGCCATAAAGAGAGCTTAATGATTTGAGGAAAAAAACAAAAAAATTGTGAAAGAGAAAAGTAAGAGGATTAATGAGCTGGTGACTGTGATGCTGACACTTTACGGGGATTGAAAGGAGATAAATAGCACTGAAACTAGCAGGAAATTTAAATCTCTGTACACACACACTAAATCTGACAAGACACTGACTAAAGCATGAGGGGACAGCTTCCACCCTCCCAGACGTTTATCTTTTTCCTTTTTCTTTTTATATATATAAATTTGTTTAACCAAACCACTGAGCTCCCCAAAAGAACTCTCATAGGGCTGGGCCGAAGGATTAGAACAAGATGGATAACTAATCAAGACGAGACAGATAGGGAAGGGCAGGAGGTGAACAAATCTAGGAAGGTTAAGACACAAAGACATTTCTCACCATGTCATCAGTACAGCCACACCACATGAATTCCACAGCAGAACTCTTATAGGGCAGGCCCGAAGGATGACGCAAGAACTGCTACACAAAGAACTGCTAACGAAGAAGTGATCAAGGGCGAAGAATGAGAGATCAGGACTAAGGAAGAAAAAATCAAAGCGAGGTGCAAAAAAAAAAAAAAATGCACTACTGAGGGGATTCGAGTCAGCTCGACCGCACCAGCAGCCGAAAAGACAAATCAGGTCAGGAGTCAACAACCTAGTCAGGCCAACTAAGATGGCCCGACAGGGTGGCATATGATATAGGCCGCCCGAATGACAACCGGATGAGACAGTATAAGAACAGAAGGGGAAAAACATAGAAAGAGGAAAGAAAAAAATACGCAAAATTAGTCAAGCCGACGACGAAAGCTCGAGGGGAGAGGGCAATCAATAACCATCCCCTATCAAGCTCCAGTCGCAGGCCCAGAAACCCCCCTACCGCTACAAGGAGCGTAGTACCAGGGGGACCTTTATCACTCAGATGCAAAATATATAAGCTTGATTTGACTATTAAATACCAACACCTTAATACGTATTTTTTAATCATGATTCAGCTAGATAGATAGAGTGCATCCTTCTTGTGTACACTTCATTTGCATGCGGTGTGTACAAACAAACCTGATATCTCTCTGGCAGCTGAGCAAAGTCCCTCATCTTGTCCTTGTCCAAGCGTGTGGGCACTGGCTTCAGTTTCTCCGTCTGTAGCTTAATGATCTTGGCTAGCAGGCCAAACATTGTCTCAGGGATGATCTGAAGTACCTGAGGCAGAAAGTTTTAACTTTAAATTAAAATGTAAAACTTGCAAACTAAACAAACCAAAACTGGGACAAAGACAATATACAGATTATTATGTAGTTGGTGGGACTATCCGTAAATGAACTTACTTCCAGTAATGATATCCATATGTTTACAATATTATTTTAATTGGAAGTTTAGCTGTAGTAGAAGGTAGTAGCTTAAACTCAAATAGCCGAGCACCAGTACCTTTAGTTTAACAGGATTTAATAGATGACCAATATAACTTATCTCTCCCTCTGTGGTAGATTTACTCTATCTATTCCAATATTAACTTGCTCATGTAGTAATGTACACCCTATGTGGTGGATTGTGTTCTTTTATTTCATAAATATTAATTTAGTAAGTGTTGTTTCCACATAGCGATTTTGATAAGTTAATTTAACTTTATATTGTCTTTGTCCCAGTTTTGGTTTGTTTAGTTTGCAAGTTTTACATTTTAATTGTACAACACTTGGAATTGCTTGCACAGTACAAGGAAAAGTTAATAAAAAAATGTAAATTTGTTATTCATCAAGGCATAGGGTGATGATGTATATGTTCATGACTCATAGAATATGAGCAAGCTTGGAGATGTGAGGTACAATAAGTAGTATATACAGCAATATAAATATTATAAAAGCAGATTCCTTGCATTATAAACAGTGTAAACACATAGAAAATTATAATTCTATTTTTGTCCAGGATTATTTTTATGTATTTTAATGAAATAATATATATTACCCTATTATCTTGGCACATTTCTTACTTTTCTGACATAAGAGACCAGTTCCCCTGAGTAGTACGCCGAAACTGAGATGAGGTCCGGACTGCGGGCTTGGTTGATACGCAGGAGAGGGAGATCCAGGCCAGAGGAGAGCTTCAGGAAGGTCGCTCTCAATCGCGCCACGTGAGATGGGTCCTTCTTGATGGCAGACTACGGATGAGGAAAGAATACTGATGAAAAATACATCTAAACAGGTAGAGTCGGAACATAGAAAACAAAAATTAATAAAAATAGCTACCATACAGTCAAGATATGAGCTTGATAAATATGCTATGAAGGGGTAACAGTATTAAAAACTTTCATAGTTTTATATATACTGTAGCATGCATAGGTTTATATATATATAGCATATATAGCCACAGGCCATAGCGCAGTTGGTAGAGCACTCGCCTGCAAACCGAGAGGTTGAGGTTTCGAGGCTCGGGCCAGTCTGTGTGCGTTATTGGCAGACGACAGTGCTGGCGTGGATGGCATAAAAAACAAATGCAAAAGTTCACAAAGTGCAACATTATGTGGATAATTGGTGTGTATTCACCGACAAGCATCTGGGTGCTGGTGCTAGGAGAGGTATATGACATGAGAGTGACAGAGAAACCAGCCACACAGAGTATTGCCTGTCCAGTACAGTAGTCCCCCACTACTATCTCATTGATTCCTCACTCTGTCTTTCTGTTTTTTTGCTCATTCTCACACCCAAACCTATGCAAAATACTGCATAAGAATAAACAAACACATACTGTATATCAGTACTGTAGCTAAAAGTAAAAAAACACACACATACTACAGCTACAAGTAAAAATCACAAATACAATACCTGCATAATGGGCGTGAATTCATCGACCAGGACCCAGGCATATGAGAGGTCTGATATGAGTGAGAGTGTGACCAGACTATCCTCGGAGATACCAGCCACACGGACCAATGCCTGTAGCCCAACCACCACTTCATTGATACCTTGCACCACCCCGGCACTGCCCTCCAAACCATGGAATTCTGAAGAGAATATGAAGAATCTATAGTCTATTAATTATGAGTCTAGAAATTGTGGCTCTCCAGCCTTTGTTACTAAGGGGCAGCTAAAGGAAATAGGCATTTACACCCCTATGTAGGCTACTGTTTGACTCTTCTCAAAGAGTAAAAATATCTGCTTGATTGCTAAAGTTCTTTTTGAGTTATAGGAGGTTGGAGGCTGGGGTCTCTGGACTAGTCATAACGAATAGACTATACAGGTTATCTATAAAAAAACATAAAACAAACTCGCAAGAAGTAGGAGAAGCATAAATAAATACTAAGTAATCACCACTTAACCCTTTCGTGTAAGGGAAGACGCACTTGCGTCTTCCTGGAATACTTAAAAGCTTTTGTGACCATCAGGGGTTTAGAAACCCTTAGTTGATTTTTTTTCAACCCCTGTAGTTATCTTTGTAGTTGTCTATTAGTAATTTAATAGAACAATTATTTTGGATAGCCAATTATGAGATTAGGAGAATTTTATAAATAAATACTAAGCGGCATCTTAGGAGCCTGAAAAGGTTAATTAATTCCCTTCACCATGCAGCAGTCCCTTCCAACCTGTGGAACTCTGGAGTGAAATATGAAACACTCAGTACCACAGTGAGCATCTTGAGGCCTCCCAGAATCATAAACTATCTATCTATCTATCTATCTATTGCCTGACGCCGCGATCCCCGAAGCAGTCGACGCCCCTCCCCCCAACCAGCACCGCCTTCGTTCATGTACTTCCTCACTCCATCCTTCCACCTCTCCCTCTCTGTCCCTCCACCTCGCTCTCGTACACCCTCTTAGTCATTCTCTCGCTTTCCATACGTTCCATATGGCCGAACCATCTCAAGTTGTTCCTTTTCACACTTTCATAAATAAAATCATAAACAAAAATGAAAAAAAATCTTTAATAGGGTGATAACTTTCCATTTTATTCTATATAAACAACTGAGTTCAGACATTAGAGGGTTCAACGACCTTCCAATAACCAAAAAGAGGCAAACCTCTTATTTGGTAGTAGCCATGGAGTAGCTAACGTAATGCTTGTATCTGTATAGCACGTCACTCTGGGAGCGACAACAGCTTTATCAGCACCCCAGTTGTACGATGTGATACCAAAACATCACCTCTTCCACTTCCTCCATTAATCTCCATGTCAAACCTACCTCGCCGTCTTTCTTCAACTCTCTCCTCCCAGGCGGGTGCCCAACTCTGAAAGGAGTTGAAGTAGGGGAGCTATCCCCCCGCCAAAGGCGGCTTTCTAGGGCCTTTCCTAGCTGATGCTGAGAGGATTGGGTTCTAGTCATGTGGTGATGGGCTGGTCTATCAGAGTGAGAGCTGAGCGATCTCTGCCATACCCATAGCTTACTCTGACTGTTCCTTTTACTTATATATCTTCTTGATCTCAAGTGAAGGCGTCTTTTCCGTGGATCGACCTCCCTACTGCCTACCTAAAAGTTGGCAGATTGGGAGCCAAAGCGTCACATTTTTCCCTTGCCCCTCAACTTTCCCTTCTAATTGCTGAGGGGCACAGGGCCTTGGGTGGGGCTTTGGTTTCCCGGGCGTTTCCGTGCCCTCCTCAGCTCCCTGCCTTAGAGTGGCTTCGGTCACCTGGGTTTTGTTAGTGGTAAGCAGGGAGGGTTTTGTGGGGGCGCTCTATGGCCTTGGCCGTGCTCGGGACCTTGGGGCTGTTCGGCCAGGCAGCCTGGGGAACAACAACAACAACAACTCTCTCCTCCTGTAACCTTTCCACCCTTTTTCCACTTCGCCTCTTTCCTTCCTTATCTTATCTCTAGTCACCCACTAATTCTGTACCCTCAATTTTACTACTACTACATAATGGTCAAACAAACCCCCACCAATACCCCTATACACCCTAGTGTCGAACACATACTGTATATATCCCCTTATTCATCCAATTACACATATCAATCAGCGTCTTTTGTTCCACCGTCTCTACCTCACTCCTCCCCTCAACTCTCCTCTTCCACTCCACTCTCCAAGTGTACCTGTGTATCATTCTGTGTCGCAAGAAGTTGTTGGCTAACATCAGTTTCCTTCCCACACATACGTTCACAAGTGCGCTGCCATTCCCACACAGCTCTGACTGTACTCCCCACTCTTATACATATATACAGTCAAGGGGCGTCGACTGACTGGGGACAGAGGTGCATGGGGGCGGTTCGTTCGTGGCCACCCCTTCGGGGATCACGGCGTCAGGCAATAGATAGATATATTACGGTAAGGACTTTGTAGCGGGGAAACAACATAATAGGCTATATTTACTGGACATAATTATTCCCCTCACTAGTCTTTAGATATTATCACCCATATAATTGTTGACCCCCCTGATATTTGGTAAGAAAAAAAAAGTTCCAAAATCTCAAGCATTACACAGGTATATACGGTACTGTTGATGAACAGCCAATACAAACCCTAACAATAACCTCACCTTTCACCTCTTTGAGCGCCTGTATGAGTTGTATGATCTTGCGACCAGTGGAGGCGGGATCATCCAGGCTAAGACTCAGGATCTCCTCCCCTATATCCTTGAACCATTTGTTGAGTCGGTCGTTCTTGGCAACCCTTGCTAACGGTCGACTGCCGGCAAACACCTCGGATAATTCTAGGGCTTGTTGGTTCGCCTCCTTGCGGATTATGTCCCATCTTGACTCCTGTGTGGGTTTGAATAAAGCAGTCATATAAATAGCTCTTAAGGGAACATAAAAACAAAAAGAACACTGCTGAATAGAAACTTTAGAAATCCGATATCATTCACTGTAACTAAAGGGTGGCTGTTTAAGCTCAACCAAAAGTGTGGAGCTAAGTTTGCAGTTTAACTGGGGGAGGTGGCTTCAACCTCACCTCACACTCTGTGGTTGCACCCTTTTCAAAGACCATAACCTTGCACTTCCCCGCAATCATTAATTGGTGCCAATAACTGAGCAGACCATTGATGAGATCTTGCAGGATAACGAGGAGAGTGATCGGGTACAAGAAAAGAGCAAATTGTCGACAAAAGAGTAGTCAGAGTAGTCAAACATTCTGGCCAACTGTGCTGGCATTTATGAAAAGGCTGACATATTGGAGCCTGATTCCACAAATTGAAAGTTAATATACCACCACCTTGAGAAAATAACACAAATTTACAGGGGCCAGTACATCACCAGAATAACTGTGTTCAACAATCTTCGATCACCTGGTACCTAAAGGAAGCGTCAAGATGTGGCACGTGAGGCCATGGAATTGCAAGCAAGCATCTAAAGTTAGACGATTATATTCAGTTTAAGAAGGACCCATGTTATTAATTAAAATGTAAAACTTGCAAACTAAACAAACCAAAACTGGGACAAAGACAATGTAAATGGTTTATTGAGATCGTATTTACCCCTTTGAGACGTAGAGGTAGATTATAAGATAAAGAAAATTGTCCAATGGAAACCAGAGTTAGATGAAAATTACATCATCATTTTGAAGGGGTTAAGGGGTTTGAAAGAGTGGTGGAAAAGACCATGTGTAGTGGCAATGTGGCTGAGGGTGAGCGTGAGGGGGAAAGTGGTGGTGCAGGCGCCCAGTAAGCCAGCACACCCACACTTCAACAGTTTTATAATACCAAGCATCACTCATACGCCTTCTTGGCGAGTTTTTAATAAAAACTTTTTATAGCAATGTAGTACAGTAGTAGTCGTTCCCTAGGCTGCCTGGCCGAACAGCCCCGCTATATATAGCAATGTTGTATATACTGATGCATTGTGTAGCTCTAAACATTGTCCTGTTTCAAAATTATACTTTTCTGGAGTTATAACCACTCGTAAGGGAGAAAAAATGGTAAGTTGGCAGAGGTCTCAGACTAATTTGTTTTTTTCCTATAGGCATAGCGTTCTACCTTTAGCAAAATTCAGATTTAATGTCTTCTCGCCAGTACAGTACAGTACAGTATATGGCGGGTGCCCAACCCCGAAAGGAGTTGAAATAGGGGAGCTATCCCCCCGCCAAAGGCGGCTTTCTAGGGCCTTTCCTAGCTGATGCTGAGAGGATTGGGTTCTAGTCATGTGGTGATGGGCTGGTCTATCCGAGTGAGAACTGAGCGATCTCTGCCATACCCATAGCTTACTCTGACTGTTCCTTTTACTTATATATCTTCTAGATCTCAAGTGGCAGCGTCTTTTCCGTGGATTGACCTCCCTACTGCCAACCTAGAAGTTGGCAGATTGGGAGCCAAAGCGTCACATTTTTCCCTTGCCCCTCAACTTTCCCTTCATAATTGCTGAGGGGCACAGGGCCTTGGGTGGGGCTTTGGTTTCCCGGGCGTTTCCGCACCTTCCTAAGCTCCCTGCCTTGGAGTGGCTTCGGTCACCCGGGCTTTGTTAGTGGTAAGCAGGGAGGATTTTGTGGGGGCGCTCGTTTATGGCCTTGGCCTTGCTCGAGACCTTGGGGCTGTTCGGCCAGACAGCCTGGGGAACAACAACAATAACAGTATATGAAAGTCGCTAATCGTGGAGCCCTACTGTAGTACACATTAATTATTATGTTCTCTCCACTAACCAACTTTACTCCTAAAATCGATTAATGAAATTAACAAACACATGTGGCAGTCCGGGGATTCGAACCCAGGACGCTCCCCTACTGTAGTACATATTATTATGGTTGTCTATGATCTATATAATCTTAATTACTGATACTCTAAGATGAACATTTTATAATTACACTACTTAAAGTATTATAAAGTTACCAATAAGCTCCCAAACAATTGTGTACCTTATCCTGGACTAGTTTCTTGAATGTCTGGTTGAGGTCCAGCTCCAGAGTGGCTGTGTTGAGCATCAACTTGAACACGGACATCTGGGTAAACTGCATGTCATTCACAACCTGAAATATCACACACAATTACTTACCATACTACAATATAAATAATATTATCAAGAATTAATGATACTGTGTAGATTCTATAGTAATGGACCTAAGTAATGGACCTATCGTTTCCCTTTTCTGAACATATCTCTGCCCGGTATGCTCCCAGGTAGGGCCCCCACAAGGGTAAAGAAACTAGCAAAACGGTGGTGGCAGTGCTGTCCAAGTTTGGGACTGTGCTGGGTCTGTTCCTTCAGTGCTAATGGTCTCATAGTCCACATAATGGACAGATACTAACTAGTGGGCAGTAGGGGCATGTCTGGGAGCCAGCTTCTGCCATGGCAAACCCTTTTGGGGAACTCCTTCTGGAACCAAAGCCTCAGACTTATGATGTACAGTATGCATGTATAGCCTCCCGAAAAAAATGGCTTCAACTAATATATACAAGAGTTAATCTATCATAATTACAACATGTATGGACTCAAAAAGAAATCCCACTACTGTATCTTCAATTCCATACTATAAGATTGTTGGCCTAATTATAATGAAAATACTACAGTATATTTAAAACAAAATATATATTGTTTAGGGTATTGTACATGGGAAACATTTCTTTCCTCTGTGAAATATAAGGTCCTATTTCCCAATAAAGATAACAAGAAAATTTACAAAAACATACAAATAGTAAGATTTTTAAAAATATAAGAAAAAAGTAAGTACAGTGGGCCCCACAAGGGTGCGGTTACCTTAGTCCGAGACATGCGCGCACCCTTGTAAAACGCACCCTTGGAGCTTAAGAACCTATGGGAAATTCACTATGTAGTCCGGGGACTCTTCAAACTTACCCTTTTTTCGCCCAATAACCCCTGAAAAACATGAACTAAGGAAAGAATACCTGTACACCAAAATGTCTACCCACATTTGCCTGTTTCTCACCTCTAGCCAACAGGTCTAGTAACTGTTTTTTCTGTTCTAAATCAAGAACTTTCACTTTTATTTTGGTGGGTAACACGATCGCCCTGGGCGGTGGGTTAGGGGCAGCAGGTGGCTGGGGTGGTGGAGGGGCTGGAGGGTCCATTGTTCACAAAGAATGCGGAAGAGAATTGCAAGGCTGCGTCAGGGTACGCTTACACAAGTCACTGAGTCATCCCGCGCGCTCTGACGTCACAAACATGGCCGCCCGACAAATGTGCATCCAGTTACGCACGCTTCGCCACCGCACGCTTTTGCTTTTTTCGCACCCTTGGATTATAAGCACCGCACGGACATCTGCCGCACGGTTGGAGAATCGCACCCTTTTATTGCGCACCCTTGCGGGGCCGACTGTACTGTAGAAAGCTAAATTCTATCATTATTTCATTTGGAGGGACACTAGCTACAGGAAGTCTTGCCCTCTGTCTCCATCTTTCACACAGAACAAACCCCAGAAGTTTTTACTTTACATTACCTGCGTGGAATTGTGAAATGTTTGTAAGAGCGACACATCTCAGTCTTTTTGAGGTGTCTGAAAAAGAGGTAGAGTTTGGAGAAGATGCATACAGTACTGTAGTCTGAAAACTGGAAGCCCAAAAATCCTCCAAAAAGAAGGAATTTACTGTACAGTAGTAAACAATAAGTAATGAAACTATAAAGCTCTCTCACCTGATCCCTGACCAGTTTACAGCGTTTATTGCCACCAGCTCCCATCTTGGCCAAGGAGGCAGTGTGCAGCACAGCCCAGCGCAGGGTCACGTTACACTCACGCAATAAGTTCAACAGCTTTCCACTGTGGTCCAGTACTCTCCCTTCACTGATAGATCCCTCTCCTAGCAGCTGGTCTGTCTGTTTTACAAATTTGGCCATCTTACTGCTGACTTTGGTGGCCTGGTCCCGGATGTTGCTGATCTAATAGAAATATTATGGGTCAGCTATAATGTAGGACAAATATGATAGTTCTGACCAGTGTTAGTTTGGGTCTGGGTTACCTATGCATATAGTACATGCATACAATGGTTTAATGTAATTTTCCATTACAGTAGAGGGGTGGGCAATGTGGGTGTACAGTTAAAAAATACAAAATATATTTCTAAACTATATTATATACGGTACATGTAAAGTAGGCCTACTATTGCATAGTTGAGTAAAGTTGAATTTCATAAGCTCTTCACTTAGCAGCAGAATTACTATGTGTAGAGAATAGATGAACACAGAATGCCAAAAATAAAATATAATACATGAAAGTCAAATGGTAATGATAGACCACAAATAGTTAGAAGAGAGTGGAACATTATACAAAGGCAAACTTCCATGTAGTGGAAGGAGTGTTATTAAACTAGCAACTGGAACATATCTAGCAAAAGTAGCCTGGACAAAATTAGGTTAATGTCATCGTTTATAGGGGCTTCACATGAGGAATCAAGAAATCAGAAATAGGTAATGATGAAAAATATTATAATAAAGAGCAGTACACACATTCTTGCAACCCTTTTTCCTTCAACTTCATGAAACAGTGAAAGTACTTCTGTAATCTACGGTGTTCCCAAAACATTGCAGTTAAATACAGTACATATAATACTAGTGATGAATGTATCTTATTTCTACAATACAGTAGTGTGATATTCAAGGCTTGTGTGGCAGTTTTATATGCCTTTGAGGCCTCTATAAGATTGACCATGATTCCCATGTAGTAATAATGGTGGCAAAACTGATGATATTAAAGATGAAAATATAACTTATCTCTAGTGTGTTATCCAAGGTCGGTTTGGCAGCTTTATACAGCTTCTAGGTCATAATAAAATTGACTTATTTCCATGTAGTAATAATGATGACAATAATAATACAGTAATGATATTAAGGATGAATATAACTTACCAGTACCTCTAATGATATTTATGATGAATATAGTTTATATCTAGTGTGTTCTTTTATTTATAAATTATTATTTTGTTTAAGCGTTGTTTCCACATAGCGATTTTGATAAAGTGTTTTGTCTTTTTACTGTGTTCGTCCAAGTTTTGGTTTGTTTATTTTGCAAGTTTTACATTATAAATTCAAGGACTGTTTGGCAGCCTTATATGGTTGACCGTGATGCTCATATAGTACTAATAATGATATTTATAATGAACATAACTTACCTCTAGTGTGTTATTTAAGGCCTGTTTTGCAGCTTTATATGGCTCCCAGGCTTCGATAAGATTGACGGAGATTCCCATGTAGTAGCTGACCACCCAGTTGTCCGGGAAGAACTTGTCCACTATTTCCCTCATACGGGCCGTCTGAGAGTGTAGGGTGGCGGGGGTGAAGTACAGACACACCACCAACATGGCCGCCTGGTTAGCTAGCGCAGCAGACCGGTGTTCAGGCGAAGGATATGCTTCAACCTGAGAAGAGATAGAAATCAAATTAGATCAGTACTGTAGTGGAGAACATCTTGGAACACCACCCAGTGGTCCTGAGATCACATCCAGTTCAAATCACAGAATGTTTGTGGATTGTGCTCTTTTATTTCAAATTTGATTTTATTTAGCGTTATTTCCACATACCGATTTTGATTAGTTCCTTTGCGTTTATCTTGTGTCGTCCCAGTTTTGGTTTGTTTATTTTGCAAGTTTTACATTATAATTTCACAAGCACTGAAAGCTGCCATTATCCATCCCACTGAGCAAGGGTATGGATAATAGTCTCTGGCAAAACAATAGCTTTTCCAGCACTAGTTAATTCCTCAAAAAAAGAACACCAGGTGATTAACACACCGTGCTTGGCTAGTTTGAACATTCCTGTCTACCTAGATCCAGCTGAATTTTTTTATTTTTGTGATTTTTCTCATACTCCTAAGTACGCAAATTAATGGCCAAAACCTTAGTTAGTTATTTAGCAAAATACAGCACTCACTGTTATCTTGCAAATGGTGAAGATTAAAACACTCTACACCAATTGATTCTTATTTGAGGTAGAAAATATAAGTGAGAGTTATGGCCACTGCGAGCCTGTATTCCTGTGAATGCTAGAATTTCATCATACAGTACATAAAGGGGAAAGAGGAGTGTGTGGTAACCACCGAGGAATATGTCTTCTAAGCGTAGTAGGGAAGGTATACAGTAGGGTAGTGATTGAGAGAGTGAGAGTGAGAACGGAGAAATGGATAGGCGACGAGCAGGGAGGTTTTAGGAAGGGAAGAGGAGGTGTAGATCAGATTTTTACCCTGAATTGTGTTGTGGAGAAGTATCTGGAGAAGAAACAAAAGGTGTATGTTGCCTTTATGGACTTAGAGAAGGCCTATGACAGAGTGGATAGAGAAGGTTTGTGGAAAGTACTTAGAATATACGGAGTAGAGGGCAAGTTGCTGAAAGCAGTGAAGAGCATGTATGAGGGTGCAAAGGCGGCAGTACGTGTGGAGAGTGAGCAGAGCGAGTTCTTTGACCTGAATGTTGGTTTGAAACAGGGGTGTGTGATGTCCCCGTGGTTGTTTACTGTATATATGGATGGAGTTATGAAAGAAATACTATCAAGAGCAGTGGATGTTGGTGTATCGCTGAAAAGGGAGGGAATTGAGTGGAAGCTACCTATACTGCTGTTTGCGGATGATACAGTTCTGATGAGTGATAATGAATGGGAGTTGCAGGGTCTGGTAAATGAGTTTGGAACAGTGTGCGAAAAACGGAATTTGAAGGTAAATATGGGGAAGAGCAAGGTTATGGTCTTCGAAAGGGGTGAAGTCACAGAGTGTGAGGTGAAGCTGAACGGTCAGGCTATGGAGATCGTCAACTCTTTTAAGTATCTGGGCAGTGTGTTGAGTAAAGATGGGACTATGGATGAAGAGGTGCGGGAGAGGGTACAACAGGGGAAGAGGGTTGTAGGAACGCTAAAAGCAGTAACAAGAAATAGGGTGGTCAGTATGGAAGTGAAGAAGTCCTTGCATGACAGTGTGGTAATCCCGACACTGACTTACGGAAGCGAAGCATGGACGTTGGTTGAGAGACTCAGACCAAGAGTGAGAGCAGTGGAAATGAATTACTTAAGGAGTGCGTGCGGAGTTACATGGAGGGATAGACAGACTAATGAGGAAGTAAGAAGGAGGTGTGGTGTGGAGGTAGATGTGCTGGAATGTGTGAAAAGGAACAACTTGAGATGGTTCGGCCATATGGAACGTATGGAAAGCGAGAGAATGACTAAGAGGGTGTACGAGAGCGAGGTGGAGGGACAGAGGGGAAGAGGTAGACCGAATATGAGGTGGAAGGATGGAGTGAGGAACTACATGAACGAAGGCGGTGCTGGTTGGGGGGAGGGGCGTCGACTGACTGGGGACAGAGGTGCATGGGGGCGGTTCGTTCGTGGCCACCCCTTCGGGGATCACGGCGTCAGGCAATAGATAGATAGATAGTACATATCTCCACAATTAAATGGCCTAACCTAGGTTAGATTTATATCAGGAGGTAGCGCTCACTGTTATGCGGTATGAGGTAGCACTCCCTGTTATGCGGTTCCAGTCTCACATCCTAATGGCGGCGTTCCAGGCAACCCTGTTAAGAGCTGCCTCACTTGTCTTAGATCAGACCGCAAAGTCCGATCCCACGTCTTTCTTGCAGAGATATGAGTATACTGTAGATAAATGACGGAAACCGGGAGGTAAACGCCGATTCCTAGGCTATCGATCGCCATACTGAATAGCAAGATAACAATGATTACTGCCGCTGGATATACAGTATATATGACCTAGGTTAGGCATTTTTTTTGCGTATTTATAAGCGTGCCAAAAATCCAGATAATTCGACAATTCACCCGGATCCAGAGATGGTGGGAAGATTTAAAGGCGGGAAGGGACTGTGGTACGAGGGTTAATGTGATAAAGATTTTATCAATCATATGCTGCAGTATGTATACTCAGGCACATACCCCATAGTTGGGGGTGGCCTACTTGAGGCAGAGCCCAAACAGAAACAACATTTAATCCACCAATACTTTGCGTAGTAACAAGCATGCTCAGGTAACCTTTTAACCACCCTGTCGTTTTCCATACCAACCCGAGCTTCATAACTCCCTCTAAAAAGGATGCCATCAGGATGTTAATTTGTGCCGAGCAAGTAATTTTCTCAAGCTTCCGTAAGCAGAGAGTACAAACCTATTTTGGTACCCCCTTTAACTATCCCCTAACCTAACTAACCACCCCTACAACCTGGGGCAGTGAATTAATGCGCGCGAGGCTAACCCCCCCTTTCCTCCCCTCAAAGAGACCTAGCATCTCCTCCTCGCGTAGGACTACCTACATCCTCATGCCCGCCAAATTCTTGCTAGAAACTCCGGGTATTTACAACCCATACCAACCTCCAAGTTTTCAATTCCAGCCTAAATCACACTCCTATCCCATTCCTATCTAACCCCCAAGTCCCCCTAAACCCATCTTAGATTCCTAATAGCATTTCAGCTAACTCAGAGGAGGATCCTAGAGATAATATTAACGTAGGCTGCCTTAATTACCGCTTGAGTCCAAAGGCGCTGGACAAACTAGTTTTTTATTTCCCCACCATCCTCCTCTCAACTCATTTTCCAATTCTTAGGGTCCGGGACCACTTTTGCGTTCCTTCGCCCCTTCCTCTGTCTCGACGAGTAAGAGAGAACTGATGCAGTACAATACAGGTATTCAAATATTTTCTAGTGGTGATAAATGCTGGATATAGCTTTTCAAAAGGTGTTATAATAGTATAATACATATATTGGTTTGAGAACTGAAAATTAATTTATATCAAGTACTGTACAGTCACCCTTCTAAACTATGTCATATCTCCATAATCTCAAGTTTTGTTAAATATTTAGCAAACAAATAAAAAAATATAAAAATAAATATAAAAATAAATAAATAAAAATATATATAAAAGCAAAGTTGGACTAAGAAAAACAATTACCGTAAATATAAACTCTCTCTTCTATCACTGTTAAATTTGGTTGAATAATAGTTCTTTCTTATATCGAGAGGGAAATAAAAAAAATAAAAACGAACATTAGTACGGTACCGGTACACTTTCTTATGATTATATGCACACTTTCTTGCTGTTTGGAAAAGCAATGACCCAGACCAAGTTATAAAAGCATCCGTAATCAGGCCCCAATTACGGCTTCCCCCATTATTATTAAAAACTATTTGTCAACAGCCTACTGGGACGGCTTCCCCCAAACCTTATCACAATATTTAGGGCAATTAATAATGATATACAAACACTTACTTGATGGTAGATATCATCAGATCTCAAGTGTCCCAAGACTAAGCTGATGAAATTGCTTGGCAAAGAAACCCTCCTGAAATAAAATATTTGTTATTAAATTATGTCACATGAATAATGATCAACATAATTATGAAGCCCTCCGATCATAAGGGACCCAAACGACATTTCTAAACTTTAGAGAAAATCAAGGTCAAAGTTTGGCAATATTCCAATGTGTGTAACTCATTAACCCGGTGAGGTGCCCTCTTCATATTTGGACTGAAGGTAGATGAAACACTACTCTTTCATTGCATCATGTGAAAATGGGAGGTTCCAGGTCTAGTTTTTGAGTAACCGCACCCAAACCTAAATTATCCCCAATTTTGAAAGCCAAAAATGGCCAAAATCTAACATTGTCAACCCTTTGACCACGAATTTCATGATTTAATGATAATGCATTGATATTCGGTAGTGTACGTCATTTTGCATAATTCCCACCCACAACCCACTCATTTCCATACTCCAGGTAAGTTGTTAATTAACAGGTAAGTACAAGGATATGAGTAAGTGAACGTTATCAGCTGGACGTCGTTTGGTCCCCTTATGATTTGTAGAATTTTTCTCAGGCTCTCGGCCGGAATGCCGATAAGGCAAAAAAGTTACGTTCACTTCCAGGACTCTCACCCTTACAGTTTTCGTCGTATGGGTACCAAACCAAAACCACTGTATAGAGGAAGAGTTGGGCTTTCCCACCATGTTCTTTGCCCGAAAATACAAAAATTTGTTGCTTGGGTCCCTTATGATTCGGAGGGCTTCATATCTTCTGCACTGGATCTAAATAAGGTAACATATCTCACTATACACCTCCATCTTCTGAATGTCCTAGTCACTCTCATACAAAGCCTCTTTTACTCGACCTTTTCCTTTGATCTTGTTCTTTACCTATAATTTGGATAGTAATTTTTTTTATCAGTCTCTATAAATTCCATATTCTATTACAGTATATACTCCTTTAATACTCCTTGGTCAGCTTTCTCAATCTCCTTGTTCTCATGCCTCTCTTAGTCTATTTTTCTTCACTGTCAAATACTTACATAATAATTCATGAAAATATAATTTCAACTATTTATTTATTCTTAACATTATTTAGCATTCATACCCCACATATTAATTGCATATAAAACAGACAGTAAGGCCTGCTTCACAATGAGTTTTGTTCCTGTGTGGAAGCAATACGTAATGACAAATTGGCTGGTATTAACTCTTTCACGCACGTGTGGACGCGATCGCGTCCTTAAGGGATAATTGAAACCTTTGTGACCATTAGGGGTGCTTAGAAACCTTTAGTTTAATTACTTCAACCTCTGCAGTTGTCTTTCAGCTAGTTGTGGGCAGAAAATTAGTTTTGGAGGTAATCATGAGAGTAAGAGAATTCTAATTTGAATACTAAATGGCAACCCCCAGACCAGATAGGGTTATTATTATTATATGAGATGCCGAAGTCTCCAACCAGGGTGCAGAAACACCATCAAGATCAATCCACACAAAACACCCGGAGGCACTGGAGAGAGACTACGGCAACTTAAGAAAAAATAAAAACATATACTGTATACTGTACTGTACATATACACATATTAAACACAGATAACATATTATGCAGTGGAGGATATCAAGTATAAATATAATACAATAAAATAGAATAAAATAAGTTTAAAAATTAGAATTAATGCTGCAAAAAAGCATTAACTCTAGACTTAAAA
Source organism: Paralithodes platypus (assembly GCA_032716605.1). Taxonomy (NCBI): domain Eukaryota; kingdom Metazoa; phylum Arthropoda; class Malacostraca; order Decapoda; family Lithodidae; genus Paralithodes; species Paralithodes platypus. Next base: position 17,848,437 of record CM064577.1, on the reverse strand, counting down.
ATGGAGATATTAGCTGAATTGACTAGCTCATTTGGCAACTTATTCCACAAGTCAACCATGGCCGGCACAAAACACTGTGAAAACTGTGTAGTAGAAAAATTACGTCGGCTCATGGCAAGATCATTAAGATTGCTTGTGAATCTAGTTGCACGAGCCCGGACATAGGGCCCAGGCAGAACCCCATGTAAGGGATGCTGAGGGTTGTTAAAAACTTTAAATAAAAGACTTAGGGCACCAACTTTACGTCGATGACACAGATCAAGAGACAAATAAGGTAGAATAAAACTGATGGAATTTAGCGACCTGTAAAGCAACTTGAGATGGCAGTCAGTTGCTGACAACCAGACAGGTGAGCAGTACTCGAAATGTGGCAAAATAAAAGCATAAAAAGACTTGATAACTGTGGCGTCACATGCAAATGTTTGATAAACCTTGCGAAGCAGACAAATTTTTGGGGAAATGGAAGAGGAGAAAGAACGAATATGCTTTTCAAAAGTAAGTTTGGGATCAAGAGTAACTCCTAACAAACGCAGAGTATCCACATTCTCAATTTGCTCGCCAGAAACTTGTAGGTTAACATGAATGAGTATCTAAAGTGCGAGAGATTCTTCAGATGCTCTGGGTCTAAGGACAATGAGTGAGTTCTCCTGTCCCGCTCACATGAAAGACCAAACTGCCACAAATTATAATTTAAAACTTTCAAAATAAACAAACCAAAACGTATACGAACACAGTAAAAAGACAAAATAACTAATCAAAATCCATCAAGACAGGCATGGGTCGGTTTATTAGTAAGGGTGAGAGGTGAGTGGGCAGGTGTGTAAGCAGCTGGCATGATATTTCCCTCAATAAGTTTTTGTGAATTGTCCCATTTATTATCCTTGATTTCGACTTCAATCTATCTATCTATCTATTGCCCGACGCTGTGATCCCCGAAGGGGTGGCCACTACAGTACTATCTATCTATCTATCTATTGCCTGACGCCGTGATCCCCGAAGGGGTGGCCACGAACGAACCGCCCCCATGCACCTCTGTCCCCAGTCAGTCGACGCCCCTCCCCCCAACCAGCACCGCCTTCGTTCATGTAGTTCCTCACTCCATCCTTCCACCTCATATTCGGTCTACCTCTCCCCCTCTGTCCCTCCACCTCGCTCTCGTACACCCTCTTAGTCATTCTCTCGCTTTCCATACGTTCCACATGGCCGAACCATCTCAAGTTGTTCCTTTTCACACTTTCCAGCACATCTACCTCCACACCACACCTCCTTCTTACTTCCTCATTAGTCTGTCTATCCCTCCATGTAACTCCGCACGCACTCCTTAAGTAATTCATTTCCACTGCTCTCACTCTTGGTCTGAGTCTCTCAACCAACGTCCATGCTTCGCTTCCGTAAGTCAGTGTCGGGATTACCACACTGTCATGCAAGGACTTCTTCACTTCCATACTGACCACCCTATTTCTTGTTACTGCTTTTAGCGTTCCTACAACCCTCTTCCCCTGTTGTACCCTCTCCCGCACCTCTTCATCCATAGTCCCATCTTTACTCAACACCCTGCCCAGATACTTAAAAGAGTTGACGATCTCCATAGCCTGACCGTTCAGCTTCACCTCACACTCTGTGACTTCACCCCTTTCGAAGACCATAACCTTGCTCTTCCCCGTATTTACCTTCAAATTCCGTTTTTCGCACACTGTTCCAAACTCATTTACCAGACCCTGCAACTCCCATTCATTATCACTCATCAGAACTGTATCATCCGCAAACAGCAGTATAGGTAGCTTCCACTCAATTCCCTCCCTTTTCAGCGATACACCAACATCCACTGCTCTTGATAGTATTTCTTTCATAACTCCATCCATATATACAGTAAACAACCACGGGGACATCACACACCCCTGTTTCAAACCAACTACAGTACTTCAACTGTTTATTTTTTTCACACGCGGGAAAAAAAATTCATGTGAAGCAGGCCTACCACAATTTCCATATATAGAATATCTACCTACAAAGATATGTAATGTACTGTAACTAATATCGAAAAGTTCTGAGAAGTTGACAGATTATTAAACCTTTTTAGTAAGCTCAAAACTTTACTTAGCATCCAATACATAAAATAAACACAAGAGACCCATATAAAAAGTACTCTTCTGGAGTAGTTTTAAGGTCTCGGATTCCTACCAGAAGCCAATTTCAGACCCCTATTATAAACAAACTTCTAGTAAGCATCCCGTACATAATAACACGTGTATCAATCCACGGAAGAAATGCCGCCACTTGAGATTTAGAAAATATATAAGTAAAAGGAACAGCCAGAGTAAGGTATGGGTATGGCAGAGAACGCTCAACTCTCCCTCTGAAAGACCAGCCCATCACCAGAAAAATTCAAGTACAGTAAGCATCACATACATAAAAATACACATCATCCTTACTTAAAATAATCTTCTGGGTAATTTTGTGGCCTCTTGTTACCGGGAGCTGATGACAGTCCAGTTGAGCGCAGCAGCTTACACACATCGTCTATGTTGGTGTGTGTGGAGGCTCGGCGGCCGGCATGTCTATGGTGTGCCACAATGACCCTCTCCCGCACCACACCAGGGAACACAGAGTCCACCACTAACAGCATCACACCGTAGAGATACAGGCCCTCACACTGTGTAAGAAGGAGGTAAAGTCAAAACCAAACTTTCTCATTCCATTGCTCTGAGTGAAATAAAACCAAAAGCTAGTAGCCTTGTTTTGAACTTCATTCAAAGCAAAGGTGGTAAGGAATTTTGAGTTTTGACTGAACAGCATGGAAATATTTCAATAAGTGAATACGCATACCAATGTATAAACACAGCTAAAATCTTTATGATAATACTTAAGAATTCTAGAAAGACGGACAATAACTCCACATTTCTTTGGCATGAAACAAATAGTATGGTACTATACAAGGGCTATTAGTAACACATGAGGACTGACAAGAAAAATCAATAATAGCTATCCTGAAATTACAAAAATTATGAGCAAAGTTTGGGTGAGGGCTGGTCCTATCCAGACTGAGGTTTGGCATCCTCTACCCAACCTTAGCCCTTTCTGTCTGTCTCTTTTACTGTCCTACTTTTCCTTCTGGGGACGGGAGGCTAGGAATCCTCCTCCCCTTGTTAAATTCAACTAGACGAGACAGAAAAAGAGGCAAGGGAATGCGAAAATGGTCCCGCACCCTAAGAATTAGAACTATAAATGTTATTTCTATTCGATCTCTGTCTCGAGTTGGCCCCAGCTATGGGGTATGTGCCTAAGTTATACTATATAACGATGATGATATGAATTTTTATACTAGCCTTCTGGGCGAACGCCACTTATAAGGCTAGGAGACCAAAGATGTGTTGAGAAAATGTGGGGACAGATCAGAAACAGGTTAGTCAGATTTCATTGAACATGTTTATAGCTTGTAGATAGGTTCAGAGTGGAGAATTTAGCCTGACGAACGTCAGCTTTGAAGAAGGACTGTCATTGATGAATGATAGTGTGTACAGGGCTTTAGAAGCAAAACACTGTTACTGATTACAACTCATCATACGTGAGAAAGCCCCATCAGATGTCACATACCTATTTGTGAAATTATGGTATCTCTCCCACAAACTACAGTTACCGTATGCTAAACTACCACATATCAACAACTTCCTCACCAAGAGTTGCTTTCCGTCAGCATTGGTAAACATGTTCTCCAGGGTGCGCTGGATGAACACCCCTTCAGCCAGGTCCTGCAGGAAGCCGTTGAGGTCAGACACATAGCGGTGGATGCTCTCAAAGGCAGAGTACAGGCGGCCCACGATGCTGCTGTGGCTCTCTCGGATCTCATCATCCAGGTCTAGCAGAGTCTGGCAGGGTATAACACATGCTTCAATGATACAAGCATACATACATATATAAATTTAGAGACCAAGTGCAGTTTCAGTCTAACATCATAATGGCAGGACTCAGGCAGCCCTGTAAAGAGCGGCTTCACTTGTCAGGTTTATTAATTCATTATAACATATGGTGGAAAAGTGTACTGGGTCAGTCAACAGTTACCCTTTCCAGCATCATGTAAAGGTTGTCAAAAATTTAGCCTGAGGCAACAGTAAGGATATACAGTACAGTATACTGTGCTGTAGTTAGGAGTACAGATACTGCTCCCAGCAAGCTCATATGGTTCCTGTTCCTGAAAGTGAGAATGTGGTGTTGGATCTGAGGACTCCCGTATAACTGCTGCAATGCAGTTTGGGATTTGCCTCTTTGTTTCCATAACCAACTTGCAGTTAACCAGGGCTCACACGTGCATGCATTTATCCAAGCATTTTAAAATATATTATACATTTTTCTTGTGGAGTTTCATCAGAGTTTCTGTTAACATGTATTCCTCGCCTGGTTAAATTTGGAGGTAGACTCTTGCCATGGAAACTTGACCATGCAAGGATTTCATTTGTGGCTGAGATTGTATCAATGCTGTCAAAGAGTTGATGATATATTTTCATCAATGATAAATATGTACTGTACTGTATGCATCTATGCTATAAAGTGTGTCAGGTCAGCTGACCAATCATAATTTGAAGCATCATGTACTGTAAGGATGGTTGAACTCAAGTAAGAATATGCAGCTCATATTTTATTTTTCCAAGCTCCTTGTTATAGGTAGTGCCAACGAACTTGACAATAATCTTGACTTCTTATACTGTAACTTGAAATGAATGAAAGCAATCGGGCTGACGTTTCTATCATTTGGGAAGAGTTCGCTAGGAAATAGGTGTGGATATTTACAGCCGGTTTGCTCTAAGCCCTTTTGAGTTACAGAGGTCAAGGATCAAAATTATTGTCAAGTTCGTTGGTGCTACCTATATTGTAAAACATTACTTCTTATATATTGATCAGTCTTTAAAGTACAGTACAGTATATGATTGTATTTACACTCATTCACTCTGATAAATGATGGCCTTCATTTCACTTAATTCTTGCTATCATTAGACAATTATATAATTTCAATATAACCTGTAGAAGTCAAGAGGTAGGTAGCTGTTAGTACAGGTACACTACCATACAGTAAAACCTCGCCCATCCAGACTAATTGGGGGAGAACCCTGTCTGGATCTGCCAAAAGTCCGGATCTGCCGAAAGTCTGGACATATATTCAGCCATCCAGATAAATCCGGATGGCTGAAACATGAGTCCAGATATCTAACTTAAACAACCAGACTTAGATTTCAGCCATCCAGACAAATCCGGATTGCTGAAACATGAGTCCAGATATCTAACTTAAACAACCAGACTTCGGTTTCAGCCATCCAGACAAATCTGGATGGCTGACATTAAAGTCTGGATATGTAACACTTGATGTAAATAATATGCGTGGAAACTTGTATTCGTCTCGTTCATTTCCGGATTGACTTATACTTTTCCCAAGCCATCCAGACAAGTCTGGTTGGCTGAAACATGAGTCTGGATCAAAATGCCTGTCTGGATCTCTTGGGTTTCCGGATCTGAGAGCACCGGATGGGAGGGGTTCTACTGTACTATATTTTGTATGATAAACTCTAGGCATGTTAAAACATGCCTATATGCAGAAGATGCAGTCCTGTTGGTGGAAAATGTGGAAGAACTTCAGAGTGTGGTCACAGACTTTGACAGGGTATGCAAAAAGAGAAATTTAAAGGTCAATGTAGGGAAATGTACAGTAATGGTGAGAAGAATGCACGAAACCATAGATTTTAAGGCAAAATATAGAATTAAGAAAGAAGATGAGAAAAGTTGTAAAATAAAAATGAAGTATTGAAAGAGGTTTAAAGTTTCAAATATATGGGAGCTGTACCATGCAAATATGGTAAAATGGAGAATGAAATAAAAGAGAGAAAATTGCAAGGGAGAAAGGTAATTGGAGAACCTGATAGTATGCTGAAAGGAAGAATGGTTAGTCACGAAGTGAAAAAGTCAATGAGAAACAGTGTGCTGCTCCCAACACTCTTGTATGAAAGCAAGACATGGACAGCAAGTGATGAGGACCTCTCCAAACTGAGAGCTGTGGAAATGAACTTTTTCAGAATGGCAGCTGGCGTGAATAGGCTAGATGGGCCAAGTAATAGGGAAGTGTAGGTCTCCTTTGGAATGGAAGAGCAAGCTTTGGGCATTGAACGTGGAGTTGTTGAGTGGATAAAGAGAAGGTATGATCATGTTCAAAGAATAGATGAAGACAGAATGCCAAGAAAGATACATGGGAGTCAAGCGAGTGGAGCAAATAGTAGTGGAAGACCACCTACAGTATGGTATGGGAGAAGAAAGTGGAAACATATATTAAGGAACAATTTCCACATAGTGGAAGGGACAATGTGGCACAGGAAAAGGAAGCATGTCTTGACAAAGTAACCTGGAGGCATTTCTGTCATGGCCATCCTTTAGCGGAGGGTTTCCAAGGGGGAAACAAGGCATCAGAGATGATGATGATGTTTTGATTGGCAGAATTCTGTGGAGTTGGGTCACTTTGGGATGTTTGAAAACTAAGATTCTAACCTCATACTCACTTGTGAATCCTCAATCTTCTTGTTGAAACCTTCGGATGCCTTGAAGTAAGTGAAGTCCAGCACCACCTCTCCATATTTCTGCTGTTCTGCTTTGGTTTCTAGTCTATAACAAAAAAACAAACAGAAACAGTTATCAGCACAAATATTATCTGGAGCCTATTTTTTTAACCTGGTGAGTTTTCACTTGATCGCTTTGAGCTAGAGAACACTAATCCGAGCTGATTGGCTGATCATATTGTATCCAAATAAAACAATTCTGTTGCAAAACAAATACAGTACCGGTACATGATAGTATATACTACACAGTACCATCAGCCAATCCACCAGAAGTAGAGTTCTCTAGCTCAAGGAAAGTTACCAAGTGAAAACTTGCCAGATAAATAAATTAGACTGTACAGTATTATACAGTACGGCATACTGTATATACCTGCACAGTAAACAATAGACTGTATAAAGTACAAGAACCAGATTTATTAACCAATACAATCTAAGATAAAAACCAAACTGACCAAAAGTGCAAACAAATAATTACCTCCGCCAACGAAGTTGAATGGAGGTTATGTTTTTGCATTTGTCTGTTTGTTTATCTATAAACAAGTTCTCACAAAGTTATGAACCGATTTTCATTGGTGGGAGATAAGATATGTACGAAGGAAGAAGTAATTCAATTTACAAGGCGATTGGGATCATATCTCTGCCGTTGATGGGGTCGAGGCCTCGACAATCACCAGAATTAGATGCAGCCGGGAAAAGTTCAGAGAACTCCTGCCATTACTTTCCGTGAGAAGACTATCCCTCACCGTAAACTCCTTGAAGGGCAAGGTGTACGTTTCATGTGTTAGAAGCACAATGACATAATTATGCTTCAGACAAATGGCCTGTCAAAGCACATGATATCAACAGAGTGGAACGTAATGAGATGAGAAGGGTAAGATGGATGTGTGGGGCCAAACTGTAAGATAGGATATCTTGTGAAGTGCGGAGGAGACAGTTAGGTACCGGTATCAAGAGTACCGGTATTAGTGATGAGATGTGTACTAGCAACCCAGCCAACTAAGTTGGGTGAAAAGATGCAAGTCTATGAACATGGAGGGAGCTGCACCATGGGGCAAACCAAGCAAGACGTGGGATCAGACCTTATGTGCTGATCTTGCATTAAAAAAACCTGACAAGTGAGGCAGCTCTGAACAGGGCTTCCTGGAGGACCACCATTAGAATGTGATACCAGAGCCACATTTCGTGTGGAGCACTCAGTCTACAAAGTTATGTATGTAGGCTACAGTAAATAATAGCAAAATTCAGTGCTGTAACAATAACTTCAAAACACTTTCCTGAATTTATTAAATCTGTCTAGGGTTTACCAGAATAGGCCTACAAGAGAATAAGGTATTGTTGTACTGAGGCTTCTACCGGTAATCCTCATATTTCTAATGCCTTGATTTTTTTTTTTTTTAGCTTAATAATATTGTCCAATAATAGTCAGAATATAATTGGAAAGACGTCAAAATACAGTATGGTACCAGTACAGTATACGGTAATAATTTGCCATACCTGAAAACCTGTGGAACAAAATCAGCCAGACGCATCAGCTCGGCAATAATGGCATTGCCCCGAGCCACCAGCCGAAGCAGAGCCTGACCACACACATTGTTCTCAGCTAGCAAATCCATTATTACGTTACACCATGTCTGAAAAATTAATATGCATTACTTAGGGAAAATCATCAAATTAATAACTTAATGTAAGCCATGCATAACCTAACCTAGTACTTTAGGGTTAGGCCAGCCTAAACAAACATAGAAAAATGTTAGACATACAAAATAACAATGCTAACATGAAGATTAGGTCCTATTACACTACTTATGTGGCTAAACAGTATATCAATATTACAGAAAATGTTTAGGCTAATTGGATAATGTACTTATGAGTTTACTATATTGATTTATATAAATTTTTGTATGATCTTAATTATCTTACATACAAGTAATGTGCTTTAATGTATGTATAGGCTAATAGATCATTAGCTGTGGAAAATCTGTATAAGAAAGATATTCCCCCCCCTCCCCTTTTACATACCGGTATACAGTATGTGCGGGCATCAACGTTCTCACAGAATATTTTACCCTCGCACTGCATCTGTTTTCTGCTGACCTATTTGTTACAACATGCAAAATTTAATTTGTCTTTTTCACTCTCCCACATTAATATTTTAGCAATTTTACTCATTTGTGGGGGCATGCACCTAAGACACTAGGTTAGGTTACGGTGTCAGGTTAGCATGCCCCATGTGTCTACTGCGTGTCATTGTAGCAAGGTGAGGGTTTGTGTGATTCGCCAGTTGAAGGTGATTCAGGGAGACTTTGTCGAGTCTTGCTAAGACACTGGTAGCGCTATGCCAACATCGGCCACTGTGGTGACATGATGGGGCTGTGTTGTGGCAAGTCTTTGTTGTACTGTTGTATATATATGTATGCATTTGGTGGAGGGAGAGATGTGGACAGTTAGATGCATATATAGATCAGTAGATAGATAGATAGATAGATAGAGCACTGTGATAAAAGCATGTTGATATTCGAACCGTTTCAATATTTATATATTTTGTTATTCCAACCCCATTCCTCCCCCTGACAATCTTAAGCCACGCATACATTGTCATTAACCTAAACAAACAACCTACCGCTACTGTAATTTAGTATTCCAGGTGGGTGTTGGGCCAACTCAGCCCTTCTTTAATTACCAACTCGGCCCACTTACTGAGAGAGAGAGAGAGAGAGAGAGAGAGAGAGAGAGAGAGAGAGAGAGAGAGAGAGAGAGAGAGAGAGAGAGAGAGAGAGAGAGAGAGGAGAGAGAGCGAGAGCGAGAGAGGAGAGAGAGGAGAGAGAGAAGAGAGAGAGGAGAGAGAGAAGAGAGAGAAGAGAGAGAGAGAGAGAGAGAGAGAGAGAGAGAGAGAGAGAGAGAGAGCGAGCGCATAAGAGAGAGAAATATGTAGCCTATCTAGTGACCCTCCATGTGTCCCTTTTGTCTGCAAAGGAAACAGCGGGCCATATACTGGGTAGCATTCAAGGACACTACAGCAGGACTTACCTCTGACCGGGTATAGGCTATCCTAGTGTTTACTATACCCCTTTAAAAGGACATTAGCCTAACCTAACAACCTTACCTAACCTATCCTAGGTATTATGGGTGGGGGCTGCTGCCCCCACACCCCCGCTGTTTGACAGAGGTGTATTTTGTCTGTGTATTTGTCTGTGAAGTGGGTATTTTTTCAATTTGTCGATAACGAAAATCCTCCATGCGGACTATATGGAGGAAAATATGGCGAATCTATTGGTGCCTATTATCCCTAATAAATTGTTTCTCATAACGCTAGAGTAGTGTCGTTTAAAATAACCAAAATCTACTGAAAGCAGTCTCGCATCACATTGCTGTATAATATGTCTAATTTAATTACTCAATTTGTAATTCTTACAAATACCTGTATAGGCATTTATAAAAATTATATACAGTACCGTACTGTATGTATAATACCGTACTGTATATACTGTAGTTTGAAGCACCTGTACGTTAAAAGATTTTTATCAGTCACTCATGAACAAATAAAATTGTGTAACCGGTATTTAAATTTTATTAATTGTTCTATTTAGTCCATGGTTGGTAGAGTAGAATCTTTATGACCCATAATTAAGCTACATCATTCATAAGTATGTCATTATCGTCACAAATAAAATATTTTTTCATTAGACTTTGTGGGTTAACCCTTCAAACCCGGATGGTACACGTGTGTACCATTAAGTTTTGCCCCGAGGAACCCGGGTGGTACAACATTGTACCATTGCTTGAAAGCCTGTGAGCTTCGTGTGCGAGGCGTTGGTCCGACGCATGTAAACAACAGCCGGCTGGACCGACACCCCGCATCTCCGGCCACAAGAAGGAGAGCGTCGCTTGTTCGTGTGTGCCTGTATGTTGTTGTTAAGTATCGAAAAGTAGTGTAAAGTGGCTGTTTTGGCCATAAAGTTATCTCCAATGAAATCATCATCACAAATCAAGCACTTGACTTAGAGAGCTCTACTTAACGCCATTCTACAGGTAAATAACACAGCTACGCTTGGGGATGTGCGGGAATGCGGGAAGCAGTCAGCATAACAATGATACGGTAGCCTAGCCTAGACGTTTTTCGGCCAAAACACCGGATTTCGGGGAATATTTATGTAATGCGTAGCCGGGGCGGGAGGGTTAAATAAGGTTGGAAGCAAAAAAAGGTACCGGTAGCCATCTTGATTCAGTAGAAATTCAATTTTGTTTCCTTTTCCATCATATTTTGGTATTTAGTCATCCTCTACATCAATGCCAAGATGAATGGGGTTTGAAGGTGGCAGCTCCTTAGCCTAGGCCAAGGTGTCAAACAAAAGACTTGTTCCCGTCTTTTCAGTCTCATTCCAGATAAATGTCTACTCCAGTTCTTATTATGTGTTTGAAAGTGATAGGCTATGATCAAAACAATGCAACTTGATGTAAAATTTCCTAAACTCTTTCTACTCGCATTCATTCCAAAAAAAAAAAAAAAAAAAAAAATGGGTAAAAATTTAAGAGACCCCGGACAGCCTTTTTACTAGTTAATTCTATTTGTTTTTAAATTTTTCTTTGATATACAGTGTTGTTTAATACCAAGGACCGTCGCATTTTAGTATTTTTAACATTAGCCTAACCTAACCGAAAACTAACCGACGGTCTAAACCCAGCTCATGTTCCCTGTTTATGGGTGCGCGACGGTCTAAACCCAGCTCACGTTCCCTGTTTATGGGTACGCGACGGTCTAAACCCAGCTCACGTTCCCTGTTTATGGGTACGCGACGGTCTAAACCCAGCTCACGTTCCCTGTTTAGTTTTCGGTTAGGTTAGGCTAATGTTGAAAATACTAAAATGCGGCGGTCCTCGGTATTAAACAACACTGTATATCAAAGAAAACTTTAAAAAAAAAATAGAATTAACTAGTAAAAAAGCTGTCCGGGGGTCTCTTAAATTTTTACCCAAAATTGTCCACTACTGGTTTGACACCCTGGCCTAGGCTAGGCCTATATCATTATTATTCGGAAAAAAATCAGTCAAATTAGGCGCGAACATAAAAAATAAAGCGACGATTCGCTCGCTAACACAGCTCTTACCAAGTTATTTCTAACAGTAGGCTAATAAGGCCTAAAATCAACTGAATCACAGGCTAGACTAGGCTACAAAAGCAATAACTAGTTACTAACTTACCAGCATAGCCTAATTTTGTCAGACAATAATTTGATTAGCCTAGGCCTAGGCTATAGGCTAGGCTACAAGTAGGTTAGGCCGAGGCCTAGCTTAACTAGCTTTAAATGTATCGGATTGGGATTAGGTCCTAGGCTTTTACAAAGATAGTAAATTATGAAACAATAGGGCCTAACTGAAAATTTAAGCTAAGCTAGGGTAAGCTATGGATAGGCCTTACACAAGCCTAGCCTAAATATCAAGAAGCTAGCCTAAACACATGAAAATCAAACTTTCTTCAGTGTTTTACAACAGCTTTAGATAGTTACATGCCAATGGTATAAGTAACACAAGCACAAGACTAGGCCTACTCTCAATACCAGCAATAAAATGAAATTGCAGCAGAACCACCGCCTCCTTCAGCAACGCCCACCTGCCAGTAATCACGTGACTTTTGTTTACATCCAGTGCATAAAAGTGAGTTACCGACATAAAATTGTAAGTATTGGAGTGGTTGCTGATAAGTTTGTAACCTCCGAGTAGCCATTTTGAATCTTATCAGGTGAAGGTATTGGGGAGATTTTTAGTTGATTCCCTAGACTTCCATCAAACTTAAAATGACTCCCCCTAGACCCCCTTTCAAGATAAATTTGTAAATTTTTCGGTAGAAAAATGTCCCGGCCGAAGGCCGATTCCCCTTAAATTACAGGCTCGCTATCACTCGCCAGGAAAAAATCGACACCTAAATGGCACGAATGGTCTTAAAATTGACAGAAATGGGGCGAGGGTTATTAAAATCGCCAAACTAATGGGGCGAACATCTTAAAATCTCAAAAGCAATAGGACTAAACATGAGGGAGAAAGGGGTCCAGAAAAAAATCTCCCCAGTGGATATCCCCCCGGGATAAGCCTTTACGGCACATTATGGTCATCATTTATTAGAAACTTTCATGTCTAATTTGAGTTCTTAATATACTCACATATGTCCTTCTGGAAGAGGCTTATGCCTGTGACTCCAGCTCAAAATATCATAGTAGCACTATCAGACATAAGGGAATGAGTTGTGTTGTTGTTGTTGGAGTTACAGGGCCACTCGAGCACGTCACCGCGCCCGCTCCAGCCCTTCCTTCGTAGGCGCGGAGAGGCCATCGACTACAAGCGCGTCAGGCGCCCAGTCGCTGTGAGGAAGCTGCAGAAGCGGAGAATCACGGCACGTCTCATCCCCGCAGGGACCCCCCGGCCTCCGAGGATCGTTGGCAGGGAGAGCGAGGTGATGCCGAGGAGTCGAAGGCGGCCAGCGAGGATAGACCGCTCCATGTAGAAGCGAGGACATCTCAACACATAGTGCTCAATAGTCTCCGGCTGACCACACCACCGGCATGCATCACTACCCAGGATACCCAACCGCCGGAGGTGGCCAGAGAGCGTGGTATGGCCGATGCGTAGCCTGACCAGGGTCACGTCCAGACTGCGGAGCTTGTTTCTCGCCCAGGGTTGGGGAGATGAGTCTACCCGATATGTGCCGAGGGTAGTGGCTGGTAACGAATATCGGAGGGTGGCGTTCCATCGATCCATACATGCCCGACGAACCACCATCTGATGGGGCCGCAGATCAGCGTCCAAAATCTCACAGGATGTCAATGAGTGAGCCGTGGCCGCGCCCCTGTCCGCTATGTGGTTCCCCCTGATCCCGCAGTGAGACGGAATCCATTGTAAGGAATGAGTTGTGTTACCGGGCGTACGTCGTGTAAACACTTGAGTTGATGTCAAACAGCGGGGGTGTGAGGGCGGGGGTGTGGGGGGGCAGCAGCCCCCACCCATAATACTATAAAACAAAACAAAAATTACCTAACCTCTCCTTTTTTTTTTTTTTTTTGTATAAGAGGTTAGGTAAGTTTTTTTTTTTTTTTTTTCCCCCTCCCTAGACCTCCATCAAGCTTAAAAAAAGGCAACCGCCCAAGACCCTCCTTCAAGATAAATGTGTAAATTTTTTCGATAGAAAAATGGTTCCTCTTAAAATACATGCTCGCTTTCGCTCGCCAGGAAAAAAAATAGACACCTTTAATGACACGAAAAGTCTTAATATTGACACAGAAATGGGGTGAAAGGTCTTAAAATCGCCAAACTAATGGGCCGAACGTCTAAAAATCTGAAAACTAATGAGGCTAAACATGAGGAAGGAGATCCATAAAACCCAGCCCATCCCCCCTTAACCCTTCCTGTACCGGCGCCATCCTTTCAACTTTATTCTGGTTACTATTATGACGATTTAATTCAGCTTATAAAGGTCCTCCAGAAAATTAACATGCTTTGAACTATCTCACTTAACCCTTTTTAGTACTACCACAGATCCTTCTTAAACTGCACAAAATCGTCTAAATATAGCTAGCACATAATTAAAAAGACGTCGCCGGTACAGAAGGGGTTGAGGATTACAAATAATCAAGCAACATTATTTTCTAGTGCATCTAAACACATATGACGACTCTATAGGTACCGCCAACGAACTTGACAGTAATATGGACCCCTTAACTTCTTATAACTTAAAATTAATTAAAGCAATCGGGCTGACATTTCTATCATTTGGGAAGAGTCCACCAGGAAATAGGTGTGGAAATTTACAGCCAGTTTGCTCAAGGTCCTTTTGTGTTACGAAGAGGTCAGGGATCGAGATAATTGTCAAGTTAGTTGGTGCTACCTATAGTATCGTTGTAAAAAGTCGTTGTTGTTGTGTTTGTTGGGAGATGTCGTCAGCTGCGGTCACAAGTGTTTCTTTTGTTATGATTTTTTTTTTTTTGGGGGGGGGGGGGTAAGCCGATATCACACGAGAGAATATAATAGTCAACAGTCGATGATCAAAACATTTCTGGCAACTTTTCTGGAATATTTTGCACTGGTATCGGAAACACAATAGATGATCAAAACATTTCTGACAACATTTCTGGAATATTTTGAACTGGTATGGAAACTATAGACTGATGGTAGATGAATTTAGGTGACCCAAATATTATACATGTTGAGGGAAGCAGCGCTCGTGTGATACCGGCTTTAGAGAAGGCAGGTGTATTGGACCGATTACCAGACAGAGAGAGAGAGAGAGAAAAAAAAAGTTACAAGGAGTTACAAATACTATTACGTATACCACAACACCCCATGGTTCCTTCCAGGGAGACACGTTAGGCGAGAGAGAACATTAAGGGGGGGGGGGGGGGGGGTTTGACCTTTTTATCTCTCCTTTTCTCTCTTTCTCTGGCTTGTATCCATTCGGCCCCATTTAGCCTACTGTTTTAAGACGTGTATCCCCATCCAGGTGTCGATTTATTCATGGGGATAAACGTCTTAAAACAGTAGGCTGAATGGGTCCGAATGAATAACCCAGAGAGAGAGAGAGAGAGAGAGAAAAAAAACAACAACGAGGTGGGCTCCCTTAAAGGTGGTACAAACTATAATGAACAATTCTGACACGTTGATGAAATATCTTGAAACATTCGCTTTTATTTCACTACATGCTTAAGCTAGTGTTTCCTCATTCAATGTTCAATGCTTTAAGTCTATCATATACTAGCGTACCACCTACTTTTGCAAGCGACTGTAAAATTCAGTAAACATTTTGTTTTGCCAACTTTCTTTTCTTAAGCTACTTTATTTTAGATATAATATATACATCCACATTGTCATACCACTATAGCATTTATTCATTTTGTATTCAGTGAGCATTTTACAAGTTCCCATCGAAAAGAGACCGAAAGCTTTAAACTAGTCTTCATCTAAAGATAATGTCGGTCGTGTTGGGAGAGAGGTATCCTGACCAGGATTCGAACCCACTCACTCCAGGTATACATGGTAGAGTTGGGCACCGTAACCACAAGGCCACGAGAGAGAGAGAGAGAGAGAGAGAGAGAGAGAGAGAGAGAGAGAGAGAGAGAGAGAGAGAGAGAGAGATAATGGGGGGGGGGGGGTTATAGGCTTACCAGTACTCTTCTCCTCACTCACTCATTGTAACACTTGTTCTCCCATAGACTACAGTACACACCACATATACAAGGAACTCAACTTAGGTAAGCTGGGAATATTTTAGAGTTCATAGGGCCCCACACATCCCTCATAGCCCTTCAACTCAAGCGACACATTTACTTTCTACACAAAATAATGTAAAAAAGGAATTACAATAACATATAACGAAACAATATCATAATGACCATCTCCATCACAAACAATGGATTTTGAATTGACATAGCTTGGAGGTTGGTGTTAAGTTACTCTGATAACATTAATTCTAGAAAGGTAGTTCGGGGTATAAATTATGTGAGAAAGAACGAGGCTCTACATAATTAAATCATTGTTAACTCTTGCACTAACGGATGTTCTGGTACAGTACTATACTGTAGGTAGCGCCAACGAACTTGACAATTATCTCGATTCCTGACCTCTTCGTAACTCAAAAGGACCTTGAGCAAGCTGGCTGTAAATGTCCACACCTATTTCCTGGTGGACTCTTCCCAAATTATATAAATGTCAACCCGATTGCTTTCATTCATTCTGAGTTATGAGAAGTTAAGGGGTCCAGATTATTGTCAAGTTCGTTGGCGCTACCTATACAGGAGATGATGTTAATTTCTGAAGGAAGGTTAATTGAATTTATATTTACCATGGAAGTATATCCAGTATTTTTTTCACTCAAGTAATTTCTGGAATTCTCTATCTTAAATATTAGCTCTGTTGTAAGACGTCCAACTTATGAACACTTTAAGGGATACAATAAATAAATAAGTAATCTATATTGGAGTTTCTTCGGGCCCTTAACCCTATCAGATGCGAGGCGATTCTTCTTGGTCCCACCCTGTATCACTCCATTAGTTTAGATATTGTAATAGGTTTTGCAACTCTAGTTGAATACCGTATAAGCGATATTCTGTTTGTGGGTCGGCTTCCTGATCAACCTCTTCCTTCTCAGTGCCCTCCCTATACTATGTTTGTTCTTAGTTGGCGGTGTATTGTCTTGTCCCAAATCTACCGAAAAATTTACAAATTTAAGTACCGTAGAAGGGGGATCTTGGGGATGTTTTTTCAAGCTTGATTGAGGTTTAGAGAGGAAACTAAAATAATAAGTAAATAAAAGATAATTAATCGAAACTAAAAACTTATGGTAATAAATCGACCCTAATCTAAAAACGCAATTAATTTGGGAAGTCAGAGGATGAATTGAGATATACTTTACCTCCTCGATTCTTATAGACGACCTTCCAAAGCTGATTAAAATCGTCTATGGATTGTCCGAATAAAAAAAAACAAAAAACAAAAAACAGGCTTCCTAATACAGAAAAGGATTAACTGATTACACATTTTAAGGGGGGTGACCTGCTTTTTGTTATTTCTGTCCTTTTCTCTCTTTCTCTGGCTGGTATCCATTCGGCCCCATTCAGCCAACTATTTTAAGACGTTTATCCCCATCTAGGTGTCGATTTCTTCCTGGCGAGCGATAGCGAGCCAGCATTATATGAAGAAATCCGGCTTCGCCGGAGAAATTTGTCTATCGAAAAATTTACAAATTTAGCCTGCTGTCAAACTAAACTAAAAAATATGCTGGCTCGCTACCGCTCACCAGTAAAAAATTGACACCTGGATGGGGATAAACGTCTTAAAACAGTAGGCTGAATGGGGCCAAATGGATACAAGCCAGAGAAAGATAGAAAAGGACAACAAAAATAGGTCACCCCCCTTAAGTAATCTCGTGGCTCTGTACTCTTCAGACCCCAGCAGGTTCAGAATGTCCTACCACGTGACCCCGGCTCTGCTGTGTGTCTGCTTCCTGCTCCACCTGCTCCCGCTCCTACTGCTGTCTGCGGTTAGTTTATTACCCCTTTAGAGTACCAGCGATGTGTGCTATATTTTATTCTAGCTATAGTTTGACGACCATTATTCAGCTTAGGAAGGATCTGTGGTCATTAAAAGGGTTGGTGGAGATATAATGAAACCTTATTATGACTAGAGGTCCTTCCAAAGCTGAATAAAATCGTCTAATAATAGTGGCCAGAATATGATACAGAAGGACGTCTCTGGTACTGAATGGGTTATCAGATTTCTGCATCAACTGCACTCTCACAAATATGGGGTTTTAAAGGGTATGACAAGGGTAATTCAAGCGTCCATAATGGTAAGCTCTTATAAAAGTATATTGGTGGTAATATGCCCATTTGATATACAAATAGAAACGTAAAACTCTATCAACATACCGAATTATTTGTCATACGTGTTTTACATCCCTGTAATTTTACAATGTACAATCTTCAATCATATATCCGATGACGATTGCATAAAAACACACACACCAGTAACTGATATGATCAGTAAATACCCCTCCCAACTGCCGTGATGAAGGTAGTCACACATTTTATTTACCGCATTTATGATTTGATAGCTTCTGAAATAGACTTAATATAATACGACCACCTAAGATAATCCACAATCAGTCTAACTGCTGATAAAATTTTAACCAAATCTCAATATGTTGGTAGGAAAAGTAGCTATTAATAATATGCCTTAATGTCTTAAGAACAAAGGAACATGAACAATAATTAGGATAAGGCTTTCGTGTGACTTTGACAAACACTAGTCGATTTGTTCCATCTGTAATCAGGGTAATATAAAGCTGAGTCAAACCTGTTTAGCTTGTCCAGTGTTGTGTTCAAAGTACTGACATTTTTCATTAACTAAGCCAAACCATGTCATTTATAATACATACACACATACAACACTAACAGCCACACACACACACACACACACACACATACATACACACACACACAAACTAGCATGAACAGTAACACACCTACATAAACTTTAACAGTCACACATACACACACAACATTAACAGCCACACACACATATGTACTTTAACACACACACACACACACACACAACTAACCACCACAGTCTCTACATTAGAAATCTGCCGATGGAACTGCAGCAGCTGATCCACACGTCAAAGTCAACATGCAGAGTAAAGGTAAACAATTTTATTAACTTTAGTATATATATTTCGAGACTTCAGTACATTAATAATTTCATTTCAGTACGATAACATATATTAATTTCATTCTAGCTCTCATTAAGGGGAGGTTTTTAGTGTTTCCTAGACTTCCATCAAGCTTGAAATTACACCCCCTTGACCCCCTTTCAAGATAAATGTGTACATTTTCGGTAGAAAAATTTCCCGGCCGAAGGCCGGTTCCTCTTAAATTACAGGCTCGCTATCGCTTGCCAGGACAAAAATGACACCTAAATGGGACGACAGGTCTTAAAAGTTACATAAATGGGGTGAAAGTTCTTAAAATCGCCAAACTAATGGGGCGAACGTCTTAAAATCTCAAAAGCAATGGGGCTAAACATGAGGGAGAAAGGGGTAAAGAAAAAAACCCTCAAGTGGAAATCTCCCCTTAAACGAATGTATGCAATTTAGAAAAGTGTCTATGGAATTGAAAAGTATAAATTGGGATAAATGTTGCCCTTTGAACCCACGATGTCCTTAACCCGTTCAGTACCGGTGACGTCCTTTTGATTATATTCTGACAATGATCATACGATTTTATTCAGCTTAGGAAGGACCTCTAGCCATAATAAGGCTTCAAACTATCTCCACCAACCCTTTTAACTGCCACAGATCCTTCTTGAGTTGCATATTATAGTCGTCTAAATATAGCTAGAATAACATTTAAAAAGACGTCGCTGGTACAGGAAAGGTTAAGGGGAGATTTCCACTTGAGGGATTTTTTTTTCTGGACCCCTTTCTCCCTCATGTTTAGCCCCATTGATTTTGAGATTTTAAGACGTTCGCCCTAGTAGTTTAGAAATTTTAAGAAATTTTGCCCCATTTCTGTCAATTTTAAGACCTATCGTGCCATTAAGGTGTCAATTTTTTCCTGGCGAGCGATAGCGAGCCTGTAATTTAAGAGCAATCGGCCTCCGGCCGGGACATTTTTCTACCGAAAAATGTACAAATTTATCTTGAAACGGGGTCTAGGGGGGTGTAATTTTAAGCTTTATGAAAACGTAGGGAACAAACTAAATACCTCCCCTTAAGAAGTTGAATAAAATCACCTAATTTTAGCAAATATACAAATAAATTGACAGCATCGTACTGAAAGGATAAATATAAATGTCTGATTATTCCGTGTGCTCTAATTGATGTATACCTAAACAAAGCTAAACACAAATATAAAGCTATATTTTGACGAAATT
The DNA here is from genome assembly GCA_032716605.1 of Paralithodes platypus. NCBI lineage: Eukaryota > Metazoa > Arthropoda > Malacostraca > Decapoda > Lithodidae > Paralithodes > Paralithodes platypus. Next base: position 17,828,431 of record CM064577.1, on the reverse strand, counting down.
ATGCAGCTTAGGAAGGATCTGTGGTAGTTAAAAGGGTTGGTTGAGATACTGTAGTGTGGAGCCTTATTATTGCTAGAGGTCCATCCTAAGCTGAATAAAATCGTCAAATAGTTGCCAGAATAGGATAAAAAGGACGTCCCTGGTACTGGATGGGTTAATATATACTTATATATGTGTATATGTGTATATGTGTGTGTGTGTGTGTGTGTGTGTGTGTGTGTGTTTACAAGCAATTATGGATTCATTGGTATAAATGTCATCATATATGTAGGGGTTTAAGTGTAATATCAATATCAAGTGTAATTTTAACATTCATAATTTTGATAAGGCCTATACGTATACTTGCTCTACTATGGCAGTTACCTCACCTAATCTTATAACAAACTAAGCTCTAACCAACCACGTCAAATAGTCCATTGTCTGAAACGCTAATAGTCAATATAGTCAAATTGCCAAATAGTATAATAGTCAAATATTCTAATTAGCCTTGAAACTCTATACTGTAAAATTAATATTATGTGTGCAAATTAAACACAAAATATACACATATAAAGAGGGCTTCAAACAACAATTGTGTGTACATATTTGAACACATACATCGGCAGGTGGAGATGTTTGGGCAATCTCCTCACACCCTTTGCCTCTGTTCTGATCGTCTAACAGTAAAATAGGTCTATGACAGGGTAAAACTGTTCCGTTCCTCGTGACCTTATCCCTTAACTATTAAAACACACACACACACACACACATAAATGGTTTACACATATTATATGTGTTTCATTTTGGTTAAAATTTGACACAATGTTTACAGTGTATCTGTGAGTGATTCGAGTAAGTCACCTTTTGATACCATGAGGTCCTTCTAATACCGAATACAATAATGTCTAATGTTAGCCTTTCCAATTGTTCTGCAGGTGACTTGAGCGTGAGTTACGTCTTGGAGTATCTCTCAAACGCCTCCTCTACGGTGATCAAGGTGAGAGAGACAGATTATATATATATATATATATATATATATATATTAATTAGAGAGGCAGAGGGGACCATCTATGCTCTGTGTGTATAGTTTTGAGCGTTAATAGTTACGCACGCATTTGAATCAGTATCGAACCGAAACGAGATATTTCAATACTATAATATTATATCCTTAATGCTTTAGAACTTGGCCTTGAAAGTTCAAAGATTCAAATGGACGTAACCTAAAAATATATTTATGTACAAATAATAATAACTTTAATTCGCTTCGGCAAGCAGTGAAGATAAAAATGTAGTTTTCCAACTTATCTTAAGTGGTCAGCAGGCTGACCTTGATTGTTACGAAGCAGATTACGCGTGCCCCCTGAGAAGTGAGTGTGAGTGTGAGTGTGTGTGTCGTACGTTTGAGTGTATGTATGTGTGCTTGAGAGTGTAAAGCCGTGTGTTTGTGGCTGTGCGTACATGCATATGTTTGTATATTGCAGTTTTGGATCGACTGTTGTACACTGTATTGCGTGTGTGCGCGTTTGTATGTGTGTGCGAGTACATATGGATAGATGATGTGTGCGGCGTTTGCGTGTGTATGCATTATAGTTATAATCACATGAGGGACCTTGGTGATCCCTGGTCTCTGGGTCTTCTCCTGGGTGACCTAGATGTGTGTGAATTTGTGTTTTGTTTTTTATGTGTTCATTGTTTTCTGTTGTGTTGTATTGTCCCTGTTCAGGCTCTGTCTCGAGTCGGCCACCCCCAGAAAAAAAAAAATAGGAAAAATGGGGAATGGGCCTGATTACATATACATACATACAATACATACATAAGCGTCTTGTTCCAGCATTCAGGACACCATTGATTTCACCGACCTTCCAACTGAAAGCCAAATGAAGGCAACCGTATTGATTCCATATAAATGATTCACCCAAACAACTACACTACTTCCACAACTTCCAACACTAACAAGGTGCTTAATTCTAGGTAACTGTGTGTGTGTGTGTGTGTGTGTGTGTGTGTGTGTGTGTGTGTGTACAGTGTATTGTCGTTGTCGTGTATGGTGTGGTGGTGTGACAGGTGTGCTGGCCCGTTGTGACACAGATAGACACACACACAGGCAGTTATAAAGAGTACAATTTCAACTGTATCTCTCCCTTTAAGAGGATATCTTATTTATTATTATATATATATATATATATATATATATATATATATATATATATAGATATAGTTTCCTCCCTAGAACTCCATCAAGCTTAAACAATTACCCCCCCCCCCCACCCCCCTCATAATATTAGTAGGCTCGCTATCGCTCAGCAGGATTAAAATCGACACCTAAGAGGCACGAAGTCTTAAAATCGCTAAACTAATGGGACGAATGTCTTAAAATCTCAAAACTAATGGGGCTAAACATGAGGGAGAAGGGGGTAAAAAAAAATGCATTAAACAGGCCATCCACAACGCTGTACCCGATGACGATCCTGACTGTTGCATTGATAATAAATAGACAGACATATAGATAGATAGACACGTAGATAAACAGAGATAGATATGAGGATAGACAGATAGATAAACAGAGATATAGAATTATAGATAGATACAAAGATAAACAAGATACAATTGTAAACGTATCTCTCCCTTTAAACAGACAGATACAGATAAACAAGATATAATTGTAACAACATATATTTTCAATTATGCAGATAAATAGACAGATTTAATAATAAACAATATACAATTATAACAGTAGCTCTCTCCCTTTAAACAAGATACAATTAAAACAGTAGCTCTCCTTTTAAACAGACAGACAGCCAGATAGACAAGATATAATTATAACAACATCTCCCTTTAAACAGACAGATAAACAAGATATAAATAACAGCATCTCTCCCTTTAAACAGAGAGATAGACAGACAGATAAACAAGATACAATTATAACAGCATCTTTCTCCCTTTAAACAGGCCATCCACACGGCTGTCTCTGGGGAGGATCCGGAATGTTGTTATGACAAGACCAGCGGCCTCAAGTACCACCCTGGGGACACCTGGACCAGACCTAGTGACCTGGCTAGCTGCGTATGTAACCAAGGAAGGATCTCGTGCACCCTCAACAACCTCACCAACGTCACCGAACACAATCAATAAGGGCTAGAGCAAATGGGCTGTATGATGCAATCTCACCAACGCAACCGAACACTAATGATGCACAGACTAAATAGGTAGGCTGGAAATCGTGAACCTTAACCTCTGTAACTTAATAATGGCTATCCAGAACAACTTCACCAATGTAACCGACGCAACGCTTCCTATTGATACACACACTATGCCCTGTTCCGAGCAGGTAGGCCAGCATTCTTGAACTTCATTATTATTGTATTAAAGATTGTCATTTACATCTAGCTTTTATATCTACCAAATTTATATAAATATGTATAATCGAAAAATAAATAGCTCCATTCTAAAGCACATGTAGTACACCGAAAGAAAATATTATGCCTGATTGTATTATTGATGAAATAAATATATTCACCTATATAAACTTCATATACAGTATTATATTTTCATAGTTCTTTAACCCATTATTTGTGTAGCCAGTTAAATAAATATAGTGAGCATTATTAGTTGATTATTAAGCCTATTGTTCCTGATGTACAAGTATCCAATACCGTATTATGCATGCCTTATATTGCAACAGTTTCATTATTGAGTCACGCAATTATCTTGGGTCTATATTAATTACTTTTATTGAAGATAAATGTAGCCTACACTGTAACAATAGAGAGGTTTAAGGGGAGATATGTCGCTTTTCTAGACCCCCTTCTCCCTTATGTTTAGCCACATTTGTTTTGAGTTTATAAGACGTTCGCCCGATTAGTTTGGCAATTCTCAGACCTTTCACTCCATATATTTGTCAATATTAGGACGTTTCGTGCCATTTAGGTGTCAATTTTTTCCTGGCGAGCGATAGCGAACCTGTAATTTTACCAGGAACCGGCCTTTGGCCGGGAAAAGTTTCTACCGAAAAATATACAAATTTATCTAGGGGTGTTTTTTTTATTATTCTATTTATTTATTTATATATATTATTTATATACATATTTGTTTTCAAAGCTTGATTGAGGTCTATGGAAGAAACTAAAGAAATAATAAATGAAACGACCAAAATATAACCCTATTCCCTTAACCCATTCAGTACTGGTGATCTTTCTTTTCATCTTATTCAGGCAACTATTAGACGAGTATACTAAGTTTAGGACGGATCCGTGGTAGCTAAAAGGATTAATTGAGATAGTTTCTAGGCCTTTAATGGTTAGAGGTCCTTCCTTAACTTAATACAATCGTCTAATAGTTGCCATATTCAAATAAAAAGAACGTCACCGGTACTGAATGATTTAAAGGTATATAATATGTGTTTGATGACTGAAGGCGAGGTAGGGGAAAAAGTGGTCAATACGCCAATATCATGGTTGGTGTGTGTGGTGGTGTTGTTTATAGCAACGGGGGTTACAGTGTTGCCAGAACCCCCTAGCGTCATTCATTCCCTTCCATCAGTGTTGCCAGATTATCGTGACGTACAAACCCTTGCAATAACCCCTTCACCACCACCATTACGTAATATTCATCATATACTGATTACCATTTGACGATTTTCTTTAGTTTACAAGGCCAGGTATATAGGTTGTTCTTTAGGTCTAAATTCTATGTATGTATGTACTCAAGGCCATTCCCCACTTTTCCTTTTTTCTGGGGGTGGCCGACTCAAGACAGAGCCCAAATTGGGACAACACAAAATAAAACAATGAACACACAAAAACAAAATACAAATTCACACACATCTAGGTCACCCAGAAGACCCAGAGACCAGGGTCACCAAAGTCCCTCCAGCACTCCCCCGGCCCCCGACCACCCGGAGAGGTTCCGGTCTCGGCAGGCAGACATGCAGCGAAGCCGAAGCCACAAGCCCGCCCACCACACTTCCAGGCTCACCCTTCATATAAATCGTGTCCCCGGGCCAGGCGCCTGATGGACTATTATCTAGTCCAACTTGCGCCCGACCCCTTCCCCCAAATGACCACGTGTTCACTCATCTATTCACAAGCATTCTCCATTCATTCCTGTTTATTACCACTTCCCTTGCCTGATCTATAGTCATTCCTCTATCATCCAAAGCTTGTCTTACAGTCTCTCCATCTCAATGGAGGTCTTCCTGCCCTTCTATCTCCCCTTGTATCTGACTCTCATATTCTCTTTGTAAGACTTTCATCTTCCATTCGTTCAACATGACCATACCAGCTCAGTACCCTTCGGTCCACTCTGGCCGACAAATGTTCCTGCTGCCTCACTCTCCTACGTATCTCTTCATTCCTCAATCTGTCTCTACGAGTAACTCCACACATACTCCTCAAGCAGCTCATCTCCATCACATCCAGCTTTCTTCTCTTCTTTTCCTTCAGAGCCCATGTCTCAGCCCCATACATCACTGTTGGCACAACAATTCCTTGATACATTGCACTTTTAACTTTCATTGAAATTTCTCACCTTCCACATACTTCCCATTGCTCCGAAAGCCTTCCTTCCTTCACACACTCTCTGTTTTACCTCCATTTCCATACCTCCACTCCTGCTTATCGTTCCTCCTAGATAATTAAGACACTCTACTTGTTCCAATATTTCCCCATCCAGCCTCACATTTAGATTAATTAAATTTGAGAGGCAATAAATGAGGCTGGCATTGAATTTGAGACACAATATATGAGGATTTTATTGATTTTGAGAGGCATTAAATTCGGCTTATAATGAATTTGAGGTAGGTTATAGTCGGTCAAATAAGTGATGTCGCAGCACCAAGAATATTTCTATCAATTATTGGTATCGGCACTATCTAAGCATTAATTCATTATTGGTATCGGCACTATCTAAGCATTAATTCATCGTTTCGAGTGAGATACACAAACATGTTCCTTTCTTTACGCACCCTATTATACATCAGACAGACATTAATACAGCACACAGCGAGCAAAACGTAATGACAGCGGAGATACGACTTGTTTGGCCAACTGTACAATAAATGAGGTGTATATTGATTTGGAGTGGTAATGGCGTGATCATTTATTTAGGGAAGTTAGCATGCGATGCTATTAAAATGAAACATTAAGGATTCTAACACATAACATTTTTCTGTAAATGCTGCAATATAAGAAAGCAATCAGAAATGGCAGACTACGCCGCCGCCGTGATGCCGGAGCCTGTCACAAATATTCACTACTCTGATGTGTGCACACAGATCCTCATTACATAGGCACACCATCATTATCACTGCTGTGAACACAAACACAGAAATGTGGCACACACAGACAATACTACGCTCCTCCTACGAGGTCCTACGAAATTATGGAGTTTATACACGCTGATTACAGAAGGTGACCGGTCAACTCAACCAGTAGACCATTTCAACCAGTAGCTCTCAACCAGTACCAAATCAACCAATACGGTTAGGTTAGGTTAGGTTAGGTTAGTACTATATTTTGGCACTGGTTTGGTTGGTCTGGGTTAATTTGGCACTGGTTGAGATGACATGGAACTGTTACAGAATATATTACACTCACAGCCAATCCAACAGAACGATAACACCCCACAACAATGGCTGGTGTGGCTAGCAACTTTCAACCGAAACAAGCTAGAGAATCAGCTGAATGCCTCGGAATTTGGAAGCGATTCACTCCAGTCCACCCATCTCAGGGATCAAGGTGTCTGGCAATATATACATAGATATATGACATGCTTTTGAGTATGTACGAAATGGAAACTGGTTAAGATCCCATCGTAATAGAGGTAGGCCAACCTCCGTCATCTTTGTGCAACTGGTGACATTAGCCTCTCTTTACAGTCAATTATGCCCATAGCCTAAACTAAACATTCTGCCTAACTGGTACAGGATATATCATTTAGTCTTTGGGTCTAACTACTGCATGATAATAAAAAAAAAAATAAATAAAAAAAATAAATAAAAAATCACTCTGTTGTTCGATAATTACAGCAACAAAATGGCCGCTCTCTTGTACTACAGAATCTTTAGACACAGGTAATACTAACTTGTTTTATTCCTATCTGTTGCGAGGCGGGGCTTTATGGTTCTTCACTGTTTTACTCCATTAATTTGGAGATTTTAAGACGTTTTACCTTAATAGTTAAGCGATTATAAGACACTTCACCCCATTCAGCTGTCTATGTTTTCATGTCGAGCGATAGGGAGCCTACAAGGTAGGAGAAATCGGCTTCGTCCGGGATATATTTCTACCGAAAAATGCACATATTTTGTTGAAGGGGACATTGGGGAGTGTACTTTGGTTGGAAGGGTATCTGAGGTGTTATTTTTAGTCTAGGGGATAATTAGAAATAATGTGCTCGAATATGGCTGGATCAATCAAGACCCTCAATATAAATTAAACAACATATCCTAATAACCCCCTAGAGGTAGCAACATATATGGTTAAGGGGGGTCACCGGATTTTTTTTCTTTCTCTCCTTTCCTCTCTTTACCTGGCTTGTATCCATTCGGCCCCATTCAACCAACTGTTTAAAGACGTGTATCCCCATCCAGGTGTCGATTTCTTCTAACTTTTTGAGATACCTCGTTTATAGAAACACAGACAAACAAACGGAAACAAAAAACATAACTTAAGGGGAGGTATTTAGTTTGTTCCCTACGTTTTCATCAAGCTTCAAATTACACCCCCTAGACACCCTTTCAAGATAAATTTGTAAATTTTTCGGTAGAAAAATGTCCCGGCCGGAGGCCGGTTGCTCTTAAATTACAGGCTCGCTATCGCTCGCCAGGAAAAAATCGACACCTTAATGGCACGAAAGGTCTTAAAATTGACAGAGATGGGTCAAAATGTCTTAAAATGTCAAAACTACTAGGGCGAACGTCTTAAAATCTCAAAAGCAATGGGGCTAAACATGAGGGAGAAACGGGTCCAGAAAAAAATCCCTCAAGTGGAAATCTCCCCTTAACGTTTCCCCAGACCCCATTCAATCTATAATAAAGTTATAAATCATAATATTATAAGTACAAAATAAACGTTACCCAGATCTTCAAGCTAAATAAACGTTACCCAGATCTTCTTCAAGCTAAATAAACGTTACCCAGATCTTCAAGCTAAATAAACGTTACCCAGATCTTCAAGCTAAATAAACGTTACCCAGATCTTCAAGCTAAATAAACGTTACCCAGATCTTCTTCAAGCTAAATATGTAAATTTTCCAGATGAAAAATTCTTGGCAGAAGGTCGGTTTCTTATAAATAGCAAGTTCGCTATCACTCGCCTAGAATTAAACACTTGAATGGGTGAAGCGGGTGACCGGTCAACTCAACCAGTAGCTCTCAACCAGTAAGGTTAGGTTAGGTTAGGTTAGTACGATATTTTGGCACTGGTTTGGTTGGTCTAGGTTAATTTGGCATTGGTTGAGAGCTACTGGTTGAAATGGTCTACTGGTTGAGATGACATGGAACCGGTGAAGCGTCTTATAATCGCCGAACTAATGGCGTGAAGCTGCAAGGCTCCAAAAAGATCCACCACGCACCATATATTCTGACTGTAGTAATACTAAAGAATGAAACTGGTGGTCTGACTGAAGGCGAAGGGGTTTGGGTTGGGCAGCATACCAATATCCATCAACCTCTTTGGTCAGTGCTTAGCGAAATGGGGCTAGGGTATACCGTAGACTTAAGGGAGCCCACCTCGTGTTTTTTTCTCTCTCTTTCTCTCCCTCTCTCTTTGGCTTGTATCCATTCGGCCCCATTCAGCCTACTGTTTTAAGACGTTTACCCCCATCCAGGTGTCAATATTTTCCTGGCGAGTGGTAGCGAGCCAGCATATATATATTTTTTTGTTTTGACAGCAAGCTAAATTTGTACATTTTTCGATAGAAAAATTTCTCCGGCGAAGCCGGATTTCTCCATACAATGATGGCCCACTATCGCCATCTCCCCTTAAACCAGTAGCTCATTAGTCAACCAATATATTACTGGTTGAGTTGCGCGAGTCACCACCCTATTCATTATAAACACCTGTCTTTTCAACGGGTCGGCCAGACTGGCCAGTAGTGCCTGTGCAATCAGTGAGGAAGGACGTACGGCTAGCAGACGTGGTGGGTGCAACAATGAGAAATATACTGCGGCTTCTTGACCATTGAAACCAAAATATACTGGTAACCCGCGCATACATGAAAATATAAATACTTGCATAGTGTACATTGGAACACATACATTAACACCATATACATTGAATTCGAAAAACTGCCAATGTGTATATTGGAATCGAAATATTGACATCATAATAGAGCACGTACATAGAAATCAAAATATTGTTACTGTGTACTCTTATAATATATATATATATATATATATATATATATTTTTTTTTTTTTTTTTTTTTTTTTCTTTAATACATACGAGGTTGAAAGAAATGGCAATTTCTGCGTTGGAAATTTTATTATTCAAAGTTTCCAGGTCTCTGATGAATTTTCGCTGGGTGGCAGGAAGTAGATGAAGGAGATGAGCAAAATTCATGGTGGTACAGGGTTACATTAAAGTACATGAAGATACAGGATATACGACGCGTTTCACTGGACAACCAGCATTATCAAGTAAGGAAGGAATGATATAAAAGGTAAACAGGAAGGGTATATATAGAGGGTGGAGGATCAGAGGAGGCGGAAAACAGGGGGCAAAAGTCTGCTATTGGTGGAAGGGTAAACTAGGAGAGAGAAAGGGGGTAACCGCTTCACGCATGCGCACTGGATGCGGGATGGTGGTCAGTAGGTGGGGTCGAAGCTGATTGGCTGCGTGTCGAGGGGCGTGGCCTAAGTTGTGTGGCGCCTGCAGAAGACGAAGCTGAAGGAGGTAGCGCGGGGGGCTGCGTCAAGGGCACCGGGGGGCGAGGAGGGGTGTTAGGTCCTGTAGGGTAGTGCCTTTTGGCAGAAGGAAGGATCTGAAGGTCCAGAGTTTGGTTGTTGATGTTGGGATGTAAGGCTTGGATATATAAAGCTTCGAGTATAGGTAATCTCCTTGGGTCACTTTCTTTATCGAGTATGGTGGTGTGTTTCTCTAACTCGTTGCGTGTGAGGTGAGGGTGGTTAGGGGTGAGATAGTGGTCTTTGATGGCTCCAGCCTGAAGGTGAAGAGTTAACCGACGTGAAAGACGAGTCTGCGTCATACCAATATAGGAATGAGGTCCACAGTCCTCATAATTACAGGTATGTTGGTAAATGACGTGATCGTCGGTCATCGGGCTCTTTATCTTGGTGGAGGCTGGTTTGTTGCGGAGAACGAGGTTGGAGGTCTTGGGGGATTTGTAATAAATTATTAATTTGATTTTGTTTTCCGGGTTGGTTGGGTGGACATGCTTGGAGATTATTTCTTTTAAGACGGCCTCGTCATTTTTGTGTTCAGAGGACATGTAATTGCGGTAGAAGATCTTAATTTCATTGGGGGGTCAATGTTGGGAGGGCTTTGGGTGTACCATTTTTCAAGATGGTGGTTGATGGTGCTGGAGATGTCGGAGTTGGAGTATCCGTTATTTACTAAAACTTGGGATAGTCTTTCTAGTTCCTGGTGGGTGTCGGCCCAGGTAGAGCAGTGCGTGAGGGCTCTCCTAACATAGGCGGAGATGGAGTATAGAAGATAACGGCGGGGGCATTCACTATCGCCGTTGAGGCATTGTCCTGTGTTAGTTGGTTTAATGTAGACGGTGGTTTTGAACCCATGGTCGTTCAGAGCTACGAGGATGTCGAGGAAGGGGAGTTGTCCATTGTTAGATTTTTCAAAGGTGAAGTTAAGTCCGGAGGAGGTCATGAAGCGACGCTGGAGTTCCTGTAGTTCGTGGAGGTCCTTGATTTGCACGAAGATGTCATCCACGTATCTACAGTAGACGGCGGGTCGTTGGGCAGCTAGGAGCTCTTCCTCGATGGTACCCATGAAAAAGTTCGCAAAAAGAACTCCTAGGGGGCTGCCCATCGCCATACCGTCTATCTGCTTGTACATGTTGCCCCGGGGGCAAAGGAAGGGGGCCTCCTTGGTACATAGCTCCAGTAGTGTTTTCAGGGCCTTCTCCGGGATGCTCAAGAAGGCATAAAACTCTTCAATCTATCAGTGACCTCAAACCAAATAAAGCAGGAAAGGTACATCCCAATCCAAACCTGTACTCTGTGCTATGCGGTTGAACAACATGCAAGAACAAGTTGCCCACATAACGAAACCCATGAATACAAAGTTTGCTCTGAATGTTGTTCAAAGGAACACACATGGAAGGAGTGCCCTCCTAACTCAACAAAGAAGTGTATAAATTGCAAGGGAAATCATCGCACCCTAGCAATGAAATGCACAGTCAGGAAAACAGCAATGAAGGAGAAAGAAACTAGAATGAAGGAAGAAGAAGAGAGGAAAGCCAACAACACATACGCAACCGTAACCAACAATGGTCAGGCACAACAACCAGCACAACTACAACCACAACTTCGAAATAACAGCAATGTGGATTTGAACTGCGCAGCATATATGACAATAATGATTTCAGCACACATTAAAAACGAGTCAGAACCGGGCTCCTTCCAAAAATACTTCTCCACTTACACAAAAGAAAACGGCCTTCCAGTCTTAAAACTTCCCAAGTTCACTCTGGAAGAATCTATAAAATTTACAAGAGGAAAAGGAAATTTCACAGAGATGAAGAAATCCATACTTTCCGACCCTCAACCACAAGCAAACAACAATGATAACATAGAAGACGAAAATAATGAAAATATTGCCAATGACCCAGAAATACAACAACAACAAGAATCAAGCAGCAGCAGTGAAGACCCAGAACCACAACAACAACAAGATTTAAGCAGCAGCAGTGAAGGATTTACCGACTTCGATGTCAGCAGCGTCGACGTCGAAGCAGAGGACTCAGGGGTAAATCACTACATCCATCAGGTAAATGAAATTAACCTAAAAAAAGCCAAAGATGAACGTGTAATCCCAACTCATACAAATCCCACTCACACCCAAACAACAGCCCAAAAAGGAAAAAAAACAACTTAAAAACATGGCTCAAAATCTAAAAATTATTCAACATAATGTACTCACATGGAATAACAGAAAGCACGAGTTAGTCAACACATATCTACAACTCAAACCAGACATAATACTAATACAAAGTCATGGTGTTAAAAATGAAGAAAGTCTAAAGATCCCAGGATTTAAAGTAATAAAATCAAACATATACAACAGACACATGGATGGCACTGCCATTGCAATTAGACAAGAATTACAACACAAAATCACAGATGACTTCTTGACGAACACACTAGCAGTACAAATTCAAACAGAAACAGGTCCAATAATAATAGCTACAGATTACATACCACCAAGTAGACTGTTTATCCCCACACCAGACTACATAGCATTATTCAGAAGAAATACACCGGTATACCTTTTTGGGGACTTAAATGCAAACCACCCAACATTTGGATACAGACATACCAACACAACAGGAAGACAACTACACAAATTAATATTAGACAGAATAATTCAACATATAGGACCTCACTTTCCAACATTCTTCACCGCCAACTCAGTCACAACTCGAGACACAATGTTGACTAATTACAACACATATCACAATATTAATATAAAACAAGGGCCACTAACAACAAGTGACCACACAATGATTATAACCCAAATCAGTACAGCCCCCATCTATATCCCCGCACCCCCACGTCCTAACATTCCAGCGACAAACTGGGATGATTTTCAAACAAACATAGAAGAACACACAACACAAACTGAACTAAATGAAGCCACACTAGAAGAAATTGATACAGAGATTGATACATGGTATAACACAATCAATCAAGCAATCAACACATGCATACCACACACAAGACTCAAGAAATTAACAGGCACTACACCTGCCCATGAAACACAATTATTAATACAACAATATACTGCACTCAGACATCATGCAAACACTCATGGCTGGACTAATGTACATTACAACAGATACAAAACACTCCAAAACACACTAAGACACACTTTACAAGAAGAAGCAAACATACACTGGGAAAACACACTCACACAATTAACAGCTACATACTCTGAACCGGAGGTTTTCTGGAGAAAATTCAAATCACTGACTGGAGAAGTCAGCCCACCTACCCATTACATCATAGATGAGCAAAATAACAACAATTTTGACGAACAAAACCAAGAAACAATCCACAGAAGAATTTGGGAGAGAGTACTCAACGAAGAAGAGGAAGACAGTGATGATGAAGATGACGAAAACAACGACAGAGTTAACAACTATATGCAAGAAAACTTCAATCGCACAACTCCATACCATCAAGCAGACTTTTCCAGACTTGATGAGCAGAGCTTCCTCACGAAACCCATAACAAACACAGAAATTAAAGCCATCATAAAAACCACAACAAATACCTGTCCAGGAGAAAGTGGGATCAACAAAACTATACTGACACACCTCCCAGAATCTTCAATTTCAAAATTAAGAAATATTTTTAATGCTTCACTCTCTGCAGGCTACTTTCCAGACACATTCAAAAAATCAACCATCAAATTGATCCCAAAACCAGGAAAAACACCCCACAATCCAAACAATTACCGCCCAATCTCGCTCCTTGAAGTTCCCGGCAAAATCTTCGAGAGAGTTATAAACACAAGATTAAGAACTCATCTTGAAATAAACGACAAACATAACAATAATCAATACGGTTTCAGACAACACAGAGGCACCACACACGCACTTGCAGTAATAACAGAACAAATTGCCTTAAGCAAAGCAGACAGGGGACAATGCCACCTAGTCCTGAGAGACATTACTAAGGCTTTTGACAAAGTATGGCACCAAGGACTAAAGTACAAAATTCTACATCTGGACTTGCCTGTCATCATAGAAAAACTCTTATGCGATTTTCTTGATGACAGAAAAGCCAGAGTTAAAATAAACTCTTACCTTGGTGAGTACTTTCAATTAAGTTGTGGAGTACCTCAGGGCAGCGTCTTGTCACCCACTCTCTTCATAATATACACCAGAGATACACCTAATTCTCACACAGGACTAAATATCAGTTATGCGGACGATATCACCCAGATAATCCATTACCAGGGAAAATCCAAGCACATGATGAACGCAAGAACAAAACTAGAAGTTGAGACAATTAATACATATGAAAAAAAATGGAAGATTAAAACTAATGTCAATAAGTTCGCCATCATTCCAATCGGCTCCAAAAAAAATGAAGACTTGGTAATAAATGAAAACCTAGTTAACTTCCAACAAAATGGAAAATCTCTTGGACTTAAAATCTCAAGTACAAGCTATATCACTAACGTAAGTGAAAGAAAGGGAAGAGCTATCCATGCCCTGAGCAAACTCTTCCGTTTTAGAAACCTCAGTACACCTATTAAAATACATTTAATAAAAGCCTTAGTCCTCCCAATCCTTGAATACCCCCCAATACCTACACTGGCTCTCAGCAAATCACAAATACTAACATTACAACGAGTACAAAACAAAGCTCTCAGATTTGCAACAAATACAAGATACCCTTATTTACATACAACCCAAGATTTACACCACATAGCAAAAATAAGCCCATTAAATGTTAAACTGTACCATAGAGCGAAAAAGATCTGGGAAAGAATTGAACTAATAAATGAAAACTTATACAATGATTTAAGAGAAAGACACCAACATATAAACAATTTTAATAGGAACTTTCCTAGCAGCCTAACTGCTATAGGAAGAAATGAACCAGATCCACTATACACTTAATACTTAAGTTCATAAAACTGTAAATCCAATACATTATTATAATGATAAAATGTTCACCTAAACCTAAACGAATCCCAAAGTACATCATGTAAACACAAATTTTAAGAAAAACTTAGCTAGCTTAGCTTTACCTGCCTAAGGCAGAAGAATTATGTAAAAATATGCAAAAACCTAAATAAATACAGCAAGGTGGCCGGCCCACTAACCTTCTCCCTTCTACTGTACTTCATAATTTCCTACTTTACCTTCCTGACCAAACCCTCTACTTATTCCCCCTCCTTCCTTCCTAAAAAAAAAAAAAAAAAAAAAAAAAAAAAAAAAAAAAAAATATATCATTCCTTCCTTACTTGATAATGCTGGTTGTCCACTGAAACGCGTCGTATATCCTGTATCTTCATGTACTTTAATGTAACCCTGTACCACCATGAATTTTGCTCATCTCCTTCATCTACTTCCTGCCACCCAGCGAAAACTCATCAGAGACCTGGAACTTTGAATAATAAAATTTCCAACGCAGAAATTGCCATTTCTTTCAACCTCGTATGTATTAAAGAAAATTTATTACCTGGCTTTACCAACATATATATATATATATATATATAATTATATGTAAGTCCACAAGGAAGGAAGGAAACGCGAGAACCCAAGCGCTTTCGTTTATCACATCTTCAGGGGTAAATGACAGTGAGGTTGGAAAGCGTAAGTTAAACAATAAGTAGGGTCACAGGTCACGTGATTGAGTAAAATAAGCTTTAAGTAACACCCCGTTCTTAACATTAATCATCAATTACAAACCCAAATGCACTTGAATAAACTAATGAAAGTATATGGTCCTCCCGGGATTCAAACTCGGGACATCACACCCAGAACATAGGCATCTAAACCATTACACCACCAACAGAGTTTCAGTAGGGCCTCCAAATGACCCGTAAATAATAAAAACTTGTAAATTATAATAGACTTTGTGGCAAGTAATGGGGGAAGGAGTTTATTCATTTGTATATTTATTTATATATCGTATATATTTATTTGTTTATTTACTTAACTAATATTTGTTGGTGGCTTCCCTGGGCCTGCCATCAATCGTATAAATAACATCCCCAAGATCCCCCTTCTAGATAAATGTGTACAGTTTCGGAAGAATTTTTTTCTAAGTGACAAGCTCGCTCTCGCTCGCCAGGAAATAATCGAAACCTAATTGACACGAAAAGTCTCAACACTGACAAAGAAATGGGGTGAAATGTCTTAAAATTACCAAAACAGGCTCGTTCTCTTTCGCCAGCATATAATCGAAACCTAATTGGCACGGAAAGTCTTAAAATTGACAAAGAAATGGGGTGGAATGTCTTAAAATGACCAAACTAATGGAACAAACGTTTTAAAATGGAGTACCACATGTATTCATTAGTTTCCTATATTTCATTAGTTAGGGTTATTTGTAAATTAATTGGTGGGTTGGTGATAATATGGATCTCATAACTAATGGGGCTAAACATGAAGGAGAAGGGGGTCCAGGATAACCAAATACTTCCCCTTAACCCTTTGAGTACCAGCGACGTGTGTTAGATTTTATTCTAGCTATATTTAGACGATATTATGCAGCTTAGGAAGGATGTGTGGTAGTTACAAGTGTCGGGTGAGATAGTTTGAAGCCATATTTTTGCTAGAGGTCCTTCCTAAGCTAAATAAAATAGTCTAATAATGGCTAGAATGTGATACAAAATACATTACTGGTATTGTACGGGTTAATAAATGCAGCTGTTCTGAGTTCATTGAAAAGTGAGAAACTAAGCTATTTTCTTGACTCATTCTTCTCTCTTTCTTATCAAACTAAATTTATATCATAGAGGTAATATAAATTTAACCTCTCCTGTACCGAAAACTAAATCTTCTTTTTAAGGGGGGATGGTTCACTTTTTGGGTGATTTTTGCATGTATTCATTATTTTTCTAGTTTCCTTCCTAGTCCTCCATCATATATATATATATATATATAAAAAAAAAAAAAAAAAAAAAAATATATATATATATATATATATATATATATATTCCGGTTTATACTGTATATATATATATATATATATATATATATATATATATATATATATCCATTAGGTCACCCTTCTGTTTAATGTGTACATTTTTCGGTAGAAAAATGTCCCGGCCGAAGGCCGATTCTTCCAACATTACAGGCTCACTATCGTTCGCCAGGGAAAAAATATATAAATATTTAGACACCTAAATACCACGAGGTCTAAATATTGACGAAGAAATGGGGCGAAAGGTCTTAAAATCGACTAACTAATGGGGCAAACATCTTAACATCTGAAAACTAATGGGGCTAAACATGAGGGAGAAAGTGGTCCAGAGAACCGGCCCATCCCCCCTTAAGTTGATTGAAGCTATTGCGAGGCGATTTTGTGCAATCTGAGAAGGATCTGTGGTAGTGAAAATGGTTAAGTGAGATAGTTCGAAGCCTGTTAATTACTGGAGGCGGTTCCTGGATATCTCAACCAGTAGACCATTTCAACCAGTAACACTCAACCAGTGCCAAAATATAGTACTAACCTAACCTAACCGTATTGGTTGATTTGGTACTGGTTGAAATGGCGTACTGGTTGAGTTGTCCAATCACCGCTGGAGGCCCTTTTTAAACTGAATAGAATCGTGTAATAGTAGCTGATATCAAATACAAAATACGTCGCCGGTACAGAAGGGGTTAAAATGTCAAAACTAATGAGGCTAAGGGAGGAAGAGAGTCCAGAAAAAGCAACTACCTCCCTCTTAATCAAAACAGGTCGATAATAGTTAGGCAATTTGAAGACCTTTCACCCCATATAATTATATGTCAATATTAGGACTTTTTGTGCCATTTTGGTGTCAATTATCCTGGCGAGCGAAGCGAGCCTGAAATTGTAGGAAAAACCGGCCTTTGGCCGGTATTTTTTTTACCGAAAAATGTAAAAATTTATCTCTAGGGGGTGTTTTTTAAAGCTTAATGGAGGTCTAGCGAGGAAACTAGAAAATCAATTACAGGGTCGCTATCGCCCGTCAGCAAGAAATCGACACCTATATGGCACGAAAGATCTTGATATTGGCAAGGACGTTGGAAAAATGTCTTAAAAATCACGAAACTGATGGGGCGAACGTCTTAATATATAAACAAAATGGGGCTAAAGATGAGAGATATTTGCCCCATTAGTTAGCGATTTGAAGACCTTTCGTGTCATTTAGGTGTCGATTTTTCCTGGTGAGCTATAGCGAGCTACAATGTAGGAGGAACCGGCCTTAGGTCACATTTTCCTACCGAAAAATGTACACATATAACTCGAAGTAGGGTCTTGGGGTAATTTTTAAACTTGATGAAGGTGTAGGGAGGAAACTATAGGAATACATGAATAAACAAATAGATAAAAATGAACCCCTTCACCGTGATGGAACCCATTTTTACTGTTATCCGGGCTAACCTTAGGCGATTTTATGCGGCTAAAGAAGGACCTATGTTATCTCGATGGTTTATAGAGATAGTATATGCCATTTATGCGGCTAAAGAAGGACCTATGTTATCTCGATGGTTTATAGAGATAGTATATGCCATTTATGCGGCTAAAGAAGGACCTATGTTATCTCGATGGTTTATAGAGATAGTATATGCCATTTATGCGGCTAAAGAAGGACCTATGTTATCTCTATGGTTTATAGAGATAGTATATGCCATTTATGCGGCTAAAGAAGGACCTATGTTATCTCTATGGTTTATAGAGATAGTATATGCCATTTATGCGGCTAAAGAAGGATCTATGTTATCTCGATGGTTTATAGAGATAGTATATGCCATTTATGCGGCTAAAGAAGGATCTATGTTATCTCGATGGTTTATAGAGATAGTATATGCCATTTATGCGGCTAAAGAAGGACCTATGTTATCTCGATGGTTTATAGAGATAGTATATGCCATTTATGCGGCTAAAGAAGGACCTATGTTATCTCGATGGTTTATAGAGATAGTATATGCCATTTATGCGGATAAAGAAGGACCTATGTTATCTCGATGGTTTATAGAGATAGTATATGCCATTTATGCGGCTAAAGAAGGACCTATGTTATCTCGATGGTTTATAGAGATAGTATATGCCATTTATGCGACTAAAGAAGGACCTATGTTATCTGGATGGTTTATAGAGATAGTATATGCCATTTATGCGGCTAAAGAAGGACCTATGTTATCTCGATGGTTTATAGAGATAGTATATGCCATTTATGCGGCTAAAGAAGGACCTATGTTATCTCGATGGTTTATAGAGATAGTATATGCCATTTATGCGACTAAAGAAGGACCTATGTTATCTGGATGGTTTATGATAGTATAGAGAGATAGTATATGCCATTTATGCGGCTAAAGAAGGACCTATGTTATCTGGATGGTTTATAGAGATGGTATATGCCATTTCCAGTCCTAGAGGTATAATAAAAGCTAACGAAAATCGTAAACAGATAACTTAGTGTGGCCAATCATTGTAGCAAATAACTTATCATACGCAATGACGTGACCATGTACGTTCATCTGGCTATCATTGGACGATTTTTTCCAGTTTAGGAAGGACCTGGAGGAAGTCGGAAGGTTAATGGAGATAGTTTGGACCTTTGTGATTCCTATGAATCCTACTGAAGCTGAATATCATCATCTAATGTTATTCAGACTATTTAATATGACGTAATTGGACCGAAAGAGTTAAAAGTTTACGTCTTGATCAATCAGTTTCCCTGACCCCGCACATCATGCTACCCGAGAACAGCCCTCTGCAGGTGCCCGAAGGACTTAACTAAACTACCTGACCAGAATTGCCGAAAAAACTTGCCGGAAAAATCGTTGGTGTGACGCTAAACAACCTGAGGAGAGCCGAACCAAAGGCGAAGCGGGAAGGCCGTGCCCGAGAAAAGAAGAAAACGGGAATTTTGTTTTATAACGCAAACAATTAATAATAATAAAACAAAAACTCATTCGAAGGATTTGTTTTGCTTTTCACATCTTTATTTCATATTGCTTTACAATAATTACTTTATTATATAGAAATTACAATTCAAGACAGATATGTACGAACATATTCAACAATAATACTTAAATTGGTTTTGTTTGCACATGTCGACATTTTGAAATTAAAATTTCTGCTTGTCGACATTTTGAAATTAACATTTCTGCTTTCGATTATTTCTGTTTTATTAATTTCGAAGTACCTGTTGAGGCTGGACGTCTGTTCTTCGTTCGTGCATAACAATTGGTATATTCATTTGGTGTTTCGTGTTATCGTGATATAAGAATATAATCAGTTATTATCTCCGTGATATATAGATATAAGGGTATAATTTTGCACTTTTATAGGTATATAATAAGTAGATATGCCTAGCGTCAACGTTAAGGCTATAAATGCTAGGCATAGCCTCTTTACCTTCCTCGATCGAAATTATTTAGTTACGAATAATAGAGATGACCGAGTATTGATAGATTTGTTTTTTTATGAATATAAACGTTTTTGCGACGTTCATCATTGTCAGGTTGCGGGAAGGACCCACATGGGTCGCCTAATGAGTGAAAAGGGTGTACAGTCAGGAGGCCGAGCATTGGTCCGGGGGGATGATGACATAGTCCAGTGTAAACATGTGTATGTCGGACTCCAGTGTATTACGGAAAAGTCTCTTGGTGTTAATAAGGAAGAACAGGTAAAGGTGACCCAGGTCCCTAAAATGGCCGACTATGAGAACGGTTTTGATAGGTTCATGTCGGAATGCTACGTGTTGAGTTATTCCCCGAATGATATAATGTTGAGCAGTAAATTGTTTAACAAGTACAAGAAGTACTGCTCCCGTCACGGACTGTCTGCCTGGAACCGGATTGTCGTGGGTCGTTGTTTGGCTAAGCTTGGTATCCGGGCCACTGTGAGAGTCGGGGGTTCCATGGGACTAGGGCAACAATATGCGTTTGTTGGTCTGCGGCCTAAAGTGGTTAAGGATGAGTCAGAATGTCTGTCCGTGACCACATCTAACCTGCCCATCACAGCTGATGGGATTAAAATAAAAGAATGTGTTGTCCGGCTAACAAAGTTGACAACAAATAATTACGGTCCCGAGTACACCGGATCCAGATCGAAGGAAAATGTTACGGAGTTTGAGCAACTTAGTGTGGCCAAGGTTGAGTCGGATTATAATCTGCCCGTTACTGTTGACGGGATAGTAATAAAAGATTGTTATGTCAGCATAACTAAGCTGACGCGACAAAATGACCATCCCGAAGACACCGGCCCCAGACTGAATAAACGAAAGGCACCGAATGATGAAAATGAACCAGGAGTAGAGCCGAGCAAGAAGGTCCGTAAAATACACACCGGCTCCAACAGCCTACCCAAGATGGCGGACTACCAGAAAAGTCTGGATAGCTTCATGTCAGCACGGTATGTAGTGAGTTACGCCCCATGGGATAGAGTGTTGGCCAGTGAGCTTTATGAGGACTATAAAGCTTACTGTTTATGTCACGGATTGTCTGCCGGATGTCGGATCACAGTCGGTCGCTATTTGTCCAAGCTTGGTGTCCGAGCCAAGGTCAGGGTCGGGGGTCAACAGGGGCGAGGTCAACAACCGGTGTATGTTGGCCTGAGGCGTGGTGTGGATTGTTTGACCATCACCCTGCCCAACCTACCTTTCACCGACTATCCCGATCTATCCTACCACCCCTACCCTTCCCTGCCTCCCCAAGATGACCACCTGAAGGGCTACAGGGCCTTCCTCGATCACGTTGATGAGTCTTTTGTGTCTTGGGTCCAAACTATGTGATAATATTAACTATTTAATGCATTTTAACAGTTTATTCTGGCTATCATTAAACAATTTTATACGTCTTAGGAAGGATCTGTGGGGGATAAAAGGGGAAAGACGGTGTGAATCAACCCTTTGACTTCCATACATCCTTCCTAATCTCAATAAATTTGTCTAACAACAGCCAGAAAATCGAAAAGAAATGCATCATTGTATCTTGAGAGGGTTAATCTAACCACCCCCCTCAAAAAATAAAATAAAAATAATAATAAATAAATACAATAAAACGCTTAAGGGGAGATATCCACCTGGAGGATTTTTTTCTGGACCCCTTTCTCCCTCATGTTTAGCACCGTTGCTTTTGAGATTTTAAGACGTTCGCCCCATTAGTTTGACGATTTTAAGAATCCTCGCCCCATTTAAGTCAATTTTAAGACCATTCGTGCCATTTAGGTGTCGATTTTATCCTGGCGAGCGATAGCGAGCCTGTAATTTAAGAGGAATCGGCCTTTGGCCGGGACATTTTTCTATCGAAAAATGTACAAATTTATCTTGAAAGGGGGTCTAGGGGGTGTAATTTTAAGCTTGACGGAATTCTAGGGAACGAACTAAAAACCTCCCCTTAACCCCTTCCATACCGTCGATAACCTTTTTATTATAGGCTGGCTACTGGAAATCGATTTTATTCAGTTTAGGAAGGATCTCGAGCAATTATAAGGCTTCAAACTATCTCAATGCTTACGAAGAATTGATAAATTAATAAATAAGTCCACCACTAAATAAACCCTTCCCCCTTAACCCTTACAAGCTCCAATGCGCGTTTCTGTTCTGTTTCTGGCTACTATTAGACGATTTTATTCAGATTAGTAACGGTATATGGAAGTCAAAGGGTTCATTGAGACAGTATTTACCCATTTAATACCCACAGATACTTCCTAAGCTGCATAAAATCGTCTAATGATAGCCAAAATAAACTGCGAAAACGCGTCAGATCTTCAAAGGGTTAACTATTTTTATGTTTTATTTGTCCTTACCCAAAGTCCTACTAAAAGGCCTGTGTGAGATCAGGTCAGATCAGATGAAGGTATTGAGGGATAAGCCTTTACAACGGCACCTCATATTTACATTCTACCTTTCCTATTTTTCTGAAGAGTGTAGAGGGGGGAGAAGGGGTGTTGGAGAGAGAGAGGAAGCTGTTGGAGTGGCTTTGTTATGTGTTTAGTCAGTATGAATTTGATCTTCCAATCTCACAAACAATAACCACGTAACCCATTCTGTACTGGTGATGTCTTTTTAACACTTTCAGTACCGGTGTCTTCTTTTTAAGGGAGCCCACCTCGCTTTTTGTCTCTTCTCTCCCTCTCTCTTTGGCTTGTATCCATTCAGCCTACTGTTTTAAGACGTTTACCCCAATCCAGGTGCCAATATTTTCCTGGCGAGCGGTAGCGAGCCAGCATATCAATATATTTTTGTTTTGACAGCAAGCTAAATTTTTACATTTTTCGATAGAAAAATTTCTCCGGCGAAGCCGGATTTCTCCATACAATGCTGGCTCGCTATCGCTCGCCAGGAAGAAATCAACACCTGGATGGGAATAAACGTCTTAAAACAGTTGGCTGAATGGGGCCGAATGGATACAAGCCAGGGAAAGAGAGAAAAGGAGAGAAAGATTAAAAAAAAAGAAAACAAAAAACGGTGACCCCCCTAAATATTATTCTGGCTACTATTAGACGCTTTTATTCAGTTTACAAAGGGCCTCCAGCAATTAACAGGCTTCGAACTATCTCAATTAACCCGCTTCATTACCACAAATCCTTCGTAAACTGCTCAAAATCGTGTACAGTCGCGCTAATAAGTCATGTCTCGGCACCAAGTATGTTTTGGTCAATAATTGGTATCAGCAATAGCTAAGCTTCATTTCTTCATATCGAGTGAAATATACAAACATGTTCCTACACTTATCCACCCTATTCAACATCTGACAGACATTAATACAGCGCAGAGCAAGCCAAACGTAATGACAGCTGGGACATGACTTATTAGCGCGACCGTACATATAGCTGGATACAAATTAAAAAGACACCGCTGGTACAGAAGGGGTTAATTTCGTTCTAGCTCTATTTGGACGATTTTGTGAAGTTTTATGAAGGGTCTGTGGTAGTAAAAAGGGTTAAGGGGGGTGACCCTCTGTTTTGTTATTTCTGTCCTTTTCTCTCTTTCTCTGGCTTGTATCCATTCGGCCCCATTCAGCCAACTATTTAAAGACGTTTATCCCCATCTAGGTGTCGATTTCTTCCTGGCGAGCGATAGCGAGCCAGCATTATAATTATGAAGAAATCCGGCTTCGCCGGAGAAATTTTTCTATCGAAAAATGTACAAGTTTAGCCTGCTGTCAAACAAAAATAAAAAATATGCTGGCTCGCTACCGCTCACCAGTAAAAAATTGACACCTGGATGGGGATAAACGTCTTAAAACAGTAGGCTGAATGGGGCCAAATGGATACAAGCCAGAGAAAGATAGAAAAGGACAGAACAAAAACAGGTCACCCCCTTAAGCGAGATAGTTGGAAGCCTGTTCATTGCTGGAGGTCCTTTATAAACTAAATACAATCGTCTAGTAGTAGCCAGAATACAATTTAAAAGGATTTCACCGGTACTGAAAGGGTTAACACTATTTCGGATAACCTTTTCAGTACCTTTATAACATTACTATTTAGCATCCGTCAAGCGATTAATGTTGACTTCCTATAAACACATACAGTACATAGTTTACAAGAAAAACAAAATAGAAAAGAAAAGAAAAGAAATAAAGAAAAGACAAGAAAATAAAATAAAATAAAATAAATAAATAAAATAAAATAAAATAAAAGAAAAGAAAAGAAAAAGAAAAAATAGAAAGAAAAGAAAAAGAAGATAAAATGCCCCTCAAAACACGATGACGATTATAATCAGTTTGGCACGGTAGATTTGACAAGATCATAATTATGACCACTGCATTGTAGAAAAACAAAAAACAAAAAAATGCTGCAAGCATTCATTGATATTGAAACAATAGTATTTCCGACCATTACACTAATGTACAGTCATCGGGATAGTTCTTGTACCACTCCATCATTTTCATTATGCAAATAAAGCTGGTATAATCAAATTTCGAATACATTTTCCTTTGCAAATTTTTCAAACTGTTGAGTGAATTTCATGTTAACTATCATTTATAAACTGTTCCCAGTGAGATTGTAATACTTGCATAATAAATATCAGAGTGGTAAAGAACTTATTCTGATGACTGTAGCATATACTGTACATCAAAACAATTATATTGAATACATTTTGTTTTGGTGTGAAGTGTAACCTACTGATGATCGTTTGAGGGAAGGTATGATGTGTGTTAAAGTTGAAACCGACATAATTACAAAGATCACGACAGGAGAAAAGCTGGCAAGTTCGTCGACCCTGCAAGATTGGGATCACTGTTTGAGGATTATACAAACTGATACACAGGCATCTATATACATAACATCATAGACACACCCGACACACACACACACGCACACACATACCCGACACACACGCACATATACAGTATATACAATATACTATACCGGTATATTATATATATACTGTGTATATATATATATATATATATATATATATATATATATATATATATATATATACAGTATATATATGCAACATTATAGACTCATACACACAGCATATATACACACATACACACACACACACACAAGAAACTTATACACAAACAATTATCGCACACAAGATTAAACGAGGGTATAATAAATTATATATAATCGATCGGCGTTTTCATGAGATAGCTTATGCGGATTTAAACATGGGAAAAAATAATTTTGATATAATTCCAAAGAACACGACACTACAGAGCAAATTCGTGAGCCCTGTCGAACTGGTGGGCCAGTGGCATTTTTTTTCTTTCTAAGAATGGAATGAATAGGACATTCTATACAGGGATTTAACACCGAACTGCGTTATTTTGACCATTATAATACTGTCAAATACATAATATAGACTGCAAACCATAATTCTAACTTTGCATATCAAATAGTATAGACTAAAAATACAGGACTTGGGTTTCGTTTGACGCCCTGGCCAGTGGTGGCGTGAGGATTGGGCATACTGTTTAGGGATTACACACATACACGTATATGCTCAAGGCGGCATAAACACAACAATGACGCGCGCGCGCGCGCGCGCGCACGCACGCACGCACGCACACACACACAGAGAGTCAAACATCTTAGTATAGTAGTAGGGTTAGGCCCTTTTTAAACTCAATTAAATTACTTAGTAATAGCCGGGGCTGTTCGGCCAGGCAGCCTAGGGAACGATTACTACTTAATAATAGTCTGAATAAAAGAAAAACTGCGTCAAATTTACTGAAAGGATCAAATACGGCTAACACAAAATATATATATATATATAATTGTACAACTGAGAAAGGAACACTTTGCTCTATTTTTCTCGAGGCGAATATGAAATTGGTTAGAAATTCATGTCTCTTATTGCAAACCCAGCAGAGCGAAAAATGACTATTCCAGCATTATACACCAGATTAAATTGGAAAGCCCCCTTGAAGCACGCAGCCCTAACTCAACAGTATTACCGAGGTGTGGAGGAACTACTTCATGGTGGTGGATTTGAATTATAACCCCCCACCTCCCTCTCTCACTCTCTCAGTAGTAAGTGAAGAATTCACCAGAGCCTGACTCCGAAGCTAAAGAGATTAAACCCACATACATGCAGTATATATATATATATTGCAAAAACAAGTTCTGAAAATTCGAAACTATCGTGACTGTACAGTAATAACCTTTACCGATATGCGGGCTTGCATTTTCTACTAAGTACTGCCTACTGAATTTTAAAATAAATCCGGTTCCCGTGGAAGGGACCACAGTATATGTGCAGTTCGTGTATACGTTTAAATGTATTTATCTATCTGAGTCTAGGGCAAGTACCGGTATTCCTCGACCAATACCATCAGTGGCGATGGTAAATACTCTAGTTTTCCCATACTCCTAGTAAGTCAATATGATACGATAGTTGTTTTAAGTGCAATAAGTACTGGACAAGTATTATTGTAATTATAACTAGCGTATCATATTAACTGGCTAGGCATACGGCAAAAACATAGTAATTACCATAGACAATGATAGGGTTTGTATAGGAATACGGTCCTATGTCTTTCTCTTCAACAATCGAACTCCCCACTCCCGTCAATGTGACAAAATAAGGGTTTGGGACAGTTGGGTAATATCACGCCATCTGGTCATATTAACAAGTCACGGGATACTATATCACGGGATCTTGTCACGAGAGGCAAGAGGACGGGATATCGCTGGTTACACTTGGTGGTGTAATGGTTACTTTAGATGCTTATGTTCTGGGTGTGGTGTCCGAGATCGAATCCCGTGAGGACCATATGCTTTCATTAGTTTATTCTAGTGCATTGGGGTTTGTAATGGAAGATTGATGTTAAGAACGGGGTGTTCCTTAATATATGAGACTTCATTATATAGACATTGGCATTAATAACAAAACAAAATACACCACCAAAAAATACGAGTTTGTGATGGGTGGAAATTGTATTCAATGTTGTATTACGTACGGTTGCCCACATAAGTTCTGTTCCTCTCCGTGATCTTATACATAGGAATATAATGCGCAGGATTGAATTACGAGTGTAGTTTCTTATGAAGTGGTTAACTCATCAAATTAGTCAACTTCCAACTAAAATGAACTACACTTGCAATTCATTCATACTATTTTGCTTTCATACATAAGATCACGACGAGGAACAGAACTTATGTAGTCAACTGTACGGTGGCGCTAATAAGTCATGTCCCAGCTGTCATTACGTTTGGCTTGCTCTGTGCTGTATTAATGTCTGTCAGATGTTGAATAAGGTGGATAAGTGTAGGAACCTGTTTGTATATCTCACTCAAAAAGAAGAAATTATGTGTAAATATTGCCGATACCAATTATTGATCAAAACAGAATTGGTGCCTCACTTATCACTTATTAGCCCGACTGTACCTATACTGTATGTGCACGAACCAAAAAAAAAAAAAAAAAAAAAAAATATATATATATAATAGTAATTCATATTATGTTTTAGTATCGATGTCTACAGCTGAACTTCCTCATAGATCGACCAGTGGTCATTTGGGGCGCTTGATCCCTTCAGTATTTGAGGCGGAATTTATTTATTTCAGTCTGGCTATCAGTAGACGATTTTATTTAGCTTAGAAAGGAATTTTGGTAGTTATAGGGATATTTGAGAAATAATTTACCGCTTTGATTCAACAAAGGCCTTCCAAACCTAAATATAAGTGTCAAACGAGAGCCTGAATATAGTGGGAAAAAGGGGTCCTACTACTGAGAGGGTTAAGCGGGGGATTTCAGGACCCCCTTCTTCCTCATGTTAGTAGCCCCATTATTTGTTTAGATTTTCAGACATTCGCCCCATTAGTTTGGCAATTTTAAGACATTAGAGCCGTTTAAGTGTCGACATTTTCCCGCATTATCTACTGAAAAATACACAATTTTATCGCGACGCCCTCTTAGGGTTATTTTGTGTTTAAGTTTGATGAAGGTCTAGGGAGGAAACTAAAATAAATAATAAATTAATATACAAATAAATACAAATATCCCCTTAATAAGTAAAGCAGTCGAAAATTAGTATAGACACTTTAAATACCCCTTTTCACACCCTTAGTATTTTACGGTGTGATCTCATATTTCGGCTTTCTGGCTAATATCAAACAATTTTATTCGGATTACGAAGGGTATATGGACGTCGGAATTCATTAGATTCATTAATTAGGTATATTTATAAGTTAATTGGTGGGTTGGTGATAATATGAAATTATTTGCAACATTACGTAAATTTCTCCGGGCCTCATGGAATGTGTGTATGTCGATAAAGTAAGTAAATAGGAAAAGAGAGAGAGAGAGAGAGTGTGTGTGTGTGTGTGTGTGTGTGTGTGTGTGTGTGTGTGTGTGTGTGTGTGTGTGTATACGGTTGCCAGGAGACGTAAACAAAAGAATATTAGGTTACGCAATACGTTCACGGTCGCTGTCTTGGCATATTCACTACGATATCGCCTTGTTCATTGTATTTTAGCCAAGGTTACCATATCAATTCCGCTAGATGGTAAATAAAAGCTGAAAATCGCTAGCATATAACCACAATCTCTAGAATACTACACTACAATGGTTCAAGTCACCAACATATCGCTAGAATTCATGTCACTTGATGTAAATATTTGTCTGTAGAGCGAAGTAAATACCTCTAGATCTAACGGGAAAGTAGGTATTGGCAACAGTGATTCTGGCTAACAGTACGTGACATATTTAACCCTTTCATGATTCGGTACGCATTTCTTTTTCGGTTTTCCGGCTAATATCGGACGATTGTATTCGGATTAGGAAGGGTATATGGAAGTCGGAGGAATTATTGCGACGTTCTTAACCTATATATTTCTCACAGATCCTGCCTACGCTGTCTATAATCGTTTAATGATAGCCGGAATAAACTGTCAAAATGCGTCATAATCTTCAGAGTATTAATGCTCATTTATAAGAATACGAACATCTATCCCTAACTTCACCGGGAGCTTCTTTCTCTTATTCTGACTATAATTAGACGTTTGTATTAAATTTAGAAAGGACATAATGAAGTCGAGGACAATTTAACAATAGCCGAGGTACCCGTACCCTGTGCAAGTTTAACCCCTTCTGTACCGGCGAAGTCTTTTTTATTGTATTGTAGCTATATCTAGACGAATTTGTACAGCTTAAGAAGGATCTGTGGTAGTAAAAAAGGTTAAGCGAGATAGCTCGAATACTGTTCATTGCTGGATACCCTTTTGAAACTGAATAAAATCGTCTAATAGTAGCCACAATAAAGTTTAAAAGACGTAGCCGGTACAGAAGGGGTTAAGAGTAGTCCTGCTCATATCCAGATCTCGTGACAGCATTACAATAATTCACTCTAAGGGGTTCACATATATCGTGACAGGATTAATTGAGTAAGGCCGGTGTGATGAATTATATATATATATATATATATATATATATATATATATATATATATATATATATATATATATATATATATATATATATATATAGTACATTCGTGCCTTTTGTATTGGTTACGATTGTGTACTAGAATCGATCAATTACCTAAGACTTTTAGCTTTATACACGATGGGGTTTGAGGCCAGTGTGTTATTTTGATATTTTCTACGCACTTGGGAGCTAAGTATTTGACTAGTTATCTTTAGCATATGGTTAAATGATAGAATTAATTATATTATATCTTACTTGTAGTATAAATACTTATTTTGAATAATTTAGGATGAAGCCTGTATAACCTGAGGATGGCACCTTGTTGATGGTGAACATTCGTCTGTTATACATAGCATGTGGCGCAGCTCTATCCACATTTGTCCTCGTATTATATATTTATTTATCTATCTATCTATATAAAGAGCGAGTTTTCTACTTCGATACCTAAAAGTCTATCTTAAGCTGAATAAAATCGTCTACACTGCAACATTTGTATGCTCACTGCAGTACACACACAGTAGACTGTAATACAACTGGTATATATTGTAAGACTATTTATTGGAATTTAAAAATATATCTCAATACTTATTTGAATAGGTTTTTTTAATTCCATATTTATAAATTCATCACAAAACATACACTTATAAATCATAGATGTGTTTAAAAAGCTGGAAGAATGTCAGATTTGTTCACGTAAAACCAAATTGACACACAGCGTAGTTATGTTGCAGCCTTATGATTACCGTATTACACTGCACGATTGGCACCGGGCAATACTATGTTAGCCACGGTGTAATGAAAAGGCCCCCCACCGTACAACAGGGTTAACTGAGAAGTATTAATTTGGCTTGTTTATGTATCTTTTTGTATTTTTTTTTTCTTCCCTAGACCTCCAAGCTTAAACAAAAACAAAACACCGCCAAGACCCCCTTTCAAGATAAATTTGTACATTTTTCGGCCAAAGGCCGTTTCCTCTGGAATTAGAGGCTCGCTATCGCTCGCCAGGAAAAAATCGATACCTAAATTACACGAAAAGTCTTAATATTGACAACAAAAATGGGACGAAAGGTCTTAAAATCGCCAAACTAATGGGCGTCGAACGTCATACAATCTGAAAACTAATGAGACTAAACATGAGGAAGAAGGGGGACCAGAAAAACAGCCCATCTCCCCTTAAACCAGTAAACCATTTCAACCAGTAAACCATTTCAACCAGTAAACTATTTCAACCAGTAAACCATTTCAACCAGTAAACCATTTCAACCAGTAAACCATTTCAACCAGTAAACCATTTCAACCAGTAAACCATTTCAACCAGTAAACCATTTCAACCAGTAAACCATTTCAACCAGTAAACCATTTCAACCAGTAAACTATTTCAACCAGTAAACCATTTCAACCAGTAAACTATTTCAACCAGTAAACCATTTCAACCAGTAAACCATTTCAACCAGTAAACCATTTCAACCAGTAAACCATTTCAACCAGTAAACCATTTCAACCAGTAAACCATTTCAACCAGTAAACTATTTCAACCAGTAAACCATTTCAACCAGTAAACCATTTCAACCAGTAAACCATTTCAACCAGTAAACCATTTCAACCAGTAAACCATTTCAACCAGTAACCCTCAACCAGTAAACCATTTCAACCAGTAACCCTCAACCAGTAAACCATTTCAACCAGTAAACCATTTCAACCAGTAAACCATTTCAACCAGTAAACCATTTCAACCAGTAAACCATTTCAACCAGTAAACCATTTCAACCAGTAAACCATTTCAACCAGTAAACTATTTCAACCAGTAAACCATTTCAACCAGTAAACCATTTCAACCAGTAAACTATTTCAACCAGTAAACCATTTCAACCAGTAAACCATTTCAACCAGTAAACCATTTCAACCAGTAAACTATTTCAACCAGTAAACCATTTCAACCAGTAAACCATTTCAACCAGTAAACCATTTCAACCAGTAAACCATTTCAACCAGTAAACCATTTCAACCAGTAAACCATTTCAACCAGTAAACTATTTCAACCAGTAAACCATTTCAAACAGTAAACTATTTCAACCAGTAAACCATTTCAACCAGTGGCAATCTCAAATAGGACCAACTAAACCAGTGCCAACTAGTAGTCCGAACAAAAGAAGTTTAATGTACTCCCGTCTCCCTCATGTTTAACACCATTAGTTAAGAGTTTATATAAAACCTTTCGGGCCGAATGGATACAAGCCAGAGAAAGAGAGAAAATTAGAGAAGGATAAACAAAAAAGGTGACCCCCCCTTAATACCGTGACTGTCCGCCATTCCTCAGTGCGGGCTGGGCTACTTCCACACAACTTTTAATTACTTTTATATTTTCTACGCACTTATAGCCTCACCACCCGCTTCCGGTGCCCAGTATATTATCGCCTTCGCAGGAATATTACTGCCGTGAATTTCTTGGAAGATCATTAAAACTTCGATTGTTTTTTTTCCTTCGGATAGCACCATATTCACCTTATACATTCAGATTATATGCACTATAATTATGAATATAAAGCAAGTGTACCGTATATTATTATGAATCGACAAATAGCAATGCAAAACCGAACATAGACCAAATTATAGGAAGTGGATTACATGTATAAATAACTATACACGATGTTGATTGTGGAGAACTACTTTAAGGGGAGATTTCCACTTGAGGGATTTTTTTTCTTGACTCCTTTCTCCCTCATGTTTAGCCCCATTGTTTTTCTAATTTTAAGACTTTTTCCCCATTATTTTGACGATTTTAAGAACTTTCAAACCATTTGTAAATTTTAAGACATTTCGTGCCATTTAGGTGTCGATTTTATCCTGGCTAGCGATAGCGAGCCTGTAATTTAAGAGGAACCGGCTTTCAGCTAAATTTATCTTGAAAGGGGCTCAAGGGGGTGTAATCTTAAGATTGAAGGATATCTAGGGACCAAACTAAAAACCTACCCTTAACTACCCCAAAATAATGAAGGGTTGATAATCTAAAAGGTGTAATGGTTAGAGCGTGTAAGTTATGTACGAGATATCCTAGGTTCGAATCCTTGATCAAATTTGTTCATTAATTTAGGGGTTATTGGTGTTAAGAACGATGTTAAAAATTATATCATACTATACAAAAAATAAATAAATGAAAAACAAATTATGTTAGCTATAGAGAAAATATATACACTATTTCAGAAATACATATGATCAATTACAAGCAAATATAGTGACGGAATATTGTATCTTCACATATATTGGATGTGTGTTAATGACAAATATAGCAAGTACGCTTACCAGGGAAATATATATGGAACATAACTAATAAAGACAATAGAAAATGACAAGTAAAGACAGCAAACGGTGTATATGCTTTGAAAACAGACGATAGGTGGCGCACAAAGAAAACGTAATACAATATAATAACAGCTACTTCAAACATATAAATATAATATACAAAAACACAAAAGAAGTAGAGTATGATATGATATACTTGGAAAACAAACTGTGTTGTAATCAAAGAAAGGTACGTGTTGATTAGGCCTAAGAAACTGTACAAATCAATTATAGTACCTACACCAGAAGGA
This sequence comes from Paralithodes platypus, assembly GCA_032716605.1. Lineage (NCBI taxonomy): Eukaryota > Metazoa > Arthropoda > Malacostraca > Decapoda > Lithodidae > Paralithodes > Paralithodes platypus. The sequence goes on along the minus strand of CM064577.1, from coordinate 17,795,113 downwards.
TATAATTATGATACAACAGAGAACATAATATTATATGAAAGATGATTGATAAATAATGTTGATATTATACTTCGCAAACCGACAGTATTAACCCTCAATACATAATGGCATACAAAGACAACAGACGTGCATCAAATCAAGAAAATAACCTAAACTATCAAGAAAATACCCTAAACTATGATGTTGTGCAAAGAAAATAGACGATACAGCAACACACACTTGGAAAACAAACAATATAAAGTGACATATAAAGAAAACCAACGTGCATCGATTAAAGACGACTTCTAGAAAATTACCGAAACCACCAAACTCCAACGGAGCCGCTACAAAGGCTATCCCGAAACCACCAAACCCCAACAATGGACCGCCAACCTACACAGATCGTGTTGACGCCAGCCACGCAGCGCAGATATTCCAAGGAGAAGAAGCCGTCACGGAGCGATTCGCGTAATAATCCGGAGCCCCTCAATGTAAGTAGTTTGTTAATAAATAACTCGTGAATATATTATGGTTTTCATTGTGCAAGCATAACCATTGGAATATATTTATGAATACCATAGAATGTACAGTTGGGAAGATACTAACTTGTTATATGCGTTTTGAATAGGTGAAAGAATTCAATGCTCTCACAGATATATTTATACTTCGAACTGGAAAATATGAATTAACATATTCTTGTATAAAAAGATCAGATACTGATACTGAGGGTTAAACCACTCATGCACATTAATAGTTATACATTAACCCTTTATATATGTCGTTTAAATACACCCAGCTCTTCAATACTTTACCAGGAGCATGTGTTGCCAACTGTACGTACTACATACAAAACACTTTTACAATCATTGTACTCCTTTCAAAACCAAAAATATACTCAGTGCCTCAAGTAGTATAAACAAGCAGGGATACAGTTGGAATAAAATAAGCTGAATAATAATACAATAATTGCATAAAATCGTCTAATAGTAGCCAAATTTAAATCAAAAGGATGTCACCGAGATAAACGGGTTAAAGATGGATTACGTCATTGTACTGAAAGAAAAGAAACTAATATTAATAATACCCAAGCTTTTCCTTTATCAAATTAGTGATAGGTCTGGTACTGATATTCAGATTAGTAACACACGTACGTACACTTAAAAACACAAAAACAATAATTACACAAGCACCCTCTACATCCACCCACCAACGCCAACACACAAGCATACAGCCCCTATGCATGTACCCACTTAAGCGGAGATAATTATCCACTAGAGGATTTTTTTTCTTGACTCCTTTCTCACTCATGTTTAGCCCCATTGTTTTCTAATTTTAAGACATTCGCCCCATTATTTCGACGATTTTAAGAACTTTCGACCCATTTCTGTCAATTTTAAGACCTTTCGTGCCATTTAGGTGTCGATTTTATCCTGGCGAGCGATAGCGAGCCTGTTATTTAAGAGGAACCGGCTCTCAGCCGGGACATTTTTCTACCGAAAAATGTACAAATTTAGCTTGAAATGGGCTCAAGGGGGTGTAATCTTAAGCTCGATGGATATCTAGAAACCAAACTAAAAATCCCCCCTTAACCACCTACACACGCACACATAAACACGTACACCCCCTCCCCCACACACAGACACGCACACACACAAACACGAAATCAATGTATGTTATGAATCACTACTGGAACAATGAAGGTATACTGGATGTCCTGTATGGGGTGATATCATTTCTGGGGCTACATTACTATGAGTGTCGGGAATAGGTATTTCTAGGGCCACCAACATTCTGTTACTGTGTTACACCACTTACTAATCAATATTTCAACACATTCTCGTTCATAGTGAATAACACGTACGCGCACCTACATACTCGCACACACACACACACACACACACACTAGGCACATACAGTAAATTCATTGATAGTTTTAGTCCAATAATACCATTTGCTCCAACTTCCAGCTCAAGTCAATTCGTCAACGGAGGGAACGATTAGAGGCGTACATCCAAAGCAAACGTCTGCCCCCCTTAACAGCCGGCAACAGCAACAGCAGCAGCAGGATTAACAGCAGCAACAGCAGGAAGGGGGGTCAGATGTCCCTATCGCCCCACTGGAAGGAGAAGGAACAGCCTAAACAACAACAGAAGGACAGACAGCCCACCCCACAACCCAAGATTCACAAAGTTAAGCTGTCACCGATGCCGTAAGTAGAAGTGAGGTTATTTAAGAGGAAGTATTTGTTTTTGCTGGACCCCTTCTCCTTCAAGTTAAGCCCAATTAGTTATGAGATTTTAAGAAGTTCGCCCCATTAATTTGGCGATTTTAAGACCTTCCGCCCTATCTAGGTGTCGATCTGTTCCTGGCGAGCGATAGCGAGCCTGTAACTTAAGAGAAACCGGCCTTCGGCCGGGAATTTTTTCTACCGAAAAATGTATCGTACAAATTTATCTCGATTTTTTTATTTTTATTATTTTTTGTATTTATTTTTTTTAAGCTTGGTAGAGGTCTAGGGAGCAAACTAAAACAATTATATGTACCGGTAATAATAAAATAAACAAATATATAATATAACGTTCCCCTAAGCTTAGTATCACTTTGAAGATTATGACGCATTTTGACAGTTTATGCTGGCTATCGTTAGACGATTTTTGACAGTGTAGGTAGAATCTGTGAGAATTTTAGAGGTTAAGACTATCGCAATCATTCCTCTGACTTCCATATACCCTTCCTAATCCGAATAAAATCGTTTGATATTAGCCAGAAAACATAATAGAAATGTGCATCGGATCTTGAAAGGGGTATTATAGGCTTAAGTTATAGTCTGTTTTTCCAGCTAATGTTAAATTTTATGTTCCCATCTTCATTGCTCAATAATTACGAAGTTTTTGTAGAGATATATATTGATGATTATGAAAATTTGGCATTAAGTTGTTGCCTAGATTTAGTAGCTTCATATTTTCCATCGTCTCAAGATACTAGAGGCTAAAAATGTCAACTTACCATCATCAGAAATACAATTCACTAGGCCTATAGTAAAATGGATAAATCAAGAAGGCACAGAAAACCGTTCTAACCATTACACCATCAAGACAGAGTGAAAAGAATGGTTCCGAATCTGCAACATCCATCACCTCCCACTCGGTACAAATTAGAGAGCGCGGGTCTAGCAACGGAATGTCCAGCCTTAAGGGAGCCCACCTCGCTTTTTTTTCTCTTTTTCTCCCTCTCTCTTGGGATTGTATCCATTCGGCCCCATTCAGCCTACTGTTTTAAGACGTTTACCCCCATCCAGGTGTCAATATTTTCATATATATATTTTTGTTTTGACAGCAAGCTAAATTTGTACATTTTTCGATATAATTTTTTTTTCGGCGAAGCCGGATTTCACCATACAATGCTGGCTCGCTATCACTCGCCAGGAAGAAATCGACACCTGGATGGGGATAACCGTCTTAAAACAGTTGGCTGAATGGGGCCGAATGGATACAAGCCAGGGAAAAGAGAGAAAAGGAGAGAAAGATAAAAAAACAAACGGTGACCCCCCTTAAGTTAGCTGGTGTGTTATATTGGGTCTTAGCACGAAATTGGTGTTATTTAAGGGGAGATTTCCACTTGAGGGATTTTTTTCTTGACCCCTTTCTCCCTCATGGTTAGCCCCATTGCTTTTGATATAATAAGACGTTCGCCCCATTAGTTTGGCGATTTTAAGAACTTTCGCCCCATTTCTGTCAAATTTAAGGCTTTTCGTGCCATTTAGGTGTCGATTTTTTCCTGGCAAGCGATAGCGAGCCTGTAATTTAAGAGGAACCGGCCTTCGGCCGGAAATTTTTTCTACCGAAAAATGTACAAATTTATCTTGAAAGGGGGTCTAGGGGCTGTAATGTTAAGCTTGATGGAGGTCTAGCGAACTAACTAAAAACCTCCCCTTAAGCTAACATAACACTACAATCCCTATCTTATAACAGTCCACATCTTCCCTTAACCCCTTTAGCACCATGACCCATTTATACCTTTGATTCTGGCTAAAATTATATGATTTTATGCAGTTTAAGAAGGACCTATGTTACTAAGAGCGTTCATGGAGATCGTATTTACCCATTTGAGTCGTAGAGGTAGATTCTAAACTAAGGAAAATCGTCTAATGGTAACCAGATGAAAGATACGTCATGGTGGTGAAGGGGTTAAGGGGGTAGTGCTTGTTTTCTGTCATATGTACGGTCGCGCTAATAAGTCATATCCCAGCTGGCATTACGTTTGGCTTGCTCTGTACTGTATTAATGTCTGTCAGATGTTGGATAGGGTGGGTAAGTGTAGGAACATGTGTGTATATTTCACTTGATATGAAGAAATAAAGCTTAGATATTGCTGCTACCAATTATTGATCAATACATACTTGGTGCCGAGACATCACTTAATAGCGCGATTGTACAGTATATATTTATTATTGTATTTCCAGTTTCCTCGCTAGACCTCTATCAAGCTTAAAAACACACCCTAGACCCCCTTTCAAGATAAATTTGTACATTTTTCGGGTTCCTTCTATAATTACAGGCTCACTATCGCTCGCCAGGAAAACATCGACACCTAAATGGCACGAAAGGCACAAAGAAATAGAGCGAAAGGTGTCAAAATAGCCATGTATATGGCTTAAGCTAATGACAACAAACACACACATACACACGACACTGAAACACACACACACACACGATACTGAAAAAAACCCCACACACGATACTGAAACCCACACACACGACACTGAAACACACACACACGATACTGAAAAAAACACACACACGATACTGAAAAAACACACACAAGATACTGAAACACACATACACGACACTGAAACACACGACACTGAACCACGCACACACGATACTGAAACACACACACACGACACTGAAACAAACAAACACACACACACACATACCGAAGTGAATAATACAATACCCTCCGGCGGCTCGTAGGGTAGATAAACTAGTGACAATAACTGAGGCTATACTTACGTGTACGGTAATAGAAAACAGTCACGTATTAACACACATAACTAAGCCACTCCAACAGCTTCCTCTTTCCAACACCCCTTCTCCCCTCTCTACACTCTTCAGAAAAATAGGAAAAGTAGAAAGTAGCTACGAGGTGCCGTTGTAAAGGCTTATCCCTCAATACCTACACCTGACGTATTAACAGTCACGTATTCAATGTAAGGCCCATTAATTAAGGCGAGATGGGTTTATTAATTTCCGTATTTAATTATCTTTTTAGTTTCCTCCCTATACCTCCATCAAGCTTTAAAAAATATCCCCAAGACCCCCTTCCAAGATAAATGTGTAAATTTTTCAGGGGGGGGGGGGGGGGGAATAGGGACATTACAACCCATCAGAAAAACAAAACAAAACACAAAATCACATATCTAGGTCGACCAGGAGAAATATCCATAGACCCAGGCCCATTGGGGTGGAAATAGTGATGATCATACTGTACTATTTATTGGTCCTTATATAATTATCCGAAGTGTATAATTATTTAAGTACCGTAAGTACAGTATAGTTATTTTTGTTTTTCCCAGCTGGCGGATTATGAACTCATTATACCTCCCCCTTTAAATCTTAGCGTGCATATGATTGTACGTTGCAGAGTAATAATACATTGATATTTTTGGTGAAGGGTTTAACCCCTTCTGTACCGGCGACGTCTTTTTCATGTGATTTCAGCTACATTTAGACGTTTTTAGGAAGCTCTTGGAAGGATGTATGGTAGCTTAAGGGGAGGTATTTAGTTTGTTCCCTAGACCTCCATCAAGCTTAAAATTACACCCCCTTGAGTCCCTTTCAAGATAAATTTGTAAATTTTTCGGTAGAAAAATGTCCCGGCCGAAGGCCGATTCCTCTTCAATTACAGGCTCGCTATCGCTCGCCAGGATAAAATCGACACCTGGATTGCACGAAAGGTCTTAATATGGGGTGAAAGTTCTTAAAATCGCTAAACTAATGGGGCAAACGTTTTATAATATCAAAAGCAATGGGGCTAAACATGAGGGAGAAAGGGGTCAAGAAAAAAATCGTCAAGTGGAGATCTCCCCTTAATGGAATAATTGAACGTCCCTTGATTTTGGCCCAGTCACTCTTTCATCTCTGGGGGAGGCACTCGATACAGGCAGTTCTTCCTTTTGTCTCCCTCACTCACATAGAACAATTACCACTGTAGCCTTTTAATGGGTAGACGTCCTTCCTAAGCCGAATAAGCTGAATATAAACGTCACCGGTACTGAATGAGTTAATAATCCGCCCGCTGGGAAAAACAAAAATAACTATACGGTACTTACTTAAATAATTATACACTTCGGATACTTATATAAGGACCAATAAATAGTACAGTATGATCATCACTATTTCCAACCCAATGGGCCTGGGTCTATGGATATTTCTCCTGGTCGACCTAGATATGTGATTTTGTGTTTTGTTTTGTTTTTCTGGTGGGTTGTAATGTCCCTATTGCCCCCCCCCCCAAAAAAAAAAAACATTGGGTAAGGTCCAGAGTATATACAGTACAGTCACGCTAATAAGTGAAGTCTCGGCACCAAGTATGTTTTGATCAATAATTGGTATCAGCAATATCTAAGCTTCATTTCTTCATATCGAGTGAAATATATAAACATGTTCCTACACTTACCCACTCTATTCAACATCTGACAGACATTAATGCAGCACAGAGCAAGCCAAACGTAATGACAGCTGGGACATGACTTATTAGCGCGACCGTACGTACATACAGTTACAGACAGGACTATTTGGCTACACGAACCCGCACACACCACTGTCACGGATACATTATATATTGGTACAAGGAGGGGTGCAGGGGCGATAAGCTGGATAGATAGGAAGCTAATTATTGTTTGGCATTATTAGTAGCTATTTATATATTTTGTATTTTATTTTTATTTGTATTTATTTATCTTTATTTATTTTTAGTTATTTCTAATTATTATTATTATTATTATTACTTCTTCTTTTTGCCAGACGGCGTAATTCCCGAGAAGGGGTGGCCTTGAACATTAGGCGTTTGTCACGAATCGCTAGGTCAAGTTGCCCGGGCTTGACATCTACCGATAATGTTTTCACAGTGCGGGCTCGATCCGCCGACCCTTTGATCAGCAGCCGACGTTCTACTGACTATACCACGCCTATGCCTACACACTGTAAAAATCAAGGGAACAAAAATGGTATGAAGAAGGTATATAAAACCATTGGGTGACCTATCTTCTATCCTTGTATTAGTTGGGTTTCTTGCCACCCATAGACCTTTAAATGGGTACCGGTAGATTATTATGGACACTTTAATCAACCTTTTCACACCCGTAATTGTAGGTGTGCAGATGCGATAGACCTGACCGATAAGAAGGTAGTTTTTTTTTTTATAATGTCTGCCTTGATGGTGTAATGGTTAGTGTTTAAAATCTGTATGTGGTAATCCAGGTTCGAATCCCGGTGGATCACATGCTTTCATTCATTAATTTCTTTGGAAGGCGTTTGGCGTTGAAGTGAAATTAATACAAATAGATTAATCCTAATGTATACGAAGGATGGATGGATGGATGTCACACACACACACACACATACACATACACACACATATTCACTCTCAGCTTCTCTCTGTGATTGTGTGCGCCATTGAATGTGTGCTTGTGTATGTGTGTGAGCATGTAATTGTGTAGTGTGTGAGTGTTTATATACCAGGTATGTCTGTGAGCATATAATTACCTCCGCCAACGAAGTTAGACGAAGGTTGTGTTATCGCCTCTGTTTGTCTATAATAAAGATTATGTCTGTCTGTCTATTTGTATATATGTCTGTAAACAAGAGATCTCCCAAAGTTATACACAGATTTTCACGAAATTTGGTGGCCTGATAAGATATACGCTAAGGAAGAAGTGATTCCATTTAAGAGGCGATCGGTGGAGCGCATAACTTTGCCAGCGTAGGTTGAGGCATGGGCTCTACCGAGTGCCCGTCTAGTTATGTACAAGGGTGACTGCCTGAGGAGGGATGTGTGTGCTTGCGTGTGTTTATAATGCATGTGTGCGTGTGCAAGTCCTCTATGTGAGCATAAATATAGATGGATTTACGAGAGCACTTTGTCTTACAACTCTGGCACTTTGCGCCAACAGGTTTTTCTGAAAGTTTGTCATATATTCTTTTACAAGGATTGTGTGGGTCGGTAACCTATAACACTTTAGCTGTCTAGTTGCCGATACCAGTGCCAATAGTCTCAAAATGTTCCCTTAGTAAGGTTACGTACGTGGGTGGGTGTGTGTGTGTGTGTGTGTGTGTGTGTGTGTGTGTGTGTGTGTGTGTGTTGTGTGGATGTGTTTGTGTGTGTAAGTATGAGTGTGTGTGTTATGAGTGTGTGTGTGTGAGTGTGTGTGTGTGTGTGTGTGTGTGTGTGTGTGTGTGTGTGTGTGTGTGTGTAAGTGTGTGTGTGTGAGTGTGTGTGTGTGTGTGTGTGTGTGTGTGTGTGTGTGTGTGTGTGTGTGTGTAAGGTGCTCGTATAATTCACCTTTAGTCAGTATAACCTGTATGTCTGCGTGCCAGCCCGCGTCATTATACATTCCACGGACTATCAATACTTAACAACCAGGACATTTTAAGACACCCTCATTAGCCATCAGTTAAACCAAACTAGACCATCGATTTGGAAGTCCATTATTAAACACTCACCGAAACTGACCATGCGAAGTTTGAGATCGATTTCCGCTATACGTACCGCCCTACTTATGGTTTCCAGTTAATAATAATAGTTCTTAAAGCTAGCGCATGCTAAGCTAGCTAAGGATAGCTCAATAAGGCCGATTAGGCGTATTTCCATTGGGGTCCTGTACTACTACCCCATCCCTTTGCTCATGAGGGATGGTAACGACTCAGTGTTTGTGAAAAATCTTTAATGCGCCGAGCGTGGGCGCGAACCCGGGCCTTCTGGGTGGAAGTCCGAGACGCTAGTCACTACACCAAGCGAGCCGCTAAGCGGCTACATTCTTAAGGGAGGTTTTCAGTTTGCTCCCTAGACTTCTATCAAGCTTAAAAAAATACTCCCATGACCCCCATCGAGATAAATTTGTAAATTTTTCGGTAAAAAAAAGGTCCCGGCCAAAGGCCGATTCCTCCTAAATTACAGGCTCGCTCTCGCTCGCCAGGAATACATCGACACCTAAATGGCACGAAAAGTCTTAACATTTACAAGGAAATGGATCGAAAGTTCTTATAATCACTAAAATAATGGAGCGAACTTACTCAAATTTCAAAACTAGTAGGGACAAGAGTATTCGGGAATATATATATATATATATATATATATATATATATATATATATATATATATATATATATATACTGTAAGTTGAGTGTCCCTCGCCTGCATCAGTTTGGCCTAGGAAATCCACTATCCGTTGGTTCTAGGTCAGCTCGACCGATAAGTTTAACCAGGACCAACTCAACCAGATCTAATCCTGACCAGGATTCGAACCCACTCACTCCAAGAGAGAGAGAGAGAGAGAGAGAGAGAGAGAGAGAGAGAGAGAGAGAGAGAGAGAGAGATCCAATATATATGTACGGTATCAAAGATTGTTATTATTTTGTTTATTTTTTTTAAAGAGCATTTCATACAACTTGGTTTGTAATTGAATCAGTATATTTCTGCTCCATTTACCAACATCAAAAGTGTTACTGTGGTGAAGGATTGAGACTGTTCATATCTTACACAGCAATTCTACCTTCTCTATTTCAATTGTATTTTAGCTAACACTAGACGATTTTACTCAGCTTACGAATGACCTTTTGCTATCACAGGGTTACAAACTTATCTTAATTAATCCTTTGACTCCCACCTTTCTAAAATTCAAAAGTATAAGCCAGACTGAAATAAGAAATGGCTTCAAGTTACTATAGTCTGTTCATTCTAGGTTGGGCAGAACTCGTAACCTCTAACCTCTCATAACTCAAAAAGGACTAGAGCAATCGACCTAATATTTCTACCAAATAAGAAGACTTGGCTAGGCAATAGGTGTGGAAATTGACAGCTCATTTGCTCTAGCCCTTTTTGAGTTACAGAGGTTAGAGGTTACGACTTCTACCCAGCCTAGAATGAACGGGCTATAAAAGGGTTACACTGCGGGTAGTACATAGCAACCAAGGTACGGTCGCGCTAATAAGTCATGTCCCAGCTGTCATTACGTTTTGCTTGCTCTGTGTTATATTAATGCCTGTCATATGTTGAATAGGGTGGGTAAGTGTAGGAACAGGTTTGTATATTTCACTCGATATGCAGAAATGAAGCTTAAATATTGCTGATACCAATTATTGATCAAAATATACTTGGTGCCGAGGTATCACTTATTAGCGCGATTGTACATACAACCAAACCCCCCGGGTGGCCCCTATTCACTATACTACTTATTAATATTTCACTGACACCAAACAAACTCACTCGATCACGACCTTCTCAGTACTGTATTGAGCAAACGAGAGAGAGAGAGAGAGAGAGAGAGAGAGAGAGAGAGAGAGAGAGAGAGAGAGAGAGAGAGAGAGAGAGAGAGAGAGAGAGAGAGAGAGAGAGAGAGAGAGAGCATGAGCATGCCTGTTAACCAATAAACACTCAATAGTATTATATTTCCACCCAATGTTCACCCAAACCTATGCTTAAAATCTACTTATGACATCGTCGTACCCTGGATGCAACTATTTTATTATCCAACGTAGATCCAGGGTCAATCTTTTCATATTGCACAGACTGTCTTTCTATTAACACACATACGATACCGTTTAGTTCTAAATATATGCTTTGTTGCGTGCATATACTGTATACTGTACAGCAAACATGGAATATAATATAAAATAGCTAAATTTGATTAAGCTAGGATAATCAAGATCTGTGTCGATATATATATAAAATCTGGGTCAAAAGTTACGTAATGCTTTCATAATGTCAACTTTTATGTACATAATGTCAAGTTTTCTGGCGTTGGTGTAACAGGAAAATTTTTCAATACACATTTAAACGTTGTGCATAGAAAGCTTAACCCCTTCTGTACCGACGAAATCTTTTTAATTTTAGTCTACCTATATTTAGACGATTTTGTGCCGCTTAAGAAGGATATGTGGTAGTAGCAGTGGTAGTGGTTAAGTGAGATTGGGCGAAGCCTGTTAATTGCTGGAGGCCCTTTTTAAGCAGAGTAAAATCGTGTAATAGTAGCTAGAATAAGTTAATGGACATCGCCGGTACAAAAAGGGTTAAGGCGAATTAGAAGAGGGTATTTCATGTGTGCACCCAACTTTGTATATTGCCCCAACTCAGTCGGATTAAAAACAAACCTGCTTGGGGACCGAGGTGATAGCGTCCCTTTCTTAATATTTCATGAATGTACTACCGTATCAACATTCCTTGCCCGTGTGTAAGACTTTCCTTGCCAGTGTGTCAACATGTTCATAAATAAACGAATGTTCTTTGTTCCTGATAGATGGTATATCGCTGTCTACGTCGCAGAAATTAGAAGTATGTATATGTATGTATGTACATGCCCCATTGCTGGGGGTGGCCGAGACGAGACAGAGCCCGAACAGAAACAATTTTACATTTAAAGTTCCTATTCTCAAGGTCCGGGACCACTTTCGCGGTCCCTCGCCCCTTTCTCTGTCTCGTCGAGTAGGAGAATTACCGGTATACAAGGGGAGTTAGATTCCTAGCCCCCTGCCCCCAAAGAAGTTAGAAATTAGAAGTACCGGTACCTAGGCCTAGTATTATCGGTCGTCTGACACATGTTGTCGTTATTAGTGCGTGTTGGTCATGGTTAGGGAATAAGGATACTCGCACAATATGTTTCGAAATGAGGGCGGGTATTAACGATACCCACCTACTCTGTTACGTCACTCGCCGATGCCCCCCTACCTACCTGTCTCCAGCAAGTAACAGGCTTTAAACTATCTCGCTTAACCCATTTTGCAACCACAAATCCTTCCTAAACTGCACAAAATCCTCTAAATATAGCAAGCATGAAACGAAAGAGAAATCGCCGGTAAAGAAAGGGTTAAATAAGACCTATTGTTGACTAGTTTTTTCCTTCCAGGTCCCGCGGTGGCACAGGCGACAAACTCCCCAACATCAATCAGAAATCAGACGACGGCAAGGACAGCAGCGATGACGAAGACGGCAGCACTCAGCACCGCCTGGACGAGATGCAGCAACAGATGACGCAGGAGATACAACAGATGATGCAGCAGCAAATGAAGATGATGGACCAGCTACTACATAAACAGAAGGAACAGCAGGAACGGAAGCGGCGCAAGCAGGAGAAGTTGCAGCAGATCCAGATGCAGAAGAAGGCGCAGGAGGAAAAGGAAAAGGTATGGATTCTAGGAGTGACAAAAATCGCAGTGCCGTAAATACAAAATGGAAAAACTAAACACACACACATATATATACGGTATACTGTATGTATGTATGTATGTATATATATATATATATATATATATATATATATATATATATATATATATATATATATATATATATATATATATATATATTATAAAGACATGGCATTTTCGTCTCATCAGAGTGTACTCATCAGGATGAGTCTAAACCGCCGTGTCTTTCCAATCAATATTATTTCATAATATGGGTTTAGTTTTTCTATGGATTCTACGTTACCGTCAATAAAATCTACGTAGGCTACTCCATATATTTATAGTATTGAATACGGGCTCTTATCAATACAAAATGTTACAGGTCTACTGAACCATAATTGGTGGATCCTGATGTCATAGGTCTATCTAATAAAATGGTAAAGTTCTTCTACATAAAAGTCGCCACCTGCTGTATTATTATTAAATTCGTTAAGTATTAATTCGTAAGTAACCCTAAGCAAGTTATTTCCACCAATTTTCATCTCAATGTTCATGTATTTTATGGTTTTACTATGGTTTTAGTACTGCAGACGTTATTACGTTATAAATAATATAAGGTATATGATCTGCCAATTACCGTTCGGCAGGCTTTCTATGGATTTACAAAATTGTGTCCTTATTCAATACGGAATTTATATATTTAGACATTATAGCACAAACATTCATAACACTTGTGAAAAACAAATTAAGAAAGTAATAATGTTAGAATACTATATTGTTCAGATATCGGTCAACACGACTTTATGAATTTCATAGTTCTTCCCAATTATTATAATGTTTGTTGATCTTGCAGAGAGAACGAGCAGAAACCCAACGAAAGGAAGAGGAAGCCAAAGCTGCTAAGAAGTTGGAAGATGAAAATGCAGTAAGTTATAATGCTAAATGGAGGTATTCTACACCCTCACTCTGTTGATCAAGATTCAAGAGTAACCAATTGGATTACGTTTTAGTCTAGGAAATTTTGTCTACAACAGCACCATTGTAAGTAATGGCTAAGCATAGATTAGTACAAAGAAATTAGTTATCAATAATATATCACGTATTCTGTAATGTATTCATTATTTAATTTACTATCGGTATTACACAGAAGGAAGACGAGAAAGATGGGAAGGACAAGGCAAAGAACGACGAAGAAAAGGAAGAAGGCGACACCGAAGAAGATAACACAAAAGACGGAGACAGAGAAGAGGGTGAAGAAGGGGACGAAGAGGAGGACATAACAGACGAAGTGGATGACCTGGTAACGGGCCTGAGAAGTGGAGAATTGAAGAGACAGATAAGATGTGCAGAAAGATGTAGACACCTTCTCTCGGGACCTCAGCCGCCCGTGATACAGCTGATTGAGGCCAAGGCACTCCCGCCCTTAGTGGCCTGCATGGAGAGAGGCGACAGGTAAGACGATGATGGAATGAAGGGAAGGATCTATCATTCCACATTTCCAAATATCTATATATCTAAAACGTATTGAAGGGAAGGGTCAATCTTAGGTAATGGTAAGAGGTATTGTCAGGCAGTAGGGGCTGAGTCTAGGTGAGATGTAGGGGCTGTAGGTTATGGTGGACATTAATCCCAGGTAAAGGAACACAAGCTAAATAAGGGAAGGATCTCTCTATTTATCTATGGGTGAATCTGAAAAAAATGAGAGCTAAAAAGACTGATAAGATGCGCCAAACGGTTATATAGGCCTACAAATGTATTGGCTTACCAGAGAAGAGTAACGAAAACTATTACTTAGCGAATACAAGATGTTCGAGAAAAGGTAAACAAGGGAAAATTGGCTTGGAAGTGACAGAATGAGATGAATTATATAAAACATAAGATACGGCAACACCAACACACACACACACACACGGAAATATCTAACAATGGGGACACGAGAGTAATAATAGCACGGGAGAGATAACGTGTGATAAATGAAGTGTCGCGAAATAAACCGGAACATCAGATAAAGTTCTGACAATTACTAATGAGAGAGGAAGATGGTGATAACGAATAATACACAGTACTCTACATGCAAATAATTCAAGTAACGATATAATGAGAGAGAGAGAGAGAGAGAGAGAGAGAGAGAGAGAGAGAGAGAGAGAGAGAGAGAGAGAGAGAGAGAGAGAGAGAGAGAGAGAGAGAGAGAGGGGGGTGGAGAAGGAGTTAGAGAGAGACAGTTAGTTAGAATTAGAGTAAAGCACCGTTCACATAATATTCACAACGACAATATTGGCATTAACCTAACCAGACAACCTTACCTCCTGACCCCCACTGGTCTGAATAATGAAGATGGTTAAAAAAAAAAAAAAAAAAAAATGCAAGTGGAAAAAACACTAAATTGCGTATCGTAAGGAAATGGGTTAACAGAAAACGGAGGTGCAAGGGTAAACTTGTTGGCGATAGCGTAGTCGGACGTGTAGAATTTATTTTAAGTAGTTTATAAATAGTAAATATTGTTAATAAATACTAAAACTTTGAAAGGCACCAACGAATCAACTGCACTTTAAGTAGGACGGGTTATTCTTTCGGTATTTTGTAAGTTTTGTTTTAATAGGTGGCGAGTGTTACTGTTGCTATTACCACTATAGGGTAGGGTACACTTATGTCAAAGGTTGGTACAAATCGAGGACCGTCCATTCACGATTTTTGTTTTGATGATCTCGAGCCGTGGTGGTCCAGTGGTGAGCACGCTCACGTGTGAATCTGCAAGACCCGGGATCGAATCCCCTGCCACGGCGGACATTTAGTGGGTGTGGTAGTACGTCCTAGCATGTTTCACATGCTCGCACCCAGTCAGGGGACATCCTGACGACGTATACAGACTAAACACACATAACAAAGCCACTCCAACAGCTTCCTCTCTCTCCAACACCCCTTCTCACCTCTCAACACTCTTCTCTGAGCTAGTGCCGATACAAATGGCCAGTCCTGTATATAATCGTGAGGTTCAGAGTCGTAAAGATTCCAGGACGAGCTCCATAGAAAAATGAAAATGAAAAAAAAAAATTACATAACCAACCTAATCTAACCTAGTAACGCTTGCCTACCGACTGACCTCTTCAACTCTTGCCTACCAGTTGTTATTTTATTCCATCACCCTTATAATGGATTTGCTACAGTAACATAATTACATAAAATTGAAAAATTGTCTATTAGAAACCTGTAAGACACATAGGCTAAGAATAGATGGGCTTTGTGACTAGACGGTCCTAAATTTAAACCTCAACAGCTGCCAGACCAGCGTTGACGATCAAAGTTGAGGGAAAACATGATCGTGTAATACCGGCATAACCCTGGTACTAACAAGTCTTACCTCCTCAGTCCCCAGCTACAGACGGAGGCAGCCTGGGCCATCACCAACATAGCGTCAGGCACCAGTCTTCACACCAGGGTGGTCGTCGGTGAGTACTCGACATTTTCATTAAAATGAACTTGTTGTTAACTCAGCTTGCGGTGGCTATGTTAGTGACAGTGACTTGGGTTACGTTCTCATCTTCTAATCGCACTGAACGTAACTTAAAAAGTCGCCAGACTAACCGCTATATCGCTTTGGCGGCTTTGTTCGCTATATATAGAAGACCAATTCCGCCATATACTGCGCGCAACATCTCTTGGCCAATTATTCTCAGTGTCGTTCTGACGTCACTTATTTACTCGTCACAGACCAACACATTCCATGGTTAACTCAATTCGTCGTTATTTTTTTGTTTCTCGCAAACTTTTAAAAGAGAGTATCATGCACTGACAAGGATAAAACTAACTTCAAGCAGAAATTGTGCAATTCGAGACAGTCATGAGCAAACAAAGGTCGAATGTTAACGGGTACTTCAAAGTAAATCTTGCTTTTACAAGTTACCAATAAATAGTTCATACTGTTGGTGATAGTTTTATACAACTATACGCTATTCACCTGACCGAGGAAAATGTTAGTGATAATTGATTGGCTGACACAAACAGAATGGAGTGGTAGTTTGGTTGTGGAAAGTTATGAGTTATATTGATTACCAAGTAGGCCTAACTTAGTGAAACAGCGAAAATGCAACATAGGCCTAGCACAATGAGAACTTTTACACCGTTTTTTGTTCTCTCTTGTATAGCTCTCCTTCAATTCCTGGGACTTTCTTTTCGTTTCAGTAATACATATAGGCTAGGCTACGGCAATACAGTGCTTTACAATAGGTAATATTATCCAATACATCCGTCATTATATTACAGATTGTTTTCTTCATCGTGTATTTATGGAACATGGTTCGACTCCGGACAACACCTGTATTGAAGCAGATTAGCAGAGTGCATCTCCGGATGATACAGTAGCCTAGTAACACGTCGACTGTGAACACCTCAGGTACACTTTTCACAATAAAATCGAATTTTACTGGGTCTTTCTAGACACCAAGTCACCAACATTTTATAAATATAGCCTAGGCTTAACATATTTTATCCAAATACCTTCAGAAATAAATCCTAATCAAAAGGCCTTGTCAATGTAGTGTACTATTTTCGCATATACATATTAGGTTATAAGTAAAATTAGGAAGAGTTGTTGCTTTACCCATTTCCAAGAGGTTAGGCCTAGCCTATATCGCCCAACCAGCAGCTTTCTTTAGACAGCTCTTAGGCACCAGTCTGGCTTAAGACTATAGACTATAGGCTACAGTGGCCAACTATACTATCTTGTTTATAATTCCTAGGGGGTAGAGAACAAATTAACAGAAATAAGAATATAAAATAGAAACTTGGAAGAAATGTAAATATATTACGCCGCCATTCCGGTGTCCAGTAAACTTGGTTGGTATGTTCTGAAGCCTATATGACAGTCCCTATAACATCTATGAAGTACTTCTAGTATTAATGGTACTTAGTTGTGATGTAGGTGTGTGTCTATCAGGCGGTGGATAAGGTAAATTCAGAGATATACGGAGTTGGTGCACTGTGTCAGGTCTTCTTCTTCATCTTCTTTTGAAGTTTGAACCCGCCCGCAGACCGCGTAGATCCGGTTGTTGATATAGGGAGGACTGTGTGAAGAGTGTTCAAGTTTTCCCTTTACTTCACAACATAAAATATAATCATAATAAACAGAATATAATTGGTGTAACCACCGAAATATATATCGATAAGGATAAATAAAGAAATACAATATAAATAAAAAGGAACCGTGCTGTCGTGAACCCGGGAATTTCAAACTGCCAGGATTCACGGCAAACAGTGATTGAATCAAATCTTACAAAAAATGTTCTCCTTTGTCTTTGGATTTCGCAGTTTTGTTTGTGCAGTTCGAGAATGGACCAGCATTAGTGTGTGCGATGTTATGTCCATTCTAAATTTCTCCAGATTTGAGTCAAAGAAAAATCGAGCTACTAGTTAATCTTTCGATGCTTAAATATGTATACGTGAAGCTTATATTTATCCCATAAACTTTGACATGCCTCTTTGAACCCTTTCAGTACCGGTGCAGTCCTTTTAGCTTTATTCTGGCTTCTGTTAGACGAATTTATTCAGTTTATAAAGGGCCTACAGCAATTAACAGACTTCGAGCTATATGAATTAACCGTTTACTACCAAAGATACTTCTCAAACAGCACAAAAAAGTATAAATATGGCTAGAATAATATACAAATAACGTTGCTGGTACAGAAGAGGTTAAACGGAATAAAATAGTAATGGTAGCCGTAATAATAAGTGAAGTGCCAATATTATTAGGCTCTAAATTAGTGTAGCTTGGGCGGGGGAGTAGAAAACATGAAATATACACAAAATATGGTATATTTGTACAAGCATAGACACAAGTCAAACCAATAATACAAGTTCAAAAAGGAAAAACATATACAACAATGTATCTATGGCAGAGGGCCTTGGTGTCACAAGGTGGGTAGGCCTATAGGTAGCGTAATTATCTGAGCTGGAGAGGTATGGCAGTGAAGACTTTTCTAGAATAAGCTTAATTTGGTCCTCTATCTTTTTGTTTGATTATTTGTTTGTATACACACTATTACAAATCGTATGGGCGGCTATTGACGAAGTTCGGTTGGCAGCTTCATTTGGTACAATCATATAAATCATTAGCTTTTGGTTAAGATGGTTAACCCACCATCCAGGAAGAATCCCTACTAAATTATCATGAAAATATTTTCTCGAAATTCACGAGTCATTATGCTACCAACTGGATGGTCAAAGGTTTCACAAGAATTTACAAGAAATCAATTTGTCGATTTTTTGTATCATCTCAATGGAGGTGAAAGGCTTAACACCCCCCAACAAAATTCAATGAGAGAGAGAGAAAATCGCAATCCGACAAACCTCCGAAAGGATTAAGAGGAAGTTTTTAGTGGGTGTAGGCCTGCAGTACGGGAATCATGGCTTAACCCTTGCCAAATTGTGTTTTATATAGTCATCCATCCCCAACCTATATACCGTATACCACGATTCCATGTTAACACAATCCTTGGTTATTTCAACATCATTTCATCACATAATCTAAACTACCTGTTAATTTAACCTATTCAAAGATACATAACCTATTATAGCATAATGTATCAAAACCTGTTCCATGTTAACTCAATCCTTGGTTAATTCAGCACCATCTCATCGCCTAACCTAAACTACTTTAGTTTATCTAACCTATTATAAGACATATTATAACCTATTCTAGAATGATGTACCCAAACTATTAACTTAATCTAACCAAAATAACAAATTTGGCAAGGGGTTTTCACCAGTACTAGACTCTTAGCTGCTATCAACCTGCCAGCGTGGCCTGGTGCCTCATCAGTGTGTGCCTGTCACGGATCCCTTTCTCACCTATGTAGGCTGAAGGTCTGGGAAACCACCAGGTGAGATAACCGGGTGATAAGCATTCAACCACAAACATCAGTGTAGTTGGTGTACTGGTTTTCCTCAAGTGCATATGAGTTTGCAGGAGTTGGAATTAAGCAACCACCTTATACCACAGATGCTGGTGCGGTTCGTGTGCTGGTTCGCCTGCTGAGCTCTGCAGACAAAGGAGTGCAGGAGCAGGCAGTGTGGGCCCTCGGCAACATTGTGGGGGACGGAGCCGCCTGTAGGGATGAGGTGCTCAGGGAGAAGGTTATACATCCCCTCGTCAACCTCATACAGCCTAACATGAACGTAAGTTTATCTACAGTAGGCCTATATGTCTACTATATATATATATATATTTTTTTTTTTTTTTCTATGTGAGTTAGGGAGACAGAAGGCAGAACTGCCTGTAGGGAGTGCCTCCCCCAGAGTTGAAAGAGTGACAGGACCAAAATCAAAGGACGTTCGAGCCAAAATGCCTGGACACACGGAGTTTGAAGCAATTTAAGTCATAGGAAGAGGGAAAGACTGATTCTGGGATAGAGTTCTAGAGCTCAGCTGTTGAATAGAATTATTGTTCCCTCCACCAACTGTTGAATAGAAGAAAGACAGAGTAACGTTTCACTCTTCGGTTGGATAGTTGTACAAAGTAGGGGTGGGATGTTTTGCAAGACAGGTGCTACATGCTCTACGAAGAGGTGGTATACACAGAGAGGTCTGAGGAACACTGATTATTGTAGTAGTCTAAAGTCAGTGAAAATAGGCTAGCCTAAACAGACCTCGGATGCGGAAATACCCTGAGCCGAACAGGCCAAGTGGGATATCTCTATTGGTCTAACTGGTAAGGTGCCTGCCTCACACCCAAGGGTCGAGAGTTCGTGCCCCCACCAGGGCATGATATTTTCGTGAGGCTATTTCCGCATTTAACGAAGTTTAGGTGTGCTGGTTAAATTGTTCAGATGGTTGAGAGTAAGATCGGAGCTCCATAAATCCTCTTTCGGGTATGGTGTAAAAACCGATCCCCACAGGACAAGGAAGAGGATAGGAGAGAGCAGGGAGTGTTGTGAGACTCGATTGGGTTGGGTTGTGGAGTTGCCAGCCGCCCAAGCGAGTTGCCAACTGGGCAGTTTGTAGGTGCGTGTAGCATCGCTCAGTGAAGTTGTCTCACCATTCCCGTTCATCTCTCTGACGGACTCTCGGTCGATTCGGCTCAAGCTTGTTCCTCTCTCTTCGGAGCTTTCGCTTCCCGGAAGGTGAAGTAGTGTAAAGTCAGTGAAAATAGGCTAGCCTAAACAGACCTCGGATGCGGAAATACCCTGAGCCGAACAGGCCAAGTGGGATATCTCTATTGGTCTAACTGGTAAGGTGCCTGCCTCACACCCAAGGGTCGAGAGTTCGTGCACCCACCAGGGCATGATATTTTCGTGAGGCTATTTCCGCATTTAACAAAGTTTAGGTGTGCTGGTTAAATTGTTCAGATGGTTGAGAGTAAGATCGGAGCTCCATAAATCCTCTTTCGGGTATGGTGTAAAAACCGATCCCCACAGTAGCGATAGAATAGCAAGAGAGATGCAACATTGCGGCGAAGAGCGAGAGATTGCAGAGTTGGTGAGTGGACGGGAGTTAATGATACGATAGGCCTTCCTTTCTAGTTTGTCTAGGAGTGGGGTGTGAGAGGATCCTCCCCACACATGTGAACAATACTCAATACAAGGACGCACTGTGCCCCTGTACAGAGCAAGAAGCTGTGCAGGGGTAAAGAACCCCTTGAGGCGGTTGAGCACACCCAGCTTCTGGGAGGCTGCCTTAGCAAGACTGGTAATATGGTCCTTCCAAGTGAGACTGGTAATATGGTCCTTCCAAGTGAGAGCAGAAGAAAAAGAGACACCAAGAATATTTAGAGAAGATGAAGGATTGATTTTTGTATTGTTGAAGAATAAGGGATAGTCCTCTGGGAGTTCCGGACGGGTAGTAAGATGGAGAAGTTGGGTCTTGGAAGCATTAAATACAACAAAGTTTTCTCTGCCCCAATTGGAAATAGTAGTTAATTATTATGTTCCTTCCAACAACCAACCATACTCCTAAAATCGATTAATGAAATTTACAAACACATGTGGCAGTCCGTGGATTCGAACCCAGGATGCTCACATCGAAAATCAACACCTTATACATCGCACCACGAAGACAGTTAAAGGTTGGTGGACACTGCCTACGATTTATTATGCAACTTCGAATCCTGCATATCAATCTAAGCATGTACACACATCCCAACTGCAACTCACGTAGGCTATACATATGTGAATGGAAAGAGCAATTAATGGGGCCTTAACCACTTAGGGAAGTCCTCTCGATAAATTACTCCTGAACCAATATAAATTATTATGTTCCTTCCAACAACCAACCATACTCCTAAAATCGATTAATTAAATTTACAAACACATGTGGCAGTCCGTGGATTCGAACCCAAGATGCTCACACCGAAAATCAACACCTTATACATCGCACCACGAAGACAGTTAAAGGTTGGTGGACACTGCCTACGATTTATTATGCAACTTCGAATCCTGCATATCAATCTAAGCATGTACACGCATCCCAACTGCAACTAATCAGAAGAGAAGTGTTGTATGGCTTCATAAAGTTTGTTTATTGAGGGATTGCTGGCATGATGGGGCGTTCTTGAAAACTAATTGAATAGTGTAAGGTAGAGTCGTGTGCGTATGAATGGATGGGGCTGGAGGTACAGTTGAGAAGATCATTTATGAAAATAAGAAAGAGAATTGGAGATAGGGCAGAGCCCTGAGGAACATCGGAGTTGATAGGATGAGGAAGTGAGCAATGGCCGTCCACACCTGCAGCTATGGAATGGCCGGAAAAGAAATTAGAGACACAGGCACAGATGCAGATGGAGGGATAGAAACCGAAGGAGGGTAGTTTAGAAATTTAAGATTTGTGCCAGACTCTGTCGAAGGCCTTCGATATGTCTAGTGCAATAGAAAAGGTCTCACCGAAGTCCCGAAAGGAGCATGACCAAAAGTTAGTAAGATATGAAAGAAGATCACCAGTAGAGCGACCCTTAATCCCTTCCATACCTGCGACGTATTTTATATTTGATTGCAGCTACATCTAGCCAATTTTATTCAGCTTATGAAGGTCGTATACCAATTAAAAGGCTACAAACTATCTCAATTTATCTTTTTAGCTACCACACATCCTTCCTAAGCTTCATAAAATTGTCTAAATGTAGCTGAAATCAAATACAAATTACGTCGCCAGTATAGAAGGGGTTAAGGAAGCTATACTGGCGATCTGAGAGTAGATTATGAGAAGAGAAATGCTTAAGAAATTTGGAAGGAAGAAGTTTAATTTTTTTTAGAGATACAAGATATGAGAGCAATTGGACGATAGTTGGAGGGTTGAGAGCGGTCACCCTTCTTTGGGACAGGTTGAATGAGAGCAAACTTCCAGCAAGAAGAGAAGACGTTAGAGGAGAGGCAGAAACAAAAGAGTTTGCCTAGGCAGGGACTGGGCACGGAAGCAAATTTTTGTAGTACAACAGGAGGAACACCGTCCGGACCATATGCCTTCTTAGTATTAAGCCCAGAGAGGGTAGAAAGTACATATTTAGAAGAGATTAGGGTATTAGGCATAGGTATGAGAGAGTGGAGAGGGAGGAATAGCACCGGAATCATCCAAGGTGGAGTTTCTAGCAAAAGTTTGAGCAAAGAGTTCAGCTTTGTCAGAGGAAGTGATGGTTGTGCCATCAGATTGGAAAAGGGGTGGGAAAGACGAGGAAGAAAAATTGTTAGAGAGGTTTTTGGCTAGATGCCAGAAAGCTTGGGAAGAGCTATAGTTGGATAGTTCAGTGCATTTATTATTGATGAAAGAATGCTTGGCAAGTCGATGAACAGATTTGGCTTGATTCCGGGCAGAAACATCTCTGTCTTTAGACTGAGACGTAAATATGGCAATGTTTTCAAGTCAGCGAACGAAATAAACGAGGAAATGGAGAATGTAATGTAACCAAGCATTGTAGCGAAAGAACAGGTGGTTTCAAGCTATATACAACAAAAAAATAAAGGGACGTGGGCAAACACTGGTTTCTAACAGAGTTCTAAATAGTCGGAATATGTTGCTGATAGCCATAGTAAGTGCAAGAACGGTGAGGAAAATTAGAGTTAAATTACTTATGTGAAATGGGTGCGAGTGCTCTATAATTTCATGTTTAACATTCCGTTTTGAAGTGAAGACTACAGTACAGTATATGGTTAGATAATGGTTGGATCACCACCTTGGATACATTTTTATTTGCCATATTCTCGCTATGTGTGTTGGTCGGACAGTCTTCCCTTCGGCGCCAAGTATGCTGGGTGTTGACCAACTTGTTCCGGGTGAAGGGTGCTCGAGTGACTGATGCGGAGCGTTGGGAGTGTGTCCAGGGGCTACAGGCACTCATTGCTTCACTCGATACGCAGGTTCAAGGTAATTTTGTTTATGATTCATATGATTCAACCTCAGAGACAAGGCTTTCAATAGCCTGTAACTCTTGAGGTGCCGAGATTTATTGCAGGCCAACAGATCATAGATGGTGTTAGGTGTTCCATACATGCCAACAGTTGGATACCATGGATAACAGAAACTGAATCCCACTGGATTAATAACAAATCGACAAGTATATGATAATTACTGAGGCAAGTTCAACACAAAATAAATTATTATATTAGGATAATTTCACCTAGATATATTATGATTCAAACCTGTAAATCTTGTGATTACGAATCCAGTGCTGTAACAAATCAATTACGTCTCCCTTATTATGAGAGAATCCTAAATTATTCCAGTAATAAGCATTCGACACTGTCTAAAATATGAAACTCTGCGGGTTTGTTTCATAATGTTTCACTTACAACACTAATAATGTCAACAGTGCTTGCTTAGTAGGCTAATGCTTGTTAATTAACAAATCAGTTACGTCTGCCTTATAAGAGAGAGAGAGAAAGAGTCAGTCCTAAATTATTCCTGTAATAAGCATTCGACGCTGCCTAAATTATGAAACTCTACGGACTTGTGTCATACTGTTTCACTTACATATCTCTGATAATACGTCTACTGTACAGTGCTTTGCCTAGTAGGCCTAATGTTTGTTTAGTCACTGTTAGTGTCTATTGAAATAATGGCGACATAGAGGGTCCCGGGAAATAGAAACAATACGGCGCCAGGAGACATAATGTAGAAGGCCAGTCAGAGATACAGATATGAGAGGGGGGGGGGGGCGCGCGCGCACGAGAACAGGAACAACGCAAAAAAACACAAACAAATCACACACATCTAGTTGAAGGCTATGATTGTTAGCAACTCAATAGTTACCCATAAATATCCATGCAAACCTACCCAAATTTATAAAAAGAGAATAAACACTTTATTGACAACATTTAGTGTATGCCATATTCAGGTTAATCTTTCACCTTAAGGAACTTTAGGTGAAATGCTACCAATAATGTCTACTTCCTCTCATCATTTGCATATCAATCATTCTGAAAACTTATTCCTACCAATAATACCTCATCCCCATTAATGATACCAACAGCGGATGCATTATGGGGAGCAGCGTACCTGGCAGAGCTGGGACCTGGGGCCGTGGATGACCTAGCCAATGCTGGGGTGGTGCGGGACATGGTGGAGCGCTTATACTCGGACACAGAGAGAGTGGTCACCTCTGCACTCAGAGCTACTGGCAGTGTGGCGGCCGGCACAGACGAACAGGTGAGTCTAAAGGCTTAAAAGTCCTAGCCGAGTTGTATCCGAGTTGCAACGATGTAATGCACTACAGCTGTACATTCTTGAAGGTCCCCATGTGGATAGTTGCCTAGGTTAAGGGAAATGGTAAAGACTCGCAGTAATGTGAAAATTATTCTATGGATTGAACTGGACGCTACCCTATGCCACCCAGGTGGGATTCCAAGATACTAACCACTTAACAGAGTTGAAGGAAAGACAACTTTATTATGAATATTATTATGCCTTTTTCTCATAATTATTATTTTAATCCTAACCACTATTTTCCCATTGCTGAAATGGATGGACTACTATTAAAAGTGAGCACCAAAGTCACAAAATCTAGTAAAATCTAAAGTAATATGAATCCCCCAGTCTACTTGTAAAGACCAGAAATTGTGGCAATAGCCTAAATGGAAAACATGATGCGGAAATATACTTGAGCCGACCAGGCCAAGTGGTATATCTCTCTTGGTCCAACTGATAGAGTACTCGCCTATTGTGTGAGGGAACCCGGGTTCAATTCACGACCCAAGATAGCTTCTCATTAAAGATTTTTCTGAGGCGAATTTATGCATCTAACTAAGTTTAGCTGCTTTGGTAATGTTGTCAAGTGTAAAGTAAACTTTTTTTTTTGTGTAAACAAGTGGGTTTTGCTCCCATTTCACCAAAAAGAAGGGAAGGAGAGGCCTTGGGAGTTGACACTCACATGTAGTTGGGTTAAGTCGAGAGTACCTGTGCTCCAGAGTGGTTGCCAGTTCCTACAATACAAGGGGTAGCTTGTGAGGTTGGTTCCACAGTACCTCTCCGTCATCTCCCCACCCCCCTCTCTGCCAGACCCAAATAATTCACTCAGACTTGTTTCTCTCTGTTCATTCGAAGTCTTCGCTTCCCGGAGGATGAGGTAGTGTAAAGGCAAGAAATTGTGGCAATAGCCTAACGGAAAACACGATGTGGAAATATACTTAAGCCGACCAGACCAAGTAGGATATCCCACTTGGTCTAACTGATAGAGTGCTCGCCTGTTTTGTGAGGGGACCCGGGTTCAATTCCTGGCCCGGGATAGCTTTTT
Organism: Paralithodes platypus; assembly: GCA_032716605.1. Classification (NCBI taxonomy): domain Eukaryota; kingdom Metazoa; phylum Arthropoda; class Malacostraca; order Decapoda; family Lithodidae; genus Paralithodes; species Paralithodes platypus. Next base: position 17,769,025 of record CM064577.1, on the reverse strand, counting down.
CTGAGGCGAATTTCCGCATCTAACGAAGTTTAGCTGCTTTGGTAACATTGTCAAGTGTAGAATAAACATATTTTTGTGTGTATAAAAAAGCGGGTTTCACTCCCATTTTATACTATAGGCTACACTACTGTACTTCGATTAAAATATTCTTGATGCCTTCAGACGGACGCAGTGGTTCAAGCAGGTGCTCTACCAATCTACCGCGAGCTGTTGGCTCATCGCAACCCTGGCATAGCCCGGGAGTCTGCTTGGATCCTCTCTAACATTACCGCCGGCACCAGCAGGCAGATCCAGCTGGTTATTGACGTACAGGTGGTTCCGGCTCTCATAGCGGCCGTGGAGAAGGTCAGTTACAGATGAACAAATATCTCCTACTGTTCTTCGAATTCTACACTCATTTCTCAAGAAATACGTACAGTATTACTCTAGCTCTAGGCATTATATAATTAGTTCATACCATTTTTGCATCAATATGGTACAGGTATTAGTATTATATTACTCTTAACGAACCAGGCATAAGCTTATACCCTTAATCAATGTGTTAACTACTTCAGACACTTATCTATCCAAGTTACTCTATTCTCAACTTTTGCACTTATTCCCCATGTATTATTACCCCCTGGGGGTAAGGAGTCAGAATATGCCTCACATGCCTCATGCGTGTCGTACAAGGCGACTAAAGAGGTTGGGTCGGTTGGGCCAGCAACCCTCCACCCGGAAAAAATCCTACAGCAACAAATAACGATAGATCAGCCTCGGACACTGTTGACGAACACCGACAGGACAAGGACTGCTTAAGAAGTGCGACATGGAATGTAAGAGACGTGAAAGACACAAAAGAGAGAGGTTCTGAAAGCATTGGCAAATGCCAGGCTGGATGTATGCAGAAAGACTAAACCAAATGGAAGGGTACATGTGTGAAAGAATGGGAATGAGAAATAGGTGTGTTTGCTGGAGTGAATGAGAATGAGAGAGCAAAAGAAGGTGCATGTTTGTAAGTAACTAGTGGATGGAGCATGTAAGGGACTATGGTTCTGTGGGTGCAAGAATTGTGTGGGTGAGAATGAAAGCAAGAATACAAATGTGGGTGGTTGTGTGAGTGTATGCTCCAACAGAGGATAAACTTGAAAGAGAGAAAGAAGAGTTTAGGGTGAATGTTGAGGCATGTTTGGTAAGAGTGAACAAATATTTCTGATTGGGGATATGAATGGGAAGGTAGGTGATAGTTAAGTACATGGGGTGGTGTATACTGTCAGAGGTAGATGGAAATGGAAATGCACTTGCGGATGTATGTGTGGGGAGGAGGCTGTTGATAGCCAACACCTTCTTCCAACACAGAATGATACACAGTTACACATGGAAAGTGGAGTGGAGGAAGGAGAGAGACAGTGGAACGAAAAGCACTGGTTGATTATATATGTGTGGATGAATGAATGAAGAATGTTATGCTATTAGTTAGGGCATATAGGGGTATTGGGGGTTTGTCTGACCATTATGTAGTAGTAAGTAATATTAGGATGCAGAAGCGGGTGAAGAGAGCTAAAGCAGGGAAGGAGGGAGGTGAAGTGGTGAAGAGGGTGGAAATTTTACAGGAGGAGTAGTTTAGGGAAGAGTTCAACAGAACAGTAGAAAGATGATTAGGTAGGTTTGACTTGGAGGGTATGGAGGAAGTGGAAGAGGTGAGCAAAGTGCTTAAGGAAGAGATGTGTGCAGCATGTGAGGAGGTATGTGGAGTTAGAAGAGGGAAGTGAGTGAAGGGAACAGCATAGTGGACTGAAGAGAAACTAGAAGACGAAAGCATATAGATAATAATAATAAAAACTATTTGTCTACAGCCTACTGGGCAAAAGCCCTCATAAGGCTGGGGAAAGCATATAGAGAGTGGTTAGGTAGTAGAGGGAATGAAGATTTGGAGACAGAAAAGGGAAAGGTACTTGAAGAATAAGAGAGTAGTGAAGGAAAGTAAGAGAAGAGTAGATGAGGAATTTGGAAGGAATTAAAGTGTAAAGTGGAGGGAGTGTAAAATATTGTTCTGGAAAGAGGTCAAGAAAGTTTAGGAGGGTAGCAAGGGAACTAGTAAGGGTGTGAAAGATAAGAATGGGCGAGTACTAGCAGAGAAGCAATAGAGTTGAGAGATGGAGGGAGCACTTCAATGAATTGTTGAACGTAAGGAATCGAAACGCCAGCAAACATAATAATAATAATAATACTGTAATAATAGTTCTTAAAGCTAGCGCATGCTAAGCTAGCTAAGGATAGCTCAATAAGGCCGATTAGGCGTATTTCCATTGGGGTCCTGTACTACTACCCCATCCCTTTGCTCATGAGGGATGGTAACGACTCAGTGCTTGTGAAAAATCTTTAATGCGCCGAGCGTGGGCGCGAACCCGGGCCTTCTGGGTGGAAGTCCGAGACGCTAGTCACTACACCAAGCGAGCCATAGTTGGATGGGGTATGGGATGGAGAAGAGAAGTAGCGGAGGAGGAGGTGGGGATCAGGAAGTCAGAAGTGTATGAAGCCTTGAAAAGAGTGAAGATGGGGAAGCATCAGGAATAAATGGAATGTGTGGGGTAATGCTGAGGTATGGTGGTGAGATAGTGATTGAATGGGTATGGAAAATGTGTAAACTAGCATGGGAGACAGGAAGTGCGCCTGATGACTAGAAGACAGGCATAATAGTCCCCCTGTATAAGGGTAAAAGGGAGAGAGGTGTGTGTGGTAATCACCGGGGGATATGTCTTCTAAGCATAGTAGGGAAAATGTACAGTAGGGTAGTGATCGAGAGAGTGAGAGCAAAAACGGATAAATGGGTAGGTGAGGAGCAGGGCGGGTTTAGGAATAGAAGAGGGTGTGTAGACCAGATTTTTGCCTTGAAATGTGTTGTGGAGAAATATACGGAGAAGGGACAAAAGTTGTATGCTGCCTTTATGGATTTGGAGAAGGCCTACGACAGAGTTGTTGTTGTTGTTGTTGTTGTTCCCTAAGCTGCCTGGCCGAACAGCCCCGAGTCCCTGAGAAAGGCCATGGCCACGATCGGGCTTTCCCACAGAGCTCTCATTGAGTGTAGATTGTGTTGTTGGCGTAAGTGGTTGTGTGAAATGCAGTCTTCTATGATGTGTTTAATGGTATGGGGTGCTGTGTTACATCCCGGGCAGGCGTCGACAACGGAGTCATCCAGTCTCTTCTGATAGCTCAGGAGAGCTGGATGGTGTCCGCATCTCAGCCTGGCCAGGTGGACTCTGTCCTCGCGAGGAAGGGAGGATTCGGAAGGATGGATTTCGGGAGGTCGTGCATGCAGCTGTGTGTTGTCTGTGAGTGAGTGGATGGATCGGTGAGAGATATGAGTATGGATGTGCTTCTGGAAGTTGGTTCGGGTGGGCAGGGAGGGAGAGAGGACAATAATTGTGTGTGATACCGTGTGCTGGGTGTTGTTTTGATATTTCTTGGTGTCTGTGGGTGTGTTGCCATGTAGTTTAGTGGGTGGTCTTGGTTCGTGGAGGCTGCTGCCAGGAATTGAGTGCCTCTCATGTCCAGATGGTCTTTGACTTTGAGGATTTTGGTTTCTTGATGTAGGTGATCTGTGGGTGCAGTAGCTGTGCAGCCTGTAATGATCTTCAGGGCTTTGTTTTGAATAGTCTGTAAGGTCTTATGATGTGTTTCAGCTAGGTTAGAAGCCCAGGCTGGGCTTGCGTATTCCATCACTGATCTTATGTATTGTTTATATACTGTGGTGGTAGTTTCTTTGTTGTGTCCAAATTTTGTGTGAGCAAGTGACCTGAGGGCGTTAAGTCTGGGTGTCAGTTTCTTTTTAATGTTTGTGGTGTGCTGTTTGAATGTCATATGAGTATCATATGTTACTCCTAGGATTTTGGGTGTGTGTGTATGTGTTAGGGGTGTGTTGTTTATGGTGAGTTGAGGGATGTATTCGTGTTCTCCTGTCCAACTTGTGAGCAGGGTTGCGGTGGATTTGGCTGGGGCTAGATTAAGTCTGTTTGTAGTGCACCAGCCATGTAGTGTGTTGAGATAGGGTTGAAGGAGATCTGTTGCTCTTTTTGGGTCATGGTGTGTGCATGTGAGTGTTATGTCATCTGCATAGGAGGCTAAGTTTATTTGGGGCGTATTGGGTGTAGTTATATCGTGCATGTACAGATTGAAGAGTGCGGGCGATAGGACGGATCCTTGTGGGACTCCGTTTGGAAAGTTTCTGATTTTAGATGACTGACCGGCAAAAGATACGTGTGCACATCTGCCTGCTAGGAAGTTGGCCAGCCACCGTTTTGTGTTGTTGTGCATGTTTGTGTTGTAGATTTTGTTTGTTAGGTTGTGGCGGGGGATGGCATCGAAGGCTTTACTAATGTCGAGTGTGGCTAATAGTGATCTGTGTGGTGGTCTAGCTGAATTGATGCCGTCGAAAGCTCTTTGTGTAAGGTCTGTGAGAAGAGTGTTTGTGGAGTGCAGTGGCCTAAAGCCATGTTGTGTTGGAGCTAGGGGTAGGTCAGGTGTAATTAGTTGTAATACTAGGCGTTCCATGACTTTGGAGGGGGAGCAAAGGAGTGTGATGGGGCGGTGCGAGGAGGGTAGCGTGGGGTCTTTGTTGGGTTTGGGGAAAGTGATGATGATACCATGCTTCCAAATGTCTGGTATTGTGTTGTGTGAATAGCTGTAGTTTGATACGACAGAGTTGATAGAGAAGGTTTGTGGAAAGTATTGAGAATATATGGAGTAGCTGGCAAGTTGCTGAAAGCGGTGAAGAGCATGTATGAGGGTGCAAAGGCGGCAGTACATGTGGAGAATGAACAGAGCAAGTTCTTTGATCTGAATGTTAGGATAAAGCAAGGGTGTGTGATGTCCCCATGGTTGTTCAATATATATATATACAGTATATATATGGATGGAGTCATGAAAGAAATGCAAGGAAGAGCAGTGGATGTTGGTGTACTGCTAATAAGGGAAGGAAATAAGTGGAAGTTGCCTGTACTGCTGTTTACTGACGATACAGTTCTGATGAGTGATAGTGAGTGGGAGTTGCAGGGTCTGGTATATATGTTTGGAACTGTGTGAAAAACGGAATCTGAAGGTAAATGCGGGGAAGAGTAAGGTTATGGTCTTTGAAAGGGGTGCAGTCGCAGAGTGTGAGGTAGGTTGAACGGTCAGGTTGTGGAGAATGTCAGCTCATTTAAATATTTGGTTAGTGTGTTGAGTAAAGATGGGAGTTTGGAGGAAGAAGTGCGGGAGAGGGTGTAACAGGGGAAGAGGGTTGTAGGAATGCTGAAAGCAGTAACAAGAAATAGGGTGGTCAGCATGGAAGTAAAGAATAATAATAATAAAACTGTTTGTCAACAGCCTACTGGGCAGAAGCCCTCATAAGGCTGGGAGCATGGAAGTAAAGAAGTCCTTGCATGATAGTGTGGTAATCCTGACATTGACGTATGGGAGTGAAGCGTGGATGTTGTTGGAGAGACATAGACCAAGAGTGAGAGGGGTGGATATTAGTTACTTGAGAAGTGCGTGCGGAGTTACATGGAGGGATAGACAGACGAATGAGGAAGTACGAGAGCGGTGTGGTGTGGATGTAGATGTGCTAGAAAGTGTGAAAAGGAACACCTCGAGATAGTTCAGCCATGTGGAACATATGGGTAGCGAGAGAATGACTAAGAGAGTGTACGAGAGTGAAGTCGAAGGACGGAGAGGGAGAGTACATAGAGAGAGAGGTGGAGGGATGGAGTTAAGAAGTAAATACGTGAAAGCGGTGTTGGATGAGAGGAGGGGCATTGACTGACTGAAGAAAGATGTGAATGGGGATGATTCATTCATGGCCAACCCTTTGGGGATCATGTAGTCTGGCAATAGATAGATAATTATATATCCTAAATAATACTATAATTCTTTTTCTATTATTATTATTATTATTATTAATATTGATGATTTTTTAAATTTATTGTTCTTGTTAAAAGAGTACTCTTTGTTTAAATCTGTTGTTACTTCATATTTTGCAATTATTTCTCTTTATATTATATGTATTCATTGTCGATAGTATCAATTGCTTACTTTTGCGATTTCCTTAGTTTATTTGTGCTATAAATGTAGGTTATTTGTAGGGTAGTTATTGATAGGGGTCACTTGAAGCATGCTATGCTTACAGGTACCTACCCGATAGCACTATCGTTAGTGAGTGCTGTACTGTATTTTATATATTATTTTGTAATAGTATAGATATCTTATCAATATTTGTATTTTTTACTATTGTTAATGTCTTGTCATGTTGCAAATTTGATTTTAAATAATATTTTGACATTTAACATGTAGTTTCTTTATTCATGCAGAGTTTAGTAAAATTTGCCAGAACGTCCCGGACTTCCCAAACTTGACTACTTCCTTTAACGTGACGATAGTGCGTTGTTATATGTGCGATTGGTTTGCTTGGGAAACAGATTAACTTGCTCATGTAGTGATGTACACCCTATGTGGTGGATTGTGTTCTTTTATTTAATAATTTTCATTTTAGTAAGCGCTGTTTCCACATAGCGATTTTGATAATTTAATTTGACTTTATATTGTCCTTGTCCCAATTTTGGTTTGTTTAGTTTGCAAGTTTTACATTTTAATACTCCAATAGCTAACATCCTTGCTTTTCTCACAGACTGACGGTGAACTACGAAAGGAATCGACATGGGCCCTGTCTAACCTGGCATCAGGTAGTACGGAGGAGCAGGTGACGGTGCTGGTGAAGGCCGGTGTGTTACCCTGCCTCGCCCGACTCCTACAGGCTCGTGGGGAAGACCCAGGCATGACATTGGTGGCTCTGGATGCTCTAAATAACATCCTCAAGGTGAGACATCATATTTTTAATTATATACAGTAAAACCTTTTGCTCAATTTATGCTTATCCTTTTCAAAACTAGGCGAGATCAAATTATCATTCATATGCTCAATTCTTCAGTCTTAATTCTCTTTTATAAGCAACTCTCTTCCTACATATTAAAGAATTCAGCCAAGAGTAAGAGAATCTCTGTCAAAGGTGTAGGACAGCAAAATACTAATGAAACAGTTGACGCAAGTGGCTCGATAATATCCTGAAGGTGAATGGTCATAGGAGGATAAAAATTACAATCCTCTGAGTTTAGAGATTGATAACTAAATTGAGTTAGTCTTGGCTTCCACTCCGAGATCGATTCATAACATTCAAACTGTATTCTCTCCCCCTGGGAATGGCAATACATAGAACAAGATAAATACAAAGGTAACAAATTAGACATCCACCAAAGCAGGCACCATTCAGCAATTAGCCTATATTATCATTGGTTGCTCTATATGAGATATTCATATTTGATTTCACCAACCCACCAATTAATTTACAAATAAACTTAACTAATGAAATCAATGAAAGTATTGAATACATGTGGTACTCTCAAAGACTCGAACCTAGGATACTTACACCGAAATTCTGAACACTAAGCATTACGCTATCAAGACATATTACACCCATCATAATACCAAAATTTCTCAATCCTACAAGACTATCTTCAATAAGAAATATAATTAACACACATACCGATTTAGTGTACAAAGTATATAATTTTTTTTTTTTTTTTTTTTCTATATTCCAACTTACTACCTCTCGGGCATAGGCTGAGAGCCTTAACATTCACCGCTTTACAATGAACAGTGAAGCCCGTGAGGTCTTGTTCCAGTCTAGGGAGCGAGACATGTGCAGCACGTAGAGTACAGTACAACGAGCACCTGCCATCTTGCCTTCACATTAGGCATGGTGCTCACTCATGGCCCGAAATGACCCCATCTCTGAAGCCACCTCGTTCCCGTGCTTCACTGTCTCACCGCCTACACTCGGACTCTCACACTTACACACACACACAACGCCACCTGTTGAGCAGATAACTCACCAGGCATTGCACCCCTGTAGCATATTTTGAATATGGGAATATTCATAGTGCTATTTAATCAGGGAACAATGAGGGTATTTTATTGACGTTTCGGTGGGCTTGTGGTAATGCACTGATACTAGGTACAGCACAAATTCCATCCCAATAATATCTTCCCATTGATACATCGGGATTTGAACCCGGGACCTTTGGATTACCAGGCCAGTGGCAAGACCACTCCACCACACCTCCCTTATTATCGCCATAATCCTTAAAAATGGTCTCTTTCACCAGAAATCCAGTTCCACCATACAGACAGCTGTTCAGATGGTGGAGAGCAGTGGAGGGAAAGATGCTCTGGCCTCCCTCAAGAACCATGATGAGCCACAGGTTACCAAGATGGCCACCTACCTCCTCCGCACTTACTTCCAAGCAGATGAAGAGTAGATATTCTTCAGTTAACCCTTTCAGTACCACGATGCCTCAGACAATATTATTCACTGGGATAATGCTGACAATGCCCTCCACATTTATTTCCAGATAGAGAAGCCCTTCATCTAACTCTTCCAGGATAATGATACTTTCATTTTATTCCGGACATGCTGCCCTTCCTCATGAGGACCCCAGGTTACCGAGATGGCTGCCCACCTTCTCTGTACTTAAAACAGACAAGGAGTACACACTTTAGTTGTACAAACAAGGAGTAAAACCCCTTAGTTAAACAGATAAGTATAGACCCTATAGTTAAATAGACAAGGAGTAAAACCTATATACTTAGACAAGTACAGACCCAATAAACAGACTTGTAAAGACCCTCAAGTTAAACAGGCAAGGTGTACTGTATATCCTTTAGTTATACAGACAAGTACAGACCCATTAGTTGTCGTTCCCTAAACTGCCTGGCCGAACAGCCCTGAGTCCCTAAGGAAGGCCATGGCCACGATCGGGCTTTCCCACAGGGCTCTCAAGGAGTGTAGATTATGTTGTTGGCATATGTGATTGTGTCGAATGCAGTCTTCTATGATGTGTTTAATAGTATGGGGTGCCATGTTGCATCCTGGGCAGGTGTCGACGATGGAGATATCTAGTCTCTTCTGATTGTATAGACTCTTTAGTTAAACAGACCCTTTACTTACACAGGTAAGGAGTACAAACCCTTTAGTCAAAGTTATTCAATTCAAAGAGACTCGTGCAATCATAAGGCTTAAAACTGTTTCCATTAATCTCTTACTGTGCAATATATAGGACTAATAAGGTATATATGTGGTTAAAGGCCTACATCCAAGCAAATATAACTCGTCTGCGTGCACCCCATGAAAGACTTCAAGGGGGACAATCACTGCTCTGAAGGACACAGTCAGCGCATTATGAATCTAGAGTTACCATGAGGCAAGAGCAAGGTGTTTTTTTTTTTAAGGCTGGAGACCTTTCCTATCATTAACCTGCTTGTAAGGAAAGGATGGGCTGATGGCTAAGCTGAAAAGTTCTGATACCATGGCTATATGGTTAATCTAACAACATTGTCAAATAATATGTTTTATAAATTTACTGTGCTGCGTTATATTTGTAACCACTATAGTATTTAGTAACCTTATTTATACAGTACAATTTGTGTATAGTTTATAGTAAAATAGTTCAATGTGATAAAACCAAGCTTATATAAACTAATAAACTAATACCTTACTGTATAACCACATATTCACACAACTGTATTATAGCATGTTTTACCTAGACGTGGCTAATAGAAAATACAGTTTTGATTAGAGTAACATATCAAACTAGAGGGGCACTCAGAAGAGCACATGCCAATGCCTACGCCATTAATATTATAAACTTAAATTTTCTTCTGGATATGGGTTCTAGGATATGATTTGGATTGCCTCCTAAATTGAATCACTTTTTCTTTGGCACATATCCTATCTGCCCAGTAAATTTTGTGAAAATTGGTTCATAACTTTGTGAGATATCTTGTTTACAGACAAACCAACAGAGGCAATTAGTAAGAATATCTAAGGTTAAAGTTTGTCACTCCACTTATGATAAATTCTGACGCAAGAGAAAGATCTGCCTTAAGTAATTAAAATGTAAAACTTGCAAACTAAACAAACCAAAATTGGGACAAGGACAATATAACCGGTACATCATGTTATCACTATTCAAATAATTGATGCCTCTATATTTTATGAATAAAACATATATTTTATGTTTAGTTTCGCCTGTGGCTAGACACAAGGAGGTCTCTGAAATGTTTGCATTTTAAAGGCAACACTCCGCATGTAACTCTTCAAGTGTGGTAAGAGGTGACTAACAAGAGGAGGGTAGTGACTGGCAGGCTGGTTCTACCAGATTGAGGGTTGCACAATGGTCATCCCATTCCTCCCATAGCTTATCATCTTTCTCTATTCCTGGAGTTTCTCTCCTCTGTATAGTGAGGAGTGCCTGCCAGTGGTGCCACCATTCAAAAGATTCCTTCTATGGAAACTTCATAAGAAAACAACTTCCTGAAAAAGCCCCTTACCTCTCCCTATATCCTATAGAATTCAGCCCTAAAGGTTCAACTCCAGTACCTGGGCTCGGGCCTGGAGGTATTCCCAACCAGGTTCCGGGGCATTAACATGCCTCTCGGTTCACGCATTGATGTGGCCAGCTTCTTGGTATCTATAGGGTTCCTCCAAGGATTTCTTGGGGATACAAACAATTCTAAGTACTGTAAATTGCCTAAAATGTATAAATCAAGATTCTATTACAATATTTAGGTAGTATATTATCATTGACATATACATTAACAGAGTAGACTTATATCTTAATACATTATGTATGTGGCTCAAAGGCCTACATCCAATCAATCATGTCTCAGCCTGTGCATGCCTCATGAGATCTCTTGGGGGCAGGCAGTTCTCTGGACAGTCAGAGTACTAAATCCTATAGTTGCCCCAAGCAAGAGTATAGTACTGTATTTTGTAAAACCAAATGTATATTGCTATACTGTATATCACAAATTAACAGTTTGTGCTAATTATATCATATACAGTTATTCTGCTAATTCAATTAGTTTCAAACTTAAATAAATTATTCTATTTATTGCCATATTATTTCCCCCAAAATAACTGTCTTAATCCAATAATGAATTACTGTACTGTACTTATTTTCTAGTGTAAGCAACATTAAAGTGGCTGTATTTGTCAGAGTGAGAGTTGGTGTCCTCTACTTCGCAAAGCCAGTTCTGAATTTACCTTTTACATCATTCTTATTTCTATCTTTTTTCCTGAGCGTGGTGAAGACAGTGTGGCCATAATGGTGTGCCCATTGGTTCCCTAGTGTCTTACTCTCACACCCACTGGCACAAGTCGGTTTTACTCTCTCTGGTGTAGGGATGCAGCGACCCCACCGCCCGCCACTTGGGTAGTGCATGGACATGAGAGGCTCTCAATTCCTGGCAGCAGCCTCAACGAACCAAAACCACCCACTACACTACATGGCAACACACCCACAGACACCAAGAAATATCAAAACAACACCCAGCACACGGTATCACACACAAATACTGTCCTCTCTTCTTCCCTACCCACCCCAAACCAACTTCCAGAAGCACATCCATACTCATATCTCTCGCCGATCCATCCACTCACTCATAGACAACACGCAGCTGCAAGCACGACCTCCCGAAATCCATCCTTCCTCGCGAGGACAGAGGGACAGAGTCCACCTGGCCAGGCTGAGATGCGGACACCATCCAGCTCTTCTGAGCTATCAGAAGAGACTGGATGACTCCGTCGTTGACATCTGCCCGGGATGTAACACAGCACCCCATACCATTAAACACATCATAGAAGACTGCATTTCACACAACCAATTACGCCAACAACACAATCTACACTCAATGAGAGCTCTGTGGGAAAGCCCGATCATGGCCATGGCCTTCCTCAGGGACTCGGGGCTGTTCGGCCAGGCAGCTTAGGGAACAACAACAACAACGACCACCCCATTCCATATTATTTTGTTGATGAATACGGAATTGATGGTGATGGTAGTCGGGAGGTAAACGGGAATGGTAAATATGAAGGGATGATGTATGTATCTATGTACTCTGGCACTTACCCAAAAAAAAAATTCGGTGGGGGGGACCTCGAGACAAAGCCCGAACATGGATATCACGACACAGCAGAAAAAAAAAAAAAAAAAAAAAAAGGGATGATAACATTGATGAATCCATGCCCATGAATCTACATACCCTTCTACTGTACTATAATGTTGATGAATCCATACCAATTAAGGGGAGACTGACCGTTTGTTTGGCCTATTAATTCATTTATTCATATATTTTTTTTTAGTTTCCTCCCTATACCTCCATCAAGCTTAGAAAAACTCCCCTAAACCCCCCTTCAAGATAAATTTGTACATTTTTCGGTAGAAAAATGTCCCGCCCGAAGGCCATTTCCTCTTAAAATTGCAGGCTCGCTTTCGCTCGCCAGGAAATAATCGACACCTAAATGTCACGAAATGCCTTAAAATTGACAACGAAATGGGGCGAAAGGTGTTAAAATCGCCAAACTAATGGGCCGAACGTCTTATAACCTCAAAACTAGTGGGGCTAAACATTAGGGAGAAGGGGGTCCAGAAAAACGGTCTTCCTCCCCTTAATCTACAGTATATACCCTTCCCATGAATCTATATACCCTTACTACTACTGGTCCTTGAGTATAACTGACGAGACCAAACCTTGGCCCAGTGTACTAAAGTCACTGATGATAGCATCCAGGTTCATCACTTGCTGCACCTCCTTCACACCCACCACCTGATGACCCTCCAGGCTGTTGATCTGAAAAGGGCATCACATAATCATTAATATTAAATTGGGTTGCTCAATTTCCTTGTTATTGTTTTATCGGTTTTTGTTCTTCTTTTTGTTTGCTAGCCACCTCAAGTACCCAGGCAATAAATGGTACAATATATACATACAAAAATATATAAACAAATAAATAGATATAATATAATCTATGGCTCACTAAAATGTTATGGTCTTCACTAAGTGGCTGATAATGTACTGTACAGTCGCGCTAATAAGTCATGTCCCAGCTGTCATTACGTTTGGCTTGCTCTGTGCTGTATTAATGTCTGTCAGATGTTGAATAGGGTGGGTAAGTGTAGGAACATGTTTGTATATTTCACTCGATATGAAGAAATGAAGCTTAGATGTTGCTGATACCAATTATTGATCAAAACATACTTGGTGCCGAGACATCACTTATTAGCGCGATTGTACAATTACCAAGACACAAACCTGGCAAAAAAGCTGCAAATGAGTGACAGAAATTTATGCTCCGACAGGTTTATATATACAGTAGGTCTACTGTAGTTTGAAGGTGAGCTTATCTATAAATATTGCTTGAAGTGGGTAAAGCCTTTTATTCTTATTAGTACCGGTACTATGTATTAACCTATCGTGATGGATAAAATACAGCCAATTATCCACAATATTTTCCCAGGTTCACATTTTGCCAACTGTACAAGCACTATACTGTATCCAAAAAATTATGTTACAGCAGGAAGACCTAAAATCAGACTAAACTTCCATGCAATCTCACAGTATCAAGATGAGACTCCAATAAACTAACTACAGTACAGTGAACCCTCAAACTACGCATGGGATGCGTACTGTGCTGTCGGCGCATACGTTCGTTTGCGCGTACATGGGAGTTAAATATAAATGGGGAAAATAGGTATTGGTCTGGGTCCGACCGAAAGTTGTACTATTTCTACCTTTCATCACCTAAAATCCACAAATATATAACATATTACTGTACAAATATGTTTTCATAACCTAATATACCACACAAAATACATTTAATGTATACAAATAAGACACAAACATAAATTAACTCACATTGGTAGTGGTTGAGCAATGCCGGATCTGCGCCATCGATCAATAGCCCGAAACGGATCGACCGAAATAATAGGCCTAGCCGCCTAGGCTTACTAGTAAAGTTTTGAGTCGAAAAGTAATACACCCTGTATAGCCTATATAGTGTCAAGTGAGATAGTTCAATAGCTCATATACATATTAAAGAATTGGCTTCACATCTTTAGCCAGGGGAGAGCAGTGGGTTTTGAAGCGACTTTCGAAAGAAGTGTAAACAATCTCGCCTCCAACTACCGAACAGAAACAGATTTTCCATTTCCGATTTTGTTAGCTCAATAAATGATACATGCAATGTAAAACGAAGAACAGTCTTTTAATAGATTCATAATATCCTGTTGTTGTTGTTGTTCCCTAAGCTGCCTGGCCGAACAGCCCCGAGTCCCTGAGGAAGGCCATGGCCACGATCGGGCTTTCCCACAGAGCTCTCATTGAGTGTAGATTGTGTTGTTGGCATAAGTGGTTGTGTGAAATGCAGTCTTCTATGATGTGTTTAATGGTATGGGGTGCTGTGTTACATCCCGGGCAGGCGTCGACAACGGAGTCATCCAGTCTCTTCTGATAGCTCAGGAGAGCTGGATGGTGTCCGCATCTCAGCCTGGCCAGGTGGACTCTGTCTTCGCGAGGAAGGGAGGATTCGGAAGGATGGATTTTGGGAGGTCGTGCATGCAGCTGCGTGTTGTCTGTGAGTGAGTGGATGGATCGGTGAGAGATATGAGTATGGATGTGCTTCTGGAAGTTGGTTCGGGGTGCGCAGGGAGGGAGAGAGGACAATAATTGTGTGTGATACCGTGTGCTGGGTGTTGTTTTGATATTTCTTGGTGTCTGTGGGTGTGTTGCCATGTATCCTGTTGTGCTTTATAGATACATAATAGTTTGGTACGGGAGATGTGTCTCTCTCTCCACAGTCAACAGTGACGACGTTGGAGGCCTTGGCGTCACGTCAATATGGCCGCCCGAAACTCTCCAACAGATACGAAGCGACTCCCGCTCGTACGCTCGGCGCGTACATTCGAATAATTGAGCGTACTTTTCGATTTGTTGCCTCAATTGTGGTTCAAGCGTAGTTTGATTACGCGTAGATAAATTGAGCGTAATTTGAGGGTTCACTGTACTACACCAGCACACTTGCTTCATTGTTCCTTTGAATCAAATTTCTCTATCCTTGAAAAATATCACCAGTATTGAGGAAATAATACCCACATAGAAGAAAATATATTTTAGTGTAAACAGACAACAGTTTTGACTATCTCAGACTTCAAGAGTCAATTAAAATTTAAACTTTTTTATAATTATTATGTAAAACTTGTAACATCATCATCAATCTGACGCCCCGCTTCCAGAGGAAGTGCCCCAAAACGGATGGCCATGGCAGAAACTGCCTCCAAGCTATCAGACATGCCACCACTAACCCTCTCCACAGTGCTATTTCCACTAAGTGCATTATGACCCTTAGCACTGAAGGAGCATACCCAGAGCAGTCCCTCACCCGGATGGCAGTTCTACCACGGTTTTGCTATTTTATTTACCCCAGTGGGGCCCTGGCTGGAAGCATACCAAGCAGAGGCATTTTCTGAAGATAAGAACCAGTGGTCCACTGCTCCAGAAGCTGATTGCACCACTAAAGTGGCGGGCGGTGGGGTCGCCACATCCCTACGCCAGAGAGAGAAAAAGGCCAACTTGTGCCAGTGGGCTGTGAGAGTAAGACACTAGGGAATCATGGGCATACCATTATGGCCCCACTGCCTTCACCACTCTCAGGAAAAAAAGTTAGAAATAAGAATGATGAAAAAGGTAAAGTGAAACCAAAACAGGAGCGACACAATATAAAGACAAACAAACTTTTCAAAATCCCTATGTGGAAGTAACGATTTAGCAAAATATAATTTTGAAATTAACACAAAATATATAATAGTGCACTGGGGTATGTGCCTATGTATATACATACTTACATACCATTCAAGTATTCACAACATTGTGAAATTTTGATCACATCACCAATATACATACATACAAGTTTAAAGACAGCTTCATCCACAGAGAGTGTGGTTTTAGTCTCTTTACTGTAGTACAGTACAATAAAGACTTGCCACAACACCCCCCCATCATGTCATCACAGTGGCCGATGATGGTATAGTGCTAACAGTGTCTCAGCAAGACTCTACAAAGTCCCCCTGAAGCACTTGCACCTGGTGAATCCGCACCACACCAGCCTTAACCGTACTACAATAAGGCAATAACAAGAAATCAAGGTAACTGCTCTAAATAATTACCTAAGCCATTAAACCTGCAGTAAGGCAGAGAACCTACCTTGAGAGGCTTTAGTTGTAGTGCTACCGGCTTCCACACCACACCTACCACCTTCCCACCATGCTCATCATGGAAGAACAGCGCCAGGTGGTCAAAAGCATCCTGTTCACAAATTTGTAATGTTAGTAAATGTGATCATGGCCATTAAAAACAGGGCATTTTCATCAATTTGAATCAGGTGAAAGAAACATACATTTTTCGGTAGAAAAATGTAGTCTTCGGATAACACCAAGACATTGATATATTTCACTACTGTTTGGCAATTTCATAGAAGTGTACAAATTACAGTATAAAGAGTGCAACTATATTCACAGTTATAAATACCTGAACACTTCCACAAAATACAAACAAGGTATTGAGCATAGAATATAGAAACCCAAGTCTATTTTTAAATAATACTGCCTAAATATATCATCAAGTGATAATCTATTAATTAGATGAATATAGTAATCAAACAATATTTAGGAAAAATAAAAACAATTATTTATTAATTTACTGAATTAATTGATTATTTTTACTTACCAACAGTGACCAGCACTACAAAAACTTGAAAAGTATTTTCTGCTATGAAACTTTATATAATAATAACAAAAACAATAACAACTTACAATCAGTTCTTTGAGGTAATATTGCGTGGTATCAAACATGACAATTGGCATGAGTTCCCCTTTCAGCTTGACGTAGCGCTTAAGTTTAGAGAGGTAAGTCTTCGGGGCAGTCCAATCCACGGCTTCTGGCAGGCGACTCAGCTGGCTTTTCTCCATCTCGATGACAACATCGTAATCCTCCAGGGAGGGCCGGAACACAGTCTGAAATAAGAAGCAACCAAATTCAGTCCAATTTCATTTTGTAGGTAGATTACTGCCCTGAAATTTACCATACGAGGATTATAAGGCTGGGATTGTATTATAACTGTCTGAGTTAATGACTTATCTTAATAAACGTATTATATTATGCTATGATATTTGGGGTAGGAGGCTAGGAATCCTCCTACCCTTGTGAAATTCTCCTACTCAACGAGACAGAAAAAGGGGCGAGGGACCGCGAAAATGGTCCCGGACCCTAAGAATTGGAACTTTAAAGGTTTCTGTTCGGACTCTGTCTCGAGTCGGCCACCCCCAGCAATGAGGTATGTGCCTGAGTATATGCATACACACATACATACATACATACATACATACATACATGATATTTCCCCAAGGTTCCTTAAAAATTTCTCATCCCAGATATTCTATGGAGTACCTCTACTTGCCACCTTACCACATACACAGTCATACTCTTCCTTTATCTAACTTATTAAAAAATATATACAGTCAGTGTGCGCCATGTGTTAATACTTCATACCAAGCGTATCGTGTGCATGTCGTAATCCGCGCATGTTGATATACGTAAACACTTGCCCTTGGTCCTGAGCCAAACCCCAAAGTTCCTCCCTTTTTTACCATTTTAACCAATTTCACCCCCATTAACCCTTCAACCCCGGGTGGTACACGTGTGTACCATTATGTTTTGACCCGAGGAACCCGGGTGGTACAACATTGTACCATTGCTTGCGTATGTGCTTTCGAATGGCGCGCGTAAACATTTCGTTCTGTGGTCGCTAGGCGACGCCACCAGACACCATGTACGCCACCAAAACAGTCTCTACCCTGCCGCCATCATGGATACTAGCCCAAAAAGTGATTCCCCTGTGTCCGATTCCATGCTCCCTTCGACGCCTGCCCATGTTCGTCGCGCCCTAACGCAAAGGCACGTACAAGATGCGTTGACTCCCGGAGGTATTGAAATAGCTTTGAGGAGTTATGAACGTGGTGAAGGACAAAATAGTGTTGATGACTTGGGCAGTGATAGCTCCGAGTCTTATCAGTCTCACTATAGTGAAAATTTAGACGATCTAGACGAAATTCATCAAAGAGACGCGCAATTTGTTGGATTTGAGCATGACGATGAAAGTGAGGATAGTACTGAACGTGATATAGTTGTGCAAGGTGATGAGAGTGTAGTGAGAGTGAGCGAATGGGACAGCACTAGGTCGACTGCCAAGTTTAGGTTGAGTGACACGACACCTAGCCCTTCGCCAGCTAAATCCCCATTCAAGATACGCTTTTATAAGAAGCAAGTTCTTGAAAAGGCGGCCGCGGCAGCCAGGAAAGAGGCCCTAAAACTTGGTGAGGGAGCAGTGCGTGAGGGTGCCAGTGAGGCTGAGCGTGAGGGTGAGGTTGACCCGCCATTGTCTTCCTTATCTACCCACGCCACCCAAGTTGCCCCAGGCGCCCGCCATTCTTCCCCACCACCACCAGCACTGCCTAGGGTTGAGGACCCCCACTTTCGGCCTATTTACCCCCTATTTCCCCCGAGAGGAGACATACTACTACAGAAAAGGGAAAAGGGAGAAAATATGTGAAAAAAGGAGCTACAAGTAGGCGCTCTTTGTTCGAGGCTCCCGCGGCTTCCACCCCTGCCGGTCCCAGCCATACGCCCCCGCAAGTTTCCCCAGGGTCCACCCCACCTCTCCAGCCTACAACAGAGGTTCCTGACGATGTTTTTGACCTCGCATCCATACCTGCACCTACAGACACTGAACCAGTGCTGTCTACGAATCGTCGTAGGCCAAGGAGCCCCGAACCTCTGCATGAAGATGACAGAGCCTCACCTGCCACTCCTTCCCCACCTCGCCGACCTACACGCCGCCCACGCATCATTCGTTCCCCGCGAGATTATGAGGGGGGGTCTGAAGATGAAGGGCACCTCACAGATGACTCTGGCCATGATTACCTGGGTCCACCGTCAGGGCAAGATGACGGCTCTGACGACAACGACGATGACTTTATGGACATCGACGACCCTCAACCCAGACGCTTTGCCCAGGGCCGTCGTGCTCCTGGCCGCCCTGGCCGCCGGGCTGGGCCTGGGCGCCGTCGCGCTCCTGGCCGCCCTAGGGTGCGCGCCGCCAAAGTTCGTGGGCGTGCTGCCCCAGCTGCAGCTCCTCGTCAGCGTCGCCAGCAGGACCCATTTTATATTTTCAACTGGCAGGATGTGGCTGCTGATGAAGTGAATGACCCTGATGTAACCCCTTTTGATGAGGTACAGGAGGGTTCAGGAGTTACCCCAAGTTTTCCCGCAGGCCCCAATGCTCCACCACATGAGCTTTTTGAGGCATTTTTTGATAAGGAGGTTACTGAGTTTGTCATAGAAGAGACAAACAAGCACCACCAAATCCAGGTGAACTTTTTTGGCAAGGTGACCAAGGGCCACATGAAGCGGTGGACCCCAGTGACTCATCCCGAGTTCATGGTGTTCCTGGCAATCACCATGCTAATGCCTCATGTAAAGAAGCACAGGTTGGCTGACTATTGGATCACCAAAGATCTGATATCCACCCCTGCCTTCGGGAAATACATCTCTCGGGACCGGTACCTCGACATCCTCGGAGCGCTCCATCTTGTCACCAACACCGACATGCATCTCTCTGACAAGCTGTGGAAGATTAGGACGTTGTACGAGATGATGCGAGAACGTTTCACGTCATACTTCACGCCCTTCTGCAACGTCTGTATTGACGAGTCTCTTGTGCTGTTCCGGGGAAAGCTGAGCTTCAGGCAGTACATCCCCTCAAAGAGACATCGCTTTGGTATAAAGTTCTTTGTGCTGTGCGATTGCCAAACTGGCTATGTCCTGGACTTCCTGGTCTACAGCGGGAAGGAAGGGGACGTGGAAATAGACCCCCTCATTGGCTTTGGCGGAGCAGTGGTTCAAGCCATGATGAACCGGTACTTCCAGAAGAATCACGTCCCCCACTCTCTCAAAGTACCTCCATCAGCGCAAGGCGGGGACTGTAGGCACAGTTAGAGCGAAAAGGAAGGGCATGCCAACTTTCCCTCCTAAAACCAAAAAAGGCGATGTCTTCAAGAAGAAGTCGGGACCCATTCTGGCTATTCACTGGCACGACCAGCGGAAGGTCAACCTCCTGAGCACCGTCCACAAGGGGGAAATGGTTGAGACTGGCAAGGTGGATCGCCGCACCCAAGTCAGGGTGACCAAGCCCGATGCTGTAATGGACTACAACATAAATATGAGGCTGGTGGACAAGTCCGACATGCAGATAGGCTTCATCGACTGTCTGCGTACCTCGTGCAGATGGTACAAAAAGTTCTTTCTGCACATGGTGGACATGTCAATGCTGAATGCCTACAATATCTACAGGCTTCGGAATCCGCGCACACCCAGGAAGTTCAGTAGCCTGCGGAGGTTCCAAAAACAGGTGTTGGTGGAGCTCCTGGACAGGTATGCTACGCCACAGAGGGCAGTGGCACAACCTGGGCGCCCCGTTCAGGACCGTATGCAGTGTGCACAGTATCTAAATGTGCACAAGCTTGGTTACCTGCCTCTGGAACGAGATGGAGTCACCATTAGCAGAAGGCGGTGCCATGTCTGCTGGAATAGCCAGGTGAGGCCGAGGAAGCAGAAAAAGACCACCATGCAGTGTGTGGAGTGCCAGCTGTCACTATGTGCTATACCGTGCTTTGCTGAATACCACACCAAGCAGGAGTACTAACTAATAATCATAGTGAAAGTACCAAAGACTGACAATATGTATGTATATAGGCAACAAGTGGAAATAAAACAATGTATTGTGATAAAAAAGTCATGTATTATGAAAACATATATAAATAACATATATAAACATATATAATAACATATATAAACATATATAAATCCCCCCTGGGGGTTAGGGAATAGAATATGCCCCACGTGCCTTCTGCGTGTCGTAAGAGGCGACTAAAGAGGTTGGGTCGGTGGGCTTGCGACCCCCACCCGGAAAAAATATCTAAGCAAAAAAAAACGAACGAACAGCCTCGGATGCGGACGGAACCAACGGTGACGAACCACGACCGACTAAGGACATGCCTTCGGACATTCTGAGAATGGCTACGTGGAATGTTAGTGGCATGAATGATGGCACAAAAGAGAGAGAGGTTCTGGAAGTGTTAGTGAATGCCAGGCTGGATGTATGTGGAATGACAGAGACCAAATGGAAAGGTTCAGATGTGAGAGAGTGGGAGTGTGGAATGGGTGTGTGTGCTGGAGTGAGTGAAGGAACAGCGAGAGAAGGTGCATGTTTGTTTGTAAGTAGCAAATGGAAGGAATGTGTAAGAGAGTATGGGTCTGTGGATTCAAGGATTGTGTGGGTGAGAATGAAAGTAGGAATACAAACGTGGGTGATTGTATGCGTGTATGCCCCGACAGAGGATATACTTGAAAGAAAGAAAGAGGAGTTCTGGATGAATGTGGAGGCGTGCCTGGAGAAGTTTGACAAGAACGAAAGAATATTTCTGATTGGGGATATGAATGGTAAGGTGGGTGATAGGAAAGTTGAGGGAGTGGTGGGAGGGTGGGGGGTACCATCAGAGGTGAATGGGAATGGTAGTGCACTTGTGGACGTATGTGTGGGGAGGAGGCTGTGGATAGCCAACACCTTCTTCCGACACAGAATGATCCACAGGTACACGTGGAAACGGATGTTGACGATGAAGGATAAGACAGTGGTGGAACGAAAGTCATTGATTGATTATGTATGTGTGGATGAACGAATGAAGAAATCTGTGATGGATGCTAGGGTGTATAGGGGTATTGGAGGGGGTCTGTCTGATCATTATGTAGTGGTAGCTAAGGTTAGGATACAAAAGAAGTGGGTGAGGAGGGGAGGAGGGAGGCGAGAGGAGGGTGGAATGGTGAGGAGGGTGGAGAGGTTGCAGGAGGAGGAAATCAGGGAGGAGTACAGGAGAGCAGTGGAAAGACGACTAGGTGGGTTCGACCTGGAAGTTATGGAGGAAGTGGAGGAGATGAGCAAGGTGTTTAAGGATGAGATCTGTGCAGCATGTGAGGAGGTGTGTGGAGTGAGGAGAAGAGGGAGGGGAGTGAAAGGTACAGCATGGTGGACAGAAGAGGTACGAATAGCTGTGGAAGAAAAGAAGAAAGCATATAGAGAGTGGTTGGGTAGCAGAGGGAATGAAGATTCCGAGAGACAGAAACACGAGCGAGGTACGTGGAGAGTAAGAGGGTGGTGAAGAGAGTAGTGAAAGAAAGTAAGAGAAGAGTAGATGAGGAATTTGGAAGGAATCTGAGTGTAAAATGGAGGGAGAGTAAGAAACTGTTCTGGAAAGAAGTCAAGAAAGTTAGGGAAGGTAGCAAGGGAAACAGTAAGGGTGTGAAAGATAAGAATGGGAGAATGCTAGCCGAGAAGCAAGAGAGAGTCGAAAGATGGAGGGAGTACTTCAGTGAGTTGCTAAATGAAAGGAATGAAGAGCCAGCAAACATAGCTGGATATGGTATGGGAGGGAGAAGAAGAGAAGTAGTGGAGGAGGAGGTGGGGATCAGGAGGTCAGAAGTGTGGGAAGCCATGAAAAGAGTGAAGTTGGGGAAAGCACCAGGAACAGATGGAGTGTGTGGGGAAATGTTGAGGTATGGTGGTGAGATAGTGATAGAATGGGTATGGAAAATGTGCAAACTAGCAAGGGAGAAGGGGAGTGCACCCGATGACTGGAAGACTGGCATAATAGTCCCCCTATATAAGGGCAAAGGGGAAAGAGGAGTGTGTGGTAACCACCGAGGAATATGTCTTCTAAGCGTAGTAGGGAAGGTATACAGTAGGGTAGTGATTGAGAGAGTGAGAGTGAGAACGGAGAAATGGATAGGCGACGAGCAGGGAGGTTTTAGGAAGGGAAGAGGATGTGTAGATCAGATTTTTACCCTGAATTGTGTTGTGGAGAAGTATCTGGAGAAGAAACAAAAGGTGTATGTTGCCTTTATGGACTTGGAGAAGGCCTATGACAGAGTGGATAGAGAAGGTTTGTGGAAAGTACTTAGAATATACGGAGTAGAGGGCAAGTTGCTGAAAGCAGTGAAGAGCATGTATGAGGGTGCAAAGGCGGCAGTACGTGTGGAGAGTGAGCAGAGCGAGTTCTTTGACCTGAATGTTGGTTTGAAACAGGGGTGTGTGATGTCCCCGTGGTTGTTTACTGTATATATGGATGGAGTTATGAAAGAAATACTATCAAGAGCAGTGGATGTTGGTGTATCGCTGAAAAGGGAGGGAATTGAGTGGAAGCTACCTATACTGCTGTTTGCGGATGATACAGTTCTGATGAGTGATAATGAATGGGAGTTGCAGGGTCTGGTAAATGAGTTTGGAACAGTGTGCGAAAAACGGAATTTGAAGGTAAATACGGGGAAGAGCAAGGTTATGGTCTTCGAAAGGGGTGAAGTCACAGAGTGTGAGGTGAAGCTGAACGGTCAGGCTATGGAGATCGTCAACTCTTTTAAGTATCTGGGCAGTGTGTTGAGTAAAGATGGGACTATGGATGAAGAGGTGCGGGAGAGGGTACAACAGGGGAAGAGGGTTGTAGGAACGCTAAAAGCAGTAACAAAAAATAGGGTGGTCAGTATGGAAGTGAAGAAGTCCTTGCATGACAGTGTGGTAATCCCGACACTGACTTACGGAAGCGAAGCATGGACGTTGGTTGAGAGACTCAGACCAAGAGTGAGAGCAGTGGAAATGAATTACTTAAGGAGTGCGTGCGGAGTTACATGGAGGGATAGACAGACTAATGAGGAAGTAAGAAGGAGGTGTGGTGTGGAGGTAGATGTGCTGGAAAGTGTGAAAAGGAACAACTTGAGATGGTTCGGCCATATGGAACGTATGGAAAGCGAGAGAATGACTAAGAGGGTGTATGAGAGCGAGGTGGAGGGACAGAGGGGGAGAGGTAGACCGAATATGAGGTGGAAGGATGGAGTGAGGAAGTACATGAACGAAGGTGGTGCTGGTTGGGGGGAGGGGCGTCGACTGACTGGGGACAGAGGTGCATGGGGGCGGTTCGTTCGTGGCCACCCCTTCGGGGATCACGGCGTCAGGCAATAGATAGATAGATAGATATAAATAAGTGAAAAAAGACACAATAAATTGTATATAAAACGTTTACAAAGCATATAACTAAGTGAAAGTGACACATGACATAATATTAGATGGCCAAAGTATAATAAACACCTGTGATAACGAATAATCACTGCCTAATATAACAATAACCTACCTCAATTACTAATAAAATGTACCGTATCAAGTGAAAATTAGCATTATCAGTGACAGTGACACTCTCTCAAGCATATTTACCAAAGTGAAAGTGACACACGAAGTAATATTAGATGGCCAAAGTATAATAAACACCTGTGATAACGAATAATCACTGCCTAATATAACAATAACCTACCTCAATTACTAATAAAATGTACCGTATCAAGTGAAAATGAGCATTATCAGTGACAGTGACACTCTCTCAAGCATATTTACCAAAGTGAAAGTGACACACGAAGTAATATTAGATGGCCAAAGTATAATAAACACCTGTGATAACGAATAATCACTGCCTAATATAACAATAACCTACCTCAATTACTAATAAAATGTACCGTATCAAGTGAAAATGAGCATTATCAGTGACAGTGACTCTCTCAAGCATATTTACCAAAGTGAAAGTGACACACGAACTAATATTAGATGGCCAAAGTATAATAAACACCTGTGATAACGAATAATCACTGCCTAATATAACAATAACCAGCCTCAATTACTCATAAAAACTACGGTATCGAGTGAAAATGTGAAATATTAGTGACAATGATAGCCTAATACACATATTTTATATAATTGGACTCCAAATAACTATAATAACATCACTATCAATAAATAAAATCGCCTCCGGGAGGTAAAAACTCTGGCGCGACGAGTGGCTAAGTGCGCAGTAGGTTAGCCAAGCTGGGGCCTGGGCCAAGGCGACGCATCCGAACGCGGGAAGATTTTCCCGCATAAAAATCACTCCACTTCCCGCGCTCGCCATTATGCAATCACTTGGGCTAGAGACCTCTACTCAACGGCATTCTACACATGAAGGTTTGTGCAACATTTTTTTTTTTTTTTATAACTTTGTGTCATGTATTTCAGGAGTAACAGGTGAATCAACATGGACCAAAATTCCTCAAAACCCCCGGACACAGAGTACAGTCACGATCTACCCTAGCCGGGGTTGGAGGGTTAAACTATTTTAATTCCAATAAATTATTAAGCGTGCGAAGGAATATAAATTTTGTATTACAATAACCAAAATTAAGTTTATATATTGTTTGTGTACCTCATCAAACTTCGAATTGTACCTTACCTTTCCGAAAGATTAACATTGTGTGTTTTTTTAGGTCCGTGCAAAGCAAGACCTCAAGTCGCCACTCATGTCGTTGTTGTTGTTGCTGTTGTTAGGACGAGCGATATAAAAAAGGGCTATTTCTCGGTTAATACTAAACCAAATTGAATTATTTTTCACATGCATATACGCTGATCTATCCTCTAAGCCCTTTTTCAAATTTCGGCCTGGGCGCCCCTCAAATCGCCATCTTCTGCAGTAGGTCGACATTTATAAATAATTGCTATTTCTCGGTTATTACTGAACCAAATTTAATGACCTTACACATGCATATAAATTATCTATCCTCTAGGCCATAACTGAGCCCTTTGTTTCAATTCCTGCATGTTGCATTTATGGGCGTGTATGTAAATTTTAGGGGCATCTTGGTGGCCCCATGCATGTCGTCAATAGTGCATGTAGAAACACGCAAAGATGCACACCGACTGT
Organism: Paralithodes platypus; assembly: GCA_032716605.1. Lineage (NCBI taxonomy): Eukaryota > Metazoa > Arthropoda > Malacostraca > Decapoda > Lithodidae > Paralithodes > Paralithodes platypus. The sequence goes on along the minus strand of CM064577.1, from coordinate 17,743,241 downwards.
ATAAAGATTTCTTTCGACTAATACTGTATTGTCCCAATTTTGGTTTGTTTAGTTTGCAAGTTTTACATTTAATTCTTACCTTGGCATCTAGAGACTTATTTAAAAGGTTGCTTTGAAAGTACTGTAGAGCAGATCTGGCCAACTGTCTGGCCCTAAACAGTATCTGAGTGGAGGGTGACTTTCTGGTCCAAAGTGAGGCCAACTTGAACCTCTGATCCAGGCGGGTGGGGTCCTCGGAGGTGTTGGGAATGGTCCGCAGCTCATAGGGTGTAGCTAGGAACATATGGGGCAGGCTGGATCGCAGGGAGGTGAAGCGTCGGTTCAGCTCCGCCATGTCCTCAACTAATGGGGAGAAAATATAAAGGCGTTAACATTATAGTTATGCCCAAGAGAGGGAAACAGCGAAGCAGAGAAACCACCAACACCAATCTCAAACACCATCAACAAAATCGAGATGCTACAGCTACAGGAAGATACTGCAGCGGCCCCGCCCAAACAGTTTTCCCTGACACCAGCCACCTCGTTTTCTACCTTAGCCTACCTGCCACCACAGCCAATCACAGGACGTGTGACGTCACTGCCACCCAGCATCGTACAACTGGCAGCTCACCTTCCGCCTCACCAACAAAGAGGCGGAGCCTAAGGAAGAGAACACCAGACCAGCAGTTCAAGGGCACAAGAGCCACCCCAACCCCACTACTAAGGCCGAATATTGTTCATATGTATTGGGAGGTTACCCCCGTACCGCACTCACCACCCTTTACTAATTCCCTACAATTTCTTTCTACACGCCGCAATGTTGCCTATCTTTCACTCTTCTACCGCTATTACAACATTCAGTATTCCTCAGAGCTCTCTCAGTGCATAGTAGTCTGCATACGCTCTCGCTTACGGTGAGTGGGTGGCACCTGCCTTTCAACATAATCTCACCCCCACTCTATCCAGCTCTCCAACCCAAGAATTTACAAATGTTCTTAGTTTTTCTTCTAGTCAACAAGTAAACTCAAGAATCTCCCTCAATCAATCTTTCCTTCATCCTATGACTTAGACTGCTTTAAAACTTCATGTGTATAGGCATTTTGACCCCAATGTACCTTGAATTTGGCTCTCTGTCACTCTTTTGGCTTTAGGGGAGACACTTGTTACAGGCAGCCTGCCTTTTATCTCCTTCACACAGAGAAAAAAAAATAAAATAAAAAACAACAACTCTAATCTGTAGGACACAGAATATAGTATTCTCACACAGGCATTTATGATGAAGGTAATGTCTCAACAATGGTAAATGTTCGGCCACCTGATATCTGGTTAAGGCTATTACTTTCAGACAGGGTCTCCCTCCAATATAGTCTGAAATTTTGTTTTTTCCGTATGTGCATGAAGGAGACAAAAGACAAAGCCGCCTGCAACAAGTGTAGTGTCTCCCCCAAAGTTGAAAGTGAGAGCTAAATTAAACAATATTCTTTTGGTGTACAGAACGGTATTGGAAAGAAAAGTAGTGCACTTGTTTAGTGTAGTGAAATGGATAGGAAGAGGTGTTTTGGAGTTAGCTGGATTCCTCTCTATAGGTGAGACAAACAAATACAGTGAGGGGAGCCAGACAAATGAAACAGGAGTTCCAGCAACTCCTTATCACATGCCTATGAAGCCTCCCCTGGTTATTGCCCTTCTCGGTTGGTGTCTACAATCTCCTGCCTCATAGTAACTCCAGGCTCTCAATGAGTTTACCCTGTATTATACATACATACATAAAATTTTAAGACTGAGTGTTCCACACATAAGTGCAGTTTCAGTCTCTTGTCCTAATGGCGGCGTTCCAGGCAACCCTGTTAAGGGCTGCTTCACTTGTCAAGTTCTTTGATTTGAGATCGGCGCGTATAGTCCGATCCCAGGTCTTCCTCGGTCCACCCCTTGGTGCAGCTCCCTCCACAATCACAGACCTGCATTTTGTCACCCAATTTTGTTCATCCATTCTCTCCACATATCCATACCATCCCAGTCTACTTGTACGCATCACCTCGCTAATACTCTTTATACCTAAACGTCTCCTCAGCTCAACATTTGTTATTCTATCCTGTAGCCTGGCCCCACACATCCATCTCACCATTCTCATCTCATTACGCTCCATTCTGTTGACATCCTCTACTTTAACGGCCCATGTTTCTGAGGCATACGTCATTGCACTTCTAACACATGAGGCATACACCTTTCCCTTCAGGGGGAGAGGCATTCTTTTCATGGTCAGGATTGGCATCAATTCTCTGAACTTCCCCCAGCCACACCTAATTCTAGCAACAGTGGCAGCCTCGGCCCCACCACCGGCAGAGATGGTATCTCCTAGGTAACAAAACTTGTTCACCAGCTCCAAAGACTCATTTCCAAAATTCACAGCCACAGGATCATCACTTAACACAAGCTCGCCTTTGCACACTACGCACTCAAATTTCTCTATTTCTGACTTATCCTTCGGCAGGGGCCCCTTTATTCTACTACAGCGCTTACTCCCATGGTGTACCCATTACACATTATTATATAGTACAGTCGGCCTAAAAAGTGATGTCTCGGCAGGTTTTGATCAATAATTGGTATCAGCAATATTTACACATTTCTTTTTTTTGAGCGAGATGTACAAACATGTTACTACACTTACCCACCCTATGCAACATCTGACAGACATCAATACAGCACAGAGCGAGCCAAACGTAATGACCGCTGAGACATGACTTATTAGCGTCACCGTACATGATATCTTTATAAACACATGTCCTACAATACAGTATCTATGGTCTACCCCTACTTGCCACCCCTCCACAATTCACCACTTGCGAGTTTCAGGCTATAAGAAAGTTGGAGCTGTAAACATCCAAATTAAGCAGAATTATCAGCTAAAATACGGTCATAATACATTTATAAATGCATAAAGCCAAATTGACCATACTTTTAATCCATCAGAAACCCACATTATTATTGCATTTCTCTTAAATATCGATGTTCACGGCTCCAACTTCCTTATAGCTTGAAACTCGCAAGTGGCCAATTGTCCAGGCAGTCTGGGGAACTACAACAATAACAACAATAACCCCTCCAAAGCCACTCTTCTTCATCCACTTTATTCACCCTAGAGAAATGTCACAGGGTATATAAACAAGACGATCTATACTATCATAGATATAGATCTTTAAACCACATACATATGGTGCATACAAATACTACACCTTACTGTACCTGTAAAAGTTATATTTGGGTAGACAAGGAAGGGTAAAGTGGATTAATCTGTGTGGGCCAAGAGGTGCAAGAAGTGTAGGGGTGCAATATGGGATGTATGGATGATAGCATAGAGGTGGGGGAGACGTACACATGTATGGATGATAGCATAGATGTGGGGGAGACGTACACATGAGCAACAACCAATTCTACAGTGATGGTAAGTAGGTGGAGGAACAGGTGATGAAGATAATAATTATGGTGATGATGATGATGATGATGATGGTAAGGATCATGATAATTAATATTATACCAATACTGTACCTGTAAATGCCTCATTCAGGTTGACTAAGAACGGCGTAGTACTCCAATCCGTGTGTGCCAGGAGTTGCAAGAAGCGTAGGAGTGCGACATGGGGTGTGTGGGGGGCAGTGTAGGGAGCAGGACACAGGTACAGATGAGCTACAACCAACTCTACAGCGATGGCCGGCAGATGAGGTAACAACAGCTGACCACCCACCCATCGCTTGCACAGTCGCACACCACCGCTGAAACTTGGGTGCTCTGCCTGGATGCTGTGGAAAATAATAATACAGCTTCCTCATTCTATTCTATTTTTGCCCAATTGTGCTGCTGTAGGTACCCCCAATACCTTGTGAGATGTTACACACAGTCACAGGAGTCGGAGGCACCACACCCAACCACCATCCAAAAAACACATAAATTAATTATATTTTCATTTAACCCTCGGAGCCCGGCCAGCATGTTAAAAGGACACCGCGGCAGATGGGCAGGAGCCCGGGTGTCCTGTTAAAATCTGTAAGCTTGAAAGCCTATTCAGCTTGGTCTGAACGCTGTGCGTCCGACGCATGTAAACAAACCCGATCGTTGCGTCACCGCACCTCAGAAAACAATAAGGAGACTTCAGACGAAATTAGTGTCTGAAAAGTTCCGATATTGTCAACATCGCGGAAAAATTTGCTCCACTGAAATCGTCATCACAACTGAACCAGTTGACTTACAGAGCTCTACTCAATGCCAGTCTACAGATTGAAAACCGCACTACATTTATAGATGCGTGGGAAATTTCTAGCAGTTAAAATAAATAAACAAAAATACGGTAGCCTAGGCCTAGACGTTTTTCGACCAGATCGCCCGGATACGACCTCCGTCCTTAGGAAAACCTGCCCGGGCCCCAAGGGTTAAAAGGAATTCAGTCTTATAATATTGCATATTGCCAGTTATGTAAAGGAGGGTAGCTGACTTCGTGAACTATGTTCTTTAAAATGTACAATACAGTACAGTATAAAGAGATTTAAATACACTAGAAATTACCTGGCCAAAGCAGTAGTAAACTTGGGGATAATTTCTATCTGCTTCTCCAGTTCTAATGACTCAGGCGTGTCATGTTCCTTGTAGTCTCCACCAGGGGTCTCCACCAGTCGCCTCAGGTAGATCTCTCGCAGGTAACTGACACGGACACGGAACACGTACCCCTCCTGCACACACACAGAATACATAGCCATTAATCATAGCACCTTAATCCCAGTGGATATAATAAAGTTAACCCCTTCAATTTTCATTTCATTCTGACAAACACAATACAATTTTATATAGCTTAGGGAAAAAATTTAGAAATAATCTGTAAATAGCGAGACAAGGAAAGTTGAATTTTCTTGTCAAGTACTAGCAAAATATCCTTACTCCTACGAAATTTGACGGCATTACCTACATTGGTTGAGTTGCGGTGAAATTTCCGTTTAAACAAAAATTACTACCTCCGCACACATATACTGTAGAACACCCATATTAGATGGTATAAAAGAAAAGATAAGGCAATACACAAATAGAAAAATAAAAGTGGGGTATTTGCAAGAGTCTATAGATACAGTAGATAGATACTGTAGATAGTAAATTCTTTAAATGTACAATAATAATAATAATAATAAGCATGTTACTTATTTCTCACAAGTGCCAATTTTTCTGCAGAATTCAATGGCACAATATACAGTACAGTATATATATAATATCTTCAATAATTACCCATATGAGCTGAAGGTAGTGAGGGAAGAGGTAGACATTGATCCCCTCCTCCGTCAGACTGTCGGCCATCTTGCTGTGGAACTCTGCCTTTATGGCCTGGATGGCTTCAAGGTCATCTGGCCATTTTCCGCTGATTTCCAGAAACACAATCGCTGCAGAGTAACAAGTATTATTCACAATTAAGGGGACATGGGTAGTTTTTCTGGTCTCCTTTCTCCCTAGTGTTAAGCCCCATTTGTATTGAGATTATAAGACATTCGGCCCATTAGTTTGGCAATTTTAAGACCTTTCGCCCCATTTCGTTGTCAATTTTAAGACCTTTCGTGCCATTTAGGTGTCAATTTTTGTCCTGGCGAGAGATAGCAAGCCTGATATTTTAAGAGGAACAGGACTTCGCTACCGAAAAATTTACAAATTTATCTTGAAGGGGGGTCTAGGGGTGTTTTTCTAAGCTTGATGGAGGTCTAGAGAGGAAACTAAGAAATAAAGGAATAAATTAATTAATAGACCAAGAAAACGGTCCATCTCCCCTTAACCCTCCTGGCCCGGGCTAGCTCTCCTAATGACAGTGCGGCGTACCCGGGCGATCTGGCCGAAAAACGTCTAGGCCTAGGCTACCGTATTTTGGTTAATTTTAACTGCTAGAAATTTCCCACGCATCTATAAATGTAGTGCGGTTTCCAATCTGTATACTGTACTGGCGTTGAGTAGAGCTCTCTAAGTCAACTGGTTCAGTTGTGATGACGATTTTAGTGGAGAGCATTTTCAGGCGATGTTAGCAATATGACGATCTTTTCACTACTGAAACAACGACATACAGACATACAATAACAAAAGAGTCTTCTCCTTCTTGTTTTCGGAGGTGCGGTGACGCAACGATCGGCTTTGTTTACATGCGTCGGACGCACAGCGTTCAGACCAAGCTGAATAGGCTTGAAAGCTTACTATCTCCTGAAAGGACACCCGGGCACCTGCCCTTATTTCGTGGTGTCATATTAAAATGACACCCGGGCCAGAAGGGTTAATGGTTCCTGCAGCATTTTAAGCCTGTTAAGTTTTCAATGAACTGAGCCTTTGTCTATAGTCTATTCATTATTACGAGTCTACAAATTGTGACTCTAGCCACTTATAACTCAGGGAGGGCTGTAGGATATTGGCTCCAAATGTCCACACCAATTTACTAGTTGGCTCTTCCCAATGGTAGAAAGTTTATCAGCTTGAATACTTAAGTCCTTTTTAAATTATGAGACATAGAGGGTCAGGATTTATAAACTGCCCATGATGAATAGACTATAGTATTGAACTGCTAGACAAGAAGTTGGCAAACTAGATACAGTATAGTACTAAAGTTGTATGCTGCCTTTATGGACTTGGAGAAAGACTATGAGCTATGACAGAGTTGATAGAGTAGGTCTGCGGAAACCCTATGACAAGAGTTGATAGAGAGGGTCTGTGGAAAGTATTGAGAATATACGGAGTAGCTGGTAAGTTGCTGAAAGCGGTGAAGAGCATTTAAATAATATTAAAACAAATAAAAATAAAATAATATAAAGGTGTCCGGCGGCAGAATGTCGGAAGGGTCAAATCAGACTTTTTCAGTTTTTGTGCGCTCCTCGTAGTCTGAACTTTGTGTTAAGTTGTGGTGAAAATGCCACACAAATATCACCCCTCTACCACCCATCAGGAAGGGTTGAAATCATGTGATCTGGAACAAAATTCCAGCCGACCTACTTGGGTCTCTGATCGGCAGAAGGCCTCAACCTGCAGCCAATGGTGTGGCGTGTTTTATTTGTGATGTTTACATCCCCCAGCTCAGCCAATCACAGGCCACTGCGCCACCACAGCTGAGCCCAGTCTTCCTGCCTGTACTTTCGTGTTAGCGTCACTTCCATACCTCACATATTTTGCCTATTTTAGGAGCAGTATAGCAGTGATAATGTCTTCCTCTGATAGTGAGGGTGAAATTTGGGGTCGTTTGATCACCTAGAAATGGCACAGGAGCCAAGATAAGTGGTGACAAAGTGAGTATAAGACAAAAAAAAAAAAAAAAAAAGTGCCCAAAACTATGCGAGTCATGCCTCAAAGAAAAATGTTGAACAAGAGTTTCTTAGAGAAAACAGGGAGTTATACCTAGTTTTTGTAGATCTGGAGAAGGCCTTTGACCGGGTGCCAAGGGAAGTAATGCAGTGGGCTATGAGAAAACTTGGAGTAGAAGAGTGGTTGGTGCGTGTGATAATGAGAATGTATGAGGGGTCACGGACAGCAGTTAGTTGAGAGTTCACCAAGGTTCAGTGTTGAGCCCATTACAGTTTGTTTTGTTCCTGAAGGCTCTGTCAAGGGACATTAGGACAGGACTCCCATGGGAGTTGTTATATGCAGATGACCTAGTTCTTATTGCAGATAGTGCGCAGGAAGCAGAGGCAAAGTTCAAAAGATGGAGGGAGGGTATGGCAAACAAAGGTCTAAGAGTTAACATAGATAAAACGAAGGCCATGGTTCCTTTTAAGCGAATACGTGAATGACACAAATAGAGGTACGTACGGAAAGTAGTCCGTACTCAACATTGCGCTACTTCAAATGCTTGTGTCCGTCTGAACAACTTGCTAGGATCAATTGCAAATTGCTCGCAGAGGCAAAAATTGGCAATAAAATCTGAGATGTCTCCAAAGATTTCACTGTCCACCACAAACGTATTTGACCCCCATTGTGACCTGAAAGTGGCCCCAGGTGATTTTTTTTTTTTTTTTTTAACCTTTACAATTTTTTTTTTTTTTACCTAACCCAATTGATATATAAAAAAACAAATATATATTCCTTGGCACTGGAGTGTCACTTAGTTATAAACATCTGGCACTCAGGGGGGGGGGGGGGGTTAAGCATTGCAATCTCCAATGACAATATCAATTATATCACTTGGCATACAAATTTATGTTAAACCTGCCTTGTCTTGACACTTTTAGCACTTATACATACACAAATATACTGTATATTCAATAGTACAACAATCTTACCTTCCATAGCGTATTGATAATTCTTGATAGGACCATCCTCTCCAGAAAACTCAAGATGGTTATCAACAATTTTTTTATTCTGAAAAGCAAAACAAAAACAATGTCAAATGTATCTGCCAGCTCCTTAGAAAGAATAAAGTAAAAAAGATTTGTTTGTAACAACTATATAATTATATTTGGGAAACACTGAGCAAAAATGTAAAAGATATCAACGACTTCCAAATTACTTACCATAAGCCAGAATATTATAATGTATCTTACCTGATATCAAAACGAAAACCCTACCTACTGTATTACGAGTCAGATATACAGCAAAACACCTTTCCTGATTTTGTGAATTTATGAAAATCAATACCAATCATGGCGTATTCTTCTGATATTAACAGTATACAGTACATTGCATTAATAATGTGTTGACAAAAAAATATCCTGTCTTTCTTTCTATGAGGATTGCATTAACCCATACACTTTACTATTAATCCTCTCGCTATCCTGTTGACGTGACGATAGTGCGTTGTTATATGTGTGATTAGTTTGCTTGGGAAACAAATTAACTTGCTCATGTAGTAATGTACACTCTATGTGGTGGATTGTGTTCTTAAATTTAAAAATTATTATTTTGCTCAAGCGTTTTGTCTTTTTACTGAGTTCGTCCAAGTTTTAGTTTGTTTAATTTGCAAGTTTTACATTATAATCTCATAATTCTATCTATATGCTCTGGCACATACCAATTTTTTTTTATTTTATTTTAGCTGAGGGTGGCCGACTCGAGACAGCCCAAACAGGGATAACACTACAAAAAAACACCTTCATCTCCTATTCACGTAACACGTCCACACCAGCACAGCACCCTTCTGTCCACTCCGGCCGACAAGGGCTCCTGCTGTCCCACGAAACCTCTTCATTCCTCAATCTGTCTCCATGTATCACTCCTCAAGCAGCACATCTCTATCACATCCTGCACACCCAGAGCCCATGTCTCAGCTCTATACATCACCGTTGGCACAACTATCCCCCCGATATATTGCACCTTCAGCCCCCATTCCAAGGTTTCTCACCCCCACACACCCCCCATAGCTTCAAAAACTTTCCTTCCCCCACATACTCTCTGTCCTACCTCCATTTCCCTGCTGATCATTCCTCCCAGATATTTAAAACACTCCACTTGTTCCAGCATCTCCCCATCCAGCCGCAAACCCAGATTTACCCTACGAGCATCTCTATTACACACTATCACCCAACTCTTACTGACATTCAGTCCTAGCTCCCTTTTCCCACACACACACCAAACTCTTTGCTCTCCCGCTGCATATATATACAGTATTATAAAAAGATATTTCTTACCCTTCCTCCAGTATGAATATTCTTAGCCATGGGAGGAAAGACTTTGGTGTGCCTGTTGACACTCTCGGTGGCCTGAACAGCGGACACCTTTAACGGTAAGTCCAGAGAACGTAGCTTGGTGGACAGGCGGTCAAAGGACTGGATGACATACAAAGTTGCTTCCTCTCCTGTGGCATACCTGATGGCAGTAAAAAAGAGTAACATCAATAACATTAAACTGGTGACCTGTCTATTATATTTCATGCTAAGTTATTACAGTACAATACTATGCTTCATTCTTTCAAGGTTTGAAGATGCATTTTTACACCTTATTCTGATTATCGTTAAACAATTATAAATTAAGAAGGATCTCTTGGAATCCAAGGGATAAAAACTATCTCAATTAACTATATAGCTCCCACAAGTTCTTCCTAAACTGAAGAAAATATTATAATAATAGCCAGAATAAACGGTCAAAAATCAACATAATCCTCAAGGGGTTAAAGTACGGTAAATCACCACAAAGTACAGTATTCTGTAATAATATACTGTAGTTACAATGTGCTATTACTGATATATAACTATAGTGAACAGTCTACCTAGATGCATGCACTACAGTACAGTAAATTAAGCTGCTTAGTTGTTGTTGTTCTCTAAGCTGCCTGGCCAAACAGCCCCGAGTCCCTAAGGAAGGCCATGGCTACGGTCGGGCTTTCCCACAGAGTTCTCAAGGAGTGTAGATTATGTTGTTGACATAAGTGATTGTGTGATATGCAGTCTTCTAGGATATGTTTAATAGTATGGGGTGCCGTGTTGCATCCTGAGCAGATGTCGACGACAGAGACATCCAGTCTCTTCTGATAGCTCAGAAGAGCTGGATGGTGCCCACATCTTAGCCTGGCCAGGTGACTCTGAACTCGCAAGGAAGGGAGGATTCAGAAGGATGGATTTCTTGAGGTCGTGCCTGCAGCTGTGTGTTGTCTATGAGTGATTGGATGGAACAGTGAGAGATATGAGTACTGTATTGATGTGCTTCTGGAAGCTGGTTTGGGGTGGGGCAGGGAGGGAGAGCAGACAGTATTTGTGTCTGATACCGTGTGCTGGGTGTTGTTTTGATATTTCTTGGTGTCTGTGGGTGTCTTGCCATGTAGTAGGTCTTGTGATGCATTTCAGCTAGGTTAGAAGCCCCAGGCAGGGCTTGCATATTCCATCACTGATCTTATCTATTGTTTGTATACTGTGGTGGTAGTTTCTTTGTTGTTTAACCAGGCCACTGAGTCCGAAGAGACTCTAACAAAGCTGGCTTGAATTGCCCAATGTTGGACTTCCTCTGGAATCATATTTCCTCCCTCGGCTTCAATGTGCAGTTTGTTAGAGGCTGCAGTTCTCAGCTTATTGCATAGGAATAAAATGTATAGTCATGGGCTTAAATCTGAGGAACATTATTGTGGGGATCCGTAATACGGTGGGTAATGTTGAGTTAGGAAAGTGTTATAAAGGATATTCCCTTCAACCATATATATTTTCTTTACTACACTAATATCCAGTTAGTCCCTGTAACAAGGGCACGCCAACCAACACCACCCACTACACTACATGGCAACAACTCCCACAGACACCAAGAAATATCAAAACAACACCCAGCACACGGTATCACACACAAATACTGTCTTCTCTCCCTCCCTGCCCACCCCAAACCAGCTTCCAGAAGCACATCCATACTCATATCTCTTGCCGTTCCATCCAATCACTCATAGACAAGACGCAGCTGCAGGCACGACCTCAAGAAATCCATCCTTCTGAATCCTCCCTTCCTCGTGAGGATAGAGTCCATCTGGCCAGGCTGATATATGTGCACCATCCAGCTCTTCTAAGCTATCAGAAGAGACTGGATGTCTCCGTCGACGACACCTGCCCGGGATGTAACACAGCACCCCATACCATTGGACACATCCTAAAAGACTGCATTTCACATAATCACTTATGCCAACAACATAATCTACACTCCTTGAGAGCTCTGTGGGAAAGCCCGACCGTGGCCATAGCCTTCCTTAGGGACTCGGGGCTGTTCGGCCAGGCAGCTTAGGGAACGAACACAACAACAATCCCTATGAATCAAGGGAGTGCAACTGCATCATCAACTGCTTCTTCTAGATAATAACATTTAGCTTAGGGATTACTCTCTAGAAATCAATGAGTTAAATACAATCTCAATCTTCTAACTCTATCAGGTACTTCCTAAGGTCAATAAAACATTCTGGAAGTACTGTACCTGGATGAAGATTATGAAGTACCGTACTTTTATACTAGCCTATGGAGTGAGAGCCCTCATAAGGCTAATGCTGGATGTACCTAGAACAAAATTTAATTAACAAAATCGGACCAAAAGGGATGATGAAATGCTATTTACCATTTTTACCCTATTCCCTACACTTACTCATAATCCAAAGTATAATCAGGATGGTGTAGAATAGCTTCTGTCTGCTGGGCCACAAAATGCACTCGTTTCATCCCAATTCCGAAGTGCTCTCGTAGAATCTCCCGGCAAATCTTCTCCGGGAAGAGTCGTCGCTGGGCTATGGAGTCTTTCGGGTCACCCCACAGCACCGCCTCATGGAAGCTGCCGTCCTGGAATCTACGTAGGGAACTCTTCTCACCCCAGAACTCCTTGAACTGTTTAGCTTCAGGGGAATCTGCTGTGGGTCCCTGAAATGTGAATAGTAATGATTTAACTGATAATTATAATGTAAAACTTGCAAAACAAACAAACCAAAAGACAGAGTCAGCACCTTTAACCCTTCCTGCCCGTTGTCATTTTAAAATGACACCGCGGAAGGTGGGCAGGAGCCCGGGTGTTATTTTAAAATCCGTAAGCTTGAAAGCCTATTAAGCGTGGTTTGAAAGCCGTGTGTCGAACCGTATGTAAACAAAACCGGTCAGAGCGACACGCACCTTCGAAAACAAGAAGTCGGACTGTTGTTGTTATTGTTTAGTAAAACGAGAATTAGCGTTTGATATTGTCCGATATTGCTAACATCGCATCAAATCTCTCTCCACGGAAATCGTCATCACAACTGAACCAGTTGACCTAGAGAGCTCTACTTAACGCCAGTCTACAGATACGAAACAGGGCTACGTTATGAAATATGTGTGAATTCTCTAGCAGTTAAAATAACAAAGTTAGGCCTAGGCCTAATACAATGTTTTTTGGCCAGATCACCCGGATCCTAGTGCTGTCATTTAGAAGGCGAGCCCGGGAAGGAAGGGTTAAAGCCTGGAGTTACCATGAGAGATGAATCTGGTTAGGGTAATAAGGTTAAATACCCTACCTTAAACCAAGTGCAGAAAGGCTACTAAATTTGAATTAAAATAACCAAATGAAAAATAAAAGATGAATTCCAGAAAATAAATGATAAGGTTCAGGGCATAATAGCAAGATTCCTACATAGCAACCTTTGCTTCCCTACCTTAAGTGCCCATTCAGAATAAGTGTTTATCTCCCCAGTATGTGCCGGTGACCGGGAACTCATGCTTGCAGTATAGTACTTACACAAGAGCCTCAATGAGTAAGAACCTCTGTGCCCGTGAGGTGAAGCTCAGGAAGGCAAAGTTGAAGTCGGGGTGATAATCAAGATATTTTTTACCTCTTCAACTCCCAAAGACCAGCCTATGAATATTCCCACCTCTTCGCCTACCAAGGGGGACGGGCGCACAAACGCCTTGTTTATGCATCTAGTAGCATAATACATAACAAGCAAACAATAATCAACCAAATACCATGATCACATACTTTTATTCAGCTTGAGAAGGGGGAAAACCCCATGGTTCTACATTGCTTTGTTTTCTGTTCATCACTGCTTGAGCGTCAGCAAGAAATCCAGCCCTTGAGCGTGCATGTGTATACTGTATACGTGTGAGACTAAACATGGTTCAATACCCAGGTGTGTGCGTGTGTCAATCACGTGATCCAAAGGCCTTACACCCTCTCTCTCACTGACTCAGTCCGTCACTGTCACTGGAGCCGCAAGAGATGCTGCAATCATGTGAGAGGTAGGTGGGAGAGGGGGAGATGTTTGAGGATGCTTGTGGGTGGGAGTAGGGAGAGGCTTGGGGGTGTGCAGGAGGGGCTGGAGATTAGTTCTTCAAAAGGCAGATAGGGCTGCAATTGCACCATGGAAAATATGCAGACGCCATATGACGTGACCTAGGGTGCTGCCCATTAACCCTATTGGCACCATATGGCATCACCCGGGGTTAAGGGGTTAATTCCTATACTGCAAATTCTTCTTAGGATGCAATGGCACTGAAAGAGCTAAGAGCAAGATTCAAACACAGCCATATAAATTGATATATTCTCGTACCTTTGTCAGTAGTGCCCAAGCAGCATAGGAATTAAGCACAAAACCCAATGCTAATGAGCGTCTGTGTTCGGGAGGTGAATCTTGTATGGACCAAGTTTCCGGGGGGGTTCTGAGGGGTGCCACCAGGGCTGCCCTCTCCCCCAGACCCTTCACTAGTCTTTGTACCACCCCTGACCACACCAGCCTACTGGGGTCTCCTAGGCTGTCCATTAGGTGCTCTTGGGGGCTCTCCAGTCTATCAAGGATTTGTTGTACATCTGTGTCCTTTAGTCTGAAAAAAAGAAAGTGGGGATGTAACGTAGTACACAATGTGAAAATTATGACTGGAGTTAGATAATACGAAAGGGTGAGAAATTATGAAGTGAAGGAAATGTGTAGAGACAAGCACAGTTTACTGGAGAGATTAAACCGAAGATTAGGGCTTGTGCTTTGGTAAAAATTTGCCGATTAACCCCCAAAAGCTGGGCTGTTATGGATTGTACATGACCCATGAGCAGGCTGTATGTAGACATCACAACCTCGTTCCTAGCATGTATGTGGCGCTCACAGCCATGTGAGGAAGTGAAGGTGTTTTTGCATGTTCTCAAGCAGACATTTTCATGATTTTTCCCGTTTTTCAAATTTAATTTATCTTCAAGTGTTGGCCAATATGTCTGAAAAGACTGTGGCAATATCTGCTGTAATCCTAGCCTACAAGGGTCCCCACATTAGGAACTGAGGTGCATAGACTATATATAGTATACAGTACTGTATATTTGACATAACCTCATAAAAAGAAGTCGAGAGGTGATAGGTCCAGTGAGCGCTGCTTGCCGGACCTAACGTCTCTTTGCGAGATTAAAACTTGGTAAGCTTAGCTGTTGACTGCCGCAAACCGCATGTTTTTTTGTTTTTTTTGTATGTGAGGAAGACAAAAGGCAGAATTGCCTGTGGCGAGTGCCTCCCCCAGAGTTGAAAGAGTGACAGGGCCAAAATCAAGGGACAATCGAGCAAAAATGTCTGGACACACGGAGTTTGAAAGTCATAGGATGAGGGAAAGACTGATTCTGGGAGAGAGTTCCAGAGCTCAGTTGTTGAATAGAAGAAAGATTGAGAATAACATTTCACTCTCAGGTTGGAGAGTTGCACAGAGTAGGGGTGGGATTGTGTTGAAAGATGGGTGCTACGTGCTCTACGAAGAGGTGGTGGCATACACTGAGAGAGCTCTGAGGAACACTGATTAATGTAATAGAGGTAGAATAGTGAGAGAGATGCAACATTGCGGCAAAGAGAGAGAGACTGTTGTGTTTTAAATGGGTAGAGACTAAGGACACCCTGTATTTTATAGTTGGTCTGGGTAATTGCTAGTTCAAATGTATATGACAGTACGAATGTGATCGAAAGTGAAAGCATACCGGTATTTTTAACTTTTTTCTTCATTTTCCTTATTAATATTCATTCTTGTCTTTTTTTCTGTGAGCCACCTAACCCCGGCAGGAAGCGGCATTTAGTATTTAATAAAAAAAAAAAAAAAACACGGCCTTCTTACTAAAGACCCAAGGAGGCACTTAGGTATTATGAGCATCAGCGGAGAAAAAAAAATGTATAAGCAGACTTGGTTGGTTTGAGCATGTGGAGAGCATTGGCGATCAAATTTGGAGTGATGAATTGCAAGTTCGTGAATGTGGAAGGAGCTGCATGGAGGGGTAGGCTAGACCTTGAAAAACTTGGGATCAGGTTCTAAAATAAGATCTCAAGTTATCTTTGACTAGTGAGGCAACCCAAAACAGGGCTGCCTGGAATGTCGCCTATCTAATGAATCACCTGTTTACATATTATACAGTATCAAATTTTATGCCATATACCTATGGGGGGTTCTTCCAATATGACAGTATCTATTAAATAAGCTCAGCAACCATTCTCACTTAGATATCTCCTAAGGCTTTCAACATTTCAGAGACAACATCTTGCAGCTTTTCTAATTTTCATGTTATCTCTTGCACAGTTTGCACTCTGGTACTCTCTGCAGCTGGCACAATCATAGAGGGTAGGCCAAGTACTATACCAGCTGTATAGTACTGAGGCGCTCTCTATTCCACTCAAACTCCATATGTATAGTAGTCGTTCGTAGTGCACTTTCCATGCATCTCTGATTTTTTCTGCTAGATAAACAATCTCACCACTGTCATCCTTGAAGTACTGTTCACCCACAACAACTCATCTCGTTATGTAGATAAAATATCTCGTTATTACTGTTAATATAATCTAATCATAATTTTTGTAAGACATATACTGTACATTTGCTTATAGGTATATTTTTAATGGACTGTGCTTTACAGTATCCTGCTCGTAAATTTAATTAATGGATATACAATACTGTACTGTAATCTGGTGATAAACTTACTTAATAGATATAATCTGGTCACTCAGTTGGAACATCTCTACTTTCTTGATGAAGAGTGACTCAAAACAATCGGTGGCAGTTGAGTCCAGGAAGGAAATAGCAAGTGCAGCCTCATGCTTAATCTGTGGAAAAAAAAAAAAAAAATTACAAGAATAAAATAAAATATTTCATAAAATTGTAATTCCAATTAAAACAAAAAAAAAAATAATATTGGCAATGCTGTGTAGCGCTGCGAGTCAAGTGAGTGCGAAATATTGCAGAAATTAATGTTGTTCCCTTTGTTCTTGTATTTTCTTATCGTGTAATACTGACCTACACTGTACAGTTGCGCTAATAAGTGATGTCTCGGCACCAAGTATGTTTTTATCAATAATTAGTATCGGCAATATCTAAGCTTCATTTCTTCATATCGGGTGAAATATACAAACAAGTTCCTACTCCTACCCACCCTATTCAACATCTGACAGACATTAATACAGCACAGAACTCCAATGTTCCTCAGGGCTCTGTCCTATCTCCTATTCTCTTTCTAATTTTTATAAATTATCTCCTTAACTGTACCTTAATTCCCATCCATTCATACGCAGACGACTCAACCTTACACTACTCCATTAGTTTTTCAGAACGCCCCAGCCAGCAATCCCTCAACGACAAACGTAATGAAGCCATAGAACTCTTAAATTCTGATCTAAATACTATTTCCAATTGGGGCAGAGAAAACCTTGTTAACTTTAATGCTTCCAAAACCCAATTTCTCCATCTATCTACCCGTCAGGATCTCCCAGCGGAATCCCTTATTCTTCAACAATACAAAAATCAACCCTTCATCTTCTCTCAATATTCTTGGTGTCTCTTTTTCTTCTGCTCTCATTTGGAAGGACCATATTACCAGTCTTGCTAAGGCAGCCTCCCAGAAGCTGGGTGTGCTCAACCGCCTTAGGGGGTTCTTTTCCCCTGCACAGCTTCTTGCTCTGTACAGGGGCATAGTGCGCCCTTGTATTGAGTATTGTTCACATGTGTGGGGAGGTTCCTCTCACACCGCTCTCCTAGACAAAGTTGAAAGGAAGGCCTTTCGTATCATTAACTCCCGTCCACTCACCAACTCTCTGCAATCTCTCTCTCCGCCGCAATGTTGCATCTCTCTCGCTATTCTATCGCTACTATAATAATCAGTGTTCCTCAGAGCTATCCCAGTGCATACCACCTCCTTTACGTAGGGCACGTGGTACCCGTCTTGCAACTCAATCCCAACCCTACTCTGTGCAACTCTCCAACCCAAGAGTGAAACGTTACTCTCAAACTTTCTTCTACTCCACATCTGAGCTCTGGAACTCTCTCCCAGAATCAGTCTTTCCCTCTTCCTATGACTTAAATTGCTTCAAACTCCGTGTGTCCAGGCATTTTGGCTCGAACGTCCCTTGATTTTGGCCCCGTCACTCTTTCAACTATGGGGGAGGCACTCGCTATAGGCAGTTATGCCTTTTGCCTCCCTCAATCACATAGAAAAAAAAAACAAAAACAAAACAGAGCAAGCCAAACGTAATGACAGCTGGGACATAACTTATTAGCGCGACCGTACAGTATATCAATGTACTGACCCTAAGGTAATCTGGTAATGTGAGTGTAGCAGCCAGAATGACTGTATTAGTTGTAAATTTGAAGATCTATGTAGCTATCAGTAATGCATTAATTATAAAACACCAACTGTAATAATAATAATAATAATTACTGAAAGAAATTATCAGGTTAAAACTTCTATCTATCTATTTATTCAGGCCCAATCCCCAATTTTCCTATTTTTTTGTTTTCTTTTTCCCTTTTTTTCTTGGGGGTGGCCGACTCAAGACAGAGCAAGAACAGGGAAAACACAACACAAAACAACAAACACACACAGACAAAACACAAATTCACATACATCTAGGTCACTTAACCCCTTATTGGCGGCGCTCGACTTAAGTCGTGCACCAATTTGCAGCAAGTTAGGAGCATTATTAAGGCTTTTAACCCGTACAGCCCCAGCGACGCGTCTGACGCGTCGGCGATGTATGTAACGCACAGCCCCAGAGACACGCCTGACGCGTCGCCCTAATTGCGCCGACCGTAACCTCAGGTGTAGCCACTCAAGAGGGCTCAGATTTGTATGGGAACTGTGTACGTATCCCACGCAACCGTGCCGATGGTTGAAAACTCTCAAAGTCCACGTGCGTGCGCGCGAGCGTGCAATAACCTGTTTTTTTGGGATAATTGCCTTCAATTTTTTACTCTTGTAAAATCCGTTTTCGGGGGCTCTGTAGGACCATTTTTTAAGCTTTTCGAGCGGTTTTTCGTGGTTTTTCCTTCATTCCTAACCCATTCGCTATAGTTTCTGGAATAAAACCATTTTTTGAAAACCGCCCGGGTTCTGGTGCGCAAACATTACAAAACTAGCCGGGGCTCCACGGGTTAAAGGGTTAAAATAGAGTGCAAATGGCCGGGAGCGCAGCAGGCCAGACAGCCGACTCCCAGGGCTTACCGCCGCCCATTAACTCATGTTCCCTGTGTTCTCGAGAGGCCGGCAGTGTAGCCAGTAGTGAGCATAGCTGGGAAAAATATACCGCTATACGCTAAACTCCCATGTTCGTGGCACCACTGCAAGAGAACCACGAATGCTACGTAGCTCGTTCTGGTCTCATTTTGAAGCTTTTAGCGCCTAGTCTTTTGCTGAATACATTTCTTTTCATGCAGATACTTGATTGATCATTCAGGAGGGCCTGAATATGCCCAAATGAGCCCAAAACACCCCACTAGACAAGGGTTAATAAATAAATATATCAAAATCAACTCTTTCAAATTAGGGAGACCCTCTCCTAGTAAATGATTGTATGAACTGACTCTAAGGTAATCTGAGGATATAAGAGTAGCAACCAGGGTAAAAGGGTTAAAGAAAAACAAATGAATCAATCCTTTTCAGATTAAGAAGAACCTCTCACTGTAAATACATACATACATACATACATACATACATAAAATTTTAAGACTGAGTGTTCCACACATCAGTGCAGTTTCAGTCTCTTGTCCTAATGGCGGCGTTCCAGGCAACCCTGTTAAGGGCTGCTTCACTTGTCAAGTTCTTGGATTTGAGATCGGCGCGTATAGTCCGATCCCAGGTCTTCCTCGGTCCACCCCTTGGTGCAGCTCCCTCCACAATCACAGACCTGCATTTTTTCACCCAATTTTGTTCATCCATTCTCTCCACATGTCCATACCATCCCAGTCTACTTGTACGCATCACCTCGCTAATACTCTTTATACCTAAACGTCTCCTCAGCTCAACATTTGTTATTCTAGCCTGTAGCCTGGCCCCACACATCCATCTCACCATTCTCATCTCATTACGCTCCATTCTGTTGCCATCCTCTACTTTAACGGCCCATGTTTCTGAGGCATACGTCATTGCACTTCTAACACATGAGGCATACACCTTTCCCTTCAGGGGGAGAGGCATTCTTTTCATGGTCAGGATTGGCATCAATTCTCTGAACTTCTCCCAGCCACACCTAATTCTAGCAACAGTGGCAGCCTCGGCCCCACCACCGGCAGAGATGGTATCATCTAGGTAACAAAACTTGTTCACCAGCTCCAAAGACTCATTTCCAAAATTCACAGCCACAGGATCATCACTTAACACAAGCTCGCCTTTGCACACTACGCACTCAAATTTCTCTATTTCTGACTTATCCTTCGGCAGGGGCCCCTTTATTCTACTACAGCGCTTACTCCCATGGTGTACCCAACATCGACAGATGCTACATTGAATTGAGTTAACGCCCACTCCCTTTCCACACACTGCACATGGGTATGCACCGCTCTTTTCCACATTGCCTCGTCTCAATCTACAATGCATAACCTTGGTTTTGTTAATATTGACTCTTAAACCCTTGCTCGCCATGCCCTCTCTCCACTCTCTGAATTTGGCCTCAGCATCCTGCATACTGTCAGCTATTAGGACTAAATCGTCTGCATAAAACAGTTCCAACGGGAGTCCGCCTCTAAAAACTCTAGACAGCGCCTCCAAGACCATAATAAAGAGGAGGGGGCTTAACACTGAACCCTGATGGACTCCAACACGGACTGCGAACTCATCACTCAGTACACCCTTCACCCTCACCGAACTTCGCGAATCCTCATACATCTTCATTATCACACGCACCAGCCACTCTTCCACACCAAGTTTCCTCATAGCCCACTGTACAACATCTCTAGGTACCCTATCAAAGGCCTTCTCCAGGTCCACAAACACAAAGTAAAGATCCCTCCCTTTTAGTAAGTATCTTTCCTGTATCTGCCTGACTATGAAGATAGCATCGGTTGTACCACGTCCTGGCATAAAACCAAACTGCATATCATCAATAGAGATGCTTTGCCTGATCAAACCCTCAAGGACTCTCTCACAGACCTTCATGATTTGGTCAAGCATTTTCAGGCCCCTATAATTTCCTCTATCTAGCGCATCCCCTTTTCCTTTGTATATATTTACTATTACACTTTTGAGCCAATCCACTGGGATTTTCTCATCTTTAATAATGGTGTTTATCAACTCAGTGACTAAGTTTACACCAATCTCCCCTGAGGCTTTTATCATCTCAGCGACAATTAAAATGTAAAACTTGCAAACTAAACAAACCAAAATTGGGACAAGGACAATATAAAGTCAAATTAAATTATCAAAATCGCTATGTGGAAACAACGCTTACTAAAATGAAAATTATTAAATAAAAGAACACAATCCACCACATAGGGTGTACATTACTACATGAGCAAGTTAATCTGTTTCCCAAGCAAACTAATCGCACAAATAACAACGCACTATCGTCACGTTAAAGGAAGTAGTCAAGATTGGGAAGTCCGGGACGTTCTGGCAAATTTTACTAAACTCTGCATGAATAAAGAAACTACATGTTAAATGTCAAAATATTATTTAAAATCAAATTTGCAACATGACAAGACATTAACAATAGTACAAAATACAAATATTGATAAGATATCTATACTATTACAAAATAATATATAAAATACAGTACAGCACTCACTAACGATAGTGCTATCGGGTAGGTACCTGTAAGCATAGCATGTGTCGGAGCAATCTGGAGCTTTACCGTCCTTCATTTTATTGATTGCGTCGCTCACTACAGCTGGTGCTACTATCAAAGGAGGGGGCCCAGATATTGGTTTTTCGATACTAAGCTGTTCCTTATCACATTTAGCAATCGTTCATAGTGTACCTTCCATGCTTCTCTGATTTCATTTTCTGCATACACAATCTTCCCATTATCATCTCTAACACACTGTTCACCTATAATATCCCTACTGTCATTTTTAACTCGCCTAGCTAGGTTGAAGATCCCATTGGGATTGTCAGTGTTACACACTTGTTCGAGGACCAGGTCCTAAATGATTGCATAAAACAACCCTTTGCCCCTCAACTTTCCCTTCATAATTGTTAAAGGGCACAGGGCCTTGGGTGGGGCTTCAGTGTCCCAGGCATTTCCGCACCCACCTCAGCTCCTCGCCTGGGAGTGGCTTCGGTCACCTGGGCATTTTTAGTGGTAAAGCAGGGATGGTTCTGTGGGGGCGCTCGGTTATTGCCTTGGCCTTGCTCGGGACCTTGGGGATGTTCGGTGAGACAGCCTGGGGAACATCAACAACAACAGCAACAACAACAACTAACCCTAAGGTAGTCTGGGGATGTGAGGGTAGCGGCCAGATTGACAGTACCGGACGGGTCAACAAAGACCACTTCATACAGTTTGTGGAACACTTCCGTCGCGGGACCCTCGGCTTCTGTGAACGTCCCCATGTTAGGACCACTCACACTCCAGTCTGCACAGTCTGGTGGAAAAAACACATTGTATAAATTAAAATTAACATTAAAAAAAAAATTATAGTGTTTTATTAATTGCAAATCATATTACAATGCTAAAGGCTAGCTGGGGTGAGTCTGGTTTTGGTGGTGATAATGATCGGGAGGTGGTCAGAGCCTAAGGTTCTGACCACCCTCCAGGATGTTGTGGGGGCGAGTTCTGGGGAGCAAAAGGTGATGTCTGGAGATAAAAGAGCTAACTGGGAAGCATTCACAAATGAGACAGAACAACACTTCACAACTCTAAACAGTACACCCATCACTAACATCAACAATGCTGTACACATACTCAATAAAACTATCCAAAACGCTGACAAGAAACACATTCCAAGAGGTAACAGAAAAAGACACAACCCCAACTTCACACCAGAAATTCAAAACCTCATCAGACAACGCGACATACTGAAACACTCCCCAGCACCCCACACACAAGACATCACACAACAAATTCAAGCACTCAACACCCAAACTAACAACAAAATACAAGAACAACAAAAACTAAATTGGAATAACTTCCTACAAACACTTGATCACAAAACAAACCCCAAAAAACTATACAAAACACTAAACAGCATCACACTTTCCAACAGCAACACAACACAATCACATGCTGCAATCACAACAACAGACTCTACTCCTTCATGTAAACAACAAGCAAACACTCTCATCAATCACTTTTCACATGTCAGCCACCTAAAACCTCACAAAGACGACCGACGTGTCATCCGACGTAAGAGACAATTCCCCACAGACCCTGACTATACACCCTTCACCAATCACCAGACAAAGCATATCATCAACAATCTCAAGCACTCACCCGCCTGTGGCCTAGACAACATAAGCAACATACACCTCAGACACCTGGGACCACAAGGCATACAAGCACTCACTAACATATCAAACTACAGCTATTCACACAACACAATACCAGACATTTGGAAGCATGGTATCATCATCACTTTCCCCAAACCCAACAAAGACCCCACGCTACCCTCCTCGCACCGCCCCATCACACTCCTTTGCTCCCCCTCCAAAGTCATGGAACGCCTAGTATTACAACTAATTACACCTGACCTACCCCTAGCTCCAACACAACATGGCTTTAGGCCACTGCACTCCACAAACACTCTTCTCACAGACCTTACACAAAGAGCTTTCGACGGCATCAATTCAGCTAGACCACCACACAGATCACTATTAGCCACACTCGACATTAGTAAAGCCTTCGATGCCATCCCCCGCCACAACCTAACAAACTAAATCTACAACACAAACATGCACAACAACACAAAACGGTGGCTGGCCAACTTCCTAGCAGGCAGATGTGCACACGTATCTTTTGCCGGTCAGTCATCTAAAATCAGAAACTTTCCAAACGGAGTCCCACAAGGATCCGTCCTATCGCCCGCACTCTTCAATCTGTACATGCACGATATAACTACACCCAATACGCCCCAAATAAACTTAGCCTCCTATGCAGATGACATAACACTCACATGCACACACCATGACCCAAAAAGAGCAACAGATCTCCTTCAACCCTATCTCAACACACTACATGGCTGG
Source organism: Paralithodes platypus (assembly GCA_032716605.1). Taxonomy (NCBI): domain Eukaryota; kingdom Metazoa; phylum Arthropoda; class Malacostraca; order Decapoda; family Lithodidae; genus Paralithodes; species Paralithodes platypus. The sequence continues at coordinate 17,719,454 of CM064577.1, read as the reverse complement.
TGCACTACAAACAGACTTAATCTAGCCCCAGCCAAATCCACCGCAACCCTGCTCACAAGTTGGACAGGAGAACACGAATACATCCCTCAACTCACCATAAACAACACACCCCTAACACATACACACACACCCAAAATCCTAGGAGTAACATATGATACTCATATGACATTCAAACAGCACACCACAAACATTAAAAAGAAACTGACACCCAGACTTAACGCCCTCAGGTCACTTGCTCACACAAAATTTGGACACAACAAAGAAACTACCACCACAGTATATAAACAATACATAAGATCAGTGATGGAATACGCAAGCCCAGCCTGGGCTTCTAACCTAGCTGAAACACATCATAAGACCTTACAGACTATTCAAAACAAAGCCCTGAAGATCATTACAGGCTGCACAGCTACTGCACCCACAGATCACCTACATCAAGAAACCAAAATCCTCAAAGTCAAAGACCATCTGGACATGAGAGGCACTCAATTCCTGGCAGCAGCCTCCACGAACCAAGACCACCCACTAAACTACATGGCAACACACCCACAGACACCAAGAAATATCAAAACAACACCCAGCACACGGTATCACACACAATTATTGTCCTCTCTCCCTCCCTGCCCACCCCGAACCAACATCCAGAAGCACATCCATACTCATATCTCTCACCGATCCATCCACTCACTCACAGACAACACACAGCTGCATGCACGACCTCCCGAAATCCATCCTTCCGAATCCTCCCTTCCTCGCGAGGACAGAGTCCACCTGGCCAGGCTGAGATGCGGACACCATCCAGCTCTCCTGAGCTATCAGAAGAGACTGGATGACTCCGTTGTCGACGCCTGCCCGGGATGTAACACAGCACCCCATACCATTAAACACATCATAGAAGACTGCATTTCACACAACCACTTACGCCAACAACACAATCTACACTCAATGAGAGCTCTGTGGGAAAGCCCGATCGTGGCCATGGCCTTTCTCAGGGACTCGGGGCTGTTCGGCCAGGCAGCTTAGGGAACAACAACAACAACAACAACAAACAACAATGCTAAAGGAAATGGATAGGGATCAAACTAAGTCATTTATGATGAAGCCCGGTATCCATACTTCAAATTAACACCAAAATCTACTCTGTACCTTTCTTGCTATTCCTGTGGCAATTAGTTCAACATGCTATTTAGTGTTTTATTTTGTGGGTTGAAAATTATCAACAAAGATTAGTTGCTGCCTGGTCAGAGTGAAAGTCACGAGAGAGTTCCAGAGACACCTTCCCTTGAGTGCAGAATGACCCACACTAAAACTGTATGGGTGAGTCTTGCCTCCTCCAGATGCTACTCAAGGTAAAAATATATAAAAGGCCCATGCATCATATAACATTTCCCAGTGTTTAAGGGGAGGCCGTTGGTTTTTCAAGTCCTCCTCCCTCATGTTTAGCTCTATTAGTTATGAGATTTCAAGACATTCACCCCATTAGATTGGCAATTTTCAGACCTTTTGCCCCCATTTCTTTGTCAATATTAACCCTCCAGCCCCGGCTATGTATTCCTTACCGAAACCCAGGTGTTTTGGCCGAAAAACGTCTACGCCTAGGCTACCGTATCTTTGTTATTCTGACTGCTTCTGCATTCCCGCGCATCCCCAAGCGTAGATGTGTTTCGTACCTATAGAATGGCGTTAAGTAGAGCTCTCTAAGTCAACTGGTTCAGTTGTGATGATGATTTCATTGGAGATAACTTTATGGCAAAAACAGCCACTTTACACTACTTTTCGATACTTAACAATAACATACAGGCACACACGAACAAGCGACGCACTCCTTCTTGTGGCCAGAGATGCGGGGCGTCGGTCCAGCCGGCTGTTGTTTAGATGCGTCGGACCGACGCCTCGCACACCAAGCTTACAGGCTTTGAGCTCATGGGTCTTTAAGAGCTCTTCCGGGTAGCTCGGGTGTTTTTTATGGGCGTTCAAGAGCCCTTCCGAATCTGGAGGGTTAAGACCTTTCGTGCTATTTAGGTGTAGATTTTTTTCCTGGCGAGCCTGTACTTTAAGAGGAATCGGCCTTAGGCCGGGACATTTTTCTACCGAAAAATGCACAAATATATATCGAAGGGGGGTCTTGGGTTTTTTTTAAAGCTTGATAGAGGCTTAGAGAGCAAACTAAAAAACCCTCCTCAAACCATTGAGCCGAACCAGTAATTCATGCTGCACAATACCGTCTGGGTCCCCTTAACCCTCCGGATCCGGGGGCCCTCATATGAGGCGGTTTGCTGTGTCCGGGGCCATTTTCGTACAGTCAAGCTTCATAATTCAGTAGCTACTGATTGAGTCCACCTAGAGCAGTCAGGTTTTTTGCAAATTGTAGAACATCTTGTTGTCTGTAGACTGCCGTTGAGATGACATCGCTACGACGCGTGGTTGCCGAGTTATGATGATTTTAGCGGCCTCCCGGACTCCTAACCAAAATACGTTTTGCCTCCCGGATCCCAAGGGGTAAGGGTTAAACGTAGTCACACTAACATATGTTCTGGCAATTATTTTCCTGATATGGGTGACTAAACTTTCTAGCCCATGATGACCAACCAGCCTGAACTTACTTAGGGCTACCATGGAGTTGCGGAATATCTGGTAAGCGGACATCTGTGGGTTGACCTTGCGAGTCTGTAGAAGATGAAGCACCAACATCGTCACCATGTGGCCGGAGAAACAACCAACACCCTGGAAATGAAGAAAAGGAATGATTATGAAGACTTCCCTAGTATGTATGTCTGTATATACTTAGGCACATACCCCACAGCTGGGGGTGGCCAACTCGAGACAGAGCCCAAACAGGGACAACACAACACAAAAAACAAAATTAAAATATCACACACATCTAAGTTGCCCAGAAGACCCAGAGACCAAGGATCACTAAGGGCCTCCAGCACTCTCCCGGTCCCAGACCTCACGGAGAGGTTTCGGTCTCAGCAAGGAGACACACAGCGGAACCATACCACAATGACAGCTCACCCCACATCCAGGCATGACCTTTCATATACACCGGCTCCCCGGGCCAGGCACCTGACAGAATATTATCTTGTCCAACTGGCACCCGACCCCCTCTCCCAACGACCGCGTTATCACTCATCTATACACAAGCATTCTCCATTCATTACCACCTCTATTACACACTATCACTTTACTTTTATTGATGTGCTTCCTCCTCCCACCGAGGAGGAGGTTAAGGTTCATAAAACAAAGGTTTTGCACACTTCCAGAAATTTTGCACTTTAGAAGAGGATTTTCTCGATTAGTGCTCAACAGAACGGTTTTTCTATACAATACATACTTATTACTTTTGTTCAGCTTTTCCTAATTACTATTACCTACGCCAACAAACTTGTTCGGATGTCGGGTTTTCACCTCCGTTTGTCTGTAAACAAGATATCTCACAAAGTTATGAAATGATTTTCATGAAAATTGGTGGGCAGATAGGATATGTACTAAGGAAGAAGCGATTCAAATTAAAAGGCGATCGGGATCACGTCCTGGAACCAAGATCCAGAATTTTTTTTAGGCTTACGATACTAATGGAAAAGAACCAGCCAGCGTAGATGGAGGTATACACTGAACCGAGTGCCCCTCTAGTTCTTTCTTGTCTTTCTTCTGCGTGCAACCTCACCCAAGCAGGAAGCAGCATTCAATAGACAGTATATATATATATATATATTCTATATTTTATCAATTTCACCACAACACCAAACACCCCCAATGAAATTAATTAAATGATATATGAAGAAAAAAACATACCGTATCAAGTTTGCGTTGAGCCAACCATATCTTGATAAGCTTGATGCCCTGAGCCAGGTTGGAGTGTCGTGAGAGCGATTCATGTACCAGCTGTGAGTGCTCTCTCATAACCACGTCCACCCCACACCACCAGTTGTGTTGAGGTGTGGCCGCCTCTGCATCCACTGAAATTGGGGGGACATACATACATACAATGAGAAAACTTGGAGTAGAAAAATGGTTGGTGCGTGTGATATTGAGAATGTATGAAGAGTCAAGGGCAGCAGTTAAAGTGAAAGGGGTTCTGAGTGAAGAGTTCCCAGTAAAAGTTGGAGTTCACCAAGGTTCAGTGCTGAGCCCATTACTGTTTGTTCTGATCCTGGAGGCTCTGTCTAGGGATTTTAGGACAGGACTCCCATGGGAGTTGTTATATGCAGATGACCTAGTTTTTATCGCAGATAGTGCGCAGAAAGCAGAGGCAAAGTTCAAAAGATGGAGGGAGGGTATGGCAAACAAGGGTCTAAGAGTTAACATAGATAAAACAAAGGTATTGATTAGTGAAATAGGGCGTGGAACTATGGAAAGAAGTGGCAATTATCCATGTGCAGTATGTGGGAAGGGGGTGGGAAGTAACTCAATTCAATGTTGCATCTGTAGTGAATGGGTACACAAGAGATGTAGTGGGGCTAGAGGACCTTTTGACGAGTCATAAACTTTGAATGTGCAAGGTGCAAGGAAATGTTAGGAAATGTTAGTGCCTGTTAGTGTTGATTTTGACAGTGTAACGCTGGAGTGTGTGAATATATTCGGCTATTTGGGCGATACGGTTTCCGCCGGAGGTGGCGCTGAAGCTGGCTCCATTGCCAGAGTCAGAAGTAGCTGGGGGAAGTTTAGAGAGCTGATTCCACTCTTGACCTAGAGAGGACTCCCACTTCACCTTAAATGGGAAGGTGTATACCTTGTGTGTTAGGAGTGCGATGTGTTCGTCCCAGTTTTGGTTTGTTTATTTTTCAAGCTTTACACTATAATCAGGTCAAAACAGGATATTGGGACTACTGCATATACATATACTAATTTCATATAATTAAATTGAATCAAATACTGTAGTCCTTTTTCAACACAAACCATCTGGAGTGTACCGTACCTTTAGTGTCATCGTTGTTGAAGAACCATCCGGGCTCCACCTTGTTCTTCTCTGGTGAGATGCGCGACACCTTGCAATACTCGGGAGGAGGGACTGGAAATATGTTCACTCTCCACTTCTTCCCCAAACTTCCACTTGGAGTGATCTGGTGTAAATTTGACATATACTGTATAATAGACTCAAAAGCCGTGGTGGATTGTGTTCTTTTATTTATATTATTTTGCTAATGCGTTGTTTCCACATAGCGATTTTTAGAAGTTCTTTTGTCTTTTTACTGTGTTCGTCTAAGTTTTGGTTTGTTTATTTTGAAAGTTTTACATTATACTGTAATACTATACTATAATATATTTATGATGTCTTAAAACAGTACTAATGATACTGTACTCTAGTTTACTCATATTCACTATAACTAACTAGATACATAGACTCCTAGCCTCTTTATAACTCAAAAGCTTGCATGAGAACAATCTAGCTGAAATTTCTACCATTTGGGAAGAATATAAAAAACATATATTTAAAAAAATTCTATCTAAATATATACTCCGTTTAGATCAGCATATTTTGATAGAACTAAACATAAAGATTCCATAAAATTTTGCCTTTTCAATACTGTACAGTATTTATTTTAGATTCGGGCCCTACAATTTCAAATATATATTAGGTATTCCTATGGGTAGAAATCTTAACACACAGAAAGACCAGTTACCTGCAGTGTGGGCCTGGCTGCTAGACCAAGGTGACAGGTCCATGACAGTCCAGCCACCAGGTCAGTCTGGTCTTGGAGGCGACCAGCCAACCAGGCACCGTACTTGATCCTACGAGCCAGCCACCCGCCATTGTGCCAGTCACGGTTGTGGACACAATCCTGAAAAATAAATCAATGAATAAATAAAACATCAGTACCGGTTACTAGTTATTATATTACATAAATATATAATGAAGGTGGTGGGCTGGTTCCATCAGAATTAATGTTGAACATCTTCTACCCCCTTCAGTATTCCATCAGTTCACTATCTCTTTTGGTGTAGGAACTTAGCGACTTAGAAGCTTGATGATGGAAGTCAGAAGTCAGTGTTAAGGTAAGGGCAAAACGAGGGAGTTTTAATTCTGGTAAATGATGAGACCCACAACTGTTTATAAAATTATTTTTGTTAAAAAGCTATCTGTCAACAGCCTACAGAGTAAGAGTCCTTATAAGGATGGAACTGTGTGCAAGAAGTAGAACAAGCAAGCTACCAGTATAGAATAATGTGGATGAAACTATAGATCAACCAGGTAGGTAACAGTTAGTGTATATGGATTTAGACTAGATGAAAGTATAGAAAAGAGGGAAAACTTCTGCCTTTATGTTGTCTTGTCCTCGTTTTGGTTTGCTTATTTTGCAAGTTGTACATTTTAATGGTTGAGAGAGTGCCTTGGGATCTTCAGCAAGAACAAAATAGTAGTTATGATGGGATCATGAAAGATCTAAAGGCAAGGGTAGGAAACAAGAAGATTGATAAGAAAATATATACTAAATTGAGGGGAAACCATTACAAACAAAAATAACAAATTCTTACCTTGGGCAAAGTAACCATAACATCGACAGTCTTGCTGAGGTTGGTGCTAGTATTGGCAGGGAAGGAACCCACAAACTCCACCTTTGTTGGAGGAGAGAAGACGAACGAACCCTTGACCCCGGACATGCCCTTGGGGGTCGGGTCACACACCCGACTCTCTGACATCCACTTGTTGTCACTCAGCTGTGGAAAGGTGGGTTAAAGTGAAGGATCGATTGATATATAGTTTAAAGAACTACTGACAAAAATAAATAAATAAAATACTTACACAAAACTAAATTTATACATTCTAAACCTATATACAGTAGCTCAGTGTTTTATCTAATGGCAGCACTCGAGGTAATTCGATATCAGTCCTTTAGCTGTGATATAAAAAAAGTAACACAGGCTAAGCTATAAAATATTCTGCCTACTGGTGCACAGTATATATCTATAAGCACTTGTTCAGGTCCTAATGATTTAAAACAGCCTTTGATGATACTTCATTCAACCACTTGCGAGTTTCAGGCTATAAGGAAGTTGGAGCTGTAGACATCGATAGTAAACAGAAATGCAATAATAATGTAGTTTCTGATGGATATAGAGTACAGTATGTTGAATTGGGGTTTATATATTTTTAAATGTACTACGACCGTATTTTAGTTATTAATTCTGCTAAATATCAATCTCTACAGCTCCAACTTCCTTATAGAACAAAACTTGCAAGTGGTCAATTGAGAGCAAAGGTGGGAATGAACTTTGGCTTTTTTACTTAATAATCCAACAATAAATAGGCTAGCTAGGCTATATAAACTATAACCCTCGCCACTATAATTATTATAGAAAGGAGTGTCCCAAAAACAAATGATCCGGGATTCTCACCTGGTACTGATTAGACTTGGGCAGGGCGGTGATGAAGGTTGTCAGCCGTGCCAGCCAGTCCTGCAGCTGCCGCCGAGTCTTGTCTTTAATGGTCACCTCACCCAACACCTCCTCCATCTACATTTAGAAAGGTTAATAGATTTTAATCATCGTCCATGGTATACTCACCAATAACTACAGCTGTTATTTACCCTACCAGACGAAACAGAGAATGGGGCGAGAGAACGCGAAAGTGGTCCCGGACCCTAAGAATTGGAACTTTTAATGTTGTTTCTGTTCGGGCTCTGTCTCGAGTCGGCCACCTCCAGCTATGGGGTATTGTGCCTGAGTATATACATACAGTAGTTTATGATTACCCAGTACATGCCTGTGCTTGCTAACTACACAATCTTAAAGACTGGAGAATATAAAAAATATATTTAACAATGAGGGAAATTAACAAATACATTGGCAGTAGACAAAACAATTAATTGTATTATAATTACCAATTTTGTTCTTGCCTGTCCTTTCACAGAACTTCACAGGTAGAAATTTACCTACTCATGAAAAACTGGAAAGTCAGAAAACATTATTGATAGTGATTATGGATATGATGATGGTGAATTAGTGATCTGATAATGATTGTTAGTTGATAGTGATGACATGTGGGGCAGTGTTATGGAACATTGTTGTATTATACTCTAACTACTGAAAGGCAACCCCGTCTGAGCCTTTACAATGTATTTGAGGGTGGTCACCTGCTTTTTTTTCTCCATTTCTCTCTTTCTCTACCTTGTATCCATTCGGCCCCATTCAGTCTACTGTATTAAGACGTTTCTCCCCATTCAGGTATCAATTCTTTTCCTAGCGAGCGAAAGTAAGCCATCATTATATGGAGAAATCCGGCTTCGCCAAAGAATTTTTTTCTACTGAAAAATTTACAAATTAAGTCAGCTGTTTAAAACATAATCCAAAATATGCTGGCTTGCTTTCGCTCGCCAGGTTCAAATCGACACCTGGATGAGGATAAATGTCTTAAAACAGTAGGATGAATGGGGTCGAATGGCTACTACCGGTACCTAGAAAAAAAAAAAAAAAAGGTCGGTCCCCTTAATGCAATATAACGACATGAATTGTATGTATGTACAGTATAGTGATTATAGTGATGATTAATAATGAAACTACTGTACCCAGACCACATAGGCAGATGGTACGGAGTTGCTGGAACTCCTATTTCATTTGAATGGCTTCCCCCACTGTTTCTATTAACCTCACCTATACAGAGAGTAATCCAGCTAACTCTTACTTACAAACACCTGCTCCTCCTATTCATTTCATTACACTTAGCAAGCACATTACATTTATATCGAACATCCTAAATTACCTCTAACGCACCTTGATTTTAGCTCTCTGTCACTCTTTTAACCTTGGGGAACACTTGTTCCAGGCGGCTTTGCTTTTTGTCTCTTTCATTCACATAGAAAAAACAAATACTGTACCTGCATGCGAAACAAGTTGGAGTGGTAGAGAAGCTGTGTCTCTCTCAAGGAACTCAGCTCGTCCACAGTCGGAGGTCGGTACAGGTTGCCGTCCACGCTCTCAGTGCGGGCGGATTTAGCTTGCTTCCCACCCTGTCAATTATATACAACAGTGAATTCTATGGGGGCATCACACACATGAGCTATCATAATGTTATGGAGGCAATTTTTTTTGGAATATTTCTTTATTCAGAAACTAGATCAAGACAGATTTACTTAGGTGACCAAATTCTTATAAAAGCTTAACTTATAAGGTTTCAAACCTGAGCTTCAGATAAAAGTAGTTTGACCCTGATTTTACTATTTTATCTATCTACAGTTTAACAGTCCTGTACTGTACAGTGTGCATATTATGAATCTTACTCCTCTACTTACAATTAAGCTGTTCAGTACAGATAGCTACCTGTTTTATGAATCTTACTCCTCTATATATGTATCTATCTATAAGGTAGACTAGCCTATCTGTATACTGTACAGTGAAACATTTAATATGAAAAAATCAATAAAAAAAAAAATACTGCACAAAAAGTAAGTAGAGATGGATTCATAAACACCCTCAAGCAGACCTGTCCCCTGTGTGAAGGCACTGAATGGCAACCCATGCCAGTTTATTTAACCCTTGCAGTCCCAGGCCCGAGTATATTCGTCAGTAGATAAGTAACTCCCCAGTCCCAGGCCCGAGTATATTTGTCAGTACTGTTGTTGTTGTTGTTGTTGTTGTTGTTCCCCAAGCTGCCTGGCCGAACAGCCCCAAGGCCCCGAGCAAGGCCAAGGCCACAACCGAGCGCCCCCACAGAACCCTCCCCGCCGACCACAATAAAGCCTGGGTGACCGAAGCCACTCCATGGCGGGGAGCTCGAGGAGGGTGCGGAAACGCCCGGGAAACCAAAGCCCCACCCAGGGCCCTGTGCCCCTCAGCAATTATGAAGAGAAAGTTGAGGGGCAAGGGAAAAATGTGACGCTTTGGCTTCCAATCTTGGTAGATTGGGAGGTCAATCCACGTTAGAGACGCCGTCACTCGAGATCTAGAAAATATATAAGTAAAAGGAACAGTCAGAGTAAGCTATGGGTATGGCAGAGATCGCTCAGTTCTCACTCTGATAGACCAGCCCATCACCCTGTAGTTGGTAACACAACTGTTTAAGCACTGCTACCGGTCTGGCAACACTTCTCGGCTTATATAAGACCCGCTGAAGGGTGACTGGGCAAGTCTTGCTCCATCTCTTAAGGTGAAAAGGTGGTCTCTCCTGCCATTTTTGCCACAGTGCTTGGGACTGCAGGGGCTTTTATTACTGTATCCTACGGTATGGTATGGGTTAAGGACTTACAGGACTGACGACTATTTCAAATTATATTGCAATGTCATAACTTTAGGCTATTCAAAGAACCAAATAGTCAACCTGGTCATTAATTTCTCTCTTGTTGTTCTGATTGTGATCTCCATCTTGGTCCTCAAATCCATCATCCTCTCCATCCTCCCCAGACATGCTCTCTTCACTTCCTGTGTTGTCTTCTGAGTCTGTGTCTTCACCGATTGTCCTGCCATTCTGAAATTAAAAGAAAAATAAGGGTAAAATAATAAAAAGTTACTTAGGCTACACCGCTACGGAAGGGTCGAAAGCCTAATGACCTAAAATAGTTATGAAATAATGGTTAGAATATCATGCATTGTACAGTCGAGGTTAATAAGTGTTGTCAGATATTTCACAAAGTTTCGGACACTGACTAATACTCTGAAGGATAATCACTTTTCCCAGTAACTATAAAGATACCAATAACACTTGTTGAGCGAAAACCACTGGAATCTAGGCCTATGATAACACTTAACCCCCCCGATTGTACACTAGATTATGGTGTAAGAAATATTGTATGGTATTGTGCATATTTTATCTGCATTAACATTTAGGCCAGGCTGGCCTAGGCCTAATATTTTGAAAGAAATTTTGAAAATTGATATTCCATGACTAGGCTAATTTCTCTCTTTTCAGTAAGAATTGTGTTATCGGGCGTAGGCTACCACTACCGAGTACCGACATAAATCATCTCTAAATACTTAACCTAACTAAAAAGCCTAACCTAACCTAGTATTCTCATTGCTACATGAATACTAATACTAGGTTAGGTTAGGTTGTTTGGTTAGTTAATGTTTTAGAGAGGTCGAGTTATGCTGTAGGCTATGTCGGTAGTGGTATGCCCGATAACGATAAAACATCTACACTATTGGGAGCGTTTAAGAGCACTGAATCTGTACTCACTGGAACGTAGAAGAGAACGTTACCTAATAATATACACGTGGAAAATCGCAGAGGGTTTAGTACCAAACCTACATACTCCGATAGTCATGAAATTCAGTGATAGGAGAGGCTGGGAATGCGAAATCCCCCGGATGAATAACAGGGGTGCTATGGGCTCTCTGCGAGAGGGCTGGTTATCACACAGAGGCCCACGTCTCTTCAACAAACTCCCACGGCGAGTAAGAGACATGAGGGACATCTCGTTAGACAACTTCAAGAGAGCCCTAGATGTCGAACTGCAAAAAGTGCCAGACGAGCCCATCCTCGCAAGGGAGCGAGCTGTCGCTTCAAACAGTCTACTGCACCAGATCACCACCCATAACGAGGGGCGTCGCGCTCCTTGGTGCCGCTAGAAGAGCGGCGAACATATCAAAAGGTAAGGTAAGGTAACACAACTCTTACCCTCTTTTCTTTCACTAGGCTAATGGGGGACAGGATAACGTCTTCTGCTGCTCTTTCACTTACACCAAATAGCCTAGTAGTAGTAGGCAGCGGCTAGGCCTAGGCCTAGGCCTAATCAGTTTCCATCCAGTGAGTCAAAATATTTAAATCAGTCATCAAAATATTACTAATTTCTATAGATTAGGCCTATAGCCTAGTCAGTACATTACCCAGTAGGCCTATACAAAGTAGCGGGAAAACTAAATAAGATGGTCACCAATTTTCCCATGGATTTTTTTATTTTTCCCAGTTAGGCTATGTTTAGAGCATAGGCTAGGCCTATAAAATCCATATTTGTTTTCAAATATTGCAAAATAATTGGTGACCAACTTATTTAGTTATACTAAAGTAGCCTATAGGCTAGGGTATATGATTAATAAAACAGAATAGGCTCTGACGACCGTAGCCCGTACCCCTAGGCCTTCTTCTTCTTCTTGATATTTATAGGCCTATGTGCAGTTTGCTCGGAGTATTTCAGATCTCCAGATTACTGCACAGGCATAGAGTTGCTTGCTGAGGGGAAGGGAAGTTTGTTAGTTGAAAGGGATCTACAGATAGGATGTCTAAAATAATGAGTAGGCCTACAGGTATTGTACCCTACATAGTTATAACTATAGGTCAAGGTCATTAAGGACTGGAAAGTGTTTTGAAGGTAAGTAAATAGGTAAGATGAGGATTGGTTACTATGGTCTTATAGGAGGTAAGTCGTTATGTCTCGTCGGGTTGAGTCAGGTTCGGGTTTTGTAAGGTTGGCAGAGGTCTAGTACAGTACAGTATCGGTATGGGTGGTACTGTACTGTATTGGTTAGGTGTAGGTTTTCTGTGTGTTGGAATTGTTATGCCCGGATTATCCGGATACTACATCCTTCCCAGGTGTCCTTTACTTTTACCGAAAACAGCCTACCTCTTTCATTTTGTTCTTCACCGTGATGTCAGAATCAACTCGTATTCTGTTGTTAGGCCTATTTAGGCTAGGATAGCCTATGTGCAGTTTGCTCAGAGTGTTTCAAAGTCTCAAGATTACAACACAGACATAGAGTTGTTTGCTGAGGGGAAAAGAAGTTTGTTGGTTGAAAAGCTGTCAAAGTAATCAACGTAATCAAGTGCTGTTTGCTCGGGGCCTCGGCTGAACACTGAACACGCTGGTTTGTTTACTTCTTCTTCTTCTTCTTCTTCTATAGAACCCGCCCGCAGACCGTGCAGATCCACAGGGCTGACCTTTGTATCGGTACTGGCTCAGAAACGTTAGTAGGAGGGAAAGTTTAGAGTAGAAGGATAGTTTAAGAGACAGTTTTGTTTGTTTGTATAAACCCCCGGTTATACTGATGTTTTGGACCGACAGTTAGCCCATCGATCTTTTTAGGCCTAATAGGTCCGGTAGAGCATATACATCATTGCTATATATGTCATTAAGAGTTGAAATGTATTATAAGGGAGAAAAAAACAAAAAACGCTAAAATTCATATATACTGTAAAACAATATGTTTTTCAGCCAGTACCCAACCAGCGGGGGTGTGGGGGCGGCAGCCCCCACCCATATACTAGGTTAGGTTAGGTTAGGTTGTTAAGTTAGGCTAATAGCACATACAAAAAAAAAAAAAAAAATAACCCAACCAGTGGGGGTGTGGGAGCGGCAGCCCCCACCCATATACTAGGTTAGGTTAGGTAAGGTTGTTAGGTTAGGCTAATAGCCTAGAACATTAAAAAAAAAAAAAATAGTCTAACCCAACCAGCGGGGGTGTGGGGGCAGCAGCCCCCACCCATAATACTAGGATAGGTTAGGTAAGGTTGTTGGGTTAGGCTAATGTCTTCCCAAAGTTGACTATTTTTATAACCTAAGATATTAGGCTACCAACTCCACCCCGTGAAATCCGAGCCAGCTTTCGTCAAAAGTTGGCTCAGGTATTCACAAAATTGGGTTTTATGGGTTTGCAATTTGGGAAAACCTGAGCCAAGTTTTGATACAAAATGCTATATTATTGTATTTTTACGCATTTAACCCCTCATTTTCCTTGAACTTCATAGCCCTCCCCACTAGTGGGGGGCGTGTTTTTAGATTGTTGGATAACGGTAAATACTCATTTCCGCTCCTCTTCAGTATAAAACAACACTATATCTGAAGGAAAAATTACAAAAAACAAAATAAAACTTACTGAAATCGCTGTCGGTCCAAAACGTCAGGTTTACCAACCCCCCCTCCCCCTCACCTCCGCCCCCCCCCCCTCCCTCACCCATTTCTCTTCCTCCACATTTTCTCCAATATCCTCTTCATCATCTCCATGTCTTGTGTTTCCATCTCCTGTGTTAACCCCAGTAGCGCCCCCACCCCTCTATCTTCCCTCTGCTTAATCTCCTCCCACCCCCTCTCCCCAACTCTATTCCTCATGTACCTCTCCAACTCCTCCCTCTCCTCATTATATCTTGTACATTCGGTTACTATGTGTTCTACATCCTCCACTATTGGGTCCCCTCCCATTTCACATTGACTGCAGTGCGGTCCCACTCCATTCCATCTCCTTGTTCTCTCATTCGTTTCTAGCGATCCTGTTCTTGCTTTAAATAGGAGTTTCGATCCCCATCCCCCATCATAGTACAGTTCTCTAGCTGGTTTTTCCTTCTCTCTATAATATGCCAGCGTGGCTTTATTTTCTACCCCCTCCCTCCATCTTCTTCTCCCCTCCCCCTTTATCCCTTTCTCTATCTCTCTGACACATCCCCTCCCATTCTCTAGTATGACCCACTCCCCTCTCTCATTTCTTTTTCTAAATTCCCCCCCCACCCGGTCCTGTTTTATATTTATCCTCCCCAATCTTTTTTTGCACTCTCTGTTCCATTTACTTTGCTCGCTCGCCCATCTGTATACTTTCCCCGGTCTGGTCTTGTCGGATGTCGTCTCCAGTAAAACGCCTTAGCAACGGCAGCTCCCTGAAGTTCTAAGCATAGTTCTAAGTTCACTTAACCCGGGAACTGCGGGGAGACTCTTAAGAGTTCCCCCGGCGGACTGCGGGGAGACTCTTATGAGTGAGTGAAAAAAAAAATCAACTTTTGACATCGAAAAAAAAAAAATATATATATTTTTATTTTTTTATTTTTTTATTTTTTTTTGGCCCCTGGGCCATGCAAAATCTCAGTCCTCTACCTCCCCTCCTTCCCCACTCTCCTTCAGTTATCACCTATTTTCCCTGTTATTCCCTTATTCTGAGGTATATTTTCGTGCTAACATTAGCGAGTTGCAAGCAGGGTGTTGTCATCACTGATGGCAAGAGAGAGAGAGAGAGTATCGATCGACTGTGTCTCAGTGGCCTTGGGGGAAATTGGCGGGAAAGTAGCTTGCCTCACCCATACATTATACAACTCGCGGGCTATATCTCCGATTTTGACCATCCAAACGCTGTTTTCACTCGTTTTATTGTTGTTTCAGGTTAATACCTTTATAATCAACCCATAATAGGCGCATATGGATAAGTATTAATGCTATTAACCCGTGGAGCCCCGGCTAGTTTTGTAATGTTTGCGCACCAGAACCCGGCCGGTTTTCAATTTTTTTTTTTATTCCAGAAACAATAGCGAATGGGTTAGGAATGAAGGAAAAACCACGAAAAACCGCTCAAAAAGCTTAAAAAATGGTCTGACAGAGCCCCCGAAAACGGATTTTACAAGAGTAAAAAATTGAAGGCAATTATCCCAAAAAAACAGGTTATTGCGCGCTCACGCGCACGCACGTGGACTTTGAGAGTTTTCAACCATCGGCACGGTTGCGTGGGATACGTACACAGTTCCCATACAAATCTGAGCCCTCTTGAGTGGCTATACCTGAGGTTACGGTCGGCGCAATTAGGGTGACGCGTCAGGCGCGTCTCTGGGGCTGTGCGTTACATACATCGCCGACGCGTCAGACGCGTCGCTGGGGCTGGACGGGTTAATGGTACAATGAATATTTTAGTGACGGAAACACCTCAAATACGTCAGCACAGGGGGACGTTTCCAATTACCCCCATGCGCACTTGTTAGGTTAATATTCATACATACATACATAGTATTATATATATATATATATATATATATATATATATACAGGGTGATTCAGTAACTCTTTTCATAAATTTAATGGCAAATTATGGAGACAAAAATAAGACTAATTTACTCTATGACCCTTAGGGTGAGTCTTTGATATGATGGAGATATTACACCTTTAAAGTTATCGATAGATAGAAAAGAAAAAATCTAAGGAGTGAGAATGAAAATGTCGTTGCTAACTGGCAGGGTAGCGTAACCAAGACTTGGTATCAAAATGGCTGCATACGGTAGCTGGATGCAGTTCGCTTCCCAATTTACAAAGGTAGAGTATTAATTATGATGATGGTGATAAAATGCTAACGTTCTTTTGAGCATTGAGACAACTGCTACCATATGCAACCATTTACATACCACGTGTAAGCAAAGAAACAATCTTTAGATTCATGTACAGATTGATTCAAGATTCATTAAGACGAGCGGAGTATCAAAGCTCAAAGTCGGCAGGAAGATCCCTCCTCCTCCACCACTTACTCCTCCTCTTCTTCCTCTTACTTATCCTCCGCCGCCTGCTTCTCCCCTTGTTACTACTACTACTAATACAATGATTATTAATAATAATGATGATGATAATACAAATACAGTAGTAATGTTGAAATGCTAGGTTTTTCCAGGTTAAATAGGAATAGGAATTCTCCCCAGGCTACCTTTAGGCTCAACCTTTCCTGGTACCTGGTGCGGGGTACGAACCTCTGAAGGGAATTTAACCCCCCTAAAAACCCACAGGTTTTGAGATGCCTTGGGTGGGGTTCGAACCCTGGTTAGTGACGCACCACCATCACCACCAGGCCCGCGCGCTAACTCACTGTACTACCACGGACATACAAAAGTATAGCAACCTTAGTCCGATTTTTAAGAACCACGGTGATAGTCTCTCGAGATGAGTTTATTGGACTTACCATCTACGACTATTTTACGCTATACCTGACGTCAACTCGGGTTAGTATTATTGTGGGTGCGGGACATTTTCGAGGGCATTACACCACATTCCTTTTTAGTTAGGATAGTCCCTAGCCTCGTAAGGTCGTAGGGTATCGTAGCCTTTTTATCTTAGCCATCTCAATTCTTGGTATAGGGTTCGCGTGACGGGTGCTCCAGCACGTAGCTACCAGGTCACGTTCCCTTACTGCCACCAATGAAATGCTAGGTTTTTCCAGGTTAAATAGGAATGGGAATTCTCCCCAGGCTACCTTTAGGCTCAACCTTTCCTGGTACCTGGCGCGGAGTACGAACCTCTGAAGGGAATTTAACCCCCCTAAAAACCCACAGGTTTTGAGATGCCTTGGGTGGGGTTCGAACCCTGGTTAGTGACGCACCACCATCACCACCAGGCCCGCGCGCTAAACCACTGTACTACCACAGACGTACAAAAGTATAGCAACCTTAGTCCGATTTTTAAGAACCA
Organism: Paralithodes platypus; assembly: GCA_032716605.1. Taxonomy (NCBI): domain Eukaryota; kingdom Metazoa; phylum Arthropoda; class Malacostraca; order Decapoda; family Lithodidae; genus Paralithodes; species Paralithodes platypus. The sequence continues at coordinate 17,702,385 of CM064577.1, read as the reverse complement.
CGGTGATAGTCTCTCGAGATGAGTTTATTGGACTTCCCATCTACGACTATTTTCGAACCACGGTGATAGTCTCTCGAGATGAGTTTATTGGACTTACCATCTACGACTATTTTACGCTATACCTGACGTCAACTCGGGTTAGTATTATTGTGGGTGCGGGACATTTTCGAGGGCATTACACCGGTGTAATGCCTTCGAAAATGTCCCGCACCCACAATAATACTAACCCGAGTTGACGTCAGGTATAGCGTAAAATAGTCGTAGATGGTAAGTCCAATAAACTCATCTCGAGAGACTATCACCGTGGTTCGAAAATAGTCGTAGATGGTAAGTCCAATAAACTCATCTCGAGAGACTATCACCGTGGTTCTTAAAAATCGGACTAAGGTTGCTATACTTTTGTACGTCCGTGGTAGTACAGTGGGTTAGCGCGCGGGCCTGGTGGTGATGGTGGTGCGTCACTAACCAGGGTTCGAACCCCACCCAAGGCATCTCAAAACCTGTGGGTTTTTAGGGGGGTTAAATTCGTGCTTCCCAAGATTGAATTAGGGAGGGGGCTGGGGGGGCATTCTGTCGGGGGGTGGGGTAGATACCAATTGAGTGTTTTGTAAGGCGGCTAGGTTGGTGGGGGGGTCTTTTGGTACTGGAAAACGTGACAGGGCGTCTGCATTAGTATGGAGTTTGCCGGGACGATATTGTATGGTAAAGTCGTAGTCCTCTAGTGTCTCTCTCCAACGTACCAAAATGGCCGAGTTGGTTTCGCACCTACGCAGCCATTGTAAAGATTGATGGTCGGTAATTATTTCGAGTTTTGCACCCAACACAAATGACCGGAAGTGGCTGAGTGCCCAAATGATCCCTAAGCACTCTCTCTTGGTGGCTGCGTAATTCTGTTGGGGTGGGGTGAGTGTGGAGCTGGCATACGCTATCACATGTTCCTTTCCATCTCTGAATTGAGCTAATACTGCACCTATGGCGTACAGAGATACGTCGGTATAGAGACGGAAAGGTTTCTGGTAGTCAGGGAAAACGACAATAGGGGCTTGGATTAGCTTTTGCTTCAAAGTGTTAAACGCGAGGTCTCTTTCAGGTGTCCAGGCGAACGGGGTGTCTTTGTGGGTAAGTTGGTGGAGGGGTCTGGCTATGGTGGCAAAGTGGGGGACGAAACGTCTGTAGTATGTGGCTAAACCTAGAAACGAACGTATTCCTTTAACCGTGGTGGGTGGGGTTTGGTTTTGTATGGCTTGAAGTTTCTTTGGATCTGGCGCAATACCATGTTCAGATATCACGTGTCCGAGAAAATCTACCTTATTCCGGGCAATCACGCACTTTGAGGGTTTTTAGCAACCTTAGTCCGATTTTTAACCCTTAATTAGCGGCGAGCAACATAAGTCGAGTTAAATAAAGCTGGACTATGTGGCGGCGCTCGACATAACTCGAGTGGCAATTTCAGCACGTAATGTGGCTGAGAGAGAGAGACAAGTGGTGGCAGGAGACTAGCGAGCGTATGACTGCTCCAGACCACCGCGGCGAACCTACTGACACAAATCTCAGCTCCCTCCTCCCTCTCTCACTCGCTACATACTCAATTATGTACCGAAAGTACCGAATTACCTGCTTTTTGCACTCGCGTTGCACGGTTATTGCAAGAAAACTATCCATCATACAAGGATCGTTATGGTGTCATTCGAAAGCTCTGTTTATGCCCTTTCAGGGATAGGTACTTGTTTTACGTTCTGGGTCTTATTTAGGCATGAAAATGATCACGTAAACAGCCCTATTTTGGCTAAAAACACCCCGCTGGGCGGTACACATAAATAAACCGCATAGGCCGCTCGTAAGGTGTTAAGAACCACGGTGATAGTCTCTCGAGATGAGTTTATTGGACTTGCCATCTACGACTATTTTCGAACCACGGTGATAGTCTCTCGAGATGAGTTTATTGGACTTACCATCTACGACTATTTTATGCTATACCTGACGTCAACTCGGGTTAGTATTATTGTGGGTGCGGGAAATTTTCGAGGGCATTACAAATGTACCTTTGTAAACATTTTGATACCAAGTCTTGGTTACGCTACCCTGCCAGTTAGCAACGACATTTTCATTCTCACTCCTTAGATTTTTTTCTTTTCTATCTATCGATAACTTTAAAGGTGTAATATCTCCATCATATCAAAGACTCACCCTAAGGGTCATAGAGTAAATTAGTCTTATTTTTGTCTCCCGAATTTTCCATTAAATTTATGAAAAGGGTTACTGGATCACCCTGTATATATATATATATATATATATATATATATATATATATATATATACAGGGTGATTAAAAAAAAGTGTAATGATTTCACATGTATGTCATTTCTTAATTTTTTAACCTACACATTTTATCTTTTCAGGTTGTGATGGTGGTATCATGCCATTTGGCATAAGTCAACTGCAAGGTTCTAGCTAAAATGGTATTCACAGCCGAGCAGAAAGTCAAGATAGTTGAATTCTGGTATGAGACCAAATCGTACGTCACAGTCCGTCGTCGGTTCTGCCGTGAGTTCAAAGTTCAAACACGTGATGGACCTAAACAAAATGTTATACCGAGGTTTGTCAAGCACTTTGAGAGCAAGGGTACTGTCCACAGCACACACAAGGGGAACAGTGGACGTCCAGCAGCAGTCACAAAGAACCAGGCAAACATTGATACTGTGCGCAACTCAGCCATCAGAAGCCCAAAGAAGTCTCACCGCCGCCACTCCCAAGAGTTGAGACTCTCCCCCTCCAGTCTGTTGCGTATTATGACCAAGGAGCTCAAGCTATTCCCTTACACCATATCTGTGAGGCATAAACTAAAAGCTGAGGACATGCAAAGAAGGCATGTCATGTGTGATTGGCTCAGCCAAAAGCTTGAACGCACCCCAGGATGGATCAACCACATCTGGTTCTCCGACGAGGCACACTTCCACATCAACGGCTCCATCAACAACCATAACAACATCTTCTGGGGCTCTGAGCTACCCGAGGAGATCACAGATCGAGAGGCAGCTGAAGGGCCCAAAGCTCACTGCCTTTGTGGCTTACAATGCCAGGCATGGATGTCTTGGTCCCTACTGGTTCGAAGAAGGTGGTCGGACCATCACCATCAATGCTGAACGTTACCGTGAGATCATCAGGCAGTTCCACATTGACCTGAGTGCATCCCTCACTCCAGGCAAGCTCCGTATGGCCTGGTTCATGCAGGATGGGGCCCCACCTCATACTGCACATGCCACCATTGACTATCTGTGTAATGCCCTCGAAAATGTCCCGCACCCACAATAATACTAACCCGAGTTGACGTCAGGTATAGCGTAAAATAGTCGTAGATGGTAAGTCCAATAAACTCATCACGTGATAACACCACGAGACTATCACCTGGTTCTTAAAAATCGGACTAAGGTTGCTATACTTTTAGTACGTCCGTGGTAGTACAGTGGGTTAGCGCGCGGGCCTGGTGGTGATGGTTGGGTCACTAACCAGGGTTCGAACCCACCCAAGGCATCTCAAAACCTGTGGGGTTTTAGGGGGGTTAAATTCCCTTCAGAGGTTCGTACCCCGCGCCAGGTACCAGGAAAAGTTGATCCTAAAGGTAGCCTGGGGATATTTCAGGAGACCATGAATTCCCTTCACACCCAGCATTTCATTGGTGGCAGCAGTGGGATCGTGACCAGGTAGCTACGTGGAGCACCCGTCACGCGAACCCTATACCAACAATATTGAGATTGCTGAGGTAATACAGCTACGATACCTTACGACCTTAAAATAGGCTAGGGACTAGCCTAGTTAAAGAAGGATGTAATGTAATGCCCTCGAAAATGTCCCGCACCCACAATAATACTAACCCGAGTTGACGTCAGGTATAGCGTAAAATAGTCGTAGATGGTAAGTCCAATAAACTCATCACGTGATAACACCACGAGACTATCACCTGGTTCTTAAAAATCGGACTAAGGTTGCTATACTTTTAGTACGTCCGTGGTAGTACAGTGGGTTAGCGCGCGGGCCTGGTGGTGATGGTTGGGTCACTAACCAGGGTTCGAACCCCACCCAAGGCATCTCAAAACCTGTGGGGTTTTAGGGGGGTTAAATTCCCTTCAGAGGTTCGTACCCCGCGCCAGGTACCAGGAAAAGTTGATCCTAAAGGTAGCCTGGGGATATTTCAGGAGACCATGAATTCCCTTCACACCCAGCATTTCAATCTGCAACAGCTCTTTAACAACCGCCTCCTTGCTCTCGGCACCACCCACGAATGGTCACCTTACAGCCCCGACCTGAACCCACTGGACTTCTGGCTGTGAGGGGCTGCCAAGGGATCTGTGTTCGCTGACAAACCTGATACACTGGCTCAGCTCAAGCTGAATGTGACCAACTACGTCCAACAAGTCACACCTGAGACCCTAAGCAAAGTGGGACAGAACTTTGGGGTCAGAATCAAAGCCTGTCTCAATCGCAATGGCGCACATTTAGAGAACGTGAATTACAAGAAATTTGTGTGAATGCTGATTTAGGACAATCCAGTGCCATTTTGTTCTCAGCTGAGTTATTGAGTTCACAATTACTGTTCTAAAAATGGCATGATGTGTATTTTCATTAAATTCTCAGTTCAATGCTATATGAGTTGTCCTTCTCTCAGAATAAACATGTGAAATCATTACACTTTTTTTGAATCACCCTGTATATATATAATGTGCTGTACATAGGCCTATGTTATACCAGGATTTTTGCTGGGGTTACTGGCTATATGGTGGATCAATATAATAATGATCTCAATTATCATAAACCTTCAACATGACCCCCACACCTCATACTATCCGAGAGCAATGTTCGGAGTCTTCTTAAGGGGGTAGGGTACATTTTTTGGTTTATATATTTACATATTTAAATATTTTCTTTAGTTTACTCGCTAGATCTCCATCATATCTAAACAAAAAACACCTCCTAGACCCCTCTTCGAGATGAATTTGTACATTTTTCGGTAGAAAAATGTCCCGACCGAAGGCTGATTAATTCCTCCTAAAATTACAGGCTCGCTGCAGCTCGCCAGGAACAAATCCACAGCTAAATGCCACGAAAGGTCCTAATATTCACAAAGAAATGGGATGAAAGATCTTAAAATCGCAAAAATAATGGGCCGAACGTCTTAAAATCTGAAAACTAATAGCACTAAACATAAGGGAGAAGGATGTCCAATAAAAGCAACTACCTCCCCCTTAAAAACTGAAATGAAAGGAACTAAGTGCTCTCTAAAATGATATGGCGAAAATTTAATAAATCTGGGCGTACCTGTGACTCTTATATTCGTTATCAGTGTTTGTACACTTTCTTTCTGTTTATAGCACTCATATACATACACACGCGGCCACACACACACACACACGCACACCAGACATACAGGCACACACACGCACACACATACAGTCTCACACACACACACACACACACACGTACAGTTAAATCACTCAGATATATGTACGCAATTTTCAATTTTTTTTTGTTTTTTTTTTGCCTTTTGCCCCCCCCCCCACGACTTATTGAAATCAGCATCTATTTTGCCAGTAAGTGGCTTAATAAGAGTTTTACCGCCGTCAATGAGGAGAATTATACGTTTTTTTTTTGTTAGAATATAGTTAGAATATACTAGAAAGAATATAATTAATTACTAAGATATTAATTGTATATAATTAAGCATAACATACACACAGAATTAAACTAAATTAAAACTAACATTTATAAACCCTATAATACATTACTTAGATATATATGTTAATTAAGAAAACTCGGTAATTAGACAATGCTCAGACATAATACATTCTGATTATTCCATAAAGTATAGAACAATCAGTTGGTAAGGGATTACATTTTGTGTCAGATGAAATGGAACTGTCTATAGTACCCTATCTTAAATTTATAACAATAATCTTAAGGTGATATTGGTATCACACAGCTGCTTACCAGTTAATATCTAAATATATATATATATATATATATATATATATATATATATATATATATACATACAGAGAGAGAGAGAGCTACCCTCCAGGAACTAGCTTCTACCCTTCTCCTCAGGTGAGTGATAAGAAGAGAAATCATTGGTGCCTAAATTTCTAATAATAGGGTCATCATCAGGTCAGTTTGAGGTCAGACTCAGTGGGGGTCACATGCACTGATCCAGCCATGAAGGTAAGGCAGCGTTATAAGGCACTTTTTTATTGAGATAGTGATTGTGTTGCATTATATTATAACGTTCTCCTCTCCATTAAGTGGGTAGTGCTTGGTTTTGGGTCTATATATTTGTGTATTTATATATTTGTGAGTTTCTTCGCTAGACCCCCATCAAGCTTTAAAAAACACCCCCTAGAACCCCTTTCAAGATAAATATGTAAATTTTTCGGTAGTTCCTTCTAAACTTGCAGACTCGCTATCGCTCGTCAGGAAAAAAATCGACACCTAAATGGCACGAAAGATCTTAATATTTACAACGAAATGAGGCAAAAGATTTCAAAATCGCCAAACTAACGGAACGAACGTCTTAAAACCTCAAAACTAATATGATAAACATGAGGGAGAAGGGAGTTCATAAAAAGCGAGTACTACCCCCCTTAACCCTTTGACTACGATACATAATGTATTCGTCAGGTGGAAGCTGGAATACATTAATACACTCGTCAGTCTAAAAGTATGTATGAAGGGGGGTGACCTGCTTTTTTATCTTTCTGGGTTGTATCCATTCGGCCCCATTCAGCCTACTGTTTTAAGACATTCATCCCCAATCAGATGTCGATTTTTTCCTGGCGAGCGATAGCGAGCCTGCACTTTATGGAGAAATCCGGCAGACATTTTTCTATCGAAAAATGTACAAATTTACCCAGCTGTTTAATTCATTATCCAAAATATGGTGGCTCGCTTTCGCTCGCGCCAGGTATAAATCGACACCTGGATGGGGAAAACGTTTTAAAACAGTAGGCTGAATGGGGCCAAATGGATACAACCCAGAGAGAGAATAAAGCAAGTCACCCCCTTAATATCCATCTATTTAATACTTTGCCTATGCTCGATCCACTTAACCCTCAGCAATTCTATTATTCGTCTCTACCGTATTGTAAATAATATGTTCTCTATATATCAACAGCATTCTTCATAAGTCATAATGTTCATAGTACAGTTAGCCAAATAAGTCATGTCTCTGCTGTCATTACGTTTTGCTCGCTGTGTGCTGTATTAATGTCTGTCAGATGTTGACTAGGGTGTGTAAAGATAGGAACATGTTTGTATATCTCACTCGAAGCGATGAATTAAAGCTTAGATAGTGCTGATACCAATTATTGATCGAAATATACTTGTTGCTGCGACATCACTTAGTTGGACAACTGTACATATATAACATTTCATGACTTAAACGGGTAGTAGGCCTACTCGCTTTTTCTGGACCCCTTTCTCTCTCATGTTTAGCATATTACTTTCGAGGTTTTAAGACGTTCGTTCCGTTAGTTTGGCGATTTTGAGACCTTTCGCCTAATTTTGTTATCAATATTAAGACTTTTCATGCCCTTTAGGGTGTCGATTTTTTCCTGGCGAGCGAAAGCGAGCCTCTAATCTTAGAAGGAATCGGCCTTCGGCCGGGACATTTTTCTACTGAAAAATGTAAAAATTTATCTTGAAAGGGGGTCTAGGGGGTGTTTTTCTATAGCTTGATGGAGGTCAAGCGAGGAAACTCAAAAATAAATAAATAAATAAATATACAGTATAAACCAAAAACCAAGCACTACTCCCTTAAGTGATATTGGTTCACGGTAATATCTCAAGGCAATTATTATGACAGTTGGCGACATTAACCCCGTCTGTACCGGTGACGTATTTAAAAAAAAATCTGGCTACTTTTAGACAATATTACTCAGATTAAGAATATTAACAGGCTTCAAACCATCTCACTTAACCCTTTTTACTACCACAGATCCTTTTTAAGCTGCATACAATTGTCTAAATATATCTAGAATACCATTATAAAGACGTCGCCGGTACAGAAGAGGAGAGTGGAATATATACACCATATTCAGTTGTATTTCAGTTGTACATCTTCAATAGATAATCTGTATTTTTTAAGTTTGAAAGTGGAAAGTTAACACTGCAGATGATCTAATATTCATAAATGATCCCACACAGTGACACCCTTATGTCTAAATGGTTTATGAACCATAGCTGACCTTCCCACTGGTATATGTAATACATTAATTGCCGTCTCGTTGGGTAGTTGTGCACATCCTCATTTCTAGAAAACATATCCCTCAAACCTGCAGGAATAGACCTCTTAGTGAATCGAAACAATATTTTGGCTAAACAATATTGATATATTTTTTGGGAATGATAATTGTTATACCAGGCTCTTTACTGGGTTTGAATAATACTGTAAGTGGATTCTATCTCAACTGAGCAAGAAATTAAGCTATCACAAATGCCGCCACTATTGCCTGATGCGGCTGGGAAAAGTTCGGGATCTTGGGGATATTTAATTAACTGATGGAGGTCTAGGGAGGAAACTAAAAAAAAGAACCAATATATATATATATTGACCAAGAAATATACCCTTCCTCCTTGAGATAGGTGGTAAAATCAATGCAGCCACAATTTAAATTTTGCGTTTGCTTTAGCCATGTAGGATATACGGTTTTTTCTCGGGTTTTGTGATTCATATAAATTCCCCCACAAAATATCTCGTCGCTCGTGTAATGCCTTTCTCACTTCCTGTTGCAGTGTGTGTGTGTGTTGTTCATGATGGTGGTGTTGGTGTTGGTGTTGGTGGTGGTGGTGGATGGAGGAAGCCAAACCAAGAGAAGCAACTGGCCTTGGCGCCGACGTCCCAGTAGGCCTACATCCCCAAATTATCTCTTCACACGGTATCAAACGGTAAGGAAAACAAAATAATATATAGTATTAATGAAAAAACAACAATTATTAACTAAGACACTTAATATTACTTTGGTCGGAATGATATTCAGTATCACCCAAGAAGTTGGTTTCTGTGGTAATCCTTCCTTTCTTTAAGGGGGGTCAACGACTTTTTTTGTATCTTTCTCTCTTTTTCTCTCTTTCCCTGGTTTGTATCCATTCGGCCCCATTCAGCCAACTGTTTTAAGATGCTTATCCCCATCCAGGTGTCTATTTCTTCCTGGCGAGCGACAGCGAGCCAGCATTTTATGGAGAAATCCGGCTTCGCCGGAGAGATTTTTCTATCGAAAAATGTAAAAATTTAGCTTACTGTCAAAATAAAAATATATATATGTTGGCTCGCTACCGCTCGCCAGGAAAATATTGACACTTGGATGGGGGTAAACGTCTTAAAACAGTAGGCTGAATGTGGCCGAATGGATACAAGCCAAAGAGAGAGGGAGAGAAAGAGAGGTGGGCTCCCTTAAGGATGACTAGGTTTGTTGTTTCTTGTCTTCCTTTGCATTAATTTGTAAGGGGTTAATAATTGCAAGTATTATGGACAAGGCATAAGTCACCTTGTGGATAATATATTCCGGCTGGTTGACCATTTGCAAATAAATATTGAACTAAAAGGAAGTTAGAATATTTGATCTCGATATTTAGCAGAAATTCACACTGAAATAAGCTTGTAGTATACACAAGTATTTTCAATCAAATTCAACTCAATCTGTATCAATCACAAACCCACATATTTGTTCATAGTTCTGCATTATATCCCAACACATGAGCCAAATAAAAACTATAAATGTCACTCCCATTACATAATCATGCGAACAATTGCAGATATGATATTTCTTATCTTCAGCACTGAGTCCACAAGTCTCAATTCCATTCCATTATGATGTTGTTTTTGTTTTTTTGGGTGGGGGTGTCATCCTTAACCATCAACTCCTTCTTCATCTAATTTACGAATGTTAGAAATTTGGCCCTAATCCCCACAGTTCCTGCTGGATGGAACTTAGGCTGAGGGATGGGGATGTTGTGTTCAAGATAACCAATTCCAAAAGTAAGAAAAGTACCTGTTAGTATGAAGTGAGGGGGATGACAACTGGATATTTAAAAGTTCTGAGAGTTCCCTACAGTGAAGAACGGCAATTCCTATGTAACATATGTGCCTTGCATTCATTACCGAATATTAATGTAAATGAACCAATTAGTATTAACAACTCAGAATCCAGCCAGGACACATTCAAAATCAAAGATGAATACAGAGTGTTCACCAACAAAGGGCTCCATCTTATCCACATTAACGCCAGATCAATGTACCATAAATTGTCAGAAATTAACTTGTTAGCTAATAAGGCCAAAACTTCAATAATTGCAATCACAGAAACCTGGCTGGATTCAAGTATAAACGATGGTGAAATAAACATTCAAGGTTTCAATATGGTTAGGAATGATCGCAATAGGCATGGGGGAGGAGTATGTCTGTATGTAAAAAAAAAAACTCACACACACAACTAGGACCGACCTCCATGTAGAAAATCACGAAGCTCTGTGGATCGATCTACACCTGCCGAGGACAAGACCCATCACAATTGGGGTATGCTATAGGCCACCAAACGACACACAATTCTTGACCAAATTTGAACGAACTTTGTCATCGCTAGACCCTCGGAATGAATCCCTTATACTAGGGGATTTTAACCTGTGTTACAAACAACGAAATGATAGGCTTGTACGAGAATATAGGCATATACTGACAATGCACAATCACAAACAACTCATCACAACCCCCACACGTATCTCTGAGAACACTGCCACAATAATAGACCACATAAACTGTAACAGAGAGGACAACATATCCCAATCAGGGGTTATACAGACTGGGATAAGTGATCACGTCGTCACATATTGCACACGAAAAACCACAAAAATTACCCTAGAGAATCACAAGGTTATCAAAACAAGGTCACTCAGAAACTACAATAAAGAAACATTTCTGGACATTTTATGGAAACAGACTGGTCTCCAGTGTTTGGAAGTACAAACGTTAATGACGCATGGGTAGGCTTCAGAACCATCATCACAAACATTCTAGACGAAATAGCTCCTCTGAAAGACATACGAATTAAAGCAAGGTCAGACCCATGGATCAACAATGACATACTACACCATCTGGAACACAGAGACAATCTGTTAAAAAGGCTAGCGAAACATAGACAGGATCAAGGTCTGAAACATGAGTTCAACAGGGCCAGGAATAAACTAAGTAGGAAAATAAAATCAGCGAAAACTAATTATTTTCACAATAAGGCAGAAGAATATCAGAATAACCCAAAGAAACTATGGAGGCACCTAAAAACAACAGGCTACAGCAACAAGACAAGGGATTCGTCTAACACTAATATTGCTCTCACCATTAATGATCAGGTTTGCCACGATAAACGACAAATTTCAACCTACTTCAACTCCTTCTTCACCTCCATAGCAAACACACTTGCACAGAACCTACCTCAACCTCTCAATAAATACACGACAACAACGGCCACCTTTCGAAATTTCTACAGAGATAAAGACATACACCCGAACACATTTGGATTGTAAAATGTTACACCAAAATACACTTTTGACGAGCTGTCTAACCTAAATGTACATAAAAGCACAGGACCAGACAAAATTCCTGCCAAATTTCTACGAGATGGAGCCATTGGTATAGCAGGCCCCCTAACCCACATCATCAACTTGTCAATTAACACCAACACTGTACCTGCTGAACTGAAGGAAGCTATTGTAACCCCTCTATTCAAGAAAGGAAATAAACTAGAAGTTGGTAACTACAGACCAGTTAGCATATTATGTATTGTATCTAAAATCCTTGAAAGAGCGGTATACACCCAAATTGAACACTACCTCAAACAAAATGATCTATTCTATAAGTTTCAATCAGGTTTCAGATGCATGTACTCGACAGACTCCTGTCTCATCCACTTAACGGATCACATTTGTAAAGAAATGTCTAAAGGTAACTACACCGGTATGGTTCTTCTTGATCTACAAAAAGCGTTTGACACAGTAGACCATGATATCCTATGTAATAAACTACAAGCAATGGGCATAGGGTCTGTGAACTGGTTTAAATCTTATCTTAGTGGTAGAACCCAAAGAGTCAAAATTGATGATAATATATCTGATCCTATGCCAATTAACTGTGGGGTCCCGCAGGGAAGCATCCTTGGTCCCTTACTCTTTCTCTGTTATGTGAACGACATGGAACTGAGCGTCTCATGTAAATTATTACTGTATGCAGACGACGGCGTGCTTCTGGTTTCAGGAAAAGACCCAATAAGTATTGCCGCTTCACTTTCCAAAGAACTAGAATCATGTAGTGAATGGCTAGTGGACAATAGACTATCTCTTCACCTGGGCAAGACGGAAGCCATTTTATGTGGAACAAAACGCAAACTGAAAGACATTGTGGGCTTCTCGGTCAACTGTAATGATATTCCTATAACAACAGTGTCACAAGTTAAATATCTCGGACTAAAACTGGACGCGAGTTTGTCAGGTGAAACAATTTTGGAATCTATCCTGAGTAAGTGTAGAGCACGTATAAAATACCTGTATAGACAGGTGGGATGCTTGCCCGCGGCGACCAAAAAGACCCTCTGCCAAGCGCTTGTTCAATGTCATTTTGACTCTTCTGTGTCATCCTGGTACTCTGCATCATCTAAATCAGCACAGCACAAACTTCAGGTCACTCAAAATAAAATGGTTAGGTTCATGCTGAACCTAGGACCCAGATCACATGTTGGCCAGGAACAACTTCAGTCACTAGGTATGCTCAATGTCTCTGACAGGGCCAAACAAATCAGGCTCACTAATGCCTTAACAAATTTCTATGACAGAGCTCCAGAGTATCTAAAGAATGATTTTGTTAAAGCAAATGAGAGGAGTGGACATAATACAAGAAACAGGATGTTTAATTTTAAGGTCCCGAGAATCCAAGGACAGGGTAAGCAAACATTCTTCTTCACCGCCATCAAAGACTGGAACGACCTACCCCAGTCAGTCCGTGAAAAGAGAACACTGTATTCCTTCAGACGTAGCCTGAAGGAACACCTGAACCGGACAGCTGCGAGAAGGGAGCACCAAGCTTATGTCTACTACTAAATGCGACATAAGAGATAGACAAACCAACTGAAATGATTACTGATTACGGATTACTGATATTTACTATAGGATGTAAGGTATCTTAAAATAACCCCCTAGAAATACTTTCTCTAAAGTATCTATTTCTTTATCCTCCCCATTTTTCCCCAGCTAACCTAATCCCACAAGGACCCCAATGGAAATACGCCTAACGGCCTTATTGGGCTATCCTTAGTTGGAATTATGCAAGGCTGGTACATGTCATATTTGTAACATACTATGTACTATGTGGTACCAACTCTGTAAATTGCTAACTGAATAAATATTATTATTATTATTATTATTACTGAGTATGTGTTGTTATGTTGAAAGGTGGTGCATGTGAAAGAGACTGCGGTAACGACCTACTCCACATGCCTGATGTCTGACCTTGGTGCCATGACCTGCTCTGATGGGGCTTCTGCTCGCTCCCTCACACCCACCACAATCTACCTGGCCTCCCTCATCCCTGCACTTCTTTCCCCTGCCTCACTAACCTCTATCTCTATAACCCCTGCTCCTTCCATCTCTGTCTTTACCCCTGCCTCTCTTACCTCTACACCTCTCACCCCTGCCTATGTTACTTCAGTGCCTTTCACCCCTGTATTTTCTGTACCTACTCTAGACACTCACACTATCTCTGCCACGCCCTTCTCTGTGGCACCTAATCCTTCCACTGTTAATCCTGCTTCTTTTATCCTAGCTGTGAATACCTGTGTCGTATCTGATTCCGTCTTTTCCACCCCTATTGTTGTTTCCCCCTCTGCCATCCATAACTCTGTCATGTCCAACCCTACTATATATACCCCAGCTGAATCTGACCCTCCGACATCAACTTCTGCATCAGCTCTGTAAGTATCAGTAAATCGGGAAAGAAAATAATGTTGCATTGGTTATGTGCAGCAATGAACCACACTATCTTATTTTATATCAGACATACTTACACATGTATACACCCACTTTCCCATCCATTGCAGTGACAACATTGACGACAATATATGCAATTACCTCATAATAAGAATACTAACTTATCTTAATTATTTCGGTAGGCTCGGGAGGGAAGGGGGTGGGTGTTGGCAATTGTATCTATGGACCTTGGGTGTTGAAGGAGAGAGGGGCAGGATCGGAGAATATGTAGGGGAGGTGGGGGAAGGCTGTCAATATATATGTGTCTATCAAACTACCCTAGTCTATACTATATCGAAAACTGTATGAGGAACTGATTGATGAATTATGGCATACAACTTGATATCACAAATTTCCTTAAATATAGCAATGCATTTGAACATATAATTTTCAACAAGGCGATGGGTTTCACTGTGGTAATTAAGACTTAAGAGTATGTAATATACAATTCTCCCCATATCAACAGAGAGAGTGAAGCTACAGCAAACGTCACCAGTGAGCCAGGCAAAAGCATCCCTCCTTCGGATCCTCTACCTTCTCTTGTTACTGTTGTGCCTGGTAAGTTCATTCTTCCCCTCTTAAGAGCCTCACAACCTTTTCATTCAGAATATGATGTTAGCAAACCTTTGAATCCTTGGGCGCCTAAGGGAGGAACCCTATAGTTAAATTTCTAAAAGATGGCCCTATAGGGGAGGTTCCCTAGTTTCAACCCCCAAGCAAGTATTCCCCAAGTGAATTGTAGGCCCCAATGAGGGGTAGCCTACGTCCCATGGTACATGCCCCCAAAATATAGGTCTCCTAATGGAGCCCCATTAAAAAGTCTGGGTGTAAGGGGCAGAGTGGATTAGGGAAGAATGAAATGTTTTAAGGGACGGAACATTGTTGGGACTTTCGTTAGTTTCCTCTTTGCTAGAGAACTCATCTTTCACGTAGTGACGGAATGTAAAAAATTACAACTTTACTGGTCTAGTCCACTGGTGCACTCTCGAGGAGTGCCCTTTACTAGGGTGTGAAACTAGCTATAAACATATTTTATTCGGCTCCCGGACGGATTGCCGACGGACATTTGGCCGACAGACCCTAACCTAACCTAACCTTACCTTACCTTACCTAACCTAACCTAACTTAACCTAACCTAACCAAACCTAACTTAACCTAACCGTTCGGCCAAATGTCCGTCGGCAATCAGTCCGGCCACGATTTTATTCGTACACTTCTCCATATATTAATTTCCTGAAGTGTGGCATGGTATGACGCTATAGTATGACTCTAGTACCTGTGGGAGGTGCTTTGTGTTGGGAATGAAATTAATTAATTTGGGTTATTTATATAATGTCTTGAAATCAGGCACCTTGGAATTTCGCGAAAAAAATGATGTCGGTGGTAGCACCCTTCATTTTACAGGACATACTTCCGATGTGGGTACATCTAGCAGACCTAAGACCTTGGATGTGTGGTTTCATGTCCATGACTTTAAATTCAGATAAGTTCATCAGCAGCAACGTGAGATACAAAGAACTTAGCATTTTTTTTGTTCACGCACTGAACGTAATTTTTGGCAAATTTTTGGCTATAAGGTAGTTCAAACAGTAGATGTTGATATTTAATTAAAATTAAAGCTAACATACGTTTGCAGTATACACATAAGTACATTAAATCAGTATTCACTCAATCCCCACCCACTTTAAACCCACATATTTCTGTATTTCGGCCTAATTTTGACGTCTAGAGCTTGAATCTCCTTATTGAACTGAAACTGGCAAGTGATCAATTGTGAACCTGTTATAGGTCGTGGGCTGCTGGGTGGTGTGCGGCTGGTGACCCGAGTGACCAAGACCTACACCAGCACCATCACCACTGGCACCGTAGGTCACCCCAGCGTCACCATCACCCTGACTCTACCTGGGTGTGTCCCTTCATCCTACACCACCCTTCCTCCTTGCCCTGTCAGCACCACTACACCTGATCCTCCCACTACCACTGATACTCCCACCACCACTGATACTCCCACTACCACTGATACTCCCACTACCACTGATCCTCCCACTACCACTGATACTCCCACTACCACTGATACTCCCACTACCACTGATACTCCCACCACCACTGATCCTCCCACTACCACTGATACTCCCACCACCACTGATACTCCCACTACCACTGATACTCCCACTCCCACTGATACTCCCACTACCACTGATCCTCCCACTACCACTGATACTCCCACTACCACTGATACTCCCACTACCACTGATACTCCCACTACCACTGATCCTCCCACTACCACTGATCCTCCCACTACCACTGATACTCCCACTACCACTGATCCTCCCACTACCACTGATCCTCCCACTACCACTGTTACTCCCACCACCACTGATACTCCCACCACCACTGATACTCCCACTACCAATGATACTCTCACTACCACTGATACTCCCACCACCACTGATACTCCCACCACCACTGATACTCCCACTACCACTGATACTCCCACCACCACTGATACTCCCACCACCACTGATACTCCCACTACCACTGATACTCCCACTACCACTGATACTCCCACTACCACTGATACTCCCACTACCACTGATCCTCCCACCACCACTGATACTCCCACTACCACTGATACTCCCACTACCACTGATACTCCCACTACCACTGATACTCCCACTACCACTGATACTCCAACTACCACTGATACTCCCACTACCACTGATACTCCCACTACCACTGATACTCCCACCACCACTGATACTCCCACTACCACTGATACTCCCACTACCACTGATACTCCCACTACCACTGATACTCCCACTACCACTGATCCTCCCACCACCACTGATACTCCCACTACCACTGATACTCCCACTACCACTGATACTCCCACTACCACTGATACTCCCACTACCACTGATACTCCAACTACCACTGATACTCCCACTACCACTGATACTCCCACTGAATAAATATTATTATTATTACCACTGATACTCCCACCACCACTGATACTCCCACTACCACTGATACTCCCACTACCACTGATCCTCCCACTACCACTGATACTCCCACCACCACTGATACTCCCACTACCACTGATACTCCCACTACCACTGATACTCCCACTACCACTGATACTCCCACCACCACTGATACTCCCACTACCACTGATACTCCCACTACCACTGATACTCCCACTACCACTGATATACTCCCACTACCACTGATACTCCCACTACCACTGATACTCCCACCATCACTGATACTCACACTACCACTTATACTCCCACTACCACTGATCCTCCCACTACCACTGATACTCCCACTACCACTGATACTCCCACTACCACTGATCCTCCCACCACCACTGATACTCCCACCACCACTGATACTCCCACCACCACTGATACTCCCACTACCACTGATCCTCCCACCACCACTGATACTCCCACTACCACTGATACTCCCACTACCACTGATACTCCCACTACCACTGATCCTCCCACCACCACTGATACTCCCACTACCACTGATACTCCCACTACCACTGATACTCCCACCACCACTGATCCTCCCACCACCACTGATACTCCCACCACCACTGATACTCCCACTACCACTGATCCTCCCACCACCACTGATACTCCCACTACCACTGATACTCCCACTACCACTGATACTCCCACCACCACTGATACTCCCACTACCACTACCACTGATACTCCCACTACCACTGATCCTCCAATCACCAATGATACTTCCACCACCACTGATACTCCCACCACCACTGATACTCCCACTACCACTGATACTCCCACTACCACTGATACTCCCACCACCACTGATACTCCCACTACCACTGATACTCCCACCACCACTGATCCTCCCACTACCACCGATACTCCCACTACCACTGATCCTCCCACTACCACCGATACTCCCACTACCATCGATACTTCCACTACCACTGATACTCCCACCACCACTGATACTCCCACTACCACTGATACTCCCACCACCACTGATACTCCCACTACCACTGATACTCCCACTACCACTGATCCTCCCACTACCACTGATACTCCCATCACCACTGATACTCCCACTACCACTAATACTCCCACTACCACTGATACTCCCACTACCACTGGTCCTCCCACTATCACTGATACTCCCACTACCACTGATACTCCCACTACCACTGATACTCCCACTACCACTGATACTCCCACTACCACTGATACTCCCACTACCACTGACACTCCCACCACCACTGATACTCCCACCACCACTGATACTCCCACTACCACTGATACTCCCACTACCACTGATCCTCCCACTACCACTGATACTCCCACCACCACTGATACTCCCACTACCACTAATCCTCCCACTACCACTGATCCTCCCACTACCACTGATACTCCCACTACCACTGATCCTCCCATCACCACTGATACTCCCACCACCACTGATACTCCCACCACCACTGATACTCCCACTACTACTGATACTCCCACTACCACTGATACTCCCACCACCACTGATACTCCCACTACCACTGATACTCCCACCACCACTGATCCTCCCACTACCACTGATACCACTGATCCTCCCACTACCACCGATACTCCCACTACCACTGATACTCCCACCACCACTGATACTCCCACTACCACTGATACTCCCACCACCACTGATACTCCCACTACCACTGATCCTCCCACTACCACTGATACTCCCATCACCACTGATACTCCCACCACCACTGATACTCCCACTACCACTGATCCTCCCACTACCACTGATACTCCCACTACCACTGGTCCTCCCACTACCACTGGTCCTCCCACTACCACTGATACTCCCACCACCACTGATACTCCCACTACCACTAATCCTCCCACTACCACTGATCCTCCCACTACCACTGATACTCCCACTACCACTGATCCTCCCATCACCACTGATACTCCCACCACCACTGATACTCCCACCACCACTGATACTCCCACTACTACTGATACTCCCACTACCACTGATACTCCCACCACCACTGATACTCCCACTACCACTGATACTCCCACCACCACTGATCCTCCCACTACCACTGATACTCCTACTACCACTGATCCTCCCACTACCACCGATACTCCCACTACCACTGATACTCCCACTACCACTGATACTCCCACCACCACTGATACTCCCACTACCACTGATCCTCCCACTACCACTGATACTCCCATCACCACTGATACTCCCACCACCACTGATACTCCCACTACCACTGATCCTCCCACTACCACTGATACTCCCACTACCACTGGTCCTCCCACTACCACTGGTCCTCCCACTACCACTGATACTCCCACTACCACTGATACTCCCACCACCACTGATACTCCCACCACCACTGATACTCCCACTACTACTGATACTCCCACTACCACTGATACTCCCACTAGAACATCTGCGCCACTCACATTACCTTAATCTGAATGATACCAATAATAATAATAATATTTATTCAGTTAGCAATTTACAGAGTTGGTACCACATAGTATGTTATAAATATGACATGTACCAGCCTTGCATAATTCCAACTAAGGATAGCCCAATAAGGCCGTTAGGCGTATTTCCATTGGGGTCCTTGTGGGATTAGGTTAGCCTGGGGAAATGGGGAGGATAAAGAAATAGATACTTTAGAGAAAGTATTTCTAGGGGGTTATTTTAAGATACCTTACATCCTATAGTAAATATCAGTAATCCGTAATCAGTAATAATTTCAGTTTGGTTTGTCTATCTCTTATGTCGTATTTAGTAGTAGACATAAGCTTGGTGCTCCCTTCTCGCAGCTGTCCGGTTCAGGTGTTCCTTCAGGCTACGTCTGAAGGAATACAGTGTTCTCTTTTCACGGACTGACTGGGGTAGGGAGCCCCAAAGTGCTGACGAGTCCACCACCACCACTGATCTTGCCACTACCACTACCACTGATCCTGCCACTACCTTCTCTTCTCTTCTTCTTCTTCTCTTCTTGGAGTCGCTGTCCTTGCTTGCGTGGGAACAGCTCGCCTATTTCACTGATCCTCCCACTACCACTACCACTGATCCTCCCACTACCTGCTGACAGCTCATACCACCTCTCCAGTAGGCTACACATACGGCCATCATTGGAACCTGGGACTGTGGCCGCGCTCTAGTTTGGAGTGTTGGTCTATCAAGTATATGTACTGTATGATTGTGTAGTACTAAGCTTTACTAAATAATGAATGTCTTCAATGCATCCAGAGCATATTTTATAAATTTAGCTTTTAACACTAAATTGCATTGCAAGAACTTGTTTTTTAATGTTTATAATGCATTATTTTTTAAGATATGTAATGTATATATATTTATTGTACGTATGTTATGAAATAAAGACATTGAGCTTGAACTTGAAATACCACTGATCCCCCCACTACCACTGATCCTCCCACTGCCACTACCATTGATCCTCCCACTACCACTACCACTGATCCTCCCACTACCACTACCTATATATATATATATATATATATATATATATATATATATATATATATATATATATATATATATATATCGTTCTACATATTCCCTTGGCATTGAGTTGAATATTACAAGAAACCAACGAAACTTAGTATTAAAATCATCCTCACGGAAAGAAGAAGAGGGCTACAGAGGATGTTTTGATGTTTTCATTTAGTATTGATACTGTGCACCATCATACAGCATTTAGCTTTATCGCTATTCATACTTAATATTATTAATACTTTAAAGAGGCATAACAAACTCCTCTGTAGCTTTCTGATGATGATTTTGGCTGGAGAGGTCTTACCAGTTTCGCCGTTCCTTCCGGTTGCGCATCTCAGTGTTAGAAGGATGGTTGTGCTTGGAGGAAGGTCTATGTCGACGGCGGTAGTCCTTCTCAGGATTCCCGCCACGGCGGTGGTGCGTCTCCGGGCAAGATGGGCGCGTGGTGGTTTGGGGATTATGGAGGATTTTCTTTCCCTGATATTGGTATTGAACCTCGATCTCATATTTCCCTGATGGTGTCAGTTGATAACCTCACTGTTAGGTCCTTTCCTGGGGTCGGGGGAAGTGGCGAGGTGATGCTGGCGACCCGGGCCTGACGTGGTGAGGAGGCTCTTGTGTCCTCTTGCCTTGGCGGTGCAGTGACAGGAGTTGTTTTTGTCCTGGTGCTTTTATCCCCCATCCCAATCTACAAATGCTGAACTATTTTTGTAATGCCTTAATAGTCAATTATTCGCAGTTTTCTTTCCAAAAGGCGAAAACGGCACTTCTACTTTATTATTAGTATAACTATTATTATAGAAGAGATAATAATCTTATAATTTCGATTTATAAGGTAAATGGCGATTTAAGGGGAGATGGGCGTATTTATTTGATAATTTATGCATCCTTTTATTATTTTATTAGTTTCCTCCCTAGACCTCCATCAAGCTTAAATAACAACATCCATTTAATTAGATCCCCCTTCTAGATTAATTTGTACATTTTTTGGTAGAAAAAAATCCCGGCCGAAGGTCGATTCTTTGAAAATTACAGGCTCACTATCGTTCGGCAGGAAAAAAATAGACACCTAAATAGCACGAAAGGTTTTAATATTGACAAAGAAATGGGGCGAAAGGTGTTAAAATCGTCAAACTAATGGCCGAACGTCTTATAATCTAAACAAAAATGGGGTTTAACACGAGGGAGACTAGAAAAAACGACCCATCATCCCCTTAAGTGCACTGGCGGCTTGATAACATTCCTGATGACACCAACTCTAAATATTACAAATAAACACTCGTGATGTAAGGCTGGGAAGGCCCGAGATCAACATGTTATCTTTGGAGGTCAAGAGGTGGACAGCCCCAGCGTATGTCACTCTCCCAGGCTCAACACACCCCCGACTCAATAATGCACAAAACGTCGACCCAATGCAAAGTCGACCACTATAAGAATTAATAAGGGGGAATGGGCCGGTTTTCTGGCCCCTCTTCTCCTTCGTCACTCTCCCAGTCTCAACACATCCCCCAGACTCAATAATGCACAAAACGTCGGCCCAATGCAAACTCGGCCGCTAAAAGAATTAAGCAAGCTTTCGGCCGGGACATTTTTCTACCAAAAAATATACAAACTTATCTCGAAGGGAGTTCCTCGGCGTATTCTTTTTAAGCGGAGGTCTAGGGAAGAAATAAAACCCTCTCCTTAGTTCGACATTTCTACGACGTGAGAAAATAGCACTATTCACGGGCTATTAGGAAGACAGGAGGACTCCCAGGAGATTTTTTTTCTCTATGTGGATGAGGGAAACAGAAGGCAAAACTGTCTGTAACGAGTGCCTCCCCCAGAGTTGAAAGAGTGACAGGGCCAAAATCAAGGAATGTTCGAGCCAAAATGTCTGGACACACGGAGTTTGAAGCAATTTAAGTATTAGGATGAGGGAAAGATGGATTCAGGGAGAGAGTTCCAGAGCTCAGTTGTTGAATAGAAGAAAGATTGGGAGCATCGTTTCACTCTTGGGTTGAAGAGTTGCACAGAGTAGGGGTGGGATTGTGTTGCAAAATGGGTACTATGTACCGTAGAGGTGGTGGTATACACTGAGAGAGCTCTGAGGAACATTAATGTAATAGCGATATAATAGTGAGAGAGATGCAACATTGTGGCGAAGAGAGAGAGAGAGATTGCAGAGATTCGGTGAGTGGACGTGAGTTAATAAGACGAAAGGCTTTCTTTTCTACTTTGTCTAGTACTGCGGTGTGAGAGGATCCTCCCCACACATGTGAACAATACTCAATACAAGGACGCACTGTGCCCCTGTACAGAGCAAGAAGCTGAGCAGGGCATAACTTTATCCATAGACTACAGTAGATCTGGACTGGACACGAAAATGGAACTTTGCAGTAAGGGATCCAAAATCAGCAAACGAACCCCCAAGTTCGAACCTCGAAACTGCAATTTTTTTTAAATTTTTGCGGTTTCGAGGTTCAAACTTGGGGGTTCGTTCTCCGATTTTGGGGCCCTTACTACAAAGTTCCATTTTCGTGTCCAGTCCAGATCTACTGTAGTCTATGCTATATCTTATATTTACCCACGTTAATAAGGGTGTCTTAAAGCTGATTTATATGTTATACAAAAACAGTAAAAACAGACAGCAAGACAAGAGTATAAACACAATTTAACTCACACACATACACCAAAAATTTATTCAAGTTTCTGAAGCCTTAGTTTAAAATGGATGTCTCATAATCAGATGTTTAATAATCTCAGTTCTTAAAAGATTAGATGATGAGTGGTCATTCCACCCCCAACCCCCACAAAAAAAAAAAAAAAAAAAAAAAAAAAAAAAATTGCAATAAGAGTGCTCTGAGCCCGAGGACTACATTCAGCTCGTGACAGCGGCCACTCTTCAGCCTTCAGATTGAGAGGCCCGAGCACCAGATACCGGGGCCGATAGTGCAGATAAAATATATTTAGAATACAGTGATTGGAGAACTTGTCATCATGACGCTATTTTTTTGTGACTTTAAGGATAAACATGTGATATGTCCCCCCCACACACACACAAATGTTGACGGTCACGGTGGCCGAGCGCGCTTAGTACTCTGTATTGGGAGCACTAGCTCTGGTGTCGGGGGTTCGATCCCACGCGCCGGCAGGGGAAGTTCTCTCAAAAACTTTCCCTGGCCGTGAAGGCAAGATCTGGGCGGATCGTCTCGGGGGACCCACAAAGTCTCCTGCCCACGTCCTACTCCCTTGGGAGTATGTAGGCGCTCTCGTTAGCTGCCAGGATCAGTCTGTTGATCCATTAGGATAAGATCTAGGTTAAGTCTGTGTATTTTCAGCCCCATTGGCTGCCGGCTTGAAATAAACCGATTATTATTATTATTATTATTATCACACTAACAAGACCCATCACAGCATCAACATCAACACCAAGTACAACACACTATAGGTTGCGCCAACGAACTTGACAATAATCTTGATCCCTGACCTCTTTTTAACTCCAAAGAACCGTGAGCAAACTGGCTGAAAATATACACACCTATTTCCTGGTGGACTCTTCCCAAAATGATAGACACATCAGCCCGATTGCTTTCATTCATTTTGAGTTGTAAGAAGCTAATGGGTCAAGATTAGTGTCAAGTTCGCTGGCGCTACCTATAGCACATGATTCGAACCCGGAACAAATAATGTTTATATCAGACCTCCTCACCTTACTTAATGATCTGAATAAATAAAGATATGGAGTACTTGATAACCTCGAACTAACGTCTGCATTTTGTAGTGGTCAACTGGTCATCAAGGTTGCCGAATAACTTATGCGCAATAAGCCAAAGTGGATTGTTATCAATTATGATTAGGCTATGCGATGTTATGCTCTTATAGTTCAGTGGTAAAATTAGTGTATAGTATATTATAAAATAACATGAAAACGTATTAGATTAAAACCCATTGGGGCCTATGGAGGTTATTAAAATTATTTGTCTAAATCTTATAATCTGACTTAGGTGTAATGATGCCTGATTCAAATTGTCTGGATAGGTTCAACTTATAAATTTGGTAGGGTATAATCTAAATGCCTATAATAATATATAGAGTAAATAGACCTTAACTAATTCCGATCTGCCACTGAGAGTCAAAGCAAATACTAGAAGGGGTATACAAATTAAGTTAAGGGGAGATGGGTCGTTTTTCTGTTCCCCCTTCTTCCTTATGTTTAGCCCCATTAGTTTCCAAATTTTAAGACCTTCGGCCCATTAGTTTGTCGATTTTAAGACCTTTCGCCCCATTTCTATGTCAATGTTAAGACTTTTTGTGTTATTTAGGTGTCGATTTTTTCCTGCCGAGCGATAGCGAGGCTGAAATTTAAGAGGAATCTGCCTTCGGCCGGGAAATTTTTCTATCGAAAAATGTAAAATTTATCTTCAAGGAGGGTCTTGGGGTGTGTTTATTGTAAGCTTGATAGAGGTCTAGGGAGGAAACTAGAAAAAATATTTACCCTCTAGGAATCAAAAGAGTAAAGTTGATCTCAGTTAAGGGGGTAGTGCTTGATTTTTGGTCTATATATATATCTATTAATTTATTTTTGAGTTTCCTCGCTAGACCTCCATCAAACTTAGAAAAACACACTCTAGACCCCTTTTCAAGATTAATTTGTACATTTTTTCGGTAAAAGATCTCCCGGCCGAAGGCCGATTCCTTCTAAAAATTACTCTCACTGTCGCTCGCCAGGAGTAAATCGACACCTAAAGCGCACGAAAGGTCTTAACATTGACAAAAAAATGAGGCGAAAGGTCTCAAAATCGCCAGACTTATCCCATACAGTACCAGTGACATCCTTTTCATTATATTTTGGCAACTCTTAGACTATTTCATTCAGATTAGGAAGGACCTCCAACAATAATAAGGCTTCAAACTACCGCAAATCATTCCTAAGCTGCATAATATCGTCACAATATAGCTAGAATAATCGATAACACACTTCGCTGGTACAGTCGCGCTAATAAGTGATGTCTTGGCACCAAGTATGTTTTGATCAATAATTGGTATCAGCAATATCTAAGCTTCATTTCTTTATATAGAGTGCAATATATACACATGTTCCTACACTTACCCACCCTATTCAACATCTGACAGACATTAATACAGCACAGAGCAAGCCAAACAAAATGACAGCTGGGACATGACTTATTAGCACGACCGTACTCAAGGGGTTAAAGCATCAAAACTAATATGCTAAACATGAGGGAGAAGGGGGTCCAGAAAAAGCGAGTACTACCCCCTTCACCCTCTAACTCCCACAATTCCATTCTAACTGAAAATAAAATAGTCTCCTAATAGCCAGCATAAATAAAAGAAAAGCGTCCTCGCATCTCAACAGGGTTAATATTACCACCTCACTCACTACGAGACCGCTTTCCTGAGCTGAATACTATGGAAAAAATAGACACTTGGATGGGGATAAACGTCTTAAAACAGTTGGCTGAATGGGGCCAAATGGATAAAAGTCAGAGAAAGAGAGAAAAGGAGAGAATGATAAAACAAGTCAGGTGACCCTCCTTAACCCTATCCGAGATATGACGCGATTATGAGCCTATTGGGGATACTTTAAAGCCTTTGTTACCATCAGGGGTATTTAGAAACCTTTAGATTAGTTACTTCAACCTCTGCAGTTGTCTTTGAGTTAGCTGTGGGCAGAAAACTAATTTTGGAGAGGTAATTATAAGAGTGAGAGAACTCTATTTCTTATTGCTAATCTGGCAACTCTGCGCCATAAATGTGTGAAAGGGTTAATACACTGATAAGGGTGAGGGTGAGGTGAGGTGTTCATGCAGAGCCTCACCGGTCTCACAGTAGCCTAACCACACTGCCACCATCATGAAGGCTCTACTGCTGCTCTCTATCATCGCTCTAGCCTCTGCTGCCCCGGGTACGATAATACACATACAGTACTACTATTACTAATGATAACAACAATTACACATTTTAGTGCACATCTAATTCGAATAACGAAACTAATTATTGTGCTGCTTCCTCTGGGACAAATAAACACTCTCACATAATTGAGTGTTGGATCGAATGCACCATGACCTGAATGTACGGTCGCGCTAATAAGTCATGTCTCAGCTGTCATTACGTTTGGCTCGCTCTGTACTGTATACATGTCTGTCAGATGTTGAAGGGTGGGTAAGTGTAGGAACATGTTTGTATATTTCACTCGATATGAAGAAATGAAGTTTAGATATTGCGGATACCAATGATTGATCAAAACATACTTGGTGCCGAGACATCACTTATTAGCGCGACTGTACAAGACCAAATGCACCACTAACCTAGTTTGAATGCACCACCTAACTACAGTAGTCTGAAATTCGTTGATACCTGAAATTGTGCATAATTTATTACAAAAAGTAAAAGGCCACATATTTTTTTTAGGTCCATAGATAAATACCTTTTAGGGGTGCAGTGTATCTTATATAACTGGAGGACGAAAGCTAGGACATAGTAGCCTACACGGTCACAGTAGGCTATACTGTATAAGGCTTTACTATGAGCTACAACCAATTCAGAAAATTATGATGTTACAGTGAGGTCCCCGCTTGGATCTTCTGATCACTGTCTGATACAGGCCACCTGTCTATCACCTACCACACCTTCCCACTCTGAACCTGTTTTGGTGACTAAATGGCATTACGATAGGGCAGACTGGGAGGGTCTTCAAGGTTTCTTTATTGATATTCCCTGGACCTCTTTCTTTTCTAATGATGCACACTCCACCTTGAGCCACATACAAGATTTTGTAAACATTGGAATGGAAACTTTTATTCCTCATCAAAAGTACAGTAAAAGATCTAATTCACCTAAATGGTTTGACCATAATTGTGCTAGAGTAACTGAACAAAAAGCAATAGCCTACAATGCATACACAAGATCAAAAACACATGAAGCCTTTAATTACTTTAGAAACATCAGAAATCATGCCAAAACTGTATTAAACCTAACTAAATCAAACTTTCTCCACAAGCAGGCAAATAAACTTCTAAATAATCCAAATGATAACAAAATATTTTGGTCTACTCTTAACTCATTCAAATCCAACTTCACTACTGCTTCATCCATTCCACCATTAAAATCTCCGACTGGCAATCTTGTAAGTGACCCAAGAGGTAAAGCTAACCTTCTTGCGGATATTTTCTCCACCAACTCAACCTTAGATGAAATAAATCAAGATGTCCCTGTACTTAATTTTAATTCGCCTGAAATTCCCTCACTTAATATTCACACCAGACATGTCAAAACTATTTTGCAGAATCTCTCAGTAGATAAGGCTCCTGGTCCAGATGAAATTCCTCCAATAGTACTTAAGAATTGCTCCTTGGTGCTCGCTCCTGTATTGGCAAAAAATTTCCGTCTGTGTACTCATACTTCATGCTTCCCAGTACCCTGGAAAGAAGCAAACATCCATCCAGTTCCTAAAAAAGGTGCCTATCCAGATCCATCAAACTACAGACCAATAGCTATAACTGCCACTCTTGGTAAAGTCTTTGAAATTATATTAAATAATCACATAATTAAGCATCTTGAGAATACAAAAATAATCAGTGATAGGCAATATGGTTTTAGACGATGTCGATCAACTGCAGACATTCTTTGCCTTCTTACGCATCAAATCAACCAAGCTACAGACCAACATGGTGAAACACATACAATAGCACTGGATATATCAAAGGCATTTGATAGAGTCTGGCATCAATCTTATTGTCGAAGATGTCACACTATGGCCTTGCATCATTAGTTCCACTAATTTCTTCTTATCTTCAAAACAGAAAAATACGTGTAATGGTAGATGGCCTTTATTCTCAATTTCACTCAATAAATGCTGGTGTTCCCCAGGGATCAGTTTTGGCCCCAACTCTGTTCCTCATTCATATCAATGATCTCATATCTACCACTCATAATCCAATACATTCCTACGCAGATGACTCAACACTCCACAGTTCCTTCACATTTACCAATTCTTTCACCCAACCCGATCTTATAAATTTAAAAATAAACACTGCAATTTCTCTGAACCAGGACCTTTCTAGGATTAATTAATGGGGACAAAAGAATCTAGTTTCCTTTAATGCACAGAAAACCAAGTACTGTACATTCAATTTTCTAACCGACAGAATCTCACTATAATAATAATAATAATAATAGTTCTTAAAGCTAGCGCATGCTAAGCTAGCTAAGGATAGCTCAATAAGGCCGATTAGGCGTATTTCCATTGGGGTCCTGTACTACTACCCCATCCCTTTGCTCATGAGGGATGGTAACGACTCAGTGCTTGTGAAAAATCTTTAATGCGCCGAGCGTGGGCGCGAACCCGGGCCTTCTGGGTGGAAGTCCGAGACGCTAGTCACTACACCAAGCGAGCCGCTCCCATATATTTTTTAATGATGTAAATATTCCCACTTCCCCTAGTATTGACATTCTCGGTGTAACATTAACTACTAACTTGAGCTGGACACATTATATTAGAAGCATTGCTAAGAATGCCTCTAAAAAACTGGGACTCCTGTACAGAGTTCGAGAATTCTTCACTGATGAGCAGTTGGCCGTAATATATAAAAGTCATGTGCGTTCTCAGATGGATTACTGTTCACCTCTGTGGGGTGGAAGTGGAGTGGTTGCATTGAGGCAGTTGGACAAAATTCAAAATAAAGCTATTAGATTAATCAATAACCCTGCAATCACACAGGACCTTCCTACATTATCCATACGAAGAAACGTTGCATCCCTTGCATTATTCTACAGATATTTTCACAGCAATTGTGCCGCCTCTCCACATCTTTCCCCGTAGAACTAGGGCAGCTGAGAGCGCCCATGAATTTACACTTTCTCCTTCACAATGCGGAGCTTCTGCTTGTCAAAGTTCATTTGTCCCCGGAGCTGCTGCTCTTTGGAATTCACTTCCACGAATTGCTTTCCACAGGCTTGCAATCTACAAATGTTTAAATCCAGTTGTTACAAACATTTTATGAATAGAGGATGCCTTTAGGCACATGGAACTTTTTGTTTTATCTGTGTTTTTCCTTCCTCCGTTCATTGTCTCTTAAAAAAAAAAAAAAAAAAAAAGTGCAAACAGGTATGTTGGAAGTGACTTGTAATAAATATCAATGGAGAGGATACATTTCTATACAATTTGGTAGCAAGGTAGAACCTGAAAAAGGCAGGATATAGATATGGAAGAGTCATGAGCCTACAACCCAACTGTGATTGGGAGAGGCTGTACATCTCAGTGGTGATGCCGCACACTGGCCACACAACCCTCCTGCAAACACACCCTGATTGCGCTCCAGTTCCCTTAACTTTTTTCAGCATAGGAGGATGAATTTATACAATCCATCTGGATTGTATTCAATTTTGGAAGACACCCTTGGAATTAAAGGGGTAAAAATGATCTTAGTCAACTCTGTAGCTCCCTCAAGTGCTTCTTAAATTGACTAACATTGCCTAATATTAGCCAGGATTAACTGTCAAAACTTGTCATAATCCTCAAGGTGTTAAATATATAAATGGGCATTATGGGGGGAGGGGGACTTCAACTTCCAGGAGAGCAGATTCAGGAAATATTAGTGTGACAAAAGGTAAGGGTTAGTGTAATGAGACCTGTGGAAACATAAGGTGCATTATTGGGAAACAAATGCAGTCAGCCAGAGATTTGGTGCGAGACAATTGCCTTATGTGGCCTTTGTTGACCTGTGAAGATTTAACCTGCGCAGCAGTCTATGACGTCATTGGGCAGTTTGGTCGATAAATTAACCACTTGGTTGAATGCTGTTTAACCTGTTTTGATTTATGAGAACGGTTTTTAATTATTATTAAAGCATTACTTGATTATTATAGTTATACTCTGCATTACTATCTCCATTTTTTCAATATCCTTTTTATAATACAGAAACCCAAACTGAACACAATATTCTAAATGAAGATGGACCAATTGTTTGACGGTGGCTTGCAAATTAACCAATTGCATACAAGGTATTCTGTCTCTGTGCCAAAATCATAAAGATTATCTTTTAACCTGGGAACGCGCCGAGACTCTTAAGAGGTTTGACTGGGCGAAGGCGACGGGACTCTTAAGATCCACGGCCTAAAAAAAAAAAAAAACCCAGTGGCACTCAAAACAAAGGAATATGTGATAAAGTTAGATAATTCACCTCCATACCTCCTATCACTCTTCCACATGTGTCCAACCCCCCAACCCCTTTCAATTATCACCTATTTTTCCTCTTATTCCATTGTTTATCGGTTTATTTTCCGCACCAATATCCCCCACTCGGTTTCAAGGTCGAAGGGGAGGCATAGAGAGATTGTATCAAGAGAGAGACTTCACTTTCAAGGCGTCAGTGTTGATCGATAAGTGAGAGGGGGAGGGTGTGCGCCGCACTGGCTCTCCTCTCATGAATGAACGGGTCGGCAATACTTTATCTTTTTCACACCCCCAAATACTATTCCCACTTGTTTTATTGCTGTTACATGTTAATATCTTCATATTAAACGTAAAATAGGCGCATATGAATAAGTAATAACGATATTTATCGGATAATGACGATTTTCGTCGGGAATGAGC
Organism: Paralithodes platypus; assembly: GCA_032716605.1. Taxonomy (NCBI): domain Eukaryota; kingdom Metazoa; phylum Arthropoda; class Malacostraca; order Decapoda; family Lithodidae; genus Paralithodes; species Paralithodes platypus. The sequence continues at coordinate 17,671,175 of CM064577.1, read as the reverse complement.
CTCAATACGTTCGCCTGGCGGGCACTTTCAAATGCCATAGCTTCTCCGTTTAAAGGTTAAGGCACGGATCGAGTATGTAGTGTTCTTATCCAACCAAATATAAATGGGGAATTTCATATACTGTAGGTTATATACAATATATTTGGTTTCCAGAATCAACTTGGTTATATTATATAGCCCTACAGTATATTTGGCTTTCAGAATCAACTTGGTATTTCAACAAATACACTGGCAAATCAAGTGTTTAATCTTACACTTTAGAGATGATAGGCATGCAGCTTTCTATTTAGTAGACTGTAAAGGAGGTATCTATATAACTGCCAAATTTCACGTCAGTATCTCGACAATTACGATGACAAATCAAAATGTTTTATCCACAATACCAGTTTAAAGAGTCCCGAAATATTGCCATTATAAAGTTGCCGATTTAATATGCCTCACATAAATCCGTCTTCTACAAGACCATTATATAACTTAAGTATATCAACTCTTATAGGAGGAATCAGGCAAGCAGGTTTCTCTCGACAATTTTGATCACGCCATTTTTTAGTTAGAGTTAGTATTCTGTTAAATATTAGATAATTTTATTATGTTTAGAAGAGAAGAGAAGAGAGGGATTAATATGATATCTAACCGGTTGATTTTTGTATTTTCGAAGAGCTAAATATAATCGTCTTAAGCTTAGCATAATTAAATTGTCATAATACTGAAGGGGTTAAAATAAAATGCTAGTAAGGTGACCTCGTATTGAACAGCTATAGACAAAAATCCCTGATAGAGGGCTGTTATCTGAAGGACTGGTTGACCACTGATAACAAAAATAAAGATAACACTAACAACCTAAACACCACATCACTTAAGAGGGATAATTACTGATAAAAGATAGGGTTAACCTACTTGATACACACTATATCAAAGTATTGCCCTGTCTATGTTTCTATACGTTTTATTACCGTATTATGTGTCTATACATTTGATGTTTTTTCTACAAATAATGCAACCACAAATTCCTTCACTTCTCATGCCGACGGGTCTTCCAGTATTATAGGTTTGATCCCCAAAGGCAAGAGAGAAAACCTAATATTTATAAAGTGACTCCGGAATCAACGACGTACTGCCAATATTCATAATTGGTGCCTTGCCGCCTAGGAACCGTCCGTCCGCTACATAACAATCCAAATACTAACATCATAGGAGGCATGAATATGAATCGGATGCCACTATGAAAAGATAAAACAAAAATAATTACGAATAATAATATTATTTCTTCATGATATTTAACGAGTAGAAACAGATTGATGGGAACGGGTAGGTGGGAGAGGAAATTCCGTCATTGATTCCGGGGTCACTTTATATATATCAGATTTTCTCTGATCCCTTCGAGCCTCATACCTATAATTTAACTCTTTCACGCTTTTATGACGCAGAGGTTGCCATATTAGCAATAAGAAATAGAGTTCTCTCACTCTTATAATTACCTCTCCAAAATTAGTTTTCTGCCCACAGCTAACTCAAAGACAACTGCAGAGGTTGAAGTAACTAAACTAAAGGTTTCTAAATACCCCTGATGGTAACAAAGGCTTTAAAGTATCCCTAATAGGCTCAAAATCGCGTCATAAACGTGAAAGGGTTAACAGTGACCCTTCCATCAATGATGAAGTCCCGAACTCTAAGTCTGGAGGCGGGACATTCCTATATCAATTAACCCATTCATTCTCAAGGAATACAGAATTTGTGCTTAACTCCCTTCGAGTGGGGGTGGGGTGGGGGTGGTATCACCGTAGCGCCAGTTGTCTGTATTTACTGAAAATTACCTTCCTTCCATGCTCTTTTTCATGCATAAGCAAGAGCCAGAGCGTAATACAATTATATATATCCTTGAAAGTGCAAAAATAGAGCTTTCCAATGAGACCTGACACATACCTGTATGATAACTGGTTATCTTGCAACGATCGTGTAACCGAAGGGGAAAATCGGTAAAAATAGGTATTTTGGCGTTTTTTCGCGTGCGAGGGAGGGTGTGTGAGATAGCGAGGTCTGGGTGCAGTCACGGTGTAGGCCGTGGCGCCGTGGCGAGCGGTTCAAGGCCGCCTATCGTCTCTCCAACGCTCGGTCTCTCTCTCATCGCTCATAATGGCCTCAAAATTGCACCCGTCATATGACAGGCGCCGCAGGAGTAGCCAAGATTCTCTCTCCCGTCATATGACGGTTGCCGCGAATTGAGGGTTAATATTATATAATCATAAGTAAGCATTGCACATTCTTGTACACAAGTAATTGTTATGAACAGTTGTATTTCAATAAGAAATAAGAGGTACATATTTAGAACTGCTGAGCGTTCTTGTACTAATACAAATTTGTACATCCATTTGCACAAAATACATGTACAGTACTTACTCAAGATTTGTACTGACTTTGCACAACTAGGAACAGGAGATCACAGGTTGGGTACACAATTGACTTATTTCGTACTCCACTAGAGCTACCTTAAAATTAAAAACTTAATTGCAGGTTTATCACAGGAGGTATCCGGGCCAAGTCTCTGCTCAACAGTTAGGAGCAGCCACTCACCACCACCATCCAAAACACTAATTTACGGCCACAGGCTGTAGAGCGGTTGGTAGAGCACTTGCCTGCAAACCATGAGGTTAAGGGTTAGAGTCTCGGGCCAGCCAGTGTGCTATTTGGCAGATCCTAGTGCTGTGGTGGAAGGTGCGGTCTAGCAATCTGTGGCAAACGTTCACTGAAGACCCTGATACATCAGGGCACCCACCCTATCCCAGCTATTGAGCAGGGAGTGCATGGTGGTTAAAAAAATGCATCATCATTTAAAAGAAACTCAGACTTAATGCACATAAGAGGTAGCCTATATTGCACCCTAACATTGATGATAATGAGGATGGCTGACCCCGTGAACTATGCTCTTTCATGCTCAATTATTTTGATATTATCATTTCATAGTGGCATTTGATTCATATGACGTCCCATAGGTAATTAATCATGCCGCCTAGGATGTTAGTATTTGGATTGTTTTGTGGCGGATTGGATGGTCCATAAACAGCAAGGCGCCAAATATGAATATTGGCAGTACGTCATTGACGGAGGGGTCACTGTTAAATTAAGATATAATAGGACCTATTCTACTCCTACCCTTCATTTCAGTTTATTGCTAGACTCACAAAAAAAAAAAAAAAAAAAAATGCTTAGGTTGGTTAAAACTGGGAATATATGTTATATTCGTTTACCTTTTTCATATCTAACCTAGGATTTTTTTCTTTTTTCCCAATCACCAGGCACCAATACTATAAGAGGGCCCAACTGGACAAGGGCCTGGGTATGTGGAGATTAATGCCGGAACCCACACATCTTTGTAGATGTTAATGTCTTTCTCTCTCTCTTCCAGTTCTCTCTCGATCTATCTGTTCAACCATCCAAATATCTCTAAATAATTTTCTTTGACTTTTGCAGGCAGCGAGAAGGCCCAGCTGGATGAGGATTTCGGGTACGTGGAGGTGCGCCCCGGGGCCCAAATGTTCTGGGTGATGTACCATGTGGACCAGCCTGGGAACTACACCACCTTCCCCCTCATCATGTGGCTACAGGGAGGCCCGGGAGCCTCAGGGGTCGGCTATGGTAACTTTGAGGAGCTGGGACCCTTCGATACGAATGGAAATGCTCGGGAGTATGCCTGGGTAGGTATATGGACAATCAACATGATTAGATACATAACTTCAATTGAAAAATGTATTACAGAGCCTGCGTTATACTGGTCTTCTGTACACATGTGTTATATATTACGTACTTCAATGGCCCTTAGTGAGAAATTAGTTTTTAATTCTAAGTAACTTTAGTTCTTTAGTAAGTTCCTATTACCTATATCACTTTTGTATTCAGACGAAGAAGGCCAACGTGATGTTCGTGGACAACCCAGTGGGCACCGGGTACAGCTACGTGGAGGACTTCTCACTCCTGACAACAGACAACACCCAGATCGCCAGTGACCTTGTGGAGGTGGTCAAGTCGGCCTTCACGCAATACCCTGACATGCAGAAGATGCCATTCTACGTGTTCGCTGAGTCATACGGAGGCAAGATGACAGTTGACTTCGCTCTGGCCTTTGATCAGGTAAAGGGAGATACTGATTTGTGTCTTTATGATTACAGTATAGTATAAATAGAGGTGTGACAAAATATTTGTGTAGATTCTATTAACTACATGCACAATCATTTTGGAAAAACTTATATTGAATACAATTTTAAAAATTGCGGTAATCATTATTTTGTCCTCCAACCTTTCTTTACCTGACTAATGCCACTATTTTTCTAGCACTCTCCATTTTTTTCCATTTCATCTATCTATTCACTTCAACCTCTAACCTCTTTTCTTCCTACCCCAGGCGATCAAAAATGGTGAGGTAGTGAGCGACTTCCGTGGGGTGGGTCTTGGGGATTCCTGGATCAGCCCCATGGATTCTGTCAACACCTGGGGCATGTTCCTCTACCAGATGGTTAGTTACTTTGTCATGAGATCAGTATTACTCAATTTTAAAATAAATGCCTCTGGAATACAGCTTTTTTTCTATGCGTTAAGAATGAGACAAAAGACCTGTAGCTACTGTTCCTTCAAACTGAAAGTGATAAGAGAGCCAAATTCAAGATACATTGTAGTCAAAATGTCCGGACACACAGATTTTGAAGGTGTAGTCCTAGAATTAAAATGTCTGATTGGAATGTTTCAATCATAGTAATAAAATATTTCACCAGCATATATTAATCCAGGAACTGCATAATTTTTTTCAACATCCAGGGCTTTGTGAATAAGGAGGGTCTTCAACGCGTTGACTCTGCAGCCGCCAGTTGCCAAGCCGAGGTAGATGCGGGCAACTGGGAGGAGGCGACCAACAAGTGGAGCTTCACTGAACTGGTGGTGATGCAGCAGGCTCACAACGTCAACTTCTATAACGTGTTGGCCACCGAGGACATCTATAAGAAGGATTCTAGCCACTCACGAGACCTCTCTTACATGTCACCTGCTGTTCGTAAGTATTCAAACCTTTTTCTCGTTGAACTCAATACAGTATTATTATTTGCACAAATGTCACTCACTTAGTATTAGTTGAGTAACCCAGTTAAATGATAGTCAATTCCAATTAAAAAATAACTTCCTTGCAAGTGCATTTCCACTGTGGCCATATGAAAAACATCTGTCTCAACCCTTCCCCAGGGCAACTGAAGGCTATCAGTATGTTGACTTTGTCATCTAGAGTAGTAATTGCCACTGGAAAGCTGGTATGGGTGGACTAGAACATGAACATTTTATTCCTAATAGCTAACATTATTTTGCAATCTATACTGTTTGATTTCTTATTGTTTATCAGTATTTCTACAATTACTGTAGTTTATTTTATGTACCGAAAGAGCTCTCCTTAGATGCAAAACTAATTGTTAAGCTATATATATTCCATCTCTCAAACTTTAACAGTGTCACTTAAACAAACTGTTACTATTAATTTGAATACATTTTGACTATAAATGAGTCCATACATACGATAATAACAAACATAATTTGTTCGTTTTTGCTTAATAATTTATCGAAATTTTTGTCTCTTACAGTGAGCACGTTTTTCATCATGTTGGTACAATTTCCCCTTTTAACCTTTTAAGAATTTGACACAATATTCTCATAAATTACCCCTTATATGCAATTCATCTAAACTTCAACTAAGCTTTCGTAATCAACACCAAAGGTATTTACCTGTACCTACAGCCCATCACCACATGACTAGAACCCAATCCTCTCAGCATCAGCTAGGAAAGGCCCTAGAAAGCCGCCATGTGGTGATGGGCTGGTCTATCAGAGTGAGAACTGAGCAATCTCTGTCATACCCATAGCTTACTCTGACTGTTCCTTTAACTTATATATTTTCTAGATCTCAAGTGACGGCGTCTCTTCCGTGGATTGACCTCCCAATCTACCAAGATTGGAAGCCAAAGCGTCACATTTTTCCCTTGCCCCTCAACTTTCTCTTCATAATTGCTGAGGGGCACAGGGCCCTGGGTGGGGCTTTGGTTTCCCGGGCGTTTCCGCACCCTCCTCAGCTCCCCGCCATGGAGTGGCTTCGGTCACCCAGGCTTTATTGTGGTCAGCAGGGAGGGTTCTGTGGGGGCGCTCAGTTATGGCCTTGGAATTGCTCGGGGCCTTGGGGCTGTTCGGGGAACAACAACAACAACAAAAACAACAACAACAACAACAACAACCTGTACCTACAGGTAGACCTCTTTCCTCTTCATCTACGCACTTTCTTTTTCATGTAAACTTTCTTCTCTATACACAAACTCTTTTTTTCCACCCAATTCCTCTCTCTGATGCTGTAAATTTGTCGGCCCAGATTCGATTTTCAACCTTTGTAGCTGGCACCCACAACCAAACTCAGCTAGTCAGCCTATCTGTAGTGGGTTGGTTGGTATTGAGTAGCTGGGTATGTATGTATGTAGATACTCAGGCACATACCCCATAGCTGGGGGTGGCCAGCTCGAGACAGATCCCAAGCTGAAACAACATTAAAGTTCCATTTCTTACGGTCCAGGACCACGATTTTCGCCGGGAATGAACCAATATACCTCCGCATGGCGGGACGTTTCAAATACCATAGTCTAACCTTTGCCGGGTTAACGGCCTATGACAAGGGGCCCCTCACACCACTACACCTCTAATGCACCCATCCCTGGCTTGTGCAGCACTGGATTGAATTACACCCAACCCCTTTTTTACAGACAGGACAAGGGAAACTACCACTTCTGTACTGCAGTTCAGCGTTCATTGCCACTGATCGTGACTTTTGTCTTGCCTATGTTAACTTTTAATCCCTTATCAGTAATTATCTTCCATTCCCTCCCGACATTTTAGGAACCTCCAAAGAATAAACAGAGGGATGAGTACCATGGTGTAGCACAACCTACTACATGCCACCCCAATCAATTACTGTATTATGTTTTTTTACACCAACCAACTCTATACTCTATACAGCATACATCTATACTCAATTAATGAAATCAACAAATACATGTGGCACTCCGAGGACTCGAACCTAGGATACTCACATTGAAATTGCGCGCACTATGCATTACGCTATCAAGACTTATATTTTAATTCCACCTATTTTTCTTAATTACTTGCACATCATGTCAATGCTTCTCACTGCTAACCCATAAGCCACCTCACATTTTACTAGCATTGTTTTCATTTTTCTTAAGGGGAGATGGGCCGGTTTTTTGGTCCCTTTTCTCCCTCGTGTTCAGCCCCAGTAGTTTTCAGATGTTAACACCTTATTGGCGGGCTAGGCGGTCTATTTATATGTACCGCCCAGCGGGGTGTTTTTAGCCAAAATAGGGCTGTTTACGTGATAATTTTCATGCCTAAATAAGACCCAGAGCGTAAAACAAGCATCTATCCCTGAAAGGGCATAAACAGAGCTTTCCAATGACACCACAACGATCCTTGTATGACCGCTAGTTTTCGTGCAACAACCGCGCAACACGAGTGCAAAAACCATGTAATTCGGTACTTTCCCCATACATTTCAGTATGTAGCGAGTGTGAGAGGGTGGAGGAGGGTGGGATTCGTGTCAGTAGGCCCGTCGCGGTGGTCTGGAGCAGTCATACGCTCGCTACTCTCCTGCCACCACTTGTCTCTCTCTCTCAGCAACATTACGTGCTGAAATTGCCACACGACTCATGTTGTGAGCCGCCACATAGTCCAAATTTATTTAACTCGACTTATGTTGTGGGCCGCCAATAGAGGGTTAAGATGTTTGCCCCATTAGTTATTCGATTTTAAGACCTTTCGCCCCATTTCTTCGTCAATATTTAAACCTTTCGTGCTATATAGGTGTCGATTTTTTCCCTGGCGAACGTTAGTGAGCCTGTAATGTTGGAAGAAACGGCCTTCGGCCGCAACATTTTTCTACCGAAAAATGTACAAATTAATCTGGGGATCTAATGGATGTTTTTTTAAATTTGATGGAGCTCTAGGGAGGAAACTAAAAAAATAATGAATACATGCAAAAATCGCCCACAAAGTGAACCATCCCCCCTTAACCTATAAACGGCTTCCTTCCAGGTTTTATTGGGCGAATGCAAACTTCCTTCCGCTATCTTACACTTAAAAATCACAACCAAAAATGCACCAGTGTTGGGGAAGTCTATGCAATATATGATTAGGTGGCATGTCTCCATATTACCACCTCCTCTCTTCCCCTTCTATGTGTCTACACCCCTCCCTCCCTCTCCCCCCCCCCCCCCCTACCTTTTCTCCCTCAACTTCCCCTCCTCTTTTTTTCTACTTTTACCCTCCCCCACTCCCTATACTTCCTTCCTCCATTCTCTAATACCTTCAATACCCCTCCTCTATTCCTCCACTATCTGCCCCCTCACTCATACATGTGCGAGAGAGCCGCGAGACCAGTCAGTGTCGCGAGAGCCTATAGAGAGGATTTTTTACTGGATATTTGCTCTTTAAACCCATTTTCTGGTTCTTTATTCTTTGCATGTTCTTTTTACAAGTAAACTATGAGCATATGGTGCAGTAATGTTGCTTTAACCCGTACAGCCCCAGCGACGCGCCTGATGCGTCGGCGATGTATGTAACGCACAGCCCCAGAGACGCGCCTGGCGCGTCACCCTAATTGCGCCGACCGTAACCTCAGGTGTAGCCACTCAAGAGGGCTCAGATTTGTATGGGAACTGTGTACGTATCCCACGCAACCGTGCCGATGGTTGAAAACTCTCAAAGTCCACGTGCGTGCGCGCGAGCGCGCAATAACCTGGTTTTTTGGGGTAATTGCCTTCAATTTTTTACTCTTGTAAAATACGTTTTCGGGGGCTCTGTAGGACCATTCTTTAAGCTTTTTGAGCGGTTTTTCGTGGTTTTTCCTTCATTCCTAACCCATTCGCTATTGTTTCTGGAATAAAACCATTTTTTGAAAACCGGCCGGGTTCTGGTGAACAAACATTACAAAACTAGCTGGGGCTGGACGGGTTAAATAGTAGATATAATGCATTCTTTCCTAAACGAGGCTATATGTGTCACACTGGTGGCACTGTAATAAACAGGCCTGATGCAGCTGCCAGGTTAATCCCTCACACATAATTTCAGTACCTCTCACTGGTTAGTTAGTTATATAGAGCAGATTAACCAGACCACTGAGCTCCATACGGAACTCTCCTAGGTCTGGCACCTCTCACTGGTGTAAGCCTTCTCATATAATTCTTTAATTGTTCTTAATTTTGTAATTTCATCATTCCAAACCCTCTAACCTCTTACTCAACCCCACACAGGTGAGCTCTACAACCAGCATGTGAGGCGGCTACACGAGACCCGCGATGCTCTGGGAACCTTCATGAACGGACCCCAGGCTGAACACTGGAATATCCCCACAGAAGTGGAGTGGGACAGTCAGGGCAGCATGGTCTTCAACACTCTCGCTGGGGACTTCATGAAACCTGTCATTGACTCAGGTAAGGCTAATTGGCTCTCGGTGAAACCATGAGGAATTTAAACTAATGGTTACTGTTGAAAAATCTTGCATGTTAAGTAGTTTTTATGAGGACAATTGTTAGATCAATGTTTAAAGAAAACATTGGCCAGTTGGCAGCCTGGACGTTATAGCTCATACCCAATCTCTTAAGTGACCAGTTTTCTACACTCAGTGTATGGAGTAAGCCAGAAAGCTCGGATGAACATAATGTTGTGTTACATCTAATGGAGATATTTTAATATACAGATAAAATTATGTTTTAAATCTAAAATATGTTCACTGCAATATCTAAAGAGCTGCAACTAAACTATATTTAGTCATCTTTGTGTATTGTATTAATCTTATCTGTGCTAAGTCTAACCATTTACTCCAATATTTGTTAAGTCCCCTTAGGAATGTTCATATCAGCATAATATGCAGTACAGTATGTGTGTAAGGCTTTTCATTCATTCGATATAACAAAGACAACATGCACTTGTCCCCAAAACTTCCAGCCTTATGGTGATTCCTGGTCCAGTTATATAGATTTAGATTCCTTCTTTTCTCACTTGTGTAAAAATAGCTTAACGTAAGCTGCTACCTTAATCATCTCTATAAAATACGGTTCTCCTACCAGTGGTGCAGCTGTTGACCGAGACCAGCTTGCATGTGGCTGTCTTCACTGGCAACCTTGACCTCATCTGTGACACTCCAGGTAAGAATGCCCACTTAGAATATTACTGTTGACAGTAATAATTTAAACTAAATTATTGTTCCTGCCTCTCTGTCCTGTCCCTACTTCTAAAGGAATTTTGTATTGTATAATTTGTATCTCTACTTCTCAAATTATTTTTACTGTTATTTATCTTATTACCTACGCCAACGAAGTTGATGATGATGCAGTATATAACGTTGTGTACTGTACTCCCTTGATTGACAGGGCTAGGGCGTGCCCTTGTTACAGGGACTTAACTGGACATTTTGCCACAAATTGCTAGACCGAGCTGTCCAATCTCTTGCCGTCTACCAAGGGCACGGGTGGGATCGAACTGCAGACTCTTCGCTCACCAGTCAAATGCACTACTGAACATGCCACAGCCTTGAATGGCCAACAAAGTTGGACGAATATTATGTTTTTATCTCTGTCTGTAAACATCTCAAAAAGAATGAACTGATGTTCATGAAATTTGGTGGGCAGAGAGAATAAGCACTAAGGAAGAATAGATTCCATTTAGGAGGCGATCGGTAGAGCGCCAGCGTAGGCGGAGGTACGAGCTCTCCCTAGTGCCCTTCTAGTTTCTACTTAAAATGGTACTTAAATGGCATTTTTCCTATCCCTACTTGTCATACACCTTTTAATGGAAATTTCCTATCCTTATTTGTTGCATCACTTTTACTTGCACTTGTTCTATTCCTACTTCTCATAACCCTATTATCAGTAACTTTCTTATCCATATCCTACTATTCATAATGCTTTTTAACTATATTATCCCTACCCTCACATTTCATTTCAATCTTTCACTAAATTTCTTTCCTGCCAATACTTCCCATTTAATTACCTCCACCAATGAAGCTGCAGAAGATTATGATTTTGCCTCCCTTTGGTTGTCGCTTCGTCTGTCTTTCTGTCTGTAAACAAGATATCTCAAAAAGTTATGAACCAATTTTTACGAAAGTTGGGGGGCAGATGGGATATATGCCAAGGAAGAAGTAATTCAATTTAGGAGGTGATCAGTAGAGGGCATACATTTGCCAGCGTAGACAGCTCACAAAGTTATGAACCAATGTTCACTAAACTTAGAGGGTAGACAGGATATGTGCAAAGAAGTTGTTCCATTTAGGAGGCAATTGGTAGAGCACATACCTCGGATTTTTTTTTATGAAGGAGACAAGACCAGTTGCTTGTAACGAGTGTCTCCCCCAGAGTCAAAAGAGGACAGAGAGCCAAATTCAAGGGACGTTGTGGTCAAAATGCGTAGACACACAAAGTTTAAAGCCGTTTAAGTCATAGGATTGAGGAAAGATTGATTGAGGGAGAGAGTTCCAGAGTTCACTAGTTGAGTAGAAGAAAGATTAAGAAAACTTGCCAATTCTTGGATTGTGGAGAGTTGGACAGAATAGGGCTGGGACTGTGTTGAAAAGTGGGTGTCTCACACTCCCCGCAAGGGAGCGGGTATGCACTGAGCTCTGAGGAAAACTGCGTTGTTGTAATAGCGATAAAAGAGTGAAAGAGATGCAATATTGCATTGTGTAGAAAGAAATTGTAGAGAACTAGTAAGACGAAGTGAGTTAATGAGGCGAAATGCTTTGGACTCTACTCTTTCGAGAAGTGCGGTATGGGTGGAACCTCCTCACACATGCAAACAATAATCGATACATGGGCGCACTGTGCCCTGATACAGAGCAAGAAACTGTGAGGGGGTGAAGAACCCACAGAGACGGTTGAGCACACTTAACTTCTGGGAAGCTGTTTTAGCAAGAGTGGTAATGTGATCTTTTCAAGAAAGGTTGGATGAGAAGGATACACCAAGGATATTGAGAGAAGACGAAGGGTTGATCTGTGTATTGCTGAAGAGTAATTGATAGTCCTGTAGAGGATTGCTACGGTTAGTTAAATGAATAAATTGGGTCTTGGAGGCATAGACAGAGGTAGACGGAGATATGCGCCCCTCTAGTTCTTAAGTGTTTTCCCATTCTATTCTTAATACCCCATCGTAGATCTGTTCTTTATATTTTTCCTTCATCTATCTATCTATTGCCAGACTATATGATCCCGGAATGGGTGGCCACAAATGAATTGCCCCATGCACCTGTGTCAACCAACGCCGCTCCTCCCATCCAACACTGCTTTCACTCATATACTTCTCAGCTCCATCCTTCCACCTACTTCTCAGTTTGCCTCTTTCTCTCTGTCCTACCATCTAACTCTTGTACACTCTCTTAGTCATTCTCTCCCTTCCCATACATTCCATAGGCCGAACCATCTCAAGGTGTTCCTTTTCACCCATACATTCCATAGGCCGAACCATCTCAAGGTGTTCCTTTTCACACTCTCCAGCACATCCACATCACACCGCTCTCGTACTTTCTCATTCGTCTGCCTATCTCTCCATGTAACTCTGCATGCACTTCTTAAGTAACTCATTTCCACACCTTTCATTCTTGATTTCTGCCTCTCCAACAATATCCATACTTCACTGTATGTCAATGTAGGGATTACTACACTATCATGCAATTACTTCTTTACTTCCATGCTGAACACCCTATTCCTTGTCACTGCTTTCAACATTCCTACAACCTTCTTCACCTGTTGTACCCTCTCCCACACTTCATCCTCCATACTCCCATCTTCACTCATCATACTACCCAAGTACTTAAATGAGCAAAAATTATCCATAACCTGCCCATTCAACCTCACTTCGCACTCTGTGACTGCACCCCTTTCAAAGACCTTACTCTTCCCCGCATATACCTTCAGGTTCCATTTTTCACACACAGTTCCAAACACGTTTAACAGACCCTGTAACCCTCACTAACTACCACTCATCAGAACTGTATCATCAGCAAACAGCAGTACAGGCAACTTCCCTTCACTTCCTTCCCTTATCAAGGATACACTGACATCCTCTGCTCTTCCTTGTATTTCTTTCATGACTCCATCAAATATACTGAACAACCATGGGGACATCACACAACCTTGCTTTAAGCCTTTAACCCACCATTCAGATCAAAGAACTCGCTCGTGTTAATTCTCCACACACACTGTTGTCCATGCACCCTCATAAATACTCTTCAACACTTTCAGTAACTTAGTACTTATTCTGCATATTCCCAATACTTTCCACAGACCTTCTACAGGGTGTTCCAGTAATGCTTTTCATAAATTATATGGTGGACTCATCAGACAAAAATAAGAATAAATTACTGTATGAACATGAGGTTGAGTATTTATAATAACGGAGTTATTACACGATTTAAGTTAACGATAGATACAATGCCATTCAGTCCAAGGGGTAATGTTACCATTTTAGTGGATTATATCCATTTGGCCTTCGCTATCGCTTGCTAGCATCAAGATAGTGAGCAGTAGCGATCTGACTTTTCGGTAGAAAAATATGTTCGGCTTCGCCGGATTTGATTATCCTACCGAAAACATCAGCTCGCTACCGCTCGCTAGCCTGAAGAGAGAACGCCGATTGGATACTGCTCACTATCTTGAGGCTAGCAAGCGATAGCGAAGGCCAAATGGATATAATCCACTAAAATGGCAACATTACCCCTTGGACTGAATGGCATTGTATCTATCGTTAACTTAAATCGTGTAATAACTCTGTTATTATAAATACTCAACCTCATGTTCATAGAGTAATGTACAGTATTCTTATTTTTGTCCGATGAGTCCACCATATAATTTATGAAAAGCATTACTGGAACACCCTGTATATCAACTCTGTCATAGGCTTTTTCAAAGTCCATAAAGGCAGCATACATCTTTTGTCCCTTCTCTAGATATTTCTCAACAACATATTTCAAGGAAATAATCTGGTTTACACACCCTCTTCTCTTCCTGAACCCACCCTGTTCCTCGCCTACACATTTCTCTGTTTTCACTCTCACTCTCTCGATCACTACCCAACTGTACATCTTCCATACCATGCTTAGGAGACATATTTCCCTGTTGATACTCCTCTCTCCCTTTTACCCTTATAGAGGACTATTATGCCTGTCTTCCAGTCTTCGGGCACACTTCCCTTCTCCCATGCTCGTCATTTCTTTCTTGTTTTCAGCTTTTGTATATCTTATTATAATGCAAAACTTGCATATTGTTTGTTTCAACATTAGGCTATATGTAGCTTTCTTATATTAGCTATTGCACACCTTATATCGATCCTATATGTAGATTAACTCTTACATTTGCTTTCAGTTCTATTCTATCTCTCCTTTGCATACATAATATTTGAGCGACATACTTTTCTGCTCGTCTCTGCCCTTTCCTTCCAGAGTTGAATGTCTTTACTATATATAATTTATAGTTTTTAAACCTCCTTGTACCATATACTACATCATTATCCTCAATTTCCATCTCTTGCTTGCCTAAGACTCTCTTCCCCATTATTTGATTTTCTTATACTGTATTTGTTTCCACTTCTGTACCTTATTTTCTTGACACTACTGTACTATTATTACTTACATCACTTGACATTTTGTTTCCTTTAATATTTATACTTTCTACAATATAAACTCCACAAATCATCTCTTCTCCTTTGCTACATCCATTCCTTCTCGTTGGTGTACTCTTCGCTATTTTGATCTGAAAGTGTTGAGTTTCATTCACTTACTTTTATCATTGACAGTTCTCTTATCCTGTGTATTGAAGAACAGTCAATACATGCATGAATAGAATGTAATATTGTGGCAGAGAGAGAGAGAGAGAGAGAGAGAGAGAGAGAGAGAGAGAGAGAGAGAGAGAGAGAGAGAGAGAGAGAGAGAGAGAGAGAGAGAGAGAGAGAGAGAGAGAGAGAGAGAGAGAGAGAGAGAGAGAGAGAGAGAGAGAGAGAGAGAGAGAGAGAGAGAGAGAGAGAGAGAGAGAGAGAGAGAGAGAGAGAGAGAGAAAAAAAGTTTGCATGTGTGTGTATTGTATGCTCTTTGTGATTGTATATAAATATGTGCTTTGTTTGCGTGTATTCAGTAATTATGATAATGAGACGTGTATCTTAGCATGTGTGTGTGTGTTGTTTGACTTTGATTGAGCGTGTGTGATGAACTTGCGCAAATACACTGTGCTTTTTCATATTAGTGTATGTGTAAGAGACAAACAAAGGTTGAAACTCCTTCCCCCCGCCCTCCCTCTCAGGTACCTACAAGTGGATCGAAGACATGGAGTGGCCAGGCAAACCCAACTTCACGAGTGCTGGGACGGACCCCATCTACATCACGGCCTACTCCTCCCATGCTGGCCTCGTTCAGAAGTCCGGCCAGCTCGCTCTCTACACCATCCTACGATCTGGGCACATGGTAAGGTTGTAGAGGGTTGTATTTACATACATACATACAAGTTAAAGGCCGCTTCATCCACAGAGAATGTGGTTTCAGCCCTTTTACTGTATCACAGTACAATCAGTATTGCCACAACACTGTCTCATGTCATCACTGTGGCTGGTGTTGGTATAGCGCTAACAGTGCCTCTGCATGACTCGATAAAACCCCCTGCAGTATCCGCACCACACCAGCCTTAACTGTGCTACAAGGCAGTAACAATAAATTACTGTTACTTCTACTTTCTCTATATAAACATCTACACCACGTCCTATTCCTCCCACACCGGCTTCTTACAGTACTCTGGGCAGCTCTCTCTCTCTACGCCATCCTACGATCAGGGCACAAGGTAAAGGATATGAGGACTGCATTTGGAATTTTTGCAAATATCTTTTTCCTCTCTAAGCCATCTACTCCTTCCCCCACAGGGTAAGGGGGCCTTCATCTAATGGTGGAGGAAAAAAAGAATATGCCTCACGTATCCTACTGCGTGTCGTACAAGGCGACTAATAGGGGGGGATGACGATAGACTTGTGGACTAACAGCCATTACTATGCAATAAAGTCTTTATCTTAGCACTGTCTTGGTATGGCACTGCCGAGGCTGGTGGGGTGCGGATAGGTGCCACAGGGGACTGAGTTTTACCTGGGCGCTGTTTGGCACCACACCTGTGTCGGCAATAGTGTTTGCATGTTGGAGCAGTGTTGGGGCAGAACTTTATTTTTCCATAGTCCAATTGCCTGATGTACAGTAGAGTTGTTGTTGTTGTTGTTGTTCCCCAAGCTGCCTGGCCGAACAGCCCCAAGGCCCCGAGCAAGGCCAAGGCCATAACCGAGCGCCCCCACAGAACCCTCCCTGCCGACCAAAATAAAGCCTGGGTGACCGAAGCTACTCCATGGCGGGGAGCTGAGGAGGGTGCGGAAACGCCCGGGAAACCAAAGCCCCACCCAGGGCCCTGTGCCCCTCAGCAATTATGAAGAGAAAGTTGAGGGGCAAAGGAAAAAAGTGACGCTTTGGCTTCCAATCTTGGTAGATTGGGAGGTCAATCCACGGAAGAGACGCCGTTACTTGAGATCTAGAAAATATATAAGTAAAAGGAACAGTCAGAGTAAGCTATGGGTATGGCAGAGATCGCTCAGTTCTCACTCTGATAGACCAGTCCATCACCACTGTCTTTTTTGTAACACTGTTAAGGCTGGTGTGGTTGCAGATACTGCAGGTGCAAGTGCTGCAGGGAGACTCTGTTGAGTCTTGCTGAGGCACGGTTAGCATTATACCAACATCAGCCACAGTGATGACTTGGTGGGGCAGTGCTGTGGCGGGACTTTATTGTACTACAGTACACTCCCAATTACTGAAAGGCAACCCCGTCTGAGCCGTTACATTGCATGTAATGGAAAAATGACGTTAAACCATTGTTTGTTGTATGTATACACTGGTCTTGTGCTAAAAACTGGAGAGTTTTCTCTTTCTACACCATTCTTCTATCAGGACATATGGTAAGGGGGATGAGGGCAATATTCTGTAGTTTTCCAAATCTATTGCATATATTATCTCTCCCTTATCCTTCTTTCTATATCATTATATCATACTCCGGCTTCATCATCATTATCTTGTCAACTCTCTCTCTACATTATCCTTTAATCAGGTCACATGCTAAGAAGAATATGGACCGATTCGTGTTCTGGGCTTTATCAATCCTAATTTATTCTTCATCTCTAAAATATCTTAATCACAGTGTATCCTTTCCACATACTGGTCTCTCTGTTTTACACAATCCTACGATCAGGACACATAATAAAGGGAATGAGAGATGTACAGTAAGCTGTATCTGTTGTAGATTTCATGTCTTCCTCTCTAAACCAATTTTATCACAGCGTACTTCATCCATATGACTGACTCAAGCATACTAGGCAAGTTTTTTTCTTTCTCTTATATTTCCACCATCCTATGATAAGGTCACAAGGTGTATGCTGTTGTAATTTTCCCAATCTATATTATCCCCCCATTTTCATCTCATCTAAACTATTTTTTCAACAGATTGAAAGTCACCACTTGAATCTATAGCCAGTCTCATAATTTCAGGTTCCGATCGATGCCCCTGAGATGGGCCTGAAGATGCTCGACATGATTTTTGCAGACAGTAAGAAGGAAGACAAGAAGGTCGAGCCCGCAAAGCCCGTGGTGCAAAAACCTGCAACACCAAAGAAAGTGGCCCCCAAACAAGAAGCCCCAGAGAAAGTGGTACCCAAGCAAGAAGCCCCAGAGAAAGTGGTACCAAAACAAGAAGCCCCAGAGAAAGTGGCACCTAAAGTGGCTGCCAAGTCTGTGCCATTGGTGAAAATGAACGAGGCCAAGGCGAAAGTAGTAGCCGCACACATCAACCCCGCCACACCTACCGGCAAACGCCACGCCAAGCTGGGTCCTCTCTCCCACGTCGCTCAACATAGGTAGAACTTGTCCCTAACCTTTATATCACGTGGGCAAGATCTCAAAATGTCGCAAATCTTTACCATCTGGGAGAGGAAAATTTCCAGCATATACTTAAAAAGCTACAGAATTATAATGTAAAACTTGCAATATAAACAAACCAAAACTTGGACGGACACAGTAAAAACACCAAAGAACTTATCAAAATCGCTATGTGGAAACTACACTTTAGCAATATCATAGATAATCATTGACAAAAATGATCAAATTGAAAATCATCTGTGAGAAAGAAATTTTCTTCATAAGTTTCAATAAACCGCTATTAAATTTGATAGAGGCTTATTGACAAAGATTATCATCAAAATACATATTCACAATAACTGATACAATGTCTTTCGGAATATATTTGTAACTATGCCCTCTTTCGAATGTTACCGGTTTTCACTCTGGTCCATGGATTATTATGGTACCGGACATGTTTTGAAGCTTAAATCCAAGTGTTGACATTTTACCTTAGTTAATCACCAAATGAAGATTGGTAAAGTTGAATTCAAGTACTTATAGATTTCTAGCCTCAGAAAGAAAAGGTTATACATTTTATAAGGTTTGTGTGTGCTTCACTTACTTCATATTAGAGGAGGGCAGGTGCATTGGTAACTGTGTTTTTCTCTGCTTAATTGAGAGTTTGAAAGTAAATTCGAAGCTGAACAAAATTATCTGGTCACTACAATGAACACAAACTTTGCTCAGTAACTTCCTGGTCATAATGTGGTAATCAGCATGTATTTTCCCATGTAGATATATCTATCTATCTATCTATCTATTGTCAGACGCTATACTCCCCTTATTTATGTTGGCCATACACAAAATGCCCCAAAGCAGACTATACCCTGTGAGAAGGACAACCCGTGCCAGTTTTCTGAAGGATTTACAGGATTGACCACTAAATTTAAGGTCCGTCTGACTCCGAGGCCCTCTATGTATCTTTTTAGTACTATTTTTCTACAGTGGTGAGCGGCTAGTTCATCCACTAACCTGCTTCACACTTGGGTAAGCAGTACGGATTTGTATAAGATTTACTCCCCTAGACAGGTTGCCGACCAAGGATGACGAGTCCCATCCACCCGGATTTTTATAAGGTTGTCTCCTCTAGATAGGTTGCCGACCAAGGCTAACGAGTCCCATCCACCTATGTAGCAATACTAATTAATTGATTATACATATCAAGCTTTTCTATTACTATTGTCAAGATTACGACAAAAACTGAAGTAAATTCAGTGATCAGTTCTCAAAAATAATAACAAAATAAGTAAAAGGTTACACCAGCTCAAGCGTATTACCATATATTATGCATTCTGTCTGCAATATTCTTATAATATAAACAATTTCTTCTCCAAACAGAGATATTGGTATATTGCATATGCTATATTAAAAAAATGTACCTGTATAATTATATACAATTAATGACAATATACCTCAACATCAGGGTTGCAAAAATGTATTGCTACAATTATACACATTAATAAACAAATACTCAGTACTTCATAAGAGTTTGCTTTAAATCAATACTTGCATTTATACTTTCTTCATTCAAACTTGGAAGTTGTACTTGGGGCAGCCTGCAGCTCTAGTGTAGGAATAGGTTTTTACACCATACCCGAAAGAGGATTTATGGAGCTCCGATCTTACTCTCAAGTTCTCAACTATCTTAACAATTTTACCAATACTGTACACCTAAACTTCGTTAGAATCTGAAATAGCCTCACAAAAATATGCCAGGGCCTGGGATTGAACCCGGGACCCTTGGGCTATGAGGCGAACACTCTACCAAGAAAGATATCTCAATTGGCATGGTCGGCTCAAGTTATTTCCGCATCTGGGTCTGTTTAGGCTAACCTATTTTCACTGACTTTACATTAGCCTGGTGTGTTTCTTGTTTTTGGGTCACCTCTTGCTCGCTCTCTCACTCTCTTTCTCTTTTCAATCTTGATAAAATTAAATATAGCAGGAGGAAGCAGAGCTACAAAACAATTACTTTGTTATAGAGTTAAAAGTGCGGTAGAACATATCTTCATACATCTTAGCATGGATTATGTAGGAACAAGGTCGACTGGGATCAGGAGGGGGCTGCTCCAGGACAGCAAGACTTGCGGAACTTGAAAAATAGAATGGAGTGATAAAGTGATGAGACGATGGAAATCGGCTGGATGAAGTAATGACGATAAAAAGGGTGCTGAAGTCAAAATGCAAGCATAAAAGGATGAGCACAAGTCGAGGAAAAGGAAGCAGGACAGCATGGAGGACCAGCAGGAAGCTGAGGGAGAGGCTGCAAGAATGCAGCCGAGGGAGTCAACATCGGGGCGGACTAGAAGTGTTCCAGTTGTTGTTGCTCCCTAGGCTGTCTGGCCAAACAGCCAGAGTCCCTAAGGAAGGCCATGGCCGAGATCGGGCCTTCCCACAGAGCTATCAAAAAGTGTAGATTATGTTTTTGGTGTAAGTGATTATGTGGAATGCAGTCTTCTATGATGTGTTTAATAGTATGGGGGGCTGTGTTACATCCTGGACAGGCATCACCGACGTAGTCATCCAGTCTCCTCTGATAGCTCAGAAGAGCTGGATGGTGCCCACATCTCAGTCTGGCCAAATGGACTCGGAAGGATGGATTTCGGGAGATACTTCATGCAGCTGCGTGTTGTCTTTGAGTGACTGGATGGAACAGCGAGTGATATGAGAATGGATGTGTTCCTGTATATACTGGCTGCAAAGACGAATTCCACGACTGTGGCGGAGAAGCAACACTTTAAAAAACTAAGCTTGGGAAGTCAACAAATGAAAAATTGTAATGTACCACTTCGTTGTTGAAAGTAAATGATGGATTTAATGCGAAGCAACAAGGCAAAATGGAACAAGTCTATGAACATGGAGGGAGCTGTACGGAGCGGTAGACCTAGAAGACACAGGATCAGGTTCTATGATCTGATCTATGAATGTAAAAGCTTGACAAGTGAAGCAGCTCAGAAAAGGGCTGCCTTAAATGTCAGCCAGAGCAGGGCTATCTGAAAAGCCACCATTAAAACATGAGACTGAAACTGGACAAATAAATTATTGGATAATTGAAAGCTTTGTATATACTCAGGCGGCACATACCCCATAGCTGGGGGTGGCCAACTCGAGCCAGAGCCCTAATAGAAACAACATATAAAATTCCAATTCTTAGGGTCCGGGACCATTTTCGCATTACCTTGCCCCTATGTATCCATAATTTTTTGTTAAAGGGTTATAGCCGATAAATTTATTAACTTTATTTACATTTGGGTAGTTTATAGATGGTCAAAATTATGGCAATATATTATCAAGTTCAGGATGGTGTATCGAGTCACGTGAGGAATTAAGAAGGTATCTGGGCATTAGGAGTATCAGTGAATTGATGTGCACGAGCCGACTTGGTTGGTTTGGACACATGAAGAGAATGGATGATCAGTGCTGGGTGAAGAAATGCCGGACTGTGAACGTTTGAGGAGCTGCAAATAGGGATAGACCTAGAATGACGTGGGATCAGGTACTTCGTTCCGATCTCAAAATAAAGAACTTGACAACAAAGGCACCTTTGACAGGGTCGCCTGGAAAGCTGCCATTTAGGATGTGAGAGTGTATAACCATGCACACTCTCTGTGGATAAACGTTCATTAAATTTGTATATATGTATGTATGTATGTATGTATGTAGTGAAATTTGCAGTAAATAATACACTGAAAATAGCATTATATGTCATACCGGTAGTCAAATATGTTTTGTAGGAACTAACTGGGAAATAATTATCTGAAAAATAGTCCTAGATCTTGTACATACTTTCTCACTAATTTTTCATTCATATTCATACATGCCACAATTTGCCTAAATTTAATAACCAACTTTAAATCTGACCAGATTTAATTGTATAGAGTATTGATGTATGCTAATGTGTAAAGACATATATCCTAATTCAATATTGAAGAGTATAGAAAAATACAATGTTATTACAATTTTGGCATATACACTTGTATAATTTGATAAGAAATAGCACCATCTTTTTGTACTGCAAATCTAATAAATACATGATATACATAAATAAATTCCATATATAACAAAGAAAATCATACAATTACTGTTCATGATCATATCAGTCAGCTCATTTACAAAAAAGCTAAAATAAAAAATAAATCTGTCTAGCACTAATACGTCATCATGATGTGGCGTATGTAAGATACTAAGAAACAATATGCTAGGAAGATATCAATTAATAAATTATACGTATAAATACTTAGCTCCAATTTTCTGTCAACTGTAAAAAAATAACGTATCTATAAAATTCAATCCAACTAATCCAAGATAACTCAATTAATAGTACATACAAATGACTATATAAGTGAATTGAAATAACACTGTCAACAAATAAGGAAAATGGTAAATAATCAATACAAAAACATAAAGATCATATATGCATAAAATGAAATAATTATCCACAATTCTATAAGCCCACAGGAGACAAGATAATTTATATATTATTTTGTTCTCCTGTTTGTCAATATATGTAATTCTTTAGTATGAATAATTTTGTGAAAAAAATTAAAGTAGCTGTCCTCCTATGATAATTCACAAAGTAATTGTGTTTCCAAGGCACAGATCGAGCTACAGTATTATTGATTTCAATTATCCTTAAGTGATATAATATTTTGATCATACCTATAAAGGTCATAAAAAGAAAAGGTGAAATTATTAGGTAATTCATATTATAAACTGACTAATAATTTGTAAAGAAAAAATAATACAAGATAGTTATGTATAGTGTATGTATATATAGAAGAGAGAGAGAGAGAGAGAGAGAGAGAGAGAGAGAGAGAGAGGAGAGAGAGAGAGAGAGAGAGAGAGAGAAAGAGAGAGAGAGAGAGAGAGAGAGAGAGAGAGAGAGAGAGAGAGAGAGAGAGAGAGAGAGAGATATGTGTGTGGAGAAGGCAGCACTGGTATCACTTGTTGCTTTTTTATTATGCTATACTGAAATATCAAAATAATTTTGTGACAAAAGAAAAATATAATATAGGAGAGAGTAAGGAAAAAGAAATATAAATAAATTAGTATGTCTACTAAAGCTTAAAGCAAGAAATTCCTGTGTCTACAATGGCAAGAGACAGAACAAAATGTACAACTATAGGTAGCTCCAGCGAACTAGACAATAATCTGGACCTCTTAACTTCTTATAACTCAAAATGAATGAAAGCAATCGGGCTGACGATTCTATCATTTGGGAAGAGTCCACCAGGAAATAGGTGTGGATATTTACAGCCAGTTTGCTCTAGGCCCTTTTGAGTTACAGAGGTCAGGGATCGAGATTCTTGTCAAGTTCGTTGGTGCTACCTACAGTATCTACGGTACCTACTGCAAGACAGAAGAACAAGAGGTAGCATAATAGTCTGTCACATAAGACTTCCCATCATATAACCCCTTCAGGATAGCCTAATATGCTGCATTTCTTCATTATACTTTGGCTATCATTTGATGAATTTATGCAGTTTAGGAAGGATCTCTAAGAATTAATGGGTTAAAAACTATTTTAATAAACTCACTGACTTCCAAAATTCCTTCCTTAGATGATTTTATGCAGTTTAGGAAGGATCTCTAAGAATTAAAGGGCTAAACACTATTCTAATTAACTCACTGATATCCAAAATTCCTTCCTTAAGTTAATACAATTGTCTAATGATAGCTAAAATAATGGAAGAAATGTGTCTTTGAATACTGAAAGGGATATAAGTAAGATGCACTACTAATAATTGTATGGAGAAATAACTTAATTTGTTTAATGACCGTTTTCTTTGTCATGGAAGATGCAGGACAAATATAAAGGTATTAGTAAGAGAAAAGTAAAGTGCACTCTCGTTATCCGCGCTCCAAGTATCCGCGATCCTTGCTATTCGCGGACACCCCTAAATATCCCGTTACTCGTTATCCGCGCAAAAAAACGGCAAAATACCAGCTATTCACGGATTTGAATCGGGCGGGTCGGTGCACATCCCGATTCTAGCTTTGGTCGGCCATCTTGCATTCTTGCGTGACGTCAACACAGCGTCCCAGCTGAGGCAGTAGCTCACAGCCCAGTGTTGGAAAAGTTGAAAACCACCTGTTTACAAGCTTTTTTCTGCACGAAGCTCTTATCTCCCGCATTTATTAGGGCCTTCAGAGCATTCAGTGATAGGGACAGAGGGCCTGATGGTAATCATGATGGAAATAATTGCCCGGGACCATCAAAACAGAGATCAAGCGTACCGACGCTGTCGGACGAAAGCGGGCAAATTATGCCGATGCGTAAGGCTAGCCTAGGCCTAATGACTGATTACAAATAAAGTTTGTGTGGTAAGTTATCTCCTCATAATATGTATTTATAAGTATTCTCTTCAAATAATATGTATTTATTGGATATATTTGGGGGGAAATGGGTACTTTATGGGTGACTGGACGAATATGGAATAAAGTGTGGTACCGTTACCGTCACTGACGGTACCACACTTTGTTCCACATTCTTCCAGGTCCGTCACCGTATCTGTTTAATCATTTGGTCCATATTATTGTCATAAAGTAGGTCAAAATAAGGGTTTGAGGGTCCAAGATGGCCGAGTCAGGTACGACCTAAGCCTATTTCCCATTGAAACCTATGTTAAACACTGCCCACGTATCCGCGAAACCATGTATTCGCGGAAGGGGGCTGGTACGACATAGGTGCGAATACTGGGAGTGCACTGTATGCTGCATTAGGCATAATATATGGTACTGCAGCAACTTTGATTAATTACGGAATAAGCAAGCAAGATGATTAAAGATAAGATTATAAAGGGCATTAAAGACAAAAGAACTAATAACAAGAAGCAAGATGGATTAAAGAAATAGGAAGAAATAGGTTTTTATGTCTGGAGGTTTAAAGACAGAAAAAGCAATAATTTTCTACATCTACAAAAATTGAAATCAGAAGCTCCTACTATGTCTACAGAGGCTTAAAGACGAGGCGAGTCTGTCCGCCCCTCCCCGGCATCCTCTGATACGCCAGCTTGCCGTTACCGTGAGCCGGGACCTCGATGGCGGGGGTGTGGTGGGGGTGGTAGTGGTGGGGGAAGTCATGACCTCGCCCGGACTGTCTCAGGGTCACACGAGGGGAGGGAGGTACTGAAGCCACACCTGCGTCACAATAAGGTCTCTAAAGCTGGCGTCACACGAGGGATTGTGTCTGATACTAGGGTCAGTCACTGTATCAGATTCAAAATGTACTACTGAAAAGGCTGTTTTTTGACCACTGATACTTCCATTTTGACGGCATATTAAAGTTAGTAGCTTAAAATTAGGAAAAAACACCTTGAATCATGAATCACCTATCGAGGCACACGAGACTGTATACCTCCACCTAAGCTGGCGGACGTTTGCGGTCTACCTATTTTCTCGAAAAAGGTTCACTTAATTCTTCCTTGGTGTACAGTATATCCTATCTGGCCACCAAATTTTTTGAAAATCGGTTTATAACTTTGTGAGCCGCCTACGCTGGCGAAGGTATGCGCATCACTGATCGCTTCCAAAATTGAATCACTTCTTACTTAGCACATATCCTATATGACCACCAACTTTTGTGAACGTTGGTTCATAACTCTTTTGAGATATCTTGTTTATAGACAGAAAAACAGATAAACGGAGGAAAAAACATAACCTCTGTCCAACTTCATTGACGGAGGTAATTACCCAAATACTGTACTATAAATAATGGACAACTAAATTTTGCGGAAACAAGAATAGGAAATAGATTATTGGATACAGGTGCCTGTTGAAATCCATGAAATCCATTGCAAGTAAAGAAAGCATAGTTGTAAAAGAACTTATATATTATAGTATAACTGACCCAACAAGACTGGAAAACTTGTAAATTGAAAAATAATAAAAGCAGTAAATAACTTGACAAGATAGAGTAATAATAAAATCAGTGCCATACTAAACAAATCCTTTCCTAAATCAAAAGTTAACTTTAAATCACAATATGTCATATATGATCTACACGCCTAAAGAAAAATTCTTAAAGGATTATTTATAGAAATACATACTCTGATGTTGGTAAGGTTGAGCCACTCCATAGACCCTGGTGGCAGAGTGTTGTTGCTGGGGAGAAGGGTGGAGGTTGTGCCAGTATCCAGGCTGATGACTAATATCTTCAACACCTTGGTATCGTTGATTGACACCCTCATTACCGACTCTTGGGTGTGGTAGGCTGCTCTCGGACTCAACACCAGAGATATAAGAGGGTTCTGCTTTATGAGGATGAACGGCTCCTTCCCAAATGTGATGAGGACGGGTGTCTTGAGAATTCTGTGTGCGAGAGACTGGGGTTGCGAAGATACTCCGTTTATCCGGGTGCGAGTGCTGTGAAGCGTGAATGTTTTGAGGATGCAGATGAACATCTTGAGTTGGATGAACATTGTTAACATTTGAGTGCAAGAGTTGTGATGAATGAATTTCTCGAGATGGATGTGCATGAACATCTTGGGTAGAGAGGACACTCCTGCCATCAGATTCCAAGTGTTGTGAAGCATGAATTTCATTAGATGGATGTGCACGATAGCCTTGAGTTGAGAAAATGTTGTTGCCATCAGGTTGTTTTGCTTCTCTGACACCCTCTGCAGTTGCCCTTCTGGTTTCAGGGATAAATGGAGGCACAACTGAAGGCTCTTGTTGTTGATGCTGTTGAGGCCTTTGCGGATAGTCCTTCAATGTAACTTCATTTGGTTTCAGACAACTTAGATATGCTTGTGGATTGAAAAGATCAGCAGAGCTAGGTTCAATTTTGACAGTAGTGGCAGAATTGAGCTCTGCATGGGGTTCAGTATATTTTCTTGGGGAATAAGGATAGTCCCGAGTGGCTTCATTATGGTGAAGAGTTGGATATTGGTTAGTGATGTCTGTTAGTGGGGCTTTTTGAAGAGCCATCTGAGTAGGGGCTGTATCAGAGGAGGTAACAGGCACATTGTGGGGCAAAGCATGATGGGTATTGTGTAAATTATATCTTTCACTGGCATGAGAGGGTTGATGATATGCATAGGTGTAGGAGGCAGGTGGCGGGGCATTAGCTGAGAATTGTGATGTGGTAAAACCAGGTGGTGGAATGTTACCAGCACTGCTGTACGAAGCAGAGAAAGATCCAGCAACATTATTATACACACTGCTGGCAAGGGCTGGATCATGAACGATAGCACAGGCACCTTTTTGTCCTTCTACTGGCTTCATAAATGGGATGGAAGGGACGTCAGAATGAGTGGGAGGGATGGCAGAGTGAATGAGAGGGACACTGGTATTAAGATTTATGGGAGCACAAGCACTAGCCTGTCCTTCTAATGGTGTCACAAAAGGAATGGTGGGGACAGTGGTGTGAGTGGAAAGGTAGGCAGAAGACTTTGGTGGGCAAGGGTAGAGGTGGGGGTCAACATGCATGCTGCCATTCCCCGAAGATGCCCCAACAAACGACCCCTTGACACTTCTCTCATCCTTGCCATGCGTTGGCAGGCCACTCGGATGTAGGAGGCTAGGCTGTAAAGTCTGATGAGAAGGGTCCAAAATTTGCTGTAAATTTCCATGCAGAGAGTGGCTAGGCTGTAAATTCTGAAGAGTAGTGGCCATGGCTTGTTGTAAATTATCATGCAAGGTTTGGTTAGGTTGCAAATTCTGATGAGAAGAGTCTCTTGCTTGGTGTAACTTTTCATGCAAAGTGTTTATCGTAAAGGGCTGACATCCTTCACTGTCCTCTTTCTTAGAAAGCAGAAGGGTTGCATCGGAAGGTACAGGGGCATCAGTGTGAGTCTTTGTGTCCCAGTGAAGCAGCTCATGCAGCATCTGAAATAATTTGAATGGTTTTAAATGTGTTGTTAGAGGAAGATTTATCACTTTATCTTCATCTATTGTCAGATGCCCTAATCACGGAGTAGGTGGCCATGAATGAATCACCTTCATATTACGAGGCAAATAGTTAAGATTTTTACCTTGTTGTCGGGGGAGGGTTGTTAGCCCAACACGCACTGAGGTGCATGTGGAGTGTTACTGTAGTGATGGAATGGCTATGGAAGTGTATTGTAGTCTGCAACCAATATAATCAGCTCATTGCTGATCTAATGTCTGCCATTGCTGTGAGAAGTGCGGAAGTCCATGCCGTCTGGTCAACAAACCTTTAGAGCACCCATGGGGAGGCAAATCCAGGACGTCCTGTGCATGACTCATGTGTATTACCACTCAGCCACGCAGGCTCCTGAGTTTTCTGCACCCATTTTTTCCCTATCCATTCTCTCCATTAGTCCGACCATAATATCAAGTTGCAAGCAATGACTTATGCCTCAAAAACGTGGCCTGACAAAGTGGATTATATCAAGAGAATGTGACGAGATAAGAATGGTGAGATGGATGTTTGGGGCCAAACTGTAAGATAGGATATCTAGTGATGAGCTAAGGAGATGTTTAGGTATCAAGAGTATCTGTGATGAGATGAGTATACAAGCAGGCTTGGATGGTTTGGGCATGAGGAGAGGATGGATGAACTATGGGTGAAAATATGCAAGTCCGTGAACATAGAGGGAGCTGCACCAAGGGGTAGACCAAGAAAGATGTGGGATCAGATCATACGGTCTGAGTTTGAATTAAATATCTGATAAGTGAGGAAAATGAGGCAGCTCTGAACAGAGCTGCCTGGAGCGGCACCATTAGGATGCGAGACTGAAACCACACTTCGTGGGGAGCCCTCGGTCTTTAAATTAATGTTTATCTCTCTATCTATTGCCGGACGCTGTGATCCCCGAAGGGATGGCCACGAACAAAACGCCCCCATGCACCTCTGTCCCCAGTCAGTCGATGCCCCTCCTCCCATCCAGCACCGCTTTCGCTCATATACTTCTTAACTCCATCCTTCGACCTCTCACTCGGTCTACCTCTCCTTCTCTGTCCTTCCACGTCACTCTCGTACACTCTCTTAGTCCTTCTCTCGCTTCCCATACGTTCCACATGGTCGAACCATCTCAAGGTGTTCCTTTTCACACTTTCCAGCACATCTACATCCACACCACACCTCTCTCGTACTTCCTCATTCGTCTGTCTATCCCTTTATGTAACTCCACATTAACTTCTTAAGTAACTCATTTCCACCTCTCTCACTCTTGGTTTGAGTCTCTCCACCAACGTTCATGCTTCGCTCCCATAAGTCAATGTCGGGATTACCACACTGTCATGCAAGGATCTTTAGTTTGCCCCTTAGACTAAAAAAGTCACCTCTCTAGATCCCTTAAAAAAAAAACAAAAAAACACCCATCCCCAATTATTTGTAGAAAAATGGCCCAGTCGAAGGCCAGTTTCTCCTAAATTGCTGGCTCGCTCTCACTCGCCCAGAATTAATTGACACCTGAAATGGGTGACTTATCATTGCCAAACAAATTATGTGAAATTTCTTAAAATCTCGAAACTTATGCAATGAAACAGGGAGGATCCAAAAAGACCCACCTAGCACCAGATAGGGTTTATCTTACGACTGCATTGCTAATTCACATTTGTTTTCACCAACCCACCAATTAATTAACAAATAAACCTAACTAATGAAATCAATGAAAGTAATGAATACATGTGGTACTCCAAGGACTCGAACCTAGGATACTCACACTGAAATTCCGCACACTAAGCATTACGCTATCAAGACGTCAGAGTACGGTGGCGCTAATAAGTCATGTCTCAGCTGTCATTATGTTTGGCTCACTCTGTGCTATATTAATGTCTGTCAGATGTTGAATAGAGTGGGTAAGTGTATGAACATGTTGGTATATCTCACTCAAAAAGAAGAAATAATGTGTAAATATAGCTGATACCAATTATTGATCAAAACATAATTGGTGCAGAGACATCACTTATTATGTCGACTGTACATGACGGTCCAATATTATGGTACGCACCGTGACAACCTTGGTGGGGATCCAGGGTAGGTTGGTCAGCAGTTGCTCTAGGGGCTGACACAGTACCTCAGGCAGGCTCAGGGCTGTCAGTATTATCTGGCAGAGAAATAGTAAAACATAGAAGAAAATAAAAACAAAATATTACATCATGGAAAAAGAATACTTCCACTATCAATTATAGAGTAGTAACACATCATCTTTTATGTTATAACTGTCGCATATTCCCATTAACCCTCTCGCTATCCTGTGGACGCAGGGGTTGCCAATTAGCATTCAGAAATAGAGTTCTCTCTATCTTATAATTACCTCTCCAAAATTAGTTTTCTGTCCACATAGCTAACTCAAAGACAACATCAGAGGTTGAAGTAATTAAACTAAAGGTTTCTAAACATCCCTGATGGTCACAAAGGCTTTTAACTCATAAGCTGCGCAGCTATGGTATTTGAAAGTGCCACATTTCTGAAGCATATGAAGAATAAGACCTCTTGGTGGTGGAACGATGAGGTAGAACATGCTGTGAAAGAGAAAAGGAGATGCTTCAAAGCATGGAAGAAAGGAGGCAGCAGGGAGGAATACCAGGCAGCTAAACGAACTGCCAAAAGAGTTATTTACAATGCTAAAAATCGCATTAAGGACCTGGTCCTCGAACAAGTGTGTAACACTGACAATCCCAATGGGATCTTCAACCTAGCTAGGCGAGTTAAAAATGACAGTAGGGATATTATAGGTGAACAGTGTGTTAGAGATGATAATGGGAAGATTGTGTATGCAGAAAATGAAATCAGAGAAGCATGGAAGGTACACTATGAACGATTGCTAAATGTAGAGTTTGAATGGGATAAGGAACAGCTTAGTATCGAAAAACCAATATCTGGGCCCCCTCCTTTGATAGCACCAGCTGTAGTGAGCGACGCAATCAATAAAATGAAGGACGGTAAAGCTCCAGGTTGCTCCGACATTGTCGCTGAGATGATAAAAGCCTCAGGGGAGATTGGTGTAAACTTAGTCACTGAGTTGATAAACACCATTATTAAAGATGAGAAAATCCCAGAGGATTGGCTCAAAAGTGTAATAGTAAATATATACAAAGGAAAAGGGGATGCGCTAGATAGAGGAAATTATAGGGGCCTGAAAATGCTTGACCAAATCATGAAGGTCTGTGAGAGAGTCCTTGAGGGTTTGATCAGGCAAAGCATCTCTATTGATGATATGCAGTTTGGTTTTATGCCAGGACGTGGTACAACCGATGCTATCTTCATAGTCAGGCAGATACAGGAAAGATACCTACTAAAAGGCAGGGATCTTTACTTTGTGTTTGTGGACCTGGAGAAGGCCTTTGATAGGGTACCTAGAGATGTTGTACAGTGGGCTATGAGGAAACTTGGTGTGGAAGAGTGGCTGGTGCGTGTGATAATGAAGATGTATGAGGATTCGCGAAGTTCGGTGAGGGTGAAAGGTGTACTGAGTGATGAATTCGCAGTCCGTGTTGGAGTCCATCAGGGTTCAGTGTTAAGCCCCCTCCTCTTTATTATGGTCTTGGAGGCGCTGTCTAGAGTTTTTAGAGGCGGACTCCCGTTGGAACTGTTTTATGCAGACGATTTAGTCCTAATAGCTGACAGTATGCAGGATGCTGAGGCCAAATTCAGAAAGTGGAGAGAGGGCATGGCGAGCAAGGGTTTAAGAGTCAATATTAACAAAACCAAGGTTATGCATTGTAGTTTGAGACGAGGCAATGTGGAAAAGAGCGGTGCATACCCATGTGCAGTGTGTGGAAAGGGAGTGGGCGTTAACTCAATTCAATGTAGCATCTGTCGATGTTGGGTACACCATGGGAGTAAGCGCTGTAGTAGAATAAAGGGGCCCCTGCCGAAGGATAAGTCAGAAATAGAGAAATTTGAGTGCGTAGTGTGCAAAGGCGAGCTTGTGTTAAGTGATGATCCTGTGGCTGTGAATTTTGGAAATGAGTCTTTGGAGCTGGTGAACAAGTTTTGTTACCTAGGAGATACCATCTCTGCCGGTGGTGGGGCCGAGGCTGCCACTGTTGCTAGAATTAGGTGTGGCTGGGGGAAGTTCAGAGAATTGACGCCAATCCTGACCATGAAAAGAATGCCTCTCCCCCTGAAGGGAAAGGTGTATGCCTCATGTGTTAGAAGTGCAATGACGTATGCCTCAGAAACATGGGCCGTTAAAGTAGAGGATGTCAACAGAATGGAGCGTAATGAGATGAGAATGGTGAGATGGATGTGTGGGGCCAGGCTACAGGATAGAATAACAAATGTTGAGCTGAGGAGACGTTTAGGTATAAAGAGTATTAGCGAGGTGATGCGTACAAGTAGACTGGGATGGTATGGACATGTGGAGAGAATGGATGAACAAAATTGGGTGACAAAATGCAGGTCTGTGATTGTGGAGGGAGCTGCACCAAGGGGTGGACCGAGGAAGACCTGGGATCGGACTATACGCGCCGATCTCAAATCCAAGAACTTGACAAGTGAAGCAGCCCTTAACAGGGTTGCCTGGAACGCCGCCATTAGGACAAGAGACTGAAACTGCACTTATGTGTGGAACACTCAGTCTTAAAATGTTATGTATGTTATGTATGTATTGCACTTCTAACACATGAAGCGTACACCTTTCCCTTCAGGGAGAGAGGGACTCATAGTAAGTAGTAGCAACAGTTCTCTGAAGTTTCCCCAGCCGCATCTAATTCTGGTGATAGTGGCGGCCTTGGCCCCACCACCGGAGATGATATCTCCCAAAGTAGCAAAACTTGTCCAACATCTCCAGTACCTCATTGCCAAAGTGAACACTCTCAAGCCGATCTTGATCAAAAGCTCACCTTTGCATACTATGCATACAAATTTCTCAACTTCGGCTTTCTTCATCGGTTGAGGTCCTTTTATTCTAGTGCAGTGCTTCTTCCCATGGTGTACCCAGCAGCGACAGACGCTACACTGAATTGAGTTCGCGTCCAACTCTTTTCTGTATACTGCGAATGGGTATAAACTACTTTTTTCTACCTTTCCAAGCCCTATTTTACTGTGTAAAACCTTGGTTTTATTTATATTAACTCTTAATCCCTTACTTGCCACACCCTCTCTCCATCTTCTGAACTTAGCCTCAGCATCTCGCACACTACAAGTATCTGCAATAAATACTAGGTCATCTGTGTATAGCAGTTCCAAGGGGAGCCCAACTCTAAAATCTCCAGATAGTGTCAACTGAACCATAACAAAGAGGAGGGGGCTTAACACAGAGCCCTGATGGACTCTGACATGAACTGTAAACTCCTCACTCAGTGCACCTTTCACCCTCACTGCCATTCGTGAGTCCTCATACAGTTTTATTATCACACGCACCAGCCACTCCTCTACGCCATGTTTTGTCATAGCCCACTATACAACATCTCTGGGCACCCAATCAAAGGCCTTTTCCAGGCCTACAAACAAAAGGTACATGCCTCTACCTTTAAGTAAATATCTTTCCTGCAGCTGCCTGACTATGAAGATAGCATCGATTGTTCCACGTCCTGGCATATACTTCCCATACTGACTAATTCCTGGAACGTGACAATAGTGTGTTGTTATATGTGTAATGTGTGATTAGTTTGCTTGGGAACCAGATTAACTTGCTCATGTAGTGATGTACATCCTATGTGGTGGATTGTGTTCTTTTATTTAAATTTTTTATTTTATTAGGCGTTATTTCCACATAACGATTTTGATTGGTTCTTTTGCATTTATCTTGTGTCGTCCCAGTTTTGGTTTGTTTATTTTGCAATTTTTACAATTTAATACAACCGAACTGCATAATTAGCATCTAAAGAGATGCTTTCCCTGATCATACCTTCAAAGACATCAACTCGGGGAAAGCCCGGATTCAAGATCAAGGCGAAAATTGGAGATTAGGCCAAGCCTGGTACAGCAGGAAGGCCCTCCAAGCCCAGGCTGGGCCTTATAAGGCCTGGATTTGCACCCAGAAAGTCAAACACTTCAAGACCTGCCATGAGTTCGCCCTTCCCCGTGGAACTTGCACTAGCCCCTCTTGCCTCCCTCAGCAGCATCACTCCAACCTGGTGAACGGCACTGGTGGCCTCAGAGAACTTTTGAAAAAGATAAAGTGACAGACATTAGGCTGACATCCCTTTTTCCGAAAAAAACGAATGAGACAACCTCTTGCCTTCTGCAGCCACCTCTGGATTCTGAACTGCCCCCGGAATGCCCGAAACTAAAGAAGTTAAAGATACTTATTTCCCGTGATGAGCCTGACAATTACTTCGAGCAGCTCAGCCGAGAGTGGAAGGAGGAGCTGCCCTTTACCCTCCAAACCTGGCGAGAGGGCACACCAGTGCCGGAAGCTGAGTCAGAGTCGGAGCCCTGGTAGTGGCCGCTTTGCTCCCGGAGCAGCAGTGTTTTCTGAAGCAGTAGTCAATGCCGAGAGTCATCATGACTTCGACCACCCTTTGTTCCTGCCCCTGCGACTTGTTCCTGAAGTACCAGTA
This sequence comes from Paralithodes platypus, assembly GCA_032716605.1. NCBI lineage: Eukaryota > Metazoa > Arthropoda > Malacostraca > Decapoda > Lithodidae > Paralithodes > Paralithodes platypus. The sequence goes on along the minus strand of CM064577.1, from coordinate 17,636,713 downwards.
ATTCCTGAAGCATTAGTCGAAGCCGAGAGTCACCATGACTTCAGCCACTGTCCCTTTGCTCATGAATTAGCTATGATTCCCGAAGCAGTAATCTAGAGTCGCCGTGATTCAGACTCTCGTTTTGGCCAACAGCACTGCATACTCACACGCTACCAGCCCAGCGCCGAGGTCCTCAAGTGACCATTACAGCTAACGGTACTCATCCCTGACCTCTCCAGCCAAGCTACCAAGCCAAGACAGTGTTGTATATATTTCCCCCACAATTTTTCTGTGTATTTGTGTTGTGATTGTATTATTGTATATGTTTTTGTCTGTATAATAAGACTACATCTCGTGCATATTGTTCGTGTTCTTCTTTCTCAGTAAAGCACCCACGATAAGCGCCTTAAAAATGTTGGCACTTCAGATAACAAAAGCAATAAGAAAATTCATGAATATTGGTAGTAATAAATCTGAACCCTTTTGCGCACAAGGACGCAATTTTCGTCCTTTCTGGAATACTTAAAAACCTTTGTGACCATCAAACGTGTTTAGAAACCTTTAGTTTAGTTACTTCAACCTCTGCAGTTGTCTATGAGTACAAAGTACAAAGGAGTACAAAGGAAATCAAGCAACAACAGATCTAGTGACCCTTCTAGGCTGCTTGTCCTCCAAAACACTGAGGATCAAGTGTCCAAACAGTGGTTTAGAGTGGGTAAGGGAACATTGGAAAGGGAACTACTGCCCTGCCACTAACGTGGCAGGACTAGGAAGTTAGTAGGGGACATATGGGTTAGTAACTGAGGGGAGGATAAAATAAAGTTATTCATTTACAAACGCAGTCAGTCGCGGGTTTGATGCGAGATATTTATCTAGGCGGAATTTAAATGAATCAACGGTGCTGCAGTCTATAACGTCTCGGGGAAGCCCATTCCACAAGTTGACAACTCGATTGAAGAAGAAATTCTTAGATTCGTGTGAATTAAAAGATTTACCAATAATTTTGCAACCGTTTCCCCGCGTGTAATTAGATTGGTCGATAGTGAAGTACTTACTAGAGTTCATATTGTCGATGCCTTTGATGATTTTGAACACTTGAATTAAGTCACCTCTTAATCTGCGCTGGGTTAAAGGAAATAGATTTAATTCTCTAAGACGCTCTTCGTATGGTTTGTTCTTTAGGCTAGGTATCATTTTGGTAACTCTACGTTGAACTCGTTCTAGCTTGTTTATGTCTTTTTGGTAATAAGGGCACCAGCATTGAACGCAGTATTCCAGAAGAGGGCGGACTAAGGAATTGTAAAGGGTTAGGATTACGTCTTTGGATTTATGCTCAAATGATCTGCCTATAAAGCCAATTATTTTGTTTGCCTTCTTAACAACTTCTGAACATTGTTGACTCGGTTTTAGGTTACTCGATATTGTTACTCCCAGATCGGTTTCTCTGTTTACATTCTTAAGCTGAGTGCCATTCATCGAATAGTTTGCTTTCTCATTTAGGTATCCGATATGTAGTACTTTACATTTATCCGCATTGAAACTCATTTGCCAAATTTGGGCCCAATGTGACAATTTATCTAGATTGTGTTGCATATCGTCAACTTGATCTTTTGAGAGTACGCTATTTGCAATTTTTGTATCGTCAGCAAATTTTGAGATTGTACAGGTGAGACCCTCATCTATGTCGTTGATGTAAATTAGAAAGAGAATTGGTCCTAGTACCGATCCCTGGGGTACCCCGCTACTTACATTGGTCCATTTAGATGCCTTACCGTTTATGACTACTCTTTGCTTTCTGTCGCTGAGCCAATTTTCTATCCATTTCAACACACCGTCTTGTATTCCATGCGCTTTTAGTTTTAGCAGTAAACGTTTGTGGGGAACTTTGTCAAAGGCCTTTTGAAAATCAAGGTATATAATATCTACAGCTTTACTCTCATCGTAGAGGTTGAGGATATCGTGGAAGAAGTCTAAGAGGTTTGTTAAACAGGAACGTTTTTTACGAAAGCCGTGTTGAGTATCTTTAAGTATGTTATATTCCTCTAAGTGATTTACGAGTCTGTCTCTTATGACCGTTTCTAGCATTTATGATTAGCATTTATGAGTGAGCTGTGGGTAGTACAGTATAAAGAAAATTTGGAGAGGTAATTATGAGATTACAAGAATTCTATTTCTGAATACTGAATGGCAATGCATGAAAGGGTAAAAAGCACAGACAAAATACAATACCTGGGCAGCAATGGGGTTGACACAGGGTAGTGACAGTAGTAATCGCTCGTGCTGAGGAAGATAAACAAATGTAGTGATTGGTTTTATAACACTCATCCAAATATTATACATTACACATAAAATTCACCAATTATTGATCTTCATGACATAGCTCATGGAATTTCCAAAGCTTCTGTTAGAAGTATGGCACTGCTTCTATTCTCCTAGTTTCCTAACTAAGGACTAAAATAACTTATTTCCTCGTATATTTGTACACAAATTACTGTATATGCTATTATATAATTCATATTATCACCAACCCACCAATTAACTTACAAATAAACCTAATTAATAAAATCAATGAAACTAATGAATACATGCATGTACTCCAAGGATTCGAACCTAGGATACGCACACCAAAATTTCGCGCACTAACCATTATGCTATCAAGACAGTAATTACGTTTCCAATTTTTACTCTATAAATACTGGGGTTCCATAAGGCTCTGTTATAAGCAATCATAAAATTTAGCCTATCAAATATTAATCTTAAATCCTTACCTGCTCTCATAGCTATTCTAGAATATTACCATAATGAGCTAGCTGTTGCCCCTTACCGGATTTATGGGCCAGGGTGAAAAAATGATACCATCAGAAAGAGGTTTTAGCTACAATTATAAACTATAACATAGTTTTCATAGTGGCAAAGTTAGTAGAGCGTCGGCTGCTGATCAAAGGGTCGGCGGATTGAGCCTTCACTGTCAAAATGTTAATAGTAGATGTCAAGCCCGGGCAACTTGACCTAACGAGTTAAGTTAAGGGATTCAATTCTCCACCAGGAAAGATAAACAAACTATAGTATACAGATTATAAAGAATAAGTTCTCACCGAGCTCATGTGCGAGGTGAGCCAAGGTCGTATGTTCCACTCCTCTTGGTCCCACACTGGTGAGGCTGCTCGGGTCGCCTCACACACACGACGCACCACTGAACCAACCTGATATATATATACTTATGTCATTAGCATTTTCTGGTTCTGGGAGTTATCAATTAATAGATCAGTGCCAACTCCTCCTGGGCCATAATTATACAGTATTATAATGTAAAACTTACAAAATAAACACACCAAAACTGAGACGACCCTGTTCCAAATAGGTAAACCAGAAATCGTGAACCCTAACCTCTGTAACTCAAAAAGGGAAAGAGCAAATGAACTGCAAATTTCCACACATATTCCTTGGCTGACCTTTCGTATATGATTATTTTAGTCGTTTGTGAGCTATATAGGTCAATATTCAAGAGTTTTGGATTACTTACTTGGAACAGGGTATAGCGCCGATTTAAGACGTTCTAATCTAAACTACTACAGTAACCTTATCCAACAGTATTAGTTGGGATTTAGTGGTTGAAATAGTCTAATGGATGAGTTATCCGATCACAATTATTAAATAGACAGGTATTAAATAGACAAAACTTTTAATATAATTATAAAGTGCTGGTCTCCATGAAACAAATATACTGAAGACTCAATCAAATCATAACATATATGGTAAGTATTGATAACAAGAGCCTAAGGGGTTACGAAAAGGAACACAAGCACGCCCGCACACACGCAGAAGATGAATACCGATGAAACTAATAAAAGATAAAGCTATCATATACACATTATGTAATGAAAAACTATGAGCTACTTACATATTAATATTAATAATACTGTAAAACTTGCAAAATAAACAAACAGAGAAATTTAGTGAAAGCTAAACTATATCATAACTTATATTTTTAGAATGAGTAGCCTAATCCATAAAAAGGTATCACACACAATAAACACAAAAGGTATCACACACAATAAACACAAAAGGTATCACACACAATAAACACAAAAGGTATCACACACAATAAACACAAAAGGTATCACACACAATAAACACAAAAGATAGAAATGATCTGTTACTGTTACTGACATGTTGAAGATTGTGAGCCATGATGACTGAGACTGTGTAGTCGGGAGAGCGGAGGGCCGAACACAGCGACACCAGCTTACCCAACGACCGCAACACAGCACTCCGGAACACATACCTGTAGATACATACATATACATACATAAATTAAGGGGAGACAGACCATTTTTATGGACCCCCTTCTCCCTAATGTTTAGCCCCACTAGTTTTGAGATTTTAAGACGTTGGTTTCATTAGTTTGGGGATTTTATGACCTTTCACTCCATTTCTTTGTCAATATTAGGACCCTTCGTGCCATTTAGGTGTCTAATTTTTCCTGGCGAGCAATAGCGAGCCTGTAATTTTAGGAGGAATTGGCCTTTGGCCGGGACATTTTTCTACCGATAAATTTACAAATCTATCTTGAAGAGGGGGTGTTTTTCTAAGCTTGATGGAGGTCTAGGGAGGAAATTAAAAAAAAATATATGAATAAGTGAATTAATAGACCAAACAAACAGCCACTGTCCACTTAAAGACTATGAGCTACATGTGAGTACTGTAGGTCAGTCTTTTTGTTCACCTAATGGCGGAAATCCAGGCAGCCCGGTCTTTGGCATCCCTCTTAGTCAGTCCTTTGGCTGTAGTTTGTACCACCTGATCCAACGTCTATTTTTATCTACCTCTCCTTGTGACTCCCTCCATATTCATAGACTTGCTTTTCTTAACCTAATTATTCTCATCCATCCTTTGCACATGTCCATACCATCTAAGCCTGCTCCTACTTATCTCCTCACTAATACTCTCAATGCCTAAGCGCCCTCTGAGTTCCACACTGGAGGTTCTGTCTCTCATAGCAGATCCACATATCCATCTAACCATCTTCATTTTCTTTTGTTCCATCCTATTTATATCTTCCATCTTGACTGGGCAGGTTTTGCTAACTGTACACCATTACACTTTTAACACAAGTGCTATACAGTAGACCTACAACCTCACTTTTAGTCAAAGGGAGAGCCCTTTCTTGGTCAGTAACAGTATCATCTCTCTGAACTTCTTTCATCCACTTCTGACTCTTGTGATGTATGTATGTGATGTATATAAGACAGTGAATGTTAGCAACACAGAGCTTTGAAACATATTGAAGAGTGCGGGCGACAGGACGGATCCTTGCGGGACTCTGCTTGTGAAGTTTCTGATATCAGATGAGTGACCGGCAAATGATACATGTGCGTATTTGCCTGCTAGGTAGTTGACCAACCACCTTTTTGTATTGTAGATTTTGCTTGTTAGGTTGTGGCGGGGAATGGCATCAAAGGATTTACTAATGTTGAGTGTGGCAAGTAGTGATCTGTGTGGTGGTCTGGCTGAGTTGATGCCGTCAAAAGCTCTTTGTGTGAGGTCTGTAAGAAGAGTATAGTGGCCTGAAGCCATGTTGTGTTGAAGCTAGGGGTAGAGCATGTGTGGTCAGTTGTAGAACGAGGCATTCTGAGACTTTGGAGGGGGTGCAAAGGAGTGTGATGGGGCGGTGTGAGGAGGGTAGGTGGGGTCTTTGTTGGGTTTGGGGAATGTAAAGATGACACCATGCTTCCAGATGTCTGGTATTGTGTTGGGTAAATAACTGTAGTTTGATATGTTGGTGAGTGCTTGTATGCCTTGTGGTCCTAGGTGTCTGAGGTGTATATTGCTTAGTTATCTGGACCACAGGTGGGTGAGTGCTTGAGATTGTTGATGATGTGCTTTCTGGTTGTTGGTGAAGGGTGCATGGTCAGGGTCTGTGGGGAATCGTCTTTTAAGTCGATGACACGTCGGTCGTATTGATGGGGTTTTAGGTGGCTGACATGAGAGAAGTGATTGATGAGAGTGTTTGCTTGTTGTTTATATGAAGGAATAGAGTTTGTTGTTGTGATTGTGGCATGTGATTATGTTGTGTTGCTGTTGGAAAGTGTGATGCGGTTTAGTGTTTTGTAGAGTTTTTTTGGGTCTGTTTTGTGATCAAGTGTTTGGATGTAGTTATTCCAATTTAGTGTTTGTTGTTAATCTGTGTGTTGAGTACTTGGATTTGTTGTGCAATGTCCTGTGTGTGGGTTGCTGGGGAGTGTTTCAGTGTGTCACGTTGTATGATAAGGTTTTGAATTTCTGGTGTGAAGTTGGGATTGTGTCTTTTTCTGTTACCTCTTGGAATGTGTTTCTTGTCAGTGATTTGGATAGTTAGGTTAAATGTGTGAACACCATTGTTGATGTTAGTGATGGGTGTGCTGGTTAGGGTTTCCATGGGTTAAAGTTGTACAGTGTAGTAATTATATTCCAGAAAAACAAGACTTTCAAACAGGTTATGTAGAGCAGATTAACCAGACCACTGAGCTCCATACGGAACTCTCATAAGACTTTCAAAGGTGGAATATTTTTTCATAATTTTCTTGTGGATCTACATCTATTTTTTCATATTTACAACTTAATAATGAAGCATAACCATGTTAAGCGACTATTGTTCGATTAAAATAGTGTGGAAATGAAACAAATTAAAACAGGAATACTTTACGTGACAATCGAGTGCCTGTACGAATAAAGAACCAACCCAGAATCCGCTGGTGGGTGAGCATAGAGGATGACGTAGCAGACGGAGCACTGGAGGGAGAGAAGGATGAGCTCGCAGGTGAGGTGGTTGAGGTGTGTGTCGGAGCGCAGGAGAGGGAGTGGCTGCAGAACCACTACGGTACGCTCATCCAACACTAGGTCAGCCCATGCTCTCTCTCCCTGACCCTCAACCACGTCTCTGATGGAGAAAGAGAAATTGGAGAACAGATTAGTAAGCTCTCTGTGAGTAAGGTGGTAAACAACCAACTTGGATGCTCAGCCTCCTGTAATGGTAAGTGATGGATGAGCTGGGGTTAAGCAAGATAAAGGTAATTTGTGGCAATTTTGTTTATTCATGCAGTACTTTTTGTTAAGCTTGCACTTTTGAAGACCTTATCCATGCTAGCATGTGTAATATAAACCTTGTTCACTTGGTAACTCTAAAGCTCCACACAACTCTCTCTTGGAACATCTCTTGTCTCATTTAATTCAGAGGTCCTTATGGAGGTTAATAGTTACCCACCAGCATCCATGACGTGGGATCAGGTACTTCGGTCTGATCTCACAATAAAGAACTTGACAACAGAGGCAGCCCTTGACAGGGTCGCCTGGAAAGCCGCCATTTAGGACATGAGACTGTAACCACATTCTCTGTGGACAGAACAGTCTTTAAACATGTATGTACCAAGGATTTTGTGTGTGAGTGTGTGTTATGAGGATGTTGTTTAAGGTGAGGTACAAAGGAGTACAAAGGAAATCAAGCAACAACAGATCTAGTGACCCTTCTAGGCTGCTTGTCCTCCAAAACACTGAGGATCAAGTGTCCAAACAGTGGTTTAGAGTGGGTAAGGGAACATTGGAAAGGGAACTACTGCCCTAGAACTAATGTCTGTGGCAGGATTAGGAAGTTAGTAGGGGACAGATGGGTTAGTAACTGAGGGGGGTATAAAATAAAGTTATTAATTTACAAACGCAGTCAGTCGCGGTTTGATGCGAGATATTTGTCTAAGCGGAGTTTAAATGAATCAACGGTGCTGCAGTCTATAACGTCTCGGGGAAGCCCATTCCACAAGTTGACAACTCGATTGAAGAAGAAATTCTTAGATTCGTGTGAGTTAAAAGATTTACCAATAATTTTGCAACCGTTTCCCCGCGTGTAATTAGATTGGTCGATAGTGAAGTACTTACTAGAGTTCATATTGTCGATGCCTTTGATGATTTTGAACACTTGAATTAAGTCACCTCTTAATCTGCGCTGGGTTAAAGGAAATAGATTTAATTCTCTAAGACGCTCTTCGTATGGTTTGTTCTTTAGGCTAGGTATCATTTTGGTAACTCTACGTTGAACTCGTTCTAGCTTGTTTATATCTTTTTGGTAATAAGGGCACCAGGATTGAACGCAGTATTCCAGAAGAGGGCGGACTAAGGAATTGTAAAGGGTTAGGATAACTTCTTTGGATTTATGCTCAAATGACCTGCCTATAAAGCCAATTATTTTGTTTGCCTTCTTAACAACTTCTGAACATTGTTGACTCGGTTTTAGGTTACTCGATATTGTTACTCCCAGATCGGTTTCTTTGTTTACATTTTTAAGCTGAGTGCCATTCATCGAATAGTTTGCTTTATCATTTAGGTATCCGATATGTAGTACTTTACATTTATCCGCATTGAAACTCATTTGCCAAATTTGGGCCCAACATGACAATTTATCTAGATTGTGTTGCATATCGTCAACTTGTTCTTTTGAGAGTACGCTATTTGCAATTTTTGTATCGTCAGCAAATTTTGAGACTGTACAGGTGAGACCCTCATCTATGTCGTTGATGTAAATTAGAAAGAGAATTGGTCCTAGGTGTAGGTGAGGGATATGGCAGTGTTCTGCTGTCCCGTTTGTGAGAAGGGTCGCTGCAGATTTGGCTGGGGCTAGTTTGAGTCTGTTTGTGGTGAACCAGTCGCGTAGTGTGTTGAGATACGGTTGAATGATTTGTGCGGCTGTGTTTGCGTCTCGATGTCTACATGTGAGTGAGTGTTATGTCGTCTGCATAAGAGGCTGTGTGTGGGGTTTGAGTAGGTCGTGCATGTATAGGTTAAAGAGTGTTGGTGACAAGACGGATCCTTGAGGGACTCTGTAAATGTTCTGGTGTTCAATGACTGTCTGGCAAATGTTACATGTGCACATCTGCCTGCTAGATAGCTGGCCAGCCATCTTTTTGTGTTGTTGTGCCTTTTTGTGTTCAGAATTTTGTTTGAAAGGTTGTGATGGGGAATGGCATCAAAAGCTTTACTAATGTCACTTTTAACAAGAATTGCTCTGTGTTCTGGCATAGCTGAGTTGATGCCATCAAAAACTTTTTGAGTGAGGTCTGAAAGAAGGGTGTTTGTGAAGTGTAGTGGCCTAAAGCCATGTTGTGATGTAGCTAGGGGAATGCGAGGTGTGCTTAGTTGGAGTACAGTATAAGGTGTTCGGTGATTTTTGAGGGGGTGCAGAGGAGAGTGATGGGGCGGTATGAAGAGGGTAGCGTGGGGTCTTTGTTGGGTTTGGGGATTGTGATAATGGTACAGTACCATGCATCCAGATTTTTGGTAGTGCATTGTGCGAATAGATGTAGTTTGATATGTTGGTGCGTGCTTGAATGCCTTGTGGTCCCAGGTGCTTAAGGTGTATGTTACTTATATTGTTTGGGCCACAGGCGGATGAATGTTTGAGGTTATTGGATGTGCTTAGTCTGACTGTTAATGAAGGGTGCATAGTCTGGGTCTTTGGGGAATTGTCGCTTTCGTGGATGACTCGTCGATTGTCATGGTGGGGGTCTAGGTGGCTGACACATGAGAAGTGATTAATGAGAATGTGTGCTTGTTGTTTGTCTGAAGGTATGGTGTCTGTTGTTGTGATGGCAGTGTGTGATTGTGTTGTGTTGATGTTGTTGTTGTTGTTGTGGTTCCCCAAGCTGCCTGGCCGAACAGCCCCAAGGCCCCGAGTAAGGCCAAGGCCACAAACGAGCGCCCCCACAGAACCCTCCCTGCCGACCACAATAAAGCCTGGGTGACCGAAGCCACTCCATGGCGGGGAGCTGAGAGGGTGCGTAAACGCCCGGGAAACCAAAGCCCCACCCAGGGCCCTGTGCCCCCCAGCAATTATGAAGAGAAAGTTGAGGGGCAAAGGAATAATGTGACGCTTTAGCTTCCAATCTTGGTAGATTGGGAGGTCAATCCACGGAAGAGACGCCGTCACTTGAGATCTAGAAAATATATAAGTAAAAGGAACAGTCAGAGTAAGCTATGGGTATGGCAGAGATCGCTCAGGTCTCACTCTGATAGACCAGCCCATCGCCATGTTGTGTTGATGTTAGAGAGTGTTCTGTGGTGTTATGTTTCGTAGAGTTTGCTGGTTTTTGTTTTGTGATAAAGTATTTGGTAGTAACTACAGGGCTCCCTCCTCAATATTTGCCGGGGTTACGTACCTGAAATTCGCGAATATTGAGGGATCCCTGTATTCCAGGGATGTTTGTTGTTCTTGTATTTTGTTGTCAATTTGAGTGTTAGTACTTGTATTTTATGTGCAGTGTCCTCTGTGTGGGGTGTAGGGGATTGTTTTAGTGTGTCGCGTTGTCTGATGAGGCCTTGTTGGAAATGGTGTCAGATGTGGGTGTAAGAACTACTGTATATTGAACACAGTGGGTGTCAAGAATTTGTTGTTGGAAATGATAACAGAAGTGGGTGTTCAATATGGCTGTAGAACTTCATGCACCTGAGACAGCGTTCAACCAAAGTGATGTTGTAGATGGAGGTGAGGATGTAGTGAAGCTCTGAGTTGGTGGTGACGTTGGTGGAGGCGATGATGGTTAGCTCCTCCCGCCCATCACTAATACTGCTCTTCTTTTTCTTCCGCACCTCATCACCCCGGTCCGCATTCTTTGTCTGCTCATAACCGGACCTGCTTTCATCTCGCTCACCTAAGAAAAAAGAAAAGAAAAGAAAAGCTATTTGGGTTTGAATGATAGATCCCTTGGTTAATATTGATTACCTTTCAAATCTAGGGGTTTCTCTGAAGTCTGTACTTTCTAGTTTTAATTGCCTGTCTTGCTTTCAATATTTCACTCTTCTAGGATATACAGTTGGGCCTCGTGAACGGTGTAACATGCCATTCAGTAACGCATTTTTGTAGTTACGCGGGAACGCGGCGTGCGACATATACACAATAAATACACAAAGTGCTCCACACGAAGAAGGTTCCAGTCTCACTAAGAAGAATAAAAACTTGGTAACGATGTAGAGGCAACAAGAGCGAGACGTTGTGACGTCATGCTCGGCTCAAGGGGGACACTGCTGTCACGCTCGGCTACACTTGGCAGCCTACTTCGCTCTGGCCATTGTGTACAATAGTACCCTCCCTCCCTACCCACCAAATTTTTAAGTGTGACTGCTGCGCGTCTCCGAGTGTTTTTTTTGTGTGACCAAGATATTCTGTACCAGCGAGTGATGCCTCCATGAAGGATGCCAAAGTGAATTCCATCGCCTCCGCCCTTGACTTTGAGAGGTTTGGTAGTGACAATGAGGAAGAGCGTGAGAGTGGAGCAACATCATCATCATCATCATAATAACAACGGCGGCGGCGGCACTACGCGTAACTACACACAAATGGCGGGTGCCCAACCCCGAAAGGGGTTGAAATAGGGGAGCTATCCCCCCCGCCAAAGGCGGCTTTCTAGGGCCTTTCCTAGCTGATGCTGAGAGGATTGGGTTCTAGTCATGTGGTGATGGGCTGGTCTATCAGAGTGAGAACTGAGCGATCTCTGCCATACCCATAGCTTACTCTGACTGTTCCTTTTACTTATATATTTTCTAGATCTCAAGTGACGGCGTCTCTTGCGTAGATTGACCTCCTAATCTACCAAGATTGGAAGCCAAAGCGTCACATCTTTCCTTTGCCCCTCAACTTTCTCTTCATAATTGCTGAGGGGCACAGGGCCCTGGGTGGGGCTTTGGTTTCCCGGGCGTTTCCGCACCCCTCCTCAGCTCCCCGCCATGGAGTGGCTTCGGTCACCCAGGCTTTATTGTGGTCGGCAGGGAGGGTTCTGTGGGGGCGCTCAGTTATGGCCTTGGCCTTGCTCGGGGCCTTGGGGCTGTTCAGCCAGGCAGCTTGGGGAAAAACAACAACAACAACAACTACACACAAACCTCTCAAAGTCAAGGGCGGAGGCGATGGAATTCACTTTGTCATCCTTAATGGAGGCATCACTCGCTGGTACAGAATATCTTGGTCACACAAGAAAAACACTCGGAGACGCGCAGCAGTCACACTTAAAAACGTGGTGGGTAGGAAGGGAGGGTACTATTGTACACAATGGCCAGAGGGAAGTAGGCTGCAATTAGTATGTTAGACTGTTATCCTACTGTATGCCTATATGTATTAAGTCATGAAAACTAAGGTTTGGCGTCAGTAAGGGGTGATTTTTGTCGGGTTTGAATGGACAAAAGGGTAAGAAGGGGGACTTTGGTAAAATGGCCAGAATGAGTAGGTACAGTACCTTTAACATGTAAACATATTTTTTCAATAACATGCTGCGCAGTCATTCTATTTCGACCGCTTTACACGAGGCTCAATTGTATAAGAACAGATTGAACAATTAATCTTCTTGGTTATTCGAGGAGCAAGGCAGCAGAGGAAAGATCACTACGTTTTGTTTCTGTTTACTTCATTCATTAGGGTTTAGGGTAGCACTTAAGTATAGTTTTAGAATATGGGGCATTGGCTTATGAACCCTTCTGCTGCCATTCAGGGGAGGTGTGGTGGAGTGGTCTTGCCACTGGCCTGGTAATCCAAAGGTCCCGGGTTCAAATCCCGATGTATCAATGGGAAGATATTATTGGGATGGAATTTGTGCTGTACCTAGTATCAGTGCATTACCACAAAGCCCACCGAAACGTCAATAAAATACCCTCATTGTTCCCTGATTAAATAGCACTGTATGAATATTCCCATATTCAAAATATGCTATAGGGGTGCAATGCCTGGTGAGTTATCTGCTCAACAGGTGGCGTTGTGTGTGTGTAAGTGTGAGAGTCCGAGTGTAGTGGGTGAGACAGTGAAGCACGGGAACGAGATGGCTTCAGAGATGGGGTCGTTTCGGGTCATGAGTGAGCACCGTGCCTCATGTGAAGGCAAGATGGCAGGTGCTCGTTGTGCTCTACGTGCTTCACATGTCTCACTCCCTAGACTGGAACAAGACCTCACGGGCTTCACTGTTCATTGTAAAGCGGTGAATGTTAAGGCTCTCAGCCTATGCCCGAGAGGAAGTAAGTTGGAATATAGAAAAAAAAAAAAAAAAAAAAAAAAAATGCTCCTCATTTATGGTTGCCTAGGATTAATATCTAGGGGTCTCACTGAAGTTCATACTGAACCTGTGCGGAACAGGGGTAGCATGTGTATTGTGTAATTTGTGTGTGGGAGGCCGCGATTTTGACAGGAAATGGGGAAAGCATAATGATGATTATACAACTCAAGATCAAATATAGGTTGACTTTTAACCCTGTCATGCTTGGGATAAACTACGAACCTGTAGCAATGGCTAGAGAGACGACGTGAATGTTCTGCCTGGTACACTGTCGGACACAAGGTGAAGGTTCCCCCCCAGCCTCCCACTCCACCACCAAGCTGAACTGTGAGCATGGTAATTGTTGAAGGTCACCACCCTCCTCCCACACCACCACACTTGCCTCCTCCAACCTGGGACATAACATTGAAAAATTATTAGCATTCTATTCATCTATCAATCTATTGCCAGACACCATGATCCCCGAAGGGGTAGCCACAAATGAATCACCCCCATGCACCTCTGTCCCCTGTCAGCCGATGTCCCTCCTCCCAACCAACACCGATCTGTTTATCCCTCCATGTAACTCCACATGCACTTCACATGTAACACATTTTCACCCCTGATACTCTTGATTTGAGCCTCTCCAACAACATCCATGCTTCACTCCCGTACGTCAATGTCAGGATTACCACACTATCATGTAATGACTTCTTTACTTCCATGCTGACCAGGGTGAGTGCTAATGATGTGCAAGCACTATAGCCCCTGAAGTACCCCAAGTAGACAATCACCCATATCAAGTCCTTGGGTCAGCCAGGCTGTGGTTGTTTCAACAAAGAGACATATATATATAGGCTTACCCAACCCCCATCCAATTTCTCTAGGTAGAGAGTAACAACTTACAGTGGTGTGAACACATTTGACAGCATGAGCTGGCCGTGATTTTGGGTTATCTTGGTGCGACTCCAAAACACTATACTGTATAACCATTATACTGTACCTGCAAGCCATTTAATAAAAACATCTTGTCAAATAACAGAACATAATGTAACATCTTGGTATACAAATATAAAATAACATCCAGGGATGCAACTCAACATAACATTGGAAGATAGGTTAGAAATGCTGCATCATAATATTACAAGAATTATTGTACTGGAATACAACATAATAACTAACTACAGCATCTAAGGATACAACAAAACACACATAAACAACATTCTGATAGCAAGTCAACTCCTGTATGTCAGCCTCCACCTCTCACACCATGATACTTGCCTCCTCCAGCCTGGCACATAACATAATATACAATTACACACACAAAACATAACACCACGTAATTGATAGCACGGAAGCTGATGAAAGTCTGCCTCTTCTTCAACACCACCATGCTCATCTCTTTCAGCCTAGTACATAACATATTATAACATCACAGAACACACATATTACATTACACAACTGAGAGCACATCAGTTGTTAAAGGTACACTCCCTGGCACGTAACATAACAAACTAGAATATCCCCCCTACTAACCCTTTACAATAAGAGGTAGAAATGTAAAAGATAAAACATATTTGAAAGTATCAAAGTAAAATATATATACCTGTACTCTTTACAGATAACATACAATGGACTTAATTTGCGAGCAATTAAAACTTTAAATTGGTGTGATTCTTTCCTGTGTGGGTAGAATACACACTTCTGAATCCATTGTAACCTACGCTTTATTTTGGCATTGTTTCTGGCACTACTGGAAATGGTTCCCCCCCAAAAAAAAGGTATTGAGAATTGGTGTTTTCTACTGACACATGCATGACGTGGTGGTACTGAAGAGGTGAGGAGAGTAGTGACACTATTCTGTCATCCATGTCTTCTCGCAGCAGCCGGTACACCCACTCACTCTCTCGACGCACCACTACCAATATCTGTAATTGGGAAAATATGCTCAGTTATATGCTAGATAGTTAGATAGTCAGTAAGAAAGTAATTTAGAGAGTCCGTTAGTTAATCAGTCAGTGAACAAGTTAGAGGGAGGACTTAGTTATCGATGTTTACATGCAGCAGCCGGTCCACCCACTCACTCTCTCAACACACCAACTGTAATCAGGAAAACATGTTTAGTTAGTTACAGTATATAGGTACAGTAGTTAGATAATAAGAAAGTTATGTAGAGAGTCTGAGAATGTTGTGATGCAGATGTGGATACGCTGGAGAGTGTGAAGAGGAACACATTGAGGTGGTTCGGTCATGTGTAGAGTATGGTGAGTGAGAGAATGATTACAAGAGTGTATAAGAGTGGGGTGGCAGGGTAGAAAGGGAGAGGCAGATCCAGATTGAGGTGCAGGGATGGAGTTGAGAGGTATACAAGTACAGTATGTGGTGATGGGTGGGAGGAGGGGTGTCAGGTGACAGAGGTGCATGGAGGTGATTCATTCATGGCCA
This sequence comes from Paralithodes platypus, assembly GCA_032716605.1. Taxonomy (NCBI): domain Eukaryota; kingdom Metazoa; phylum Arthropoda; class Malacostraca; order Decapoda; family Lithodidae; genus Paralithodes; species Paralithodes platypus. The sequence continues at coordinate 17,621,255 of CM064577.1, read as the reverse complement.
CCCCTTCGGGGATCAAGGCATCTGGCAATAGATATATAGATAGTTTGTTGATCAATCAATCAACAAACATCCAGTCTTCCATGTCTGCACACAGTAGCCGGTACACCGACTTATACTCTAGACATATTCATATTCCATGAAATAATACAATAATGGGTTAGTAGTTGTAGTAATAAAATAATTTAATAAGACAACTGATGTCAAGTGTTAACCCGGGGAATGTGTTAATCATGGTATTGAAAGGTCCACCAGTGCAGAACCTTTAACTCATAAGCTGCGTAGCTATGGTATTTGAAAGTGCCCGCCATACGAAGGTATTTTGGTGAATTCCTGACGAAAGTGGCATATTTTTTAATTTTTATTTTTTATTTACCATATAGGCCTATATCATAATTAGTTTTCCATGTGCGCCTATTTTACTTTTGATATGAACATATGAATATTGAAAAGCAATAAAACAAGTGGTTGTTGTTGTTGTTGTTGTTCCCCAAGCTGCCTGGCCGAACAGCCCCAAGGCCCTGAGCAAGGCCAAGGCCATAACCGAGCGCCCCCACAGAACCCTCCCCGCCGACCACAATAAAGCCTGGGTGACCGAAGCCACTCCATGTCGGGGAGCTGAGGAGGGTGCGGAAATGCCCGGGAAACCAAAGCCCCACCCAGGGCCCTGTGTCCCTCAGCAGTTATGAAGAGAAAGTTGAGGGGCAAGGGAAAAATGTGACGCTTTGGCTTCCAATCTTGGTAGATTGGGAGGTCAATCCACGTTAGAGACGCCGTCACTTGAGATCTAGAAAATATATAAGTAAAAGGAACAGTCAGAGTAAGCTATGGGTATGGCAGAGATTGCTCAGTTCTCACTCTGATAGACCAGCCCATCACCACTAAACAAGTGGTAACAGCAATTGGCTGGTGAAAATCGTATATTTTTGCCCCGTGGTCGTAATCTGACCCGGACAGGCGAGAGAGACACACCCTCTCTCTCTCCTGTCTCGCATGGCTCTGAGAGACATGGGGAGGTCTGAGACTGGCTACATGGTTGGAGAAAGACTCCCCATCCTTCTCCCTCTCTCCCAGTCTGTGTTTCCTCTAAATGAAGAGGGTGTGGCCATTTTGCATACCTCACTGTTCTGGCAGCATTCCCCTATTACTGTCTTCATAGAAGACTGCATTTCACACAACCACTTACGCCAACAACATAATCTACACTCAATGAGAGCTCTGTGGGAAAGCCCGATCGTGGCCATGGCCTTCCTCAGGGACTCGGGGCTGTTCGGCCAGGCAGCTTAGGGAACAACAACAACAACAACTGTCTTTATGCTTACATAATAACTTCTGGATTACCTATAAGGTATACTATACTCGGTGCTTGTATGCAAAGTGATTAAAAAGAGAACATTTATAAGAACTAAATATAAAGTATTATTACTTGACTGGCATTTAATTGATATCAATACCTTTAAATTGGCTCAAGATTCTGAACCCATGAAATTCTTGATTTTATTACATCTAATTCATTATCATGCAACTTGATTTCATGCTATGTTCATGTTATCCTACAATAGCCATAAGGTAGGGCTTAATTCTAAATTCTCAACATTAGCTATAAAATCATATAAAATTGAATCATTTTAATTCAAAACGGACAATTAAGGCTCGAGACTAGTAATACCATCAAGTACGGCATAATCAATAAGGTATGACATGCAAAGCTCTATATTAAGCAAAAGGTATGCATACTAATATTGTAATATATAGTCAAGGGTCTATATTAGCTATAAAATGTGTTGTGTTGTAATTATAATTAACGATAGGTAAGCTTTTCTAATAAGACTATAAGATCAACTAAGGTACAATATAACTAACTCATGATAGCCAAGATGCAAAATGTAGTTCTAACGACTCCCAATACTCACTAAACCGATCAATATTCCGTTTGTAATAATGACCTAAGCAAATATTTAAAGCCTTTCAAGAAAGAGTAGCCTACATCAACTCATTATAGGACGACATTACAGCTGTCATCTTTCCCATTCTACCCAGATAATGGACGCAACACTATCTGAAAAATGTCTATACAGTATAATTAGTTTTAATACCCTATAATTCAGGTAATGACATACATTATGATAAACTTTGGTCACGAACATATGATTGAATTCAGCTGTGAAAGAACCTCTACAAATCAGGCTTGAAATATATATCTGTGGTACAAGACAAGGACGTAGCCCTACCACCTTCAGTGCCTGAACCAATATCAGCCCAGATGGTTGCCTCAGTGAGGAGCGAGATAAGGGTCCCAAAGAACTCCTGATTCCACGATTACATGGCTGCCTACACGAGGGAGGTGGACCTTTGGGAGTTATACCTGAGCCACCTAAACGACAAGATGGATTTTACTGTAAAGGATAATGGTAGAACTAGAGGACATAGAATATAAGCTAATGAAAGGAAGATGTAAAGGAGTATATTTTCCCTTACAGAAGTATAAATATATGGAATCAGTTAGAAGATATAGCGGTGTGTGCAAAATAATATCCAAATTTTTAAAGCAAAGTTAGACAATTATAACTCAGGAAGCGGGAAAATACAAGCCTAAATGCTCAACTCCTGTATACTATAATTAGGTAAATACACACACACACACACATTACTGGTAAACTCGGAACAATCCCTCAAACCTGTGTTGCGACATGAAGGCAGTTAGCTAGCCCATATGGGTAATAATCTTATTCCTTGATAGAATATAAATATTATCTATATATCTAGCTATTGCTCGAGGCCTAACTCCCGTTGAGGGTGGCCATACACAAAACGTCCCAAGTGGACCTATTCCCCATGACGACAATACATGCCAGTTTATGAAGGCCTTACAGGACTGAACACTCAACTTAGGGACCATCCGACTCAGAGTCCATTCAGAATATTTATGTGGGGAACGTGAAAAGAACTTAATGTTTGAAGCTCTATGTCGTAGCAAACTTTGGTTTAATTAATATAACTGACCTTAACTTCAGAGTCTGTGGGGTCAATCCTGTGCCGCCTGATCCTCTCCACCTCTTTCAGTAGTGTTGTGACCTTAGGGTGGGTAAGCGATCCCCGCTCCCGTATCCCTTGTAGTCGGCTCCTCACATCACCGTAACATTCTGAAAAGATAGTAGAAGGGGCCTGGGTTAGCTATAATAATAGACAAGGTACAGTCGAGGTTAATAAGTGTTGTCAGATATTTCACAAAGTTTCGGACACTGACTAATACTCTGAGGGATAAGCACTTTTCCCAGTAACTATAAAGGTACCAATAACACTTCTTGAGCGAAAACCACTGGAATCTATGACAACACTTAAAACCCCCGATTGTACAATAGCTGTCATGTTCTGGGGCTGCTATTAGCTCAGCAAATAAGTAGGCCAAAACTCTCGAGCAATACACGCTGTAACTCCGAAACGAACTAGACTAATCGAGCTAATATGTCTACCATTTGGGAATAGGTGCGGAAATTTACAGCCCATTTGCTCAAGCCCTTTTTGAGTAATAGAGGTTAGGGTTCACGATTTCTGGCCTACCTATTTGGAACAGGGTATAGGCAGGATTATGGGTTCCGTAACCACACCAAAACATGACAACTAGAAGATTGATATTCAATGTACTACATTTAGATAGTCAATTGTCAGTGCCCAGGGTATACATTCGAGAGAGAGAGAGAGAGAGAGAGAGAGAGAGAGAGAGAGAGAGAGAGAGAGAGAGAGAGAGAGAGAGAGAGAGAGAGAGAGAGAGAGAGCGAGAAGAGAGAGAGAGAGAGAGTGTGTGTGTGAGTGCGAGAGTGTTCTACTAAACCATCTCCCACTTCTCCCTATGTATAAGATGTTATATACTGTAGTGACACATGATTATCTACAGTACAACACGTTCATTACACATCCCCCCTCAGCAGAGATAATACCAGATTATCATGATATAGTCTCAGTAATTAACACAAGAGCCCCTCCTACAGTTCATTCTCAAAGACTGAGGACAATCGATATCGTTAGGATTAATTTTATTCCAGAGTTGAATGAGGCAAGTTATATTGCTAGAAATCTACATTGTTAGAAAGATACCGTAATGTTTACGGTTAGAGGATTGGTACACATTTTACCAAATTAAAAATGTAATATTAATGGTGGTGGAGTGGTCTTGCCACTGGACTGGTAATCCAATGGTCCCGGGTTCGAATCCCGATGTATCAATGGGAAGATATTATTGGGATGAAATTTGTGCTGTATCTAGTATCAGTACATTACCACAAAGCCCGCCGAAACAACAACAAAATACCCTCATTGTTCCCTGATTAAATAGCACTGCATGAATATTCCCATATTCAAAATATGCTATAAGGGGGCAATGCCTAGTGAGTTAATTGCTCAATAGGTGGCGTTCTGAGAGTGAGGGTCAGAGTCATGGGGATGAGACAGTGAAGCACAAAGGCGAAGCAGCTCCAGAGATAGGGCTGCTTAGAGCCGTGAGTGGGCAACCAAGTGCTGTGCATCTTGCGAAGGCAAGATGGCAAAGGCTGGTGGCAGCTCTAAGTGCCACATGTCTAACTCCCAAGATTGGAACAAGAACTCACGGGCTTCACCGTGTGTTGAACGGTTGAATGTATAGGCTCTCAGCCTATGTCCGAGAGGGAGTAAGTTGGAGTATAGAAATAAATTTGTCACAGTAATTATGGTCCTCTAATAAATCAATCTCTCTCTCTTTCTCTGTGAGGGGGTGGGGTGGGGGGATTTGGTAGGGATCTTATTTGATAAGTAATGCCGTAACATGCCTTTTTAATTTATATCGGCAATTTGGAAACATATTTGTATCTTTGATTGAAGTCCACATGAATTTTTATTCTATGTCAAGTTCCTGCTGTAATTATCTAATATATCCTGCTTTTTGCCACCATTGGGAAGATTGTAGGCGCCAGTCAAACAGGGCAGTACCCAAGGGAGGCCACATAGGCATATGACAAGGAATTGCTGGAACTTCTGTTTCATTGGCCTGGCTTCACCCACTGTTTCTATTTGTGCCTCACCTACACAGAGAGTAATCCAGCTAACTCTCGCAAACACCTCCTCCTCAAAACACAACACACACGATGACAGTCAAAAGGTGCTATCACAACCAATCTCCATTGATTGAGTGATAGCCTTACCATTAATGCTGATACTACAGAATGCTGGGTATGGCTTTGATAGGTAGCACTAATCACAGTTTAATGATATAGCCATCACGTACACACTTGACAAATCCTCACATTCAAACACGTACGCTTCCTAAAACACACACACGCACATACACACAACGACCTGCAATTGCGGTGTGGTGGGTGATAGGTGTGTGGTGTGTGACAGGTGTAGTGGGTGACAGATGGGTGGTGGATGACAGGTGTGTGGTGGATGACAGGTGTGTGGTGGATGACAGGCGTGTGTGGTGTGGGTGACAGGTGTGTGGTGAATGACAGGTGTGGGGTGGATGACAGGTGTGGGGTGGATGACAGGTATAGTGTGGTGGATGATAGGTGTGGGGTGGGTGACAGGTGTATGATGGATGATAGGTGTGGGTTGGGTGACAGGTGTGTGGTGGGTGACAGGTGTGGTGGTGGATGACAGGTGTGTGGATAACTGACAGGTGTGGAGTGACAGGTGTGTGGTGGATGACAGGTGTGAGTGGATGATGACAGGTGTGTGGTGGGTGACAGGAATGTGGTGGGTGACAGGTGTGTGGTGGATGACAGGTGTGTGGTGGATGAAAGGTGTGTGGTGGGTGACAGGTGAGTGGTGGATGAAAGGTGTGTGGTGGATGAAAAGTGTGTGGTGGATGAAAGGTGTGTGGTGGGTGACAGGTGTGTGGTGGGTGACAGGTGTGTGGTGGATGACATGTGTGTGGTGGATGACATGTGTGTGGTGGATTGTGGTGGTGGATGTGTGGTTTTACTTTATATCAAAGAAAGTCTTAACCCTACCCTCTTGTCAAAACCTCAAATTGTGAACGTCGACGCATCTTTTGTGCTAATAAAGAATAATAAAGGTACAAAAATAATACTTGCATTAATATACAGACCTCCAGCTCAATCAGTGCAAACTGACCGAGAAATTTACGAACAAATTGCAGATGTAAGTAACTCACAAGATACCGTAATTTTTGGCGACTTTAATTTACCTGTGATCAAGTGGGGCGATACTCTTACTTCACACTCCGGACATGACTTGTATACGAACTTGCAAGAGAGTTCGCTTTATCAATTTGTTCGAACGCCAACCCGTGGTAATAACGTTCTTGACATTGTACTTGCAACAAAAGAAGAATTAATAGAGAATTTGAATGTTGGTGATGAATTCAGTAACAGCGACCATCGTACGATAACTTTCACTTTAAAGTTTACTAGTAACGAACCAAATAGTAGCATCGAAAAAGTCCCTAATTTCAAGAAAGCAAACTTCCATAAACTTAGAGCTATGTTTAAAGAAACTGACTGGAGCTTTTTAATTCACAATAACGACATAAATACATCTTGGAAGTTATTCGAAGCCACTTACCTAAAAGCAGTGCAAGACTGCATACCATCGAAAATACGGCGTCCAGGCCATAATAATAAGCCCAAATGGTGGAATAAAGATATTTCAAACTGCCTGCTTGCTAAAAATTTTGCTAATGATAGATTAAAATCCTCACAAAATGACGAAGAACGGCTGAAATTTGTAGAGCTACGACGCAAAGCCAAAAAGTTAATTAAGCAAAGTAAAAAGACCTTAGAGTTACATATTGCGAATCAAAGTAAAACAAACCCGAAAGAATTCTATAGTTATATCAGAAAGAAAAAAGTAGTTACTTCAACTGTTGGACCGTTAGTCGATGAAAATGGAGAATACACCAAAGACGAAGTACAAATGAGTAATGCCCTCAATACCTTCTTTGCATCAGTTTTTACAACAGAAGACCTCAGTGATATCCCTACACCATCGCCGATTCAGATTGATAATTCAGATGTTCTAAGCAATATCACCATTACAGAGAGAGAAGTATTGAATTGTTTAGATAAACTCAAGGTAAATAAAACGCCTGGACCTGATACAATCTCGCCTAGAGTTCTAAAGGAAGCTAAGGATGAGCTCTCCAAACCACTGACATTACTATTCAATAAATCCTTGCAGTCTGGAACTATGCCCGATCAGTGGAAGCTAGCCAACGTAACACCGATATTCAAAAAAGGCAGCAAATCCCTACCCAGTAACTATCGTCCAATTAGCTTAACCTCAGTTGTATGTAAAATGCTAGAAACGGTCATACGAGACAGACTCGTAAATCACTTAGAGGAAAATAACATACTTAAAGATACTCAACACGGCTTTCGTAAAAAACGTTCCTGATTAACAAACCTCTTAGACTTCTTCCACGATATCCTCAACCTCTACGATGAGAGTAAAGCTGTAGATATTATATACCTTGATTTTCAAAAGGCCTTTGACAAAGTTCCCCACAAACGTTTACTGCTAAAACTAAAAGCGCATGGAATACAAGACGGTGTGTTGAAATGGATAGAAAATTGGCTCAGCGACAGAAAGCAAAGAGTAGTCATAAACGGTAAGGCATCTAAATGGACCAATGTAAGTAGCGGGGTACCCCAGGGATCAGTACTAGGACCAATTCTCTTTTAATTTACATCAACGACATAGATGAGGGTCTCACCTGTACAATCTCAAAATTTGCTGATGATACAAAAATTGCAAATAGCGTACTCTCAAAAGAACAAGTTGACGATATGCAACACAATCTAGATAAATTGTCATGTTGGGCCCAAATTTGGCAAATGAGTTTCAATGCGGATAAATGTAAAGTACTACATATCGGATACCTAAATGAGAAAGCAAACTATTCGATGAATGGCACTCAGCTTAAGAATGTAAACAGAGAAACCGATCTGGGAGTAACAATATCGAGTAACCTAAAACCGAGTCAACAATGTTCAGAAGTTGTTAAGAAGGCAAACAAAATAATTGGCTTTATAGGCAGGTCATTTGAGCATAAATCCAAAGAAGTTATCCTAACCCTTTACAATTCCTTAGTCCGCCCTCTTCTGGAATACTGCGTTCAATCCTGGTGCCCTTATTACCAAAAAGACATAAACAAGCTAGAACGAGTTCAACGTAGAGTTACCAAAATGATACCTAGCCTAAAGAACAAACCATACGAAGAGCGTCTTAGAGAATTAAATCTATTTCCTTTAACCCAGCGCAGATTAAGAGGTGACTTAATTCAAGTGTTCAAAATCATCAAAGGCATCGACAATATGAACTCTAGTAAGTACTTCACTATCGACCAATCTAATTACACGCGGGGAAACGGTTGCAAAATTATTGGTAAATCTTTTAACTCACACGAATCTAAGAATTTCTTCTTCAATCGAGTTGTCAACTTGTGGAATGGGCTTCCCCGAAACGTTATAGACTGCATCACCGTTGATCTAGACTCCGCCTAGACAAATATCTCGCATCAAACCCGCGACTGACTGCGTTTGTAAATGAATAACTTTATTTTATCCCCCCCTCAGTTACTAACCCATCTGTCCCCTACTAACTTCCTAATCCTGCCACGGACATTAGTTCCAGGGCAGTAATTCCCTTTCCAATGTTCCCTTACCCACTCTAAACCACTGTTTGGACACTTGATCCTCAGTGTTTTGGAGGACAAGCAACCTAGAAGGGTCACTAGATCTGTTGTTGCTTGATTTCCTTTGTACTCCTTTGTACTCCTTTGATGACAGGTGTGGTGGATGACAGGTGTGTGGTGGGTGACAGGTGTGTGGTGGGTGACAGGTGTGTGGTGGATGACAGGTGTGTGTGTTGGATGACAGGTGTGTGTGTTGGATGACAGGTGTGTGTTGGATGACAGGTGTGTGTTGGATGACAGGTGTATGGTGGATGACAGGTGTGGTGGATGACAGGTGTGGTGGATGACAGGTGTGTGGTGGGTGACAGGTGTGTGGTGGGTGTCATGTGTGGTGGATGACAGGTGTGTGTGTTGGATGACAGGTGTGTGGTGGATGACAGGTGTGTGGTGGATGACAGGTGTGTGGTGGATGACAGGTGTGTGGTGGATGACAGGTGGGTGACAGGTGTGTGGTGGTTGACAAAGGCTCATTCACCTCGTGCCCTAATAAGTGATGTCTCGGCACCAAGTATGTTTTGATCAATAATTGGTATCAGCAATATATAGGCTTCATTTCTTCATATCGAGTGAAATATACAAACATGTTCCTACACTTACCCACCCTATTCAACATCTGACTGACATTAATGCAGCACAGAGCAAGACAAACGTAATGCCAGCTGGGACATAACTTATTAGCACGACTGTACATGCTCGTCTGTCTGACTACGTTTCTGTCCATACGTCATTATTGTGGCATATGCTCTCTCTCTCTCTATATATATATATATATATATATATACTGTATATATAAGTAAAAACGACTTCTGTGTCCATGTAGCCTCACTTTATCTCCCTCCACATTTTCCTACTCGGCTCCCTCGCCTGTCATCACCAGCCTCATTTCTTGAGGTTCCTCCAGACCCTTCAGTTAAAAGGATTCAGACACCTTCAAAATGTCATGTTTTGGACGTCGTAGCCACTAATAACATGAAACACAATATGCCCGGGACCGTGCGGGAGGGAGATTATGTAATAGATAAAATATGAGCAAGGATATATTTAATTAACGGATTTTTTGTTTTAATAATATATTCATCTTCTCAGTATTATACACACCATGTCAAGCTATATATTTAATAGCTGTGGTCAGCTACTTTACAGAAAATCAAGGGTATATTGAGTATAGTTAATTCATATCTGTCGTTTCAGGAATTACATACTGTATATATACAACTTGTCATTCTTAACCTCTCCGCGGCGCACAGGGGGTTTTCTACAGGGTAAGACTGTGCGCACCTATGATGATTTTGGGACCTATTGCCAATTTCGATAAAAAGTACATCATCGTGTAGGGAATGTTTGCGTGCATCGGCCCATATATATTTGACCCCCCAAAAAATGTCTGGGGGGGGTAGGGGAACGGTCCGTAGTTGAAAAATATGGAGCGAATGGCACCGCGCGGCTAGATTGTCATCGAGCGGCGAGATTTCCCGGCCGAATTTTCACGCGCCCAGGGGATAGAAGGAGAGGGAGGAGGGGGTGGGTTACCGCGTATTATCACGTATATCTCCTTTTTCGAGCCCTTTTAGGCTATTTAGAGTATGTATACGTGTGTAGGGCACCCATATAACAATGAATATGCCTCATAGTGACCAAAAATTGCAATATATAAGGGAATTATAAGATAATTTTTAGGCGGGAATGAAGATGTGTTGGAGGTTTGGCGGCAATTTATGAGCTGAGAGTGTGGTTTACGCCATACATATCACGTATATCTTGTACGTAGAGCACTGTCATGCTATAATACAGACTTGTACGTATGTATACGTGCCATATATCAAAATATATACCGCATATAAACCAATTCATGCGATATTTACGCACATTATCAATGAGTTTCTATGCGTAAACCAAGGTGTGAGTGAGTTGTGGTGGGAATGAAAGGGGGAGAGGGTGTGTTACGCCATAAATATCACGTCAATCTTGTATTTAGAGCACTCTCATGCTATAATAAAGACGTGTACATATGTAGGCGTCCCATATAACAAGGAATATACCGCATATAGCCCAATTGATGCGATATTTACGCAAATTGTGAATGTGTTTCTAGCAGACGGAAGCCTGAAAGGGTGGGTTGGGGGTGGGTGGGTGGGAGGGAGGCATGCAGGGGTGCAGTGAGTGAGTGAGTGAGTCGTGGAGAGATGGAAGTCAGGCAGATCTCTAGATAGATAACCAGCTTTGTGATAATTGTGGAGGCGCCCCAGGCGTATTGATGTTTGGTATTTTGACCCTTATGTCTACCAGATGGCTGGTGTTCGTTGCCATCAACAGGTCTACAATAACATGAGTCAGGAATGGAGAGAGAGAGAGAGAGAGAAACTGAGACATGCGTATGTCGTACGTATAAATGGACTTCAGAATTGCATTTTTATGCAAGCAGACATTGCATTTTAGACACATGTGAAGTACCACAGAAACATGTAGGCCATTGACTGTAAATAAAGTACTTTATTTATAGACCACCAGCGACGGTGCTGAGTCAACACAGGCAGATTGCCTTTTGTGATAGAGGGCTAAATATAGACTGGTGTCTCCTTACACTTGCGAAAGGGTAGATTGCCACCAGAGAAACGTTTACTTATTTATTTCGAAGTAATATGCAATCTAAATGTATATTCGAGACCTACTGCAATTATTTGTATGACAGTCATGACTATGTATAATCCAATATACGCGCGTAGGCGAGACATAAGAAAGCTGGTTGAGCAATTTTCGACACTCACACAGTTATTATTCATTTTGATTTACAATATTATACAATACAAATGTATTTGTGAAGAGTATTTTATCCATTATTGTATTTATACCAATTTTGTTCCCAGACAGAGCTGCTGTAGCTGGAGCATCAAGGAGCGGCAAGGGTCACCTCGTGACCGCCTGACCGTGTGAAAATGAGTGGAGTCACACTGAGAGGGGCAATTTTGCTGAGTGTTTGGGCAATTTTTGACAGAATAAAGTTATATAATTACTAATTCTTGACAGAGACAAACTATTATAAACCTTGGCATGATATAATTGATAATCCCATCAATTTACAAACGTAAATTGGTGGGATAATTCGTTTTTTTTTTTATATTGTCATTTCGATTGTAGACACGAAGTTTTGAGTGATATTTGGTATGAGCTCCTGTGGCATGGTTGGTAAGGTCGCGGACTGGAAAACTCAAAGTGTCGTAGGGTAGTGGGATCGAATCCAGGAGGGGGTTATGGGGAAGGTTTTATATTGTCTAGAAATTTTTTTATAAATTTTTTTTTTTACAAGATCATGCCATTGTATTAAAACAATAGGATATATTCATAGAATATATCATATTGTAAGAATACAATGACATGACCTTGTTTTCTTTTTTCTTTTTTTATTGTTTTATTTTATTATCATAGTAGGTTTGACAGGATTTATTGAAACATATTTATTTTTGTACAATTCATTTGAGGTAAGAAAATAATTATATACACATTACTTTGGCTAATAACAAACATATATATTGATATACTAAAAAAATAAGGCATATTACATGTAAATCTTTGAAACTTATAAACTAAATAATGAAACATACAATTATATAATGTAAAAGCTATATCACAGGGACATCTTTGGAACTTATACATTATATAATATATATGTTACATTATGAGGTAGCGTGATCAATTAGGTCAGGTCAGGTAAGGTAGGGCGCGAGTCCAGGGCAGGGCAGGGCAGGGGGCGAGTCCAGGGCAGGGCAGGAGGCGAGTCCAGGGCAGGGCACGGGGCGAGTCCAGGGCAGGGCAGGGCAGGGGCCGACACTCAGTAGTTCTTGAAGGTGTGGTAGTCCCTGAAGCAGTCACCCAGGCAGAGTGCAACTTTGCACTCGGCGCACATTGAGGTGACTCTTTTGGTAACATGGGGTTTCCTGACACTGGAGCTGCAGACGGTGCACTGCACCTGCCTGTGACGAGTGCCAATCAGCTCGGTGTTGGTTGGGTAGTGTCTTTCGACACCCAGCTGGATGCGGTCAGGAACGTGATCCTCACGCCATGCCGTACGTCTGTGAGTGGTGGTGCCATACTTCTCCAGGAGTTGGTAGGAGACGTTGTACACGAACTCCCGGAATTTCAGCTTCTGGTTTGGGGCCATATCCTTTTTCACCAACCACAAGTTGTAGGCGTTCAGCATCGTTATGTCAACTAGGTGGAGGAAGAGCTTGTGATACCACTTCACAGTCTTCCTCAGACACTCAACGCCTGACAGCTGACAGTCAGACTTGTCCACCAGGCGCATGTTTTTTGTGTAGTCCACTACCATGTCGGGCTTGTAGATTGTCTTCCTGGTTCGGTAGTGGATTTTGCCAGAATCCACCTGGGCACCTGTGTGGACGGTGGAAAGCAGGTGGACGTCTCGCTTATCCTTCCACTTCAGGGCTATCAGTTTCCCACACTTCTCGAGCTGCTTGTATTTCTGCCCCTTTCGTCGCCTTCTTCGCACATGCCTCTCGCGGTGTTCCTGGGCCAGGTCGTCTTCTGAAGGTGTGTCACTGGAGGAGGCATCTGTGAGAGGAATGACATCACCTGTGAACTTTGGCATAAACTTTCTTGTCTTTCTGACAGTCCCACATGACCCCGTTTGGTTGTCATAAAGAAACTGGCAGAGAGCAGGAGAAGTATACCAGTTGTCAGTGTAGATGATGTGGCCTTTGCCCAGGTAAGGTGCCAACATTTTCCTGACGATGGCACCTGACATGCCCATGGGGTCATTGGCAGCGGCTTTCGGTACGTCAATGTCAGTTCCTGTATACACGATCATGTCAAGCACTATTCCAGTTTCACAGTCGCACAACACGAAGAGCTTGATTCCGAACCTATGCCTCTTCAAGGGGATATACTGCTTGAAAACAAGACGTCCTTTGAAGAGCACGAGCGACTCATCAATCACCAAATTGAGGAAGGGGTAAAAGTATTTCCTATACCTCTCCAACAACATGGTGAACACATCCCGAACTTTCCATATCCTGTCAATCCTGTTAGGATTTTCGTTGTCTGCAAAGTGCATAAATCTTAGCAGCAACAAAAATCTGTCACGAGTCATGAACTTATTGAAAGTTGGGGTGGCGATGAGAGGGTCGTGCTTCCAATAGTGTTGCAACACATGCTTCTTGATCAGAGGCATGAGGAACAACAAGGCAAAGAACGTCAGAAATTCTTCCACAGTCGTATCCACCCAGCCTCGTATTCTCGCTTTTGGAGAAAGGACGTCCAATCTGCCAAACACCCACCTGTAGTAGGCGTTTGTTTGGGCAACGATGTACGTCATTACCTCCATGTCGAAAAAAGCGAGGAAGAAGTCGCTTTCGTTCGCTTGATCATCACAGGGCCAGTCGTCAGTTGTTCCTGACGTCCCAGGATTGAACTGGGGCACGTCAGGTACAAAATTGACCCCGTCAGACCAATCGAACGAAGGCAGCTGAGGGATCGGAATGTCGTCTGCGTCTGCTTCATCGTCTGAAATATCGCTTCCATGGTCGCGATACAGCACTTCATCATCATTACCCTCCTCTTCACTTGACAGACGATGCCCTTCCTCATTTTCGTCACCGACGTCGGACTCACTCCCACTGTCCACTCCCAAATCCCCCCACCCTTGGTCCCGTGCTAGGGCTTCGTCGTCGAAACCCGGGCTGCCAATGTCCTGCGAATCACCATCAAACAGCAGGGCGGCATACTTAGATGGTGTCAGAGTTTTCCGGGTCACTTTGGCACGTGCGGGAGTCTTATGGACAGGGACAGCAGAGGTGGTGGCAGGGGCGGCGGCAGGGGCGGCGGCAGCGGCGGCGGCAGGGGCAGCAGTGGTGCGTGGCCTTGATGGCAAGATGATGGTGGTGCCTGTCGCCCTTCTCTCTGTTCCTTGGGCAGGGGCGGCATGGGCGGCAGGGGCGGCAGGGGCAGCAGGGGCGGCAGTGGCGGCAGGGGCAGCAGGGCCGGCAGGGACACCAGGGCCAGCAGTCGCTTTCCCTCTCCCTTTCCCCTTCCCTGTTCCTTGGGCAGGGGCGGCAGGGGCGGCAGGGGCAGCAGGGGCGGCAGGGGCGGCAGGGGCAGCAGGGCCGGCAGGGACACCAGGGCCAGCAGTCGCTTTCCCAGTCGCTTTCCCCTTCCCCTTCCCTGTTCCTTGGGCAGGGGCGGCAGGGGCGGCAGGGGCAGCAGGGGCGGCAGGGGCGGCAGGGGCAGCAGGGGCGGCAGGGGCAGCCGGGCCAGGGGCGGCTGGTGGTGTTGGTGGTGGTAGGGGCACTGTGGCTGGCGTACGGGTTCTTTTCCCTACGCCCGTGCCTTTCATTTTTCCTGCCCCTGCAGGTAATGCAGCCCTAGGGCGGCCTCCTGCGTCGCTGGTACCGGTGGCAGGGGTGGCAGGGGTGACAGTGGTGGCAGTGGTGGTGGTAGTGGTTGTTGCAGTGGCCTGGGTCGTGGTGGCAGTGTCCCGAAAGACCAATGACCTCTGTGCCATTGCCCTGGTTGCACGTGTTTTTCATGCTTTGGGTGCTGGTGATTCGTCCTCTGAGCTGTAGGGCGTGTCGTACTGGTAGCTAGGGTCTTTGGCAGCCACCCTCTGCCTTCCACGGCGGCTAACACCACCAGAAGGAGGGCTGGTTGTGTCATCAGGGAGCGAGCGTGAGGGACGTGTAGGCTCCATGACTAGTGCGTGGTTACTGGCGCGGTGGTGCTTGCACGAGTGCGGGGCGAGCGTTTGGCGGGGTGGTATCGAGAGTTGACATGTAGTACTATACCCACACCAATTTTCAGCCGCCTGGCTATAAACGCGCGGTTTTGGTACGTGTTCAAAGTCTCTGCTCTTAAGAGTCTCCCCGCAGTGCGCCGGGGGAACTCTTAAGAGTCTCCCCGCAGCTCCCGGGTTAAAGGAGCTGGATTTTGATTAAAAGACTGTCCCCAACACGAGTTGAGGTTTGGGAGGAACAGAGGTAGAAGCAAAAACATTCCTCCTTTTTACCTCCGTTGTGGTATAGGTGACAACACCTCGTGCCTGCATAGGTTCGAATCCTAGCCCTAGCTGTTACATTTATCATCAAATATACAATTAGTTATGCTTTAGGGAGCCGGATTTCGATTAAAAAACTGTCTGTCCCCCACACGAGTTGAGGTTGAGGAGGAAGAAGTACCAAATTCCTCCTTTTAACCTCCGTTGTGGTATAGGTGACAAGACCTCCTGCTTGCATAGGTTCGAATCCTAGCCCTAGCTGTTGTTGTTGTTGCTGTTCCCCAGGCTGTCTGGCCGAACAGCCCCAAGGTCTCGAGCAAGGCAAAGGCCATAACCGAGCGCCCCCAAAGAACCCTCCCTGCCTACCACAATAAAGCCTGGGTGACCGAAGCCGCTCACAGGCGAGGAGCCGAGGAGGGCGCGGAAACGCCCGGGATACCGAAGCCCCACCCAAGGCCCTGTGCTCCTCAGCAATTATGAAGGGAAAGCTGAGGGGCAAAGGAAAAAATGTGACACTTTGGCTCCCAGTCTGCCGTGGTGTAATTGATTAAAGCGTCGGCTATCGTCCTGATGGTCGATGGTTCGATCCCCACTGAGAGACTAGAAACATTTAGTGGCTCACGTGTATTTGTGATATATTCTCAATATATATATATATATATATATATATATATATATATATATATATATATATACAGTATGCGTGGTGGGGTTAGGGGTAGTGGGTACGGTAGTGTGTGTTGGGGAATTAGTGTTTGCGTGTGTGTGTGGGGGTGGGGTGGGGTAGTCTATGGGGGGGACAGTGTGTGTTTGTGTATGCGGGGGGGGGGGGGGGGTGGAGGTAGGTAGTGTGTGTGGGGGTTGGTAGTGTGTGTGTTTTGGGGAGAGTGGGTAGTGTGTGTGGGGGAAGTGGGTAGAGTATGTGGGTGGGAGTGGGTAGAGTATGTGGGTGGGAGTGGGTAGAGTATGTGGGTGGGAGTGGGTAGAGTATGTGGGTGGGAGTGAGTAGTGTGTGTGTGTGGGGGAAGTGGGTAGTGTGGTATGTGAGTGGGTAGTGTGTGTGTGGGGGAAGTGGGTAGTGTGTGGGGGAAGTGTGTGGGGGTGGGAGTGGTTAGAGTATGTGGGTGGGAGTGGGTAGTGTGTGTGGGGGGAAGTGGGTAGTGTGTGTGGGGGGAAGTGGGTAGTGTGTGTGGGGGGAAGTGGGTAGTGTGTGTGGGGGGAAGTGGGTAGTGTGTGGGGGGAAGTGGGTAGTGTGTGGGGAAAGTGGGTAGTGTGTGGGGGTGGGAGTGGTTAGAGTATGTGGGTGGGAGTGGGTAGTGTGTGTGGGGGAAGGGGGGCTGTGTGTGTGTGTGTGTGGTGGTGGGCTGGAGCATCACTAATGTTATCCAATAGTAAAGGGCATACGTTTGGGTGCCAACGGAAGATACCTAACAAGTTTCACCAAAATCCATCCATTCCTTTTCCGATATCATTTTGCGACCACACACCCGCACATACACCTATTAACTATAGTCTGTTTCTTTTCAACTGACGGTAAATTGCAAAGTTCCCATCAAGATTTCGCAGTTATTTTGAAGATTTTGAAGTGAAATATGACGCTAATTATATGAACTTGGTCTTAATAGGATGCAGAGACATAGTAGTTTCCAATCTTTACATTAACTATCGATAAATTAGTTGCTATGAGATTCAATATACCGTCAGATGAAATGAAACTAAGACAAGCCAGTACGTCCATGGTTAACCCTTTCTGTACCAGCGACGTCTTCTATGTTATATTCTAGCTATATTTAGACGACCCCATGCAGCTTGGGAAGGATCTGTGGTAGTTAGAAGGGTAGATTGAGCCTTATAATTGCTAGAGATCCTTCCTAAACTGATTACAATCGATTTATAATAGCCAGAATATAATAGAAAGGATATAGACGGTATAGAAGTTGTTAATCGGGGGGGGGGGGGGTAGATTAACCCTCTGAAGATACGATGACATATTTCTTTTCGGTTCTATGGCTATTATTAGACGAATTTATTGAAATTAGAAAGGACATATGGAAGTCAAAGGGTTGATTCACACCATCTTTCCCCTTTTATTCCCCACAGATCCTTTCCAAGACGTATACAATTGTTTAATGATAGCCAGAATAAACTGTTAAAATGATTAAATAGTTAATATTATCCCATAGTTTGGACCCACGACAATAATGACTCATCAACGTGATCGAGGAAGGCCCTGTAGCCCTTCAGTTGGTCATTTTGGGGAGGCAGGGAAGGGTAGGGGTGGTAGGATAGATCGGGATAGTCAGTGAAAGGTAAGTTGGGGAGGGTTATGGTCAAACAATCCACACCACGCCTCAGGCCAACATACACCGGTTGTTGACCTCGCCCCTGTTGACCCCCGACCCTGACCTTGGCTCGGACACCAAGCTTGGACAAATAGCGACCGACTGTGATCCGACATCCGGCAGACAATCCGTGACATGAACAGTAAGCTTTATAGTCCTCATAAAGCTCACTGGCCAACACTCTATCCCATGGGGCGTAACTCACTACATACCGTGCTGACATGAAACTATCCAGACTTTTCTGGTAGTCCGCCATCTTGGGTAGGCTGTTGGAGCCGGTGTGTATTTTACGGACCTTCTTGCTCGGCTCTACTCCTGTTTCATTTTCATCAGGCGGTGCCTTGCGTTTACCAAGTCTGGGGCCGGTGTTCTCGGGATGGTCATTTTGTAGTGTCAGTTTCGTTAACCTGACACAACAATCTTTTAATACTATCCCGTCAACAGTAACGGGCAGATATGCTGACTCATCCTTGGCCACACTAAGTTGCTCAAACTCCGTAACATTTTCCTTCGATCTGGATCCGGTGTACTCGGGAACGTAATTATTTGTTGTCAACTTTGTTAGCCGGACAACACATTCTTTTATTTTAATCCCATCAGCTGTGATGGGCAGGTTAGATGTGGTCACTGGCAGACATTCTGACTCATCCTTAACCACTTTAGGCCGCAGACCAACAAACGCATATTGTTGCCCTAGTCCCATGGAACCCCCGACTCTCACAGTGGCCCGGATACCAAGCTTAGCCAAACAACGACCCACGACAATCCGGTTCCAGGCAGACAGTCCGTGACGGGAGCAGTACTTCTTGTACTTGTTAAACAATTTACTGCTCAACATTATATCATTCGGGGAATAACTCAACACGTAGCATTCCGACATGAACCTATCAAAACCGTTCTCATAGTCGGCCATTTTAGGGACCTGGGTCACCTTTACCTGTGCTTCCTGATTAACACCAGGTGACTTTTCCGTAATACACTTGAGTCCGACATATACATGTTTCAATTGGACTATGTCATCATCCCCCCGGACCAATGCTCGGCCTCCTGACTTTATACCCTTTTCACTCATTAGGCGACCCATGTGGGTCCTTCCCGCAACCTGACAATGATGAACGTCGCAAAAATATTTATATTCATCAAAAAACAAATCTATCAATACCCGGTCATCTCTATTATTCGTAACTAAATAATTTCGATCGAGGAAGGTAAAGAGGCTATGCCTAGCATTTATAGCCTTAACGTTGACGCTAGGCATATCTACTTATTATATACCTATAAAACTGAAACATTAAACACTTGTATCTTTAAATCACGGAGATAATAACTGATTATATTCTTATATCAAGATAACACGAAACACCAAATGAATATACCAATTGTTATGCACGAACGAAGAGCAGACGTCCAGCCTCAACAGGTACTCCGAAATTAATAAAACAGAAATAATCGAAAGCAGAAATGTTAATTTCAAAATGTCGACATGTGCAAACAAAACCAATTTAAGTATTATTGTTAAATATGTTCGTACATATCTGTCTTGAATTGTAATTTCTATATAATAAAGTAATTACTGTAAAGCAATATGAAATAAAGATGTGAAAAGCAAAACAAATCCTTCGTATTATATGTTTGTTATATAATTATTAATTGTTTCCGTTATAAAAAAAAATTCCCGTTTTCTTCTTTTCCCGGACACGGCCTTCCCACCTCGCCTTTGGTTCGGCTCTCCTCAGGTTGTTTAGCGTCACACCAACGGTTTTTCCGGCAACTTTTTTCGGCAATTCTGGTCCGGTAGCTTAGTTCAGTCCTTCGGGCACCTGCAGAGGGCTGTTCTCGGGTAGCATGATGTGCGGGGCTTAGGGAAAAGGATAGATCAAGACGTAAACTTTTAAATCTTTCGGTCCAATTACGTTATATTAAATAGAGTCTGAATAACATTATTGTATTGAGTATTGTTCACATGTGTGGGGAGGTTCCTCTCACACCGCTCTCCTAGACAAAGTTGAAAGGAAGGCCTTTCGTATCATTTAACTCCCGTCCACTCACCAACTCTCTGCAATCTCTCTCTCTCCGCCGCAATGTTGCATCTCTCTCGCTATTCTATCGCTACTATAATAATCAGTGTTCCTCAGAGCTTTCCCAGTGCATACCACCTCCTTTACGTGGTACCCGTCTTGCAACTCAATCCCACCCCTACTCTGTGCAACTCTCTAACCCAAGAGTGAAACGTTACTCTCAAACTTTCTTGTACTCAACAGCTGAGCTCTGGAACTCTCTCCCAGAATCAGTCTTTCCCTCTTTCTATGACTTAAATTGCTTCAAACTCCGTGTGTCCAGGCATTTTGGCTCGATCGTCCCTTGATTTTGGCCGTCACTCTTTCAACTATGGGGGAGGCACTCGCTATAGGCAATTCTGCCTTTTGCCTCCCTCAAAAAAAAAAAAAAAAAAAAAAAAAAAAAAAAAAAAAAAGAGGATGATATTCAGCTTCAGTAGGATCTATAGGAATCACAAAGGTCCAAACTATCTCCATTAACCTTCCGACTTCCTCCAGGTCCTTCCTAAACTGGAAATATCGTCCAATGATAGCCAGATTACCGCACATGGTCACGTCATTACGTATGATAAGTTCTATGCTACAATGATTGGCCACACTATTAGTTATCTGTTTACGATTTTCGTTAGCTTTTATTATACCTCTAGGACTGGAAATGGCATATACCATCTCTATAAACCATCGAGATAACATAGGTCCTTCTTTAGCCGCATAAATGGCATATACTATCTCTATAAACCATCCAGATAACATAGGTCCTTCTTTAGCCGCATAAATGGCATATACTATCTCTATAAACCATCGAGATAACATAGGTCCTTCTTTAGCCGCATAAATGGCATATACTATCTCTATAAACCATCGAGATAACATAGGTCCTTCTTTAGCCGCATAAATGGCATATACTATCTCTATAAACCATCGAGATAACATAGGTCCTTCTTTAGCCGCATAAATGGCATATACTATCTCTATAAACCATCGAGATAACATAGGTCCTTCTTTAGCCGCATAAATGGCATATACTATCTCTATAAACCATCGAGATAACATAGGTCCTTCTTTAGCCGCATAAATGGCATATACTATCTCTATAAACCATCGAGATAACATAGGTCCTTCTTTAGCCGCATAAATGGCATATACTATCTCTATAAACCATCGAGATAACATAGGTCATTCTTTAGCCGCATAAATGGCATATACTATCTCTATAAACCATCGAGATAACATAGGTCCTTCTTTAGCCGCATAAAATCGCCTAAGGTTAGCCCGGATAACAGTAAAAATGGGTTCCATCACGGTGAAGGGGTTCATTTTTATCTATTTGCTTATTCATGTATTCCTATAGTTTCCTCCCTACACCTTCATCAAGTTTAAAAATTACCCCAAGACCCTACTTCGAGTTATATGTGTACATTTTTCGGTAGGAAAATGTTGTGACCTCCTTCCTACATTGTAGCTCGCATAGCTCACCACGAAAATCGACACCTAAGTGACACGAAAGGTCTTCAAATCGCTAAACTAATGGGGCAAATATCTTAAAATCTCAAAACTACTGGGGCTAAACATGAGAGAGGAGGGGTGGTCCAGAAAAAAAACGTTAACCCCTTTTGTACCGGCGACGTCTCTTTAATTTTAGTTTTGCTAACATTAGACGATTTTATTAAGTTTTTAAAGGGCCTCCAGCAACTAACAGGCCTCGAACTATCTTACTCAACCCTTTTTACTACCACAGATCCTTCGTAAGGGGGGGTATAGGGTTTTTCTGGATATTGCTTACTTGGCCCTTTTTCTCAACTACTCTTGTTCAATAAGTCATGAACTTTTGATGGTGTCGTTTTCAAACACCCTATTTATATACAGTATATATATATATACGAAATTATAAAATTGGTATATATTATAATTATACCAGAACGAAAAATGTATACTGTATATATATACAGTATATATATCGCCATCGATATCAAAGTGCAAGTGCTCCAGGTGCTCGACTTGAGCACCTCAGAGCTACGCAATGCACTTACGGTATGTAATTATCTTGTATCTTATCTCATGTATAGGTTACCTCTCCATCTGTCTTGGTTCAGGTGGAGACACTACCTTCAAAATGGACCATTGCTTCACCTTTGCCTCAAGTTATTGTAAGAAATATTGATAGCATGGTAATTCTTCCATAGCATAACTCGAAGAAAGCTATAAAATAATGCGAGATGTGGGCATTAACCCCTTCATTACCGGTGACGTCTTCTTTATTTTATATTAGCTGTTTTTAAACGATTGTATTCGGCTTAGGATGGTAGTGTGGCAATTATGAGGCTACAGACTATCGGAAATAACCCATTTTACTACCGCAGATCCTTCCTAAGCTGCCTAAAATCGTCTAAATATAGCTGATAAAATACAACATGCATCCCCGGTAGTGAAAGGGTTAAAAGACAGCTATACGATTGAGACAGCTTATTGTGAAACATTTATTTAGGATAGCCGTATTATCTGGTGAGGCATGGTGGCTATAGCTTACGAAGAAACTTAATTTGGGATAGCCTTAAGGGGAGACGGACCGTTTTTCTGGCCCCTCTTCTCCCTCATGTTTAGCCCATTGTTTTTTTTTAGATATTTAGACATTCGGCCCATTAGTTTGGCGATTTTAAGACTTTACGCCCCATTTCTTCGTCAATATTAAGACCTTTCGTGCCATTTGGGTGTCGATTTTTTTCCTGGCGAGCGATAGCGAGCCTGTACTTTTAAGAGTAACCGGCCTTTAGCCGGAAATTTTTTCTACCGAAAAATTTACAAACTTATATCGAAGGGGGGTCTTGTGATTGTTTTTAAAAAGTTTGTTAGAGGGTTAGAGAGCAAACTAAATCCCCTCCTTAAACCATTGAGCCCAACCAGTAAATTATGCTGCACAATACCGTCTGAGCTCCCTTAAGATCAGGGGAGGTGGTGTGGATATAGCTTATGGTGAAAGGTAATCTAGGAGAGTCATAAGATCAAGTGAAGCGTGAGGGATATAGTGTATTTTAATTTAACTTATAGGGAGAGATTATGAATGTTTAAAATGTGGGATACAGTGTATTTTAATTTCACTTATAGGGAAAGATTATGAATGTTTGAAATGTATATGAATAATGAGGATAATAATAAATTGTACTTATTAATAATAAAGATGTGTGTGTGTGTGTCCTAATGCATAATGTAATATATGCGAGTTGACCTCAATATACACGTGTGGTTCAGGCAATTATACATGATTAATAGCATAATTTCGAATAACACACACATACAGTATAATATGCAATATATACTTTTTTTTTTTTTTTTTTTTTTTCTCTGTGATTGAGGGAGGCAAAAGGCATAACTGCCTATAGCGAGTGCCTCCCCCATAGTTGAAAGAGTGACAGGGCCAAAATCAAGGGACGTTCGAGCCAAAATGCCTGGACACACGGAGTTTGAAGCAATTTAAGTCATAGGAAGAGGGAAAGACTGATTCTGGGAGAGAGTTCCAGAGCTCAGCTGTTGAGTAGAAGAAAGTTTGAGAGTAACGTTTCACTCTTGGGTTGGAGAGTTGCACAGAGTAGGGGTGGGATTGAGTTGCAAGACGGGTACCACGTGCCCTACGTAAAGGAGGTGGTATGCACTGGGATAGCTCTGAGGAACACTGATTATTATAGTAGCGATAGAATAGCGAGAGAGATGCAACATTGCGGCGGAGAGAGAGAGATTGCAGAGAGTTGGTGAGTGGACGGGAGCTAATGATACGAAAGGCCTTCCTTTCAACTTTGTCTAGGAGAGCAGTGTGAGAGGAACTTCCCCACACATGTGAACAATACTCAATACAAGGGCGCACTATGCCCCTGTACAGAGCAAGAAGCTGTACAGGGGAAAAGAACCCCCTAAGGCGGTTCAGCACACCCAGCTTCTGGGAGGCTGCCTTAGCAAGACTGGTAATATGGTCCTTCCAAATGAGAGCAGAAGAAAAAGAGACACCAAGAATATTGAGAGAAGATGAAGGGTTGATTTTTGTATTGTTGAAGAATAAGGGATAGTCCGCTGGGAGATCCTGACGGGTAGATAGATGGAGAAATTGGGTTTTGGAAGCATTAAAGTTAACAAGGTTTTCGAACAACAGACAGTCAGGACGAGAATCCATGTTTAAACCAACTACACCAAGGCATGATAAAGAATAATTAACCACTTCCTATTTATATTGACCCTTTCACGCTCATATGACGCAGAGGTTGCCAGATTAGGAATAAGAAATAGAGTTATCTCACTCTTATAATTACCTCTCCAAAATTAGTTTTCTGCCCACAGCTAACTCAAAGACAACTGCAGAGGTTGAAGTAACTAAACTAAAGGTTTCTAAATACCCCTGATGGTAACAAAGGCTTTAAAGTATCCCTAACAGGCTCAAAATCGCGTCATATGTCGGAGAGGGTTAACCCCTTCAGCACCATGACGTCTTTTACCTTTGATTCTGGCTAGATTTAGACGATTTTATCTCTCTCTCACTCTCAGTCTTATCTCGTACCAGGCAGATAATGGAGAAATCAGGCTTCGCCGGAGAAATTTGTCTACCGAAAAATTAAAAAATTTAGCCAGCTGTCTAACTCATTATACAAAATATAGTGGCTCGCTATCGATCGCCAGGTATAAATCGACACCTGGATGGGGATGAACGTCTTAAAACAGTAGACTAAATGGGGCCGAATGGATACAACCAAGATATATAAAAAAAAAAGCAGGTCACCCCCCTTAAAAAAAGGTGGAAGGACAGGAATGGGGGAGGGGCCTTTCTGCCAGGTTAGCTTGACTGATGTATAGTTCCCGAATAGAGTATATTTTATCTGGCCATAATTATAGATTATATATTTATCACCAATGTTATTTATCTTAAGGGGAGATATCCACTTGAGGGATTTTTTTCTTGACTCCTTTCTCCCTCATGTTTAGCCCCATTGCTTTTCTAATTTTAAGACGTTCGCCCCATTATTTTGACGATTTTAAGAACTTTCGACCCATTTCTGTCAATTTTAAGACCTTTCGTGCCATTTAGGTGTCGATTTTATCCTGGCGAGCGATAGCGAGCCTGTTATTTAAGAGGAACCGGCTTTCAGCCGGGACATTTTTCTACCGAAAAATGTACAAATTTATCTTGAAAGGGGCTCAAGGGAGTGTAATTTCAAGCTTGATGGAAGTCTAGGGAATCAACTAAAAATCTCCCCTTAATTTACTAATATATAGAGCATTATGTGATAGGCAAAATACCCATTTGTTTTCCATGGGGCTAGATATTTTTGGGAAAAGTTATTAAGAGTAACTGGCACCACACCAAATGACATGAGAATGAAGAACGAAGGGATGGGCTTGACTCCTGGGGCGGGATACTCAAAGAAGCTCATGGAGCTCCTATGGTGCCATATCTCCCACATTTCACCTTATAACCCCCATGTGCCCTTCTGAGCCCATACTCAAAGCTTTTCATGTGGGCGGCCATCATGGAAAAGATGGCCGGATGCTGCCTTACCTTATGGAACCAACATAAGTCCACTAAGGTAAAATCTAGACTAAATAAACTGTAAACGGAGGGGTCGATAACATGATAGTACCCATACCACCACTTGACTGGGCCTGACATGAGCAGCAGACGATGGATTCTGTGTTGACAACTTATGTTTGCTAATTTAATATGAAAGTGACACGTAACCCTTCAGGGGAGGTTTTTAGTGTGTTTCCTAGACTTCCATCAAGCTTGAAATTACATCCCCTTGACCCCCTTTTAAGATAAATTAGTACTTTTTTCGGTAGAAACATTTCCCGGCGTTCCTCTTTAATTACAGGCTCGCTATCGCTCGCCAGGAAAAAATCGACACCTAAATGGGACGACAGGTCTTAAAAGTTATATAAATGGGGTGAAATGTCTTAAAATCGCCAAACTTCTGGGGCGAACGTCTTACAATCTCAAAAGCAATGGGGCTAAACATGAGGGAGAAAGGAGTCCAGAAAAAAATCCCTCTAGTGGAAATCCCCCCTTAATAACTATTGTCAGGTTGTCTTTTTAGCATGAAACTATAGTCCGTTCATTCTAGGTTGGGCAGATATCGTAACCTCTGTAACTCAAAAAGGGCTAGAACAAATGAGCCGTCGATTTATACACATATTCCCTAGCCAAGTCTTCCTATTTGGTAGAAATATTAACTCGATTACTCTATAGCCTTTTTATAGTTATGAGAGGTTAGGCGTTACGATTGCTGCGAGGTATTTAGTTTGTTCCCTACGTTTTCATCAAGCTTAAAATTACACCCCCTAGACCCCCTTTCAAGATAAATTTGTACATTTTTCGGTAGAAAAATGTGCCGGTTGCTCTTAAATTACAGGCTCGCTATCGCTCGCCAAGAAAAAATTGATACCTTAATGGCACGAAAGGTCTTAAAAGTGACATAAATGGGGTGAAAGTTCTTAAATCACCAAACTAATGGGGCGAACGTCTTAAAATCTCAAAAGCAATGGGGCTAAACATGAGGGAGAAAGGGGTCCAGAAAAAAATCCTTCAAGTGGAAATCTCCCCTTAAATAACCTAACCAAACAACCTAATCTAACCTAACCTAAATACACTGGTTTGTTTAGGTTAGAGTAGGCCAATTCTATTTTTAAATGTTTATATTATACAAACAATCATAAACACATTATAAAAACCTATAGCAATTCTAAGGGTTTTCGGGTCACGGGTGTACCCTCATCGCTGTTAAGGGGAGATTTCCACTTGAGGGAGTTTTTTCTTGACTCCTTTCTCCCTCATGTTTAGCCCCATTGCTTTTGAGATTTTAAGACGTTCGCCCCATTAATTTGGCGATTTTAAGACGTTCGCCCCATTAATTTGGGGATTTTAAGAACTTTCACCCCATTTATGTCACTTTTAAGATCTGTCGTCCCATTTAGGTGTCAATTTTTTCCTGGCGAGCGATAGCGAGCCTGTAATTTAAGAGGAACCGGCCTTTGGCCGGGACATTTTTTTACCGAAAAATTTACAAATTTATCTTGAAAGGGGGTCAAGGGGGTGTAATTTCAAGCTTGATGGAAGTCTAGGAAACACACTAAAAACTTCCCCTTACCGGTATGTTTGCATGGGCGTGCTGTGTAATTTTTTAACTCGAGCCATAACCTAACTAACCTAATTAAGTACGGTACCGAAATACTCTAACAAGCAAGTAATGAGCGTGTACAATTAAGGAGGGGTGACCTGTTTTTGTTCTGTCCTTTTCTGTCTTTCTCTGGCTTGTATCCATTTGGCCCCATTCAGCCTACTGTTTAAAACGTTTGTCCCCATCCAGGTGTCAATTTTTTACTGGTGAGCGGTAGCGAGCCAGCATATTTTTTATTTTTGTTTGACAGCAGGCTAAATTTGTACATTTTTCGGTAGAAAAAATTCTCCGGCGAAGCCGGATTTCTTCATATAATGTTGGCTCGCTATCGCTCGCCAGGAAGAAATCGACACCTAGATGGGGATAAACGTCTTAAAATAGTTGGCTGAATGGGGCCGAATGGATACAAGCCAGAGGAAGAGAGAAAAGGACAGAAATAACAAAACGCAGGTCACCCCCCTTAAATATAACAGCACTAGGGATAGATAAACTCCACGTGCGTTTGTTTACAATAATGGGAAATCAGCTGTTGCTGTTGGGGTGTGGTATACAGTACTCCTCTCGTGATTGGCTGAATTCCTCCCTTTCGTTTCATTCCTCTAAGAACACCGGGATAAAAGGAACGCTCATGATTGGCTGAGCGAGATCTGGCGCTATCTCACCATAATGAGTTAAGGACCACTTAAGGGGAGATTTCCACTTGAGGGATTGTTTTCTGGATCCCTTTCTCCCTCATGTTTAGCCCCATTGCTTTTGAGATTTTAAGACGTTTGCCCCAATAGTTTGGTGATTTTAAGAATTTACGCCCTCATTCTGTCAATTTTAAGACCTTTTGTGCCATTTAGGTGTCGATTTTATCCTGGCGAGCGATAGCGAGCCTGTAATTTAAGAGGAACCGACTTCCAGCCGGGACATTTTTCTACCGAAAAATGTACAAATTTATCTTGGAAGGGGATCAAGGGGGTGACATTTTAAGATTGCTGGAGGAGTAGGAAACAAACTAAAAACCTTCCCTTAAGGGTTATATAAAATTTGTATGCGAGAATTCACCCTAACTATAACGCCATATCCATGCCATAGTGGAAGGCGCCAACAGACCGCTATATATGGCATCGATATCGCCCTAACATTTGAAGCTCTTTGAGTATACCGCGGTAATACTGTATGTTGTTATATAATATGCACTCTTTCGGCCTGCCATGGCGTCACTATTCCCCCCCCTTCTCATAATCACAATTTTGTTTAATTTTAATTTTTTAACCCCTTCTATACCGGCGACGTCTTTGTCATTTTATTTTAGCTGTATTTAGACGATTCTGTGCAGTTTAAAAAGGATCTGGGGTAGTGAAAACTGTTAAGTGAGGTAGTTTAACGCCTTACGAGCGGGCCCGTAAGGAATTTCTACTACCCGCCAAGCGGGTGGTTTTACCCTAAATGGCCTTGTTTCCGTGCTCTTTTTCATGCATAAACAAGAGCCAGAGCGTAATACAATTATGTATCCCTGAAAGAGCGTTAATTCAGCTTTCCAATGACACCAGAATCATCCTCCTATGACCACGCGTTCTCTTGCAACGATCATGCAAGACGAAGGAAAAATCCCTAAAATACGGTAATTTCTTGACATAATACCCTGTGTAGTGAGGGAGGGAGGGTGGATGTGTGTGGAGTAAACGTCAGTAGGCCCGCGGGACCCGTGGCGAACGGTCAGAGCCCGACCTACGCTCCGCCCACCGCTCGTCTCTCTCTCAGAGGCAATATTTATCCAAAATTGCACACAGACTTAAGTCGGTCCCCGCCACATAGTCCTTTCTTCTCTAGCCCGACTTAAGTCCACCCCCGCCAAACAAGGGTTAAAGCTTGTTAATATTTTTTTAACTGAATACAATCGTCTACTAGTAGCCAGAATATAGTTAAAAAGACGCTACCAGTACAGAAGGGGTTAAGGAACCCAGCTTCTTAGTATTGTATGTTGTACAGTCAGCAACCGCAATTTCTGAGACACTTTGATAGGGCCCGGACATGTGGAGCGCATCGTTTTTGGATGACAGCTCACTTTAAGGAGGGTGATCTGCTTTTTGTTATTTCTGTCCTTTTCTCTCTTTCTCTGGCTTGTATCCATTCGGCCCCATTCAGCCAACTATTATAAGACGTTTATCCCCATCTAGGTGTCGATTTCTTCCTGGCGAGTGATAGCGAGCCAGCATTATATGAAGAAATTCGGCTTTGCCGGAGACGTTTTTCTATCGAAAAATGTACAAATTTAGCCTGCTGTCAAACACAAATAAATAATATGCTGGCTTGCTACCGCTCACCAGTAAAAACTTGACACCTGGATGGGGATAAACGTCTTAAAACAGTAGGCTGAATGGGGCCAAATGGATACAAGCCAGAGAAAGATAGAAAAGGACAGAACAAAAACAGGTCACCCCCCTTAAGTATCACAAGGCCGCATGCATACCTATGAATACATACGTTTCGAACCAATAGCCTAGATGCTTCACTCAGTCTGTCATGTCAAATTATAATGCTGCTGCTGCTATGCTATGATCCGCATTCATATATTTATGGATATACAAATGACAAAAACACCTGTATTACATTCCCTTACAGTACGACACGAATATTACCATAGATTTTAAGAAATTATTAATGAAAAGAAATACTTCCAAATTGCACAGTGAATGGACAGGATTTAGGTGTGTGTGTGTGTGTGTGTGTGTGTGTGTGTGTGTGTGTGTGTGTGTGTGTGTGTGCGGTGCGGGATACGTATCTAAACAAATGTTCTTTTGAGAGGTTAAAGGCTGATTGATGGACTGTTAAGGTTAAGGGGAGATGGGTCTTTTTTCTGGTCCCCTTTCTCCCTCGTGTTTAAGTCCCAATTGTTTTGAGATTATAAGACGTTCGGCCCATTAGTTTGGCGATTTTAACACCTTTCGCCCCATTTCGTTGTCAATTTTAAGACCTTTCGTGCCATTTAGGTGTTGTTTATTTTCTGGCGAGCGATAGCGAGCCTGAAATTTTAAGAGGAATCGGCCTTCGGCCGGGACATTTTTCTACCGAAAAATGTACAAATTTATCTTGAAGGGAGGTCTAGGGGGTGTTTTTCTAAGCTTGATGGAGGTCTAGAGAGAAAACTAAGAAATAAAGGAATACATGAATTAATTAAAAAAAAAAAAACAAAAAAAAACGGCCCGTCTGCCCTTAATTGGTGCATCAATAGTTATGATCTATTTGTGGAATAGTGTGATATACTGTATATCTCATGTAAACCATTTGTGGAATAGTGTGATATACTGTATATCTCATGTAAACCATTTGTGGAATAGTGTGATATACTGTATATCTCATGTAAACCATTTGTGGAAGTGTGATATACTGTATATCTCATGTAAACCATTTGTGGAATAGTGTGATATACTGTATATCTCATGTAAACCATTTGTGGAAGTGTGATATACTGTATATCTCATGTAAACCATTTGTGGAATAGTGTGATATACTGTATATCTCATGTAAACCATTTGTGGAATAGTGTGATATACTGTATATCTCATGTAAACCATTTGTGGAATAGTGTGATATACTGTATTATCTCATGTAAACCATTTGTGGGAGCATTCAGGGAGCATTTGGAAATCCGTGGGAATTTTGGTATGAAAGCAAGCCACCCATCTAGATGTCTTAAGGATGCACCAAATAACAATAAAAAACATGTTGGCAGTCTGAGAAACGTGTGTGAATCTTGTGAGTTAAATTCAAAACAAATTCTCAAATTTTCAGATTTGTTTGTTTGTATTCAATGACAACCACTTGAGGATCATATCAAATGTCCAATTTTGCATGTTTTTTCTATAGCTGTGATTAGAACGATTACATTATTGAGTAAAACAAATATAGTAGCTATACCCTTGAAAATATTTCTGTCATGGAACTGAAAATAATTGTGAAATTGTATCACGGAAAACAGGTATCAGTCAAATAAATTTGCTCCAATATTATCACACATGAATGTCCTCATAAGCATGATATGTACAGTTCACATGTCTCCATCTCCATCCTCATTGTCAGAGTCTGCTGGCTCAGACTCTTCCTCATAAACCGAAGCTGTGTCGTTTTTGCACATTTCACCGATTTCACAGCATGCACAGAGTTTTGTGCAGCTGAGGCCGGCTCTTCGACAGCTGCACCTGTTTGTGTCACATTTGGCCTTCGTACATCCACACTTCACCAGCTGGATGATTGACTTTGGTGCAGGCAGCTGCATAGTCATGACTGGAACCCACCTGTTATCTTCTAATGTCCAGCCATAGTTCTCAGGAGAAGGTACATCTGGGTTCGCAACAGTGTCATTGTTCCATATGATGGCTTGATGATGAGCCTGAAGGATTGATTGTTGCAGTGCATCTTGAGTAGGAGGCAGCCTCTCAGACTGCAGCTGCCTCTTTGTGAACAAAAACCATCTCAGCTTCCGAACTGTGGTAATCTTGGTGCCTGGCACGTATACTTTGCAAATAAACTTTTCGATCCCAGCAAGAATGGTGTCGCTGGGCTTTGGTGTGGTGCCCAGTTTTCCAAGTGCTGATACCTCGTCATCACTTGCCTCCTTGAACGCCTTCCAGAATGCCAGTTTTCCCTTTCCAGCAAAGCTGCCAGTGTTGTCAGCCCCACTGATGGCATGCAACCCTGGCAAAGCAGCAGACTTCTCAGGTCCAAGGGTATTATAAATGGGCCCAAGAGGAATAATTCGCCGGTTAGTACCAGTTCCCGTCACAAAGTTGGTTTTCTTGCACAGCTGAGGATAACGGCGGAGTCCAAGAACAAAAACATCCGTATCTGGTGAGTGGATATTGATGACTGATGCCCCACAACCTGTTGCGTCAGCAGCATGCAGGAGGAGCTTTGTGTCCGCTTCTTCTTGCTGACTGTGAAGGTGACCGACATTTCTGTGGGTTGCCCGGCACTGCGCTCCCCATACAACGACCATCTGTTTATTCTCCTCATGAGCCTTCTCGAGCATCTTCTCAGCCAGATAGCTTGTGAGGTTGCACTTTGTTGTGACATGGGCCAGGAGTTTCTTCATTGGTACTTTGGATACGTTGGTGGAGTCTGTTATATAATAGGCAACCGAGGGCTGACAGCCCTGCCTCCTGTCACGTGTGGCAGTCTTGAGAGAGGTTGGGACATCATACCGATCAAAGACAAGGTGGACTTCATCTGCATCACCGTATCTTGCCAGGATACGACTGGTGAAGTGATCAGCCAGCTGGATACAGTATTTGATGTAGTCTGGTTTATCCAGTGATTGAACCTCTGCCATGCCATCCAGTATTGCCACCTTCACTTCTTGAGGTGTGCCTTCCCGCTCTTCTCTGACACTGTCATGGATTTCTGCATTTGTATCAGGAACACTTTCTCCCTTTTTTGTCAGTTTCTCCAACACAGACATCAGACTACTCTTCGAGGAGCAGTGGAGCATGGTCCCATCTGCAGCAAACATCGAACGTGGCACAACAGAAAGTTCATAACTGCCAACTGTTTCCTCCAGGTCAATGTTAGGTCTTGACTTTGACAACAGCAGCATGCGAGTGAACAGCTTACGGTCTTCTTTGAGCTCAACAGTCTTATCTCCTGCACTCACTTTCACCCTTTTTCCTGTCACTTTCCATGTTTGCAGCCTCTGTTTTTTCATTGGTGCCCAGAGGTTTACGGTCGACGTCTTGATCCTGTTGGCCACAAAGTCATTCAGGAGCTTCTTGCCCATAGTATATATGGCGGATAGGTCACTTTTGACCTTCTCTGGCATCACAGCTTTGGTTACCAAGTTTATCAGGTCAGAACTATCATTCTCAAAGGGATTTGTGAAGGTTTCCAAAGTGTGTGTAAGGGCTTTGATATTTTTCTCCTGCCTGGTAAAGACTGCAGTCGATAGACCATGGTGACGCTTCTGTGCTGGGGATGAAATTCCGGCAATCTCATGGGCTTCCTTGGCAAGCCGAGCGAGTTCAGGTGAAATGAAGAAGAATTTTGAACGAGCATAGGCATTCTGGGTGATGCCCACAAGCCCTCCAGCCACTTTCATGGACCGGTTAATTTGCTCGATATATATATATATATTCTGACATACGGAGCCCTGTATGTTAATTTAAGAGTTAGAATTAGAGTTGAAGGAGCCAAACTACCCAAACGGCGAAGCAGACTAGCGAGTGGGAAACCAGCTCGCCCGCATACCTGCAAACAAGCCTTCACACCTGCGTGCGTCATAGGGGACCCTGCAAACTACTCCGATGACCCGACACTATGACGTATGTTCGACGCCAGGAGCTGTGATTGGACCATGCACCTGCTATGCAACTCGAGGAGCTGTGATTGGAGCAGGCACCACCCCCCGCCTCCTGATTCGTTCCTACACCATCATTGTTTAGTATATAAGACCCGAGTTGTGGGCATTCAAATCAGTCTCATTTGGAGTTGGGGAAGGTGAACTTGCAGCTGGAGGAAGACGGGGTGAAGTATTATAATGGGATTGTGACTGTCAGTCAGATTATATAAATGTGTGTTAAGTGTGTTCGGTGTAAACACTTACGTTATGTTGGTTAGTGAGATATGTGATTGGGACGTTAACGCTACTATTATGTGCTTAACTATTTGATTGCGAATTGACGTTAACGCTACTATTATGTACTTAACTATTTGATTGGGAATTAACGTTAACGCTACTATTATGTACTTAACTATTTGATTGGGAATTAACGTTAACGCTACTATTATGTACTTAACTATTTGATTGGGAATTAACGTTAACGCTACTATTATGTACTTAACTATTTGATTGGGAATTAACGTTAACGCTACTATTATGTGCTTAACTATTTGATTGGGAATTAACGTTTAACGCTACTATTATGTGTTTAACTATTTGATTGCGAATTAACGTTAACGCTACTATTATGTACGTAACTATTTGATTGGGATTTAACGTTAACGCTATTATTATGTACTTAACTATTTTAGTTGACTAACTTGTGGACTAAAGCAACTCTTTAAGTAATTGGGTTATGATGAAAGTAATACTATTGTTTTATATTAATACTTACGAGTTCTTTAATTTTCTTTTAATTAAGCTTACATTGCTTAACGGTGCGTAGTACGGTGATGC
This sequence comes from Paralithodes platypus, assembly GCA_032716605.1. Classification (NCBI taxonomy): domain Eukaryota; kingdom Metazoa; phylum Arthropoda; class Malacostraca; order Decapoda; family Lithodidae; genus Paralithodes; species Paralithodes platypus. The sequence continues at coordinate 17,586,860 of CM064577.1, read as the reverse complement.
TATTGTCTCATATTAGTAATATCGCCTTAGACTAACATGGCTGTGTTAATATTACTTATAGTGATTTCCTAAGCTGAAGAAAATTCTTTTAGCTTCAAAATATTATTTTTGCTTTTCATATTATTTGAGTGAGACCTGAATCGAATCTATGAAGCGATCCTGTAACTTTATTTACTCATAATCAAACCTCAATGTTACGTGGTTAAGAAATACATTTAACTAATTATTAAATATATATCTAACTTTTTATGTGACTTTGATATAAATCCTGATGATAATAATAATAATACTATTAACGTAAGACAAGAACCAAGAATAATTACATTAAATATAAATAAAAGGACATATAAGAAAACTATCTATTCATTTCAAAAAGGGTAAGAGACAGAGATATTCTTACTTTAATATTTATCTTTCAAGACTTTTTATAGAATTAATAGTCCTTCTTTAGATATACTTCTTCGGTTCATAACCATAGCCTACTAAGCTTCGGTTAAATAATAATTCTTTATAAATACCACATGACTTTAATTAGTTTCAGTATTTTTCATAATTAAAGAGTATCAGTCAATAAAGGATACTAAGTCCTAAGATCCAAAAGGAAAGGAAGCAACAACAGGAAATAATGTTATTAGAGTTTACTTTTGTTTTGCCTTCAGCTGACTGATACCTTAATATATATCTCTGTGCTATCTAGATTCATCAAGTTAACCACTTGAGGATCAAGATACGTAACAATATATATAATGAATCGTATGATAAAGACAAGGGTGTATATATGCATAACAGATAGATATCACAAAATAATTGGACATAAAAAAAAACAATCAACCGTTTCGGCAAACCCATGCTATCTTCAGTGATAAAGTGATTACACGGCGCACAAGTTACAAAACAGACCATATCAAATTACGAGCGATGCTAGATAAGATATAGCCAAAACAGCAGAAAAAAACGACAAAAGCCGGGCAAAAAAGCCAAAAGTAAAATATTGACACAAACAAAAAGACCGCATGCATGCCACCTCTATCCAACCTACTTATTGAGGTAAAGCGGATAGGTGTATATATATATATATATATATATATATATATATATATATATGTATATATATTTTTTTTTTTTTTTTTTTTTTTGAGACAATGAACGGAGGAAGGAAAAACACAGATAAAACAAAAAGGTCCATGTGCCTAAAGGCATCCTCCAATCATAAAATGTTTGTAACAACTGGATTTAAACATTTGTAGATAGTAAGTTTGTGGACAGCAATTCGAGGGATGTGAATTCCAAAGAGTAGTAGCTCTGGGGATAAATGAATTCTGATAAGCAGAAGTTCTGCATTGTGGAGGAGAAAGTGTAAATTCATGGGCGCTCTCAGCTGCCCTAGTTCTACGGGGAAAGATGTGGAGAGGCGGCACAATTGAAGCAAGTTCCTCGGAACAATTGCTGTGAAAATATCTGTAGAATAATGCAAGGGATGCAACGTTTCTTCGTATGGATAATGTAGGAAGGTCCTGTGTGATTGCAGGGTTATTGATTAATCTAATAGCTTTATTTTGAATTTTGTCCAACTGCCTCAATGCAACCACTCCACTTCCACCCCACAGAGGTGAACAGTAATCCATCTGAGAACGCACATGACTTTTATATATCACGGCCAACTGCTCGTCAGTGAAGAATTATCGAACTCTGTACAGGAGTCCCAGGTTTTTTAGAGGCATTCTTAGCAATGCTTCTAACATAATGTGTTATATATATATTATATATATATATATTATTATGTTCCTTCCAACAACCAACCATACTCCTAAAATCGATTAATGAAATTTACAAACACATGTGGCAGTCCGTGGACTCGAAACCAGGATGCTCACACCGAAAATCAACACCTTATACATCGCACCACGAAGACAGTTAAAGGTTGGTGGACACTGCCTACGATTTATTATGCAACTTCGAATCCTGCATATCAATCTAAGCATGTACACACATCCCAACTGCAACTCACGTAGGCTATGATATTTTGTATACGATATGTATGATATTTCATATACGATATAAATGACATTTCTGTAGTATCACTCAGCAAAATGTGTATTTTGGTTTCGAATCACCATGCTGGTCATACACGTATCTCAGACTGCCAACATGTTTTTTATTGTTATTTGGGATGTCCTTGAGACATTTGAACAGGTGGCATGCATTCATACCAAAATTCCCACGGGATTTTATTATGCTACACATGCTCCCTGACTAATAGTGTGATATACTGTATATATCATGTACACCATTTGTGGAATAGTGTGATATACTGTATATCTCATGTAAACCATTTGTGGAATAGTGTGATATACTGTATATCTCATGTACACCATTTGTGGAATAGTGTGATATACTGTATATCTCATGTACACCATTTGTGGAATAGTGTGATATACTGTATATCTCATGTACACCATTTGTGGAATAGTGTGATATACTGTATATCTCATGTAAACCATTTGTGGAATAGTGTGATATACTGTATATCTCATGTACACCATTTGTGGAATAGTGTGATATACTGCATATCTCATGTAAACCATTTGTGGAATAGTGTGATATACTGTATATCTCATGTACACCATTTGTGGAATAGTGTGATATACTGTATATCTCATGTACACCATTTGTGGAATATTGTGATATACTGTATATATCATGTACACCATTTGTGGAATAGTGTGATATACTGTACATATCATGTACACCATTTGTGGAATAGTGTGATATACTGTATATCTCATGTACACCATTTGTGGAATAGTGTGATATACTGTATATCTCATGTACACCATTTGTGGAATAGTGTGATATACTGTATATCTCATGTAAACCATTTGTGGAATAGTGTGATATACTGTATATCTCATGTAAACCATTTGTGGAATAGTGTGATATACTGTATATATCATGTAAACCATTTGTGGAATAGTGTGATATACTGTATATCTCATGTACACCATTTGTGGAATAGTGTGATATACTGTATATATGTAAACCATTTGTGGAATAGTGTGATATACTGTATATCTCATGTACACCATTTGTGGAATAGTGTGATATACTGTATATCTCATGTACACCATTTGTGGAATAGTGTGATATACTGTATATCTCATGTAAACCATTTGTGGAATAGTGTGATATACTGTATATCTCATGTAAACCATTTGTGGAATAGTGTGATATACTGTACTGTATATCTCATGTACACCATTTGTGGAATAGTGTGATATACTGTATATATCATGTACACCATTTGTGGAATAGTGTGATATACTGTATATCTCATGTACACCATTTGTGGAATAGTGTGATATACTGTATATCTCATGTAAACCATTTGTGGAATAGTGTGATATACTGTATATCTCATGTAAACCATTTGTGGAATAGTGTGATATACTGTATATCTCATGTACACCATTTGTGGAATAGTGTGATATACTGTATATCTCATGTACACCATTTGTGGAATAGTGTGATATACTGTATATCTCATGTAAACCATTTGTGGAATAGTGTGATATACTGTATATCTCATGTAAACCATTTGTGGAATAGTGTGATATACTGTATATCTCATGTACACCATTTGTGGAATAGTGTGATATACTGTATATATCATGTAAACCATTTCGTCCGAGACATCATTATTCATTAAAACTTCAGGCACTGGGCAATTTATTATTAAAATTTAAATTTATGAAAATTCCCGCATATCATGCTGCCCGAGAGAAGCCCTCTTCGTGCTCCCCCTGACAAGAATCGGATGTTCATAAATAAAACAAAACATACTGCAATATGACTTATAGTAATTTATATTCAAATGAAAATAACATGCAGTTCGATACACACAATATATATATATATATATATATATATATATATATATATATATACAGGGGTGTAAAAAGTACTTAATGATTGTACTTAAGTAAAAGTAAAAGTTTCCAACTAGAAATGTACTTAAGTTAAAGTAAAAAAGTATCTACCGAATGAATTACTTAAGTACCAAAAGTAAAAAGTAATATCCCAATCTAATACTATATAAGAACATAAGAACATAAGAAAATGGGAGTCTGCAAAAAGCCGATCGGCCCATACAAGGCAGATCCCTGTCACACCCAACCTCAATTACAAGGCCCAATTATAAGCCCAACTCACTGAGTACCTTGAGTACTGCCCCCACCAAAATGGTCAGGGATTAACACAAGATTACGGGAGTCTGCTGAGTGCCGATTGGCCCACACCTGGTAGAGCCCCCTCACACCCAACCCATCTCGTCCATATGCCTATCTAAATTTATCTTAAAGCTCCCTATCGTTCTTGATCCCACTATATCACTTGGTAGCCTATTCCACCCATCTACAACTCTGTTACCAAACCAATATTTGCCTATATCTTTTCTGAAACGAAATTTATCTAATTTGAAACCATTTGTACGAGTTCTTTCGCTATCACTGAGCTTTAGTACATTTTTCATGTCCCCTTTATTAATCCCACTAACCCACTTAAATACCTCTATCATATCCCCTCTAACTCTGCGTCTCTGTAACGAATGTAAGCCTAATTTCTTCAACCTTTCTTCATACGGAAAATTTCTAATATTATGGATCATTTTTGTCATTTTTCCATAGAATGGAAACTTCCATTCTATGGTAAATCCAGTTACGACTTTCGTAAACAGCTCCAAAAATGTCTTCATTCTAGATTCCCAGCTGTTAACTTTCGCATAATTTTCACAAATGACTTTAACATTCGCTCATGTTTTATAATAAAGGACACTGTTCCCAATAACTTATGTTCCAATATTGTTTATGAATTTAACTGTCCCAGCTGCCTTGCTGGGTATGTGGGATGTTCGTCTCGTTCATTCCGCGCTAGAATATTGGAGCATTTGGGGAAAAGTATCCGAACAGGTCAATATTTAACGAAAATACCTTTTTCAGCAGTAAGGAATCACTCTTTCGAATTGGACCACAGATTTAATGAAAAAGATTTTAAGATATTGGCTAAATTCAGAAACAAGAACGATACTTTCATTGGGGAGAAATATTTCATAGACAAACTCAAACCGAACCTAAACTCAGTGCTCAGGTAGTTGATAGCTTGGGGCTTTAGGATCCCTTGCTATATATAATGTCTATAGTCAGTTAATCTAGTTAGTTCTCCCGGAATAGTCGTAAGGTGCAGGTCGATATGGTTTGTTGCATTTTATTTTATATTTTGTATAACATGTTCAGGTTTATGAAGTTAGGATTATGTAATATTCTTGTAAATCTTGTTATTGTTTTCAATTATTAACTTATAGTCTAGCAGTTTTAAGTAAAGTATTATGTAGAATTGTCATATTAAACTTGTTTAAATAGATCCATATATTAAATACAAAGTTTTAACAGATATCATGTTTGTTTTCTAGGATCGTTGGTGTTTCACCTGATGATGAACAGAGTTGTTCGAAATATTGTCAAAAGCTTAATTAATAAACAATGAAAATGGAGTTGATGTTTGCTCTCGTCATCTTATTTATTCTGAAGATCTGGTACCCTAGCGGCCAACCTACTATATATATATATATATATATACACACGAAGCGTGATTGAAAAGTTTGTGGCCTGAGGTAGAAGGACATGAGTTACAAAATTCCAGTTTTATTCACTTACAGTTCGACCTTTTTAAAGATTGCATGCATAGTTATAGTATGAAGTCTCTAACATTATATATATATATACTGTATATATATTAAGCGTTTATATCAGTTTTAAGTTTTGGATGGTAAAGGGGGTAATTATTTATACAATATGTTTTACCTTTGGCTCCTGAAGTTCATTGGCTGTTATGAAATATGGTAGTTAACCCACTGAGCCCCAGCGACGCATTGTTTGCGTCCAAAATGTTTGTAACGCTTTGTAACGCGTCACATAAGGTGCGTCCTGGTTAATTACTCCGGTCCTATGGCACCTAGAGGGCTCAATTTTGTATGGGAACTGTATAAGTATCCCACGCAACAATGCCGATGGTTGAAAACTCTCAAAGTCTAACCGAGTGCCAGCGCGCAAAAACCTGTTTTTGCCTACCCATTTCCCCTCTTGTAATTCCGACTTTCGGGCGCACCGTAGGACCCCTTAATGACCTAGGGGATCGCTTTTTTGTGGGTTTTCCTTCATTCCTAACCCATTCCTGGTGTTTTCTGGAAAACACTTTTTTCACAACCTGCCGGTCCTGGGTGGTACATTTATTATTAACTAGCTGGGGCTCAGTGGGTTAAGGTTCACTCTCTCGTCCCCCACCCCACAGAGAGCTGTCTTCATTTCCACGTTCCCAGTTACCATGTTATGCATACTTGTATTCGTTTCGAAGAAGAGGATGTTCAGCATACAGTGTAAATGTTTACCTTGCATTGGTGTGTAATAAACAGTTGTTGTGTTAAGTAACGATGGCAATTATGACGTGAATTGTGTGTGTAAGTGAACCGATGTTTTTTGCAATAGACATAATATTCTAAGGTGACAAACACTGAAAACAGATATGTCTGCTTCATGACGCAATGTAATATTACATGTTATCATTTGGTTATGAAATTCAGGTGTGAAACGGCAATGAATAATCAGTAGTGATATATACAGTATATGGTGGGTATTATGTAAGGCCACACTAAGTTAAGCTTCGGACGCTGGTAAGTTTATATATTCGGAGTAAAATTATTTATATAACACTCTAAAGGGTAAAGGCTACATAAGCATCTCACCGTGATATTAAGTTTAGCAATGGCTATAAATACCTCTTCGATGTTAGTATTATAGTATATGATATATTGCAATGTTTGCACAGTGCAACAAGGTTAATAGCATGATAAAAAAAATGGATGAATCGTATGCGAGTACCGGTATGTGTTTAATAGTATCTATTATGGGTGACGTCTGATGAATCTCTCTCACACACATACACAACGAAAGCCTGTCCATTCACTTCGGATTGGTAGTGTTTCTTTACATTCTGAATTCCTTAATAGATATCCTTTTTTTTTTTTTTTTTTTTTTTTTTTTTTTTTTTTTAATGAGACAATGAACGGTCAATATACAGGAGGCGCTACAATATTGGTAAAAAATTAAGCTCAATAGCATGTGATTAAGCGATTTTTCTCCAAATTGTTGATGTAGGTGTCATTCCCGGGAAACTAACATAATACATATTATATGGATATTTACGTTTTAAGGGTTTGTTTACACTTCTTCTTTTTCGTCTTCATCTGGGAGACTTCTTTTTCGTGACTGTCAGTCAACAACTGAGACATCTGGTGGCGAATGCAATGAACTATACTGGTGGCGTCGTAGCCAAAGTAATCACCCTACCTAATTCATGCCAAGAGTACTCGAGTTCACTGACACGTGATGTCTATCGACCAATCAGGTGATGCCATGATTTGGAAAACAGGTGGCCCAGGATATAAGCTGTCAGTTTGACTCTGGCCAGCTTGTGTAGAGGGTGTGAGCCGATCAAAGCTTTTTCCACCGTCTTTAAAAACACTGAGGCTGCTTAAGACCTTTTCGCCTTCCAATAAGTGTAAACTGTCCAAAGTGCAATAACCAGTGTTCCAAATACAGCTGACGAGGACAGCTGGTTTTGAAATGCACATACACTTGTTTTACATGGAAAAATTCGAAACAAAAATCCACCAGCTGTTGACCAAGATGAGTGGTGATCGAGCCTCCAGCGGCCAGCCAGGCAGCCCAGTACCTCCTCTGTTCATTAAGGTTAGTTGGTTGGTTGGGACAACATAAAGGAGCCGGACCACAGCTAGCTAGGGAATCTTAATGGGTCATCGCAAAGTAACTTAAAGTAAAAGATTTTTTCGCATAGGATTAAACTGGCATGCAAGGGCTAGTTGGTTACCATACTGATGTTTTGGACCGACAGTTAGCCCATCGATCTTTTTAGGCCTAATAGGTCCGGTAGAGCATAGGCTCTACATATATGTCATTAAGAGCTGAATGTATTATAAGGGAGAACAAAAATAACATAAAATACATAGGCCTACTGTAAAACAACAAGTTTTTCAGCCAGTACCCAACCAGCGGGGGTGTGGGGGCGGCAGCCCCCACCAATAATACTAGGTTAGGTTAGGTAAGATGAATTGTAGCCCAGCCTCGGAGTCCCCAGGGGGGGGGACCATAAATGCCCCCTCACCCGACCGACCATCCCCTGACGACCCCACACAATTACCTGGACCTCGGCCTGTTACTCTTTCTATTAATTTCTGCAACATTCGCGGACTTTCCTCTAACTTTCACTCTGTTGAGCACCATCTCTCCTCCTACAAACCTGATCTTCTCTTCCTCACCGAAACTCAGGTGTCTGTAGCAACTTCCAGCAACCCCTTCTCTGTATCCTCCTACTTTCTCTATCCTAGTTTCAAAGCCAAAGGCGGATGTTGTGCATATGTGCACAACAAACTCACTTGCTCTCGTGTTCCCGATTTCGACTCCTCTGAATTCTCAACTTTATGGCTCAAACTTTCCTGTCATTCTCTTACTAAATATTTCTGTGTCTATCTTTCCCCTAACTCTACCAACTTTCCGAAATTCTTTGACTATCTAAACTCTACAGTGGAACACATTCTATCCATTTCTCCTTTCTCAGAAATCTCCATCTTAGGAGATTTCAACGTTCACCACCGCCATTGGCTCTCCTCTCACACTACTGATCCACCTGGTGAACAAGCCTACGTCTTTTCTATCCTAAATGACCTAGAGCAGTTAGTTCAGCAACCCACCCGTATCCCGGATCGCATCGGAGATCGGCCCAACATTCTTGACTTGTTTCTAACTTCTAACCCTTCTTCTTATACTGTCGATCTTTTCTCTCCTCTGGGCTGCTCCGACCATAAACTTATCTCTGTCACCTGTCCTATTTCTCCAGTACAGCCACCCGATCCTCCTAGCCGGCGGCGCTTGTGGCACTTTGGCGCTGCCGACTGGGAGGCTCTTCGGCAGTACTTCTTTGATTTCCCATGGAATGATTTCTGCTTCCATGGCCGAGGACCCTCGGAGAGTGCTGAACGCATTACCGAGGTAATCCTATCGGGCATGGAAGCATACATTCCATTCTCTTTCTCTCAGACTAATGCTAAAAAATCTTGGTTTACTCACGCCTGTTCTACTGCTGTCCGCAATAAGGAGGAAGCATTCAAACGGTACCGACGCCTTAAAACTCAAGACTCTCATTCTTCATATGTTTCTGCCCGGAATCAAGCCAAATCTGTTCTTCGACTTGCCAAACACTTTCATCAATAATAAATGCACTGAACTATCCAACTCTAGCTCTTCCCAAGCTTTCTGGCATCTAGCCAAAAACCTCTCCAACAATTTCTCTTCCTCGTCTTTCCCTCCCCTTTCCCACTCTGATGGCACAACCATCACTTCTTCCTCTGACAAAGCTAAACTCTTCGCTCAAACTTTTGCTAGAAACTCCACCTTGGATGATTCCGGTGCTATTCCTCCCTCTCCGCCCTCCTCTCTCTTACTTATGCCTAATATCCTAATCTCTTCTAAAGATGTACTTTCTACCCTCTCTGGGCTTAACACTAATAAGGCGTACGGTCCGGACGGTGTTCCTCCTGTTGTTCTCAAAAACTGTGCTTCCGTGCTGACTCCCTGCCTAGGCAAACTCTTTCGTCTCTGTCTATCCTCTAACGTCTTCCCTCCATGCTGGAAGTTTGCTCACATTCAACCTGTCCCAAAGAAGGGTGACCGCTCTCAACCCTCCAACTATCGTCCAATTGCTCTTATCTCTTGTCTTTCTAAAGTTTTTGAAACTATTCTTGCTTCCAAATTTCTTAAGCATTTCTCTTCTCATAATCTGCTCTCAGATCGCCAGTATGGCTTCCTTAAGGGTTGCTCTGCTGGTGATCTTCTTTCATATCTTACTAACTCTTGGTCATCCTCCTTCCGGGACTTCGGTGAGACTTTTTCTATTGCACTAGACATATCGAAAGCCTTCGATAGAGTCTGGCATAAATCTTTAATTTCTAAACTACCCTCCTTCGGTTTCTATCCCTCCATCTGTGCCTTTGTCTCTAATTTCCTTTCCGGCCGTTCCATAGCCGCGGTTGTGGACGGCCATTGTTCACTTCCTCTCCCTATAAACTCCGGTGTTCCTCAGGGCTCTGTCCTATCTCCTATTCTCTTTCTAATTTTTATAAATGATCTCCTTAACTGTACCTTAATTCCCATCCATTCATACGCAGACGACTCAACCTTACACTACTCCATTAGTTTTTCAGAACGCCCCAGCCAGCAATCCCTCAACGACAAACGTAATGAAGCCATAGAACTCTTAAATTCTGATCTAAATACTATTTCCAATTGGGGCAGAGAAAACCTTGTTAACTTTAATGCTTCCAAAACCCAATTTCTCCATCTATCTACCCGTCAGGATCTCCCAGCGGACTATCCCTTATTCTTCAACAATACAAAAATCAACCCTTCATCTTCTCTCAATATTCTTGGTGTCTCTTTTTCTTCTGCTCTCATTTGGAAGGACCATATTACCAGTCTTGCTAAGGCAGCCTCCCAGAAGCTGGGTGTGCTCAACCGCCTTAGGGGGTTCTTTTCCCCTGCACAGCTTCTTGCTCTGTACAGGGGCATAGTGCGCCCTTGTATTGAGTATTGTTCACATGTGTGGGGAGGTTCCTCTCACACCGCTCTCCTAGACAAAGTTGAAAGGAAGGCCTTTCGTATCATTAACTCCCGTCCACTCACCAACTCTCTGCAATCTCTCTCTCTCCGCCGCAATGTTGCATCTCTCTCGCTATTCTATCGCTACTATAATAATCAGTGTTCCTCAGAGCTATCCCAGTGCATACCACCTCCTTTACGTAGGGCACGTGGTACCCGTCTTGCAACTCAATCCCACCCCTACTCTGTGCAACTCTCCAACCCAAGAGTGAAACGTTACTCTCAAACTTTCTTCTACTCAACAGCTGAGCTCTGGAACTCTCTCCCAGAATCAGTCTTTCCCTCTTCCTATGACTTAAATTGCTTCAAACTCCGTGTGTCCAGGCATTTTGGCTCGAACGTCCCTTGATTTTGGCCCTGTCACTCTTTCAACTATGGGGAGGCACTCGCTATAGGCAGTTATGCCTTTTGCCTCCCTCAATCACATAGAAAAAAAAAAAAAAAAAAAAAAAAGGTTGTTAGGTTAGGCTAATGTTAACCCCATTCTTACTAGGTTAGGTTAGGTAAGGTTGTTAGGTTAGGCTAATGTTAACCCCATTCTTACTAGGTTAGGTTAGGTAAGGTTGTTAGGTTAGGCTAATGTTAACCCCATTCTTACTAGGTTAGGTTAGGTAAGGTTGTTAGGTTAGGCTAATGTTAACCCCATTCTTACTAGGTTAGGTTAGGTAAGGTTGTTAGGTTAGGCTAATGTTAACCCCATTCTTACTAGGTTAGGTAAGGTTGTTAGGTTAGGCTAATGTTAACCCCATTCTTACTAGGTTAGGTTAGGTAAGGTTGTTAGGTTAGGCTAATGTTAACCCCATTCTTACTAGGTTAGGTAAGGTTGTTAGGTTAGGCTAATGTTAACCCCATTCTTACTAGGTTAGGTTAGGTAAGGTTGTTAGGTTAGGCTAATGTTAACCCCATTCTTACTAGGTTAGGTTAGGTAAGGTTGTTAGGTTAGGCTAATGTTAACCCCATTCTTACTAGGTTAGGTAAGGTTGTTAGGTTAGGCTAATGTTAACCCCATTCTTACTAGGTTAGGTTAGGTAAGGTTGTTTAGGTTAGGCTAATGTTAACCCCATTCTTACTAGGTTAGGTTAGGTAAGGTTGTTAGGTTAGGCTAATGTTAACCCCATTCTTACTTCGTTAGGTTAGGGTAATGTTAACCTTATGAAAACCCAAACAAAGATTTTATTAGGGTTACTGTGTAATTTTAACATGAACATTAGTAAAATCCGAGCCTTGGCTCGTGTTTTCGAAATGTCGGGTTATATGGGTATGGAAATTTACAAAACCCGAGCCAATATTTTACCAAGGTTACTGTGTTATTTTCATTTTTAAATGAGTTAAATCCGAGCCAAGTTTCGTCAAAACTTGGCTCGGGTTTTCAAAAAGTCGGGTTTTATGGGTCTGGAAATTGACAAAACCTGAGCCATTAATTTACCAAGGTTACTGTGTTTTTTTCATATTTACATTTGTTAAATCCGAGCCAAGTTTCGTCAAAACTTGGCTCGGGTTTTCAACAAGTCGGGTTTTATGGGTCTGGAAATTGACAAAACCCGAGCCAATATTTTACCAAGGTTACTGTGTTTTTTTCATTTTTACATTTGTTAAATCCGAGCCAAGTTTCGTCAAAACTTGGCTCGGGTTTTCAAAAAATCAGGTTTTATGGGTCTGGAAATTGAACAAACCCGAGCCAAATTTGGGTTACAAATGTGTATTATCGTGTTCTATAGTGTTCTATACGCTTTTTACCCCTCAATTTCCCTGATCTTCATAGCCCTCCCCACTATCGGGGGGCGTGTCTTTAGATTGATGGATAATGGGTAAATGCTTAATTCCCATTCAATTTCATCACTAGATTCGACTAAAACACCAAAAACAAAATCAAAATTCCAAAAAAAATACCTGAAAAACACGTTGTTGCGTCTCCTGTATATTAACCCAATGAACGGAGGAAGGAAAAACACAGATAAAACAAAAAGGTCCATGTGCCTAAAGGCATCCTCCATTTATAAAATGTTTGTAACAACTGGATTTAAACATTTGTAGATTGTAAGTTTGTGGAAAGTGAATTCCAAAGAGTAGTAGCTCTAGGGATAAATGAATTTTGATAAGCAGAAGTTCTGCATTGTGGAGGAGAAAGTGTAAATTCATGGGCGCTCTCAGCTGCCCTAGTTCTACGGGGAAAGATGTGGAGAGGCGGCACAATTGAAGCAAGTTCCTCGGAACAATTGCTGTGAAAATATCTGTAGAATAATGCAAGGGATGCAACGTTTCTTCGTATGGATAATGTAGGAAGGTCCTGTGTGATTGCAGGGTTATTGATTAATCTAATAGCTTTATTTTGAATTTTGTCCAACTGCCTCAATGCAACCACTCCCCTTCCACCCCACAGAGGTGAACAGTAATCCATCTGAGAACGCACATGACTTTTATATATCACGGCCAACTGCTCGTCAGTGAAGAATTATCGAACTCTGTACAGGAGTCCCAGGTTTTTTAGAGGCATTCTTAGCAATGCTTCTAACATAATGTGTTATATATATATATTATATATATATATATATTATTATGTTCCTTCCAACAACCAACCATACTCCTAAAATCGATTAATGAAATTTACAAACACATGTGGCAGTCCGTGGACTCGAAACCAGGATGCTCACACCGAAAATCAACACCTTATACATCGCACCACGAAGACAGTTAAAGGTTGGTGGACACTGCCTACGATTTATTATGCAACTTCGAATCCTGCATATCAATCTAAGCATGTACACACATCCCAACTGCAACTCACGTAGGCTATGATATTTTGTATACGATATGTATGATATTTCATATACGATATAAATGACATTTCTGTAGTATCACTCAGCAAAATGTGTATTTTGGTTTCGAATCACCATGCTGGTCATACACGTATCTCAGACTGCCAACATGTTTTTTATTGTTATTTGGGATGTCCTTGAGACATTTGAACAGGTGGCATGCATTCATACCAAAATTCCCACGGGATTTTATTATGCTACACATGCTCCCTGACTAATAGTGTGATATACTGTATATATCATGTACACCATTTGTGGAATAGTGATATACTGTATATCTCATGTAAACCATTTGTGGAATAGTGTGATATACTGTATATCATGTACACCATTTGTGGAATAGTGTGATATACTGTATATCTCATGTACACCATTTGTGGAATAGTGTGATATACTGTATATCTCATGTACACCATTTGTGGAATAGTGTGATATACTGTATATCTCATGTAAACCATTTGTGAATAGTGTGATATACTGTATATCTCATGTACACCATTTGTGGAATAGTGTGATATACTGCATATCTCATGTAAACCATTTGTGGAATAGTGTGATATACTGTATATCTCATGTACACCATTTGTGGAATAGTGTGATATACTGTATATCTCATGTACACCATTTGTGGAATATTGTGATATACTGTATATATCATGTACACCATTTGTGGAATAGTGTGATATACTGTACATATCATGTACACCATTTGTGGAATAGTGTGATATACTGTATATCTCATGTACACCATTTGTGGAATAGTGTGATATACTGTATATCTCATGTACACCATTTGTGGAATAGTGTGATATACTGTATATCTCATGTAAACCATTTGTGGAATAGTGTGATATACTGTATATCTCATGTAAACCATTTGTGGAATAGTGTGATATACTGTATATCTCATGTAAACCATTTGTGGAATAGTGTGATATACTGTATATCTCATGTAAACCATTTGTGGAATAGTGTGATAAACTGTATCTCATGTAAACCATTTGTGGAATAGTGTGATATACTGTATATCTCATGTACACCATTTGTGGAATAGTGTGATATACTGTATATCTCATGTACACCATTTGTGGAATAGTGTGATATACTGTATATCTCATGTAAACCATTTGTGGAATAGTGTGATATACTGTATATCTCATGTAAACCATTTGTGGAATAGTGTGATATACTGTATATCTCATGTACACCATTTGTGGAATAGTGTGATATACTGTATATATCATGTACACCATTTGTGGAATAGTGTGATATACTGTATATCTCATGTACACCATTTGTGGAATAGTGATATACTGTATATCTCATGTAAACCATTTGTGGAATAGTGTGATATACTGTATATCTCATGTAAACCATTTGTGGAATAGTGTGATATACTGTATATCTCATGTACACCATTTGTGGAATAGTGTGATATACTGTATATCTCATGTACACCATTTGTGGAATAGTGTGATATACTGTATATCTCATGTAAACCATTTGTGGAATAGTGTGATATACTGTATATCTCATGTAAACCATTTGTGGAATAGTGTGATATACTGTATATCTCATGTACACCATTTGTGGAATAGTGTGATATACTGTATATATCATGTAAACCATTTCGCCCGAGACATCATTATTTATCAAAACTTCAGGCACTAGGCAATTTATTATTTAAATTTAAATTTATGTAAATTCCCGCATATCATGGTGCCCGAGAGAAGCCCTCTTCGTGCTCCCCCTGACAAGAATCTGATTTTCATAAATAAAACAAAACATACTGCAATATGACATAGTAATTTATATTCAAATGAAAATAACATGCAGTTCGATACACACAATATATATATATATATATATAGATATATATACAGGGTGTAAAAAGTACTTAATGATTGTACTTAAGTAAAAGTAAAAGTTTCCAACTAGAAATGTACTTAAGTTAAAGTAAAAAAGTATCTACCGAATGAATTACTTAAGTACCAAAAGTAAAAGTAATATCCCAATCTAATACTATATAAGAACATAAGAAAATGGAGTCTGCAAAAAGCCGATCGGCCCATACAAGGCAGATCCCTGTCACACCCAACCTCAATTACAAGGCCCAATTATAAGCCCAACTCACTGAGTACCTTGAGTACTGCCCCCACCAAAATGGTCAGGGATTAACACAAGATTACGGGAGTCTGCTGAGTGCCGATTGGCCCACACCTGGTAGAGCCCCCTCACACCCAACCCATCTCGTCCATATGCCTATCTAAATTTATCTTAAAGCTCCCTATCGTTCTTGATCCCACTATATCACTTGGTAGCCTATTCCACCCATCTACAACTCTGTTACCAAACCAATATTTGCCTATATCTTTTCTGAAACGAAATTTATCTAATTTGAAACCATTTGTACGAGTTCTTTCGCTATCACTGAGCTTTAGTACATTTTTCATGTCCCCTTTATTAATCCCACTAAACCCACTTAAATACCTCTATCATATCCCCTCTAACTCTGCGTCTCTGTAACGAATGTAAGCCTAATTTCTTCAACCTTTCTTCATACGGAAAATTCTAATATTATGGATCATTTTTGTCATTTTTCCATAGAATGGAAACTTCCATTCTATGGTAAATCCAGTTACGACTTTCGTAAACAGCTCCAAAAATGTCTTCATTCTAGATTCCCAGCTGTTAACTTTCGCATAATTTTCACAAATGACTTTAACATTCGCTCATGTTTTATAATAAAGGACACTGTTCCCAATAACTTATGTTCCCAATATTGTTTTATGAATTTAACTGTCCCAGCTGCCTTGCTGGGTATGTGGGATGTTCGTCTCGTTCATTCCGCGCTAGAATATTGGAGCATTTGGGGAAAAGTATCCGAACAGGTCAATATTTAACGAAAATACCTTTTTCAGCAGTAAGGAATCACTCTTTCGAATTGGACCACAGATTTAATGAAAAAGATTTTAAGATATTGGCTAAATTCAGAAACAAGAACGATACTTTCATTGGGGAGAAATATTTCATAGACAAATTCAAACCGAACCTAAACTCAGTGCTCAGGTAGTTGATAGCTTGGGGCTTTAGGATCCCTTGCTATATATAATGTCTATAGTCAGTTAATCTAGTTAGTTCTCCCGGAATAGTCGTAAGGTGCAGGTCGATATGGTTTGTTGCATTTTATTTTATATTTTTATAACATGTTCAGGTTTATGAAGTTAGGATTATGTAATATTCTTGTAAATCTTGTTATTGTTTTCAATTATTAACTTATAGTCTAGCAGTTTTAAGTAAAGTATTATGTAGAATTGTCATATTAAACTTGTTTAAATAGATCCATATATTAAATACAAAGTTTTAACAGATATCATGTTTGTTTTCTAGGATCGTTGGTGTTTCACCTGATGATGAACAGAGTTGTTCGAAATATTGTCAAAAGCTTAATTAATAAACAATGAAAATGGAGTTGATGTTTGCTCTCGTCATCTTATTTATTCTGAAGATCTGGTACCCTAGCGGCCAACCTACTATATATATATATATATACACACGAAGCGTGATTGAAAAGTTTGTGGCCTGAGGTAGAAGGACATGAGTTACAAAATTCCAGTTTTATTCACTTACAGTTCGACCTTTTTAAAGATTGCATGCATAGTTATAGTATGAAGTCTCTAACATTATATATATATACTGTATATATATTAAGCGTTTATATCAGTTTTAAGTTTTGGATGGTAAAGGGGGTAATTATTTATACAATATGTTTTACCTTTGGCTCCTGAAGTTCATTGGCTGTTATGAAATATGGTAGTTAACCCACTGAGCCCCAGCGACGCATTGTTTGCGTCCAAAATGTTTGTAACGCTTTGTAACGCGTCACATAAGGTGCGTCCTGGTTAATTACTCCGGTCCTATGGCACCTAGAGGGCTCAATTTTGTATGGGAACTGTATAAGTATCCCACGCAACAATGCCGATGGTTGAAAACTCTCAAAGTCTAACCGAGTGCGCGTGAGCGCGCAAAAACCTGTTTTTGCCTACCCATTTCCCTCTTGTAATTCCGACTTTCGGGCGCACCGTAGGACCCCTTAATGACCTAGGGGATCGCTTTTTTGTGGGTTTTCCTTCATTCCTAACCCATTCCTGGTGTTTTCTGGAAAACACTTTTTTCACAACCTGCCGGTCCTGGGTGGTACATTTATTATTAACTAGCTGGGGCTCAGTGGGTTAAGGTTCACTCTCTCGTCCCCCACCCCACAGAGAGCTGTCTTCATTTCCACGTTCCCAGTTACCATGTTATGCATACTTGTATTCGTTTCGAAGAAGAGGATGTTCAGCATACAGTGTAAATGTTTACCTTGCATTGGTGTGTAATAAACAGTTGTTGTGTTAAGTAACGATGGCAATTATGACGTCAATTGTGTGTGTAAGTGAACCGATGTTTTTTGCAATAGACATAATATTCTAAGGTGACAAACACTGAAAACAGATATGTCTGCTTCATGACGCAATGTAATATTACATGTTATCATCTGGTTATGAAATTCAGGTGTGAAACGGCAATGAATAATCAGTAGTGATATATACAGTATATGGTGGGTATTATGTAAGGCCACACTAAGTTAAGCTTCGGACGCTGGTAAGTTTATATATTCGGAGTAAAATTATTTATATAACACTCTAAAGGGTAAAGGCTACATAAGCATCTCACCGTGATATTAAGTTTAGCAATGGCTATAAATACCTCTTCGATGTTAGTATTATAGTATATGATATATTGCAATGTTTGCACAGTGCAACAGGTTAATAGCATGATAAAAAAAATGGATGAATCGTATGCGAGTACCGGTATGTGTTTAATAGTATCTATTATGGGTGACGTCTGATGAATCTCTCTCACACATACACAACGAAAGCCTGTCCATTCACTTCGGATTGGTAGTGTTTCTTTACATTCTGAATTCCTTAATAGATATCCTTTTTTTTTTTTTTTTTTTTTTTTTTTTTTTTTTTTTTTAATGAGACAATGAACGGTCAATATACAGGAGGCGCTACAATATTGGTAAAAAATTAAGCTCAATAGCATGTGATTAAGCGATTTTTCTCCAAATTGTTGATGTAGGTGTCATTCCCGGGAAACTAACATAATACATATTATGGATATTTACGTTTTAAGGGTTTGTTTACACTTCTTCTTTTTCGTCTTCATCTGGGAGACTTCTTTTTCGTGACTGTCAGTCAACAACTGAGACATCTGGTGGCGAATGCAATGAACTATACTGGTGGCGTCGTAGCCAAAGTAATCACCCTACCTAATTCATGCCAAGAGTACTCGAGTTCACTGACACGTGATGTCTATCGACCAATCAGGTGATGCCATGATTTGGAAAACAGGTGGCCCAGGATATAAGCTGTCAGTTTGACTCTGGCCAGCTTGTGTAGAGGGTGTGAGCCGATCAAAGCTTTTTCCACCGTCTTTAAAAACACTGAGGCTGCTTAAGACCTTTTCGCCTTCCAATAAGTGTAAACTGTCCAAAGTGCAATAACCAGTGTTCCAAATACAGCTGACGAGGACAGCTGGTTTTGAAATGCACATACACTTGTTTTACATGGAAAAATTCGAAACAAAAATCCACCAGCTGTTGACCAAGATGAGTGGTGATCGAGCCTCCAGCGGCCAGCCAGGCAGCCCAGTACCTCCTCTGTTCATTAAGGTTAGTTGGTTGGTTGGGACAACATAAAGGAGCCGGACCACAGCTAGCTAGGGAATCTTAATGGGTCATCGCAAAGTAACTTAAAGTAAAAGATTTTTTCGCATAGGATTAAACTGGCATGCAAGGGCTAGTTGGTTACCATACTGATGTTTTGGACCGACAGTTAGCCCATCGATCTTTTTAGGCCTAATAGGTCCGGTAGAGCATAGGCTATACATCATTGCTATATATGTCATTAAGAGCTGAATGTATTATAAGGGAGAACAAAAATAACATAAAATACATAGGCCTACTGTAAAACAACAAGTTTTTCAGCCAGTACCCAACCAGCGGGGGTGTGGGGGCGGCAGCCCCCACCAATAATACTAGGTTAGGTTAGGTAAGGTTGTTAGGTTAGGCTAATGTTAACCCCATTCTTACTAGGTTAGGTTAGGTAAGGTTGTTAGGTTAGGCTAATGTTAACCCCATTCTTACTAGGTTAGGTTAGGTAAGGTTGTTAGGTTAGGCTAATGTTAACCCCATTCTTACTAGGTTAGGTTAGGTAAGGTTGTTAGGTTAGGCTAATGTTAACCCCATTCTTACTAGGTTAGGTAAGGTTGTTAGGTTAGGCTAATGTTAACCCCATTCTTACTAGGTTAGGTTAGGTAAGGTTGTTAGGTTAGGCTAATGTTAACCCCATTCTTACTAGGTTAGGTAAGGTTGTTAGGTTAGGCTAATGTTAACCCCATTCTTACTAGGTTAGGTTAGGTAAGGTTGTTAGGTTAGGCTAATGTTAACCCCATTCTTACTAGGTTAGGTTAGGTAAGGTTGTTTAGGTTAGGCTAATGTTAACCCCATTCTTACTAGGTTAGGTAAGGTTAGGTTAGGCTAATGTTGTTAGGTTAGGCTAAAGTTAACCCCATTCTTACTTCGTTAGGTTAGGGTAATGTTAACCTTATGAAAACCCAAACAAAGATTTTATTAGGGTTACTGTGTAATTTTAACATGAACATTAGTAAAATCCGAGCCTTGGCTCGTGTTTTCGAAATGTCGGGTTATATGGGTATGGAAATTTACAAAACCCGAGCCAATATTTTACCAAGGTTACTGTGTTATTTTCATTTTTAAATGAGTTAAATCCGAGCCAAGTTTCGTCAAAACTTGGCTCGGGTTTTCAAAAAGTCGGGTTTTATGGGTCTGGAAATTGACAAAACCTGAGCCATTAATTTACCAAGGTTACTGTGTTTTTTTCATATTTACATTTGTTAAATCCGAGCCAAGTTTCGTCAAAACTTGGCTCGGGTTTTCAACAAGTCGGGTTTTATGGGTCTGGAAATTGACAAAACCCGAGCCAATATTTTACCAAGGTTACTGTGTTTTTTTCATTTTTACATTTGTTAAATCCGAGCCAAGTTTCGTCAAAACTTGGCTCGGGTTTTCAAAAAATCAGGTTTTATGGGTCTGGAAATTGAACAAACCCGAGCCAAATTTGGGTTACAAATGTGTATTATCGTGTTCTATAGTGTTCTATACGCTTTTTACCCCTCAATTTTCCTGATCTTCATAGCCCTCCCCACTATCGGGGGGCGTGTCTTTAGATTGATGGATAATGGGTAAATGCTTAATTCCCATTCAATTTCATCACTAGATTCGACTAAAACACCAAAAACAAAATCAAAATTCCAAAAAAAATACCTGAAAAACACGTTGTTGCGTCTCCTGTATATTAACCCAATGAACGGAGGAAGGAAAAACACAGATAAAACAAAAAGGTCCATGTGCCTAAAGGCATCCTCCATTTATAAAATGTTTGTAACAACTGGATTTAAACATTTGTAGATTGTAAGTTTGTGGAAAGTGAATCCAAAGAGTAGTAGCTCTAGGGATAAATGAATTTTGATAAGCAGAAGTTCTGCATTGTGGAGGAGAAAGTGTAAATTCATGGGCGCTCTCAGCTGCCCTAGTTCTACGGGGAAAGATGTGGAGAGGCGGCACAATTGAAGCAAGTTCCTCGGAACAATTGCTGTGAAAATATCTGTAGAATAATGCAAGGGATGCAACGTTTCTTCGTATGGATAATGTAGGAAGGTCCTGTGTGATTGCAGGGTTATTGATTAATCTAATAGCTTTATTTTGAATTTTGTCCAACTGCCTCAATGCAACCACTCCCCTTCCACCCCACAGAGGTGAACAGTAATCCATCTGAGAACGCACATGACTTTTATATATCACGGCCAACTGCTCGTCAGTGAAGAATTATCGAACTCTGTACAGGAGTCCCAGGTTTTTTAGAGGCATTCTTAGCAATGCTTCTAACATAATGTGTTATATATATATATTATATATATATATATATTATTATGTTCCTTCCAACAACCAACCATACTCCTAAAATCGATTAATGAAATTTACAAACACATGTGGCAGTCCGTGGACTCGAAACCAGGATGCTCACACCGAAAATCAACACCTTATACATCGCACCACGAAGACAGTTAAAGGTTGGTGGACACTGCCTACGATTTATTATGCAACTTCGAATCCTGCATATCAATCTAAGCATGTACACACATCCCAACTGCAACTCACGTAGGCTATGATATTTTGTATACGATATGTATGATATTTCATATACGATATAAATGACATTTCTGTAGTATCACTCAGCAAAATGTGTATTTTGGTTTCGAATCACCATGCTGGTCATACACGTATCTCAGACTGCCAACATGTTTTTTATTGTTATTTGGGATGTCCTTGAGACATTTGAACAGGTGGCATGCATTCATACCAAAATTCCCACGGGATTTTATTATGCTACACATGCTCCCTGACTAATAGTGTGATATACTGTATATATCATGTACACCATTTGTGGAATAGTGTGATATACTGTATATCTCATGTAACCATTTGTGGAATAGTGTGATATACTGTATATCTCATGTACACCATTTGTGGAATAGTGTGATATACTGTATATCTCATGTACACCATTTGTGGAATAGTGTGATATACTGTATATCTCATGTACACCATTTGTGGAATAGTGTGATATACTGTATATCTCATGTAAACCATTTGTGGAATAGTGTGATATACTGTATATCTCATGTACACCATTTGTGGAATAGTGTGATATCTGCATATCTCATGTAAACCATTTGTGGAATAGTGTGATATACTGTATATCTCATGTACACCATTTGTGGAATAGTGTGATATACTGTATATCTCATGTACACCATTTGTGGAATATTGTGATATACTGTATATATCATGTACACCATTTGTGGAATAGTGTGATATACTGTACATATCATGTACACCATTTGTGGAATAGTGTGATATACTGTATATCTCATGTACACCATTTGTGGAATAGTGTGATATACTGTATATCTCATGTACACCATTTGTGGAATAGTGTGATATACTGTATATCTCATGTAAACCATTTGTGGAATAGTGTGATATACTGTATATCTCATGTAAACCATTTGTGGAATAGTGTGATATACTGTATATCTCATGTAAACCATTTGTGGAATAGTGTGATATACTGTATATCTCATGTAAACCATTTGTGGAATAGTGTGATATACTGTATATATCATGTAAACCATTTGTGGAATAGTGTGATATACTGTATATCTCATGTACACCATTTGTGGAATAGTGTGATATACTGTATATCTCATGTACACCATTTGTGGAATAGTGTGATATACTGTATATCTCATGTAAACCATTTGTGGAATAGTGTGATATACTGTATATCTCATGTAAACCATTTGTGGAATAGTGTGATATACTGTATATCTCATGTACACCATTTGTGGAATAGTGTGATATACTGTATATATCATGTACACCATTTGTGGAATAGTGTGATATACTGTATATCTCATGTACACCATTTGTGGAATAGTGTGATATACTGTATATCTCATGTAAACCATTTGTGGAATAGTGTGATATACTGTATATCTCATGTAAACCATTTGTGGAATAGTGTGATATACTGTATATCTCATGTACACCATTTGTGGAATAGTGTGATATACTGTATATCTCATGTACACCATTTGTGGAATAGTGTGATATACTGTATATCTCATGTAAACCATTTGTGGAATAGTGTGATATACTGTATATCTCATGTAAACCATTTGTGGAATAGTGTGATATACTGTATATCTCATGTACACCATTTGTGGAATAGTGTGATATACTGTATATCATGTAAACCATTTCGTCCGAGACATCATTATTCATTAAAACTTCAGGCACTGGGCAATTTATTATTAAAATTTAAATTTATGAAAATTCCCGCATATCATGCTGCCCGAGAGAAGCCCTCTTCGTGCTCCCCCTGACAAGAATCGGATGTTCATAAATAAAACAAAACATACTGCAATATGACTTATAGTAATTTATATTCAAATGAAAATAACATGCAGTTCGATACACACAATATATATATATATATATATATATATATATATATACAGGGGTGTAAAAAGTACTTAATGATTGTACTTAAGTAAAAGTAAAAGTTTCCAACTAGAAATGTACTTAAGTTAAAGTAAAAAAGTATCTACCGAATGAATTACTTAAGTACCAAAAGTAAAAAGTAATATCCCAATCTAATACTATATAAGAACATAAGAAAATGGGAGTCTGCAAAAAGCCGATCGGCCCATACAAGGCAGATCCCTGTCACACCCAACCTCAATTACAAGGCCCAATTATAAGCCCAACTCACTGAGTACCTTGAGTACTGCCCCCACCAAAATGGTCAGGGATTAACACAAGATTACGGGAGTCTGCTGAGTGCCGATTGGCCCACACCTGGTAGAGCCCCCTCACACCCAACCCATCTCGTCCATATGCCTATCTAAATTTATCTTAAAGCTCCCTATCGTTCTTGATCCCACTATATCACTTGGTAGCCTATTCCACCCATCTACAACTCTGTTACCAAACCAATATTTGCCTATATCTTTTCTGAAACGAAATTTATCTAATTTGAAACCATTTGTACGAGTTCTTTCGCTATCACTGAGCTTTAGTACATTTTTCATGTCCCCTTTATTAATCCCACTAACCCACTTAAATACCTCTATCATATCCCCTCTAACTCTGCGTCTCTGTAACGAATGTAAGCCTAATTTCTTCAACCTTTCTTCATACGGAAAATTTCTAATATTATGGATCATTTTTGTCATTTTTCCATAGAATGGAAACTTCCATTCTATGGTAAATCCAGTTACGACTTTCGTAAACAGCTCCAAAAATGTCTTCATTCTAGATTCCCAGCTGTTAACTTTCGCATAATTTTCACAAATGACTTTAACATTCGCTCATGTTTTATAATAAAGGACACTGTTCCCAATAACTTATGTTCCAATATTGTTTATGAATTTAACTGTCCCAGCTGCCTTGCTGGGTATGTGGGATGTTCGTCTCGTTCATTCCGCGCTAGAATATTGGAGCATTTGGGGAAAAGTATCCGAACAGGTCAATATTTAACGAAAATACCTTTTTCAGCAGTAAGGAATCACTCTTTCGAATTGGACCACAGATTTAATGAAAAAGATTTTAAGATATTGGCTAAATTCAGAAACAAGAACGATACTTTCATTGGGGAGAAATATTTCATAGACAAACTCAAACCGAACCTAAACTCAGTGCTCAGGTAGTTGATAGCTTGGGGCTTTAGGATCCCTTGCTATATATAATGTCTATAGTCAGTTAATCTAGTTAGTTCTCCCGGAATAGTCGTAAGGTTGCAGGTCGATATGGTTTGTTGCATTTTATTTTATATTTTGTATAACATGTTCAGGTTTATGAAGTTAGGATTATGTAATATTCTTGTAAATCTTGTTATTGTTTTCAATTATTAACTTATAGTCTAGCAGTTTTAAGTAAAGTATTATGTAGAATTGTCATATTAAACTTGTTTAAATAGATCCATATATTAAATACAAAGTTTTAACAGATATCATGTTTGTTTTCTAGGATCGTTGGTGTTTCACCTGATGATGAACAGAGTTGTTCGAAATATTGTCAAAAGCTTAATTAATAAACAATGAAAATGGAGTTGATGTTTGCTCTCGTCATCTTATTTATTCTGAAGATCTGGTACCCTAGCGGCCAACCTACTATATATATATATATATATATATATATATATATATATATATATATATATATATATACACACGAAGCGTGATTGAAAAGTTTGTGGCCTGAGGTAGAAGGACATGAGTTACAAAATTCCAGTTTTATTCACTTACAGTTCGACCTTTTTAAAGATTGCATGCATAGTTATAGTATGAAGTCTCTAACATTATATACTGTATATATATACTGTATATATATTAAGCGTTTATATCAGTTTTAAGTTTTGGATGGTAAAGGGGGTAATTATTTATACAATATGTTTTACCTTTGGCTCCTGAAGTTCATTGGCTGTTATGAAATATGGTAGTTAACCCACTGAGCCCCAGCGACGCATTGTTTGCGTCCAAAATGTTTGTAACGCTTTGTAACGCGTCACATAAGGTGCGTCCTGGTTAATTACTCCGGTCCTATGGCACCTAGAGGGCTCAATTTTGTATGGGAACTGTATAAGTATCCCACGCAACAATGCCGATGGTTGAAAACTCTCAAAGTCTAACCGAGTGCGCGTGAGCGCGCAAAAACCTGTTTTTGCCTACCCATTTCCCCTCTTGTAATTCCGACTTTCGGGCGCACCGTAGGACCCCTTAATGACCTAGGGGATCGCTTTTTTGTGGGTTTTCCTTCATTCCTAACCCATTCCTGGTGTTTTCTGGAAAACACTTTTTTCACAACCTGCCGGTCCTGGGTGGTACATTTATTATTAACTAGCTGGGGCTCAGTGGGTTAAGGTTCACTCTCTCGTCCCCCACCCCACAGAGAGCTGTCTTCATTTCCACGTTCCCAGTTACCATGTTATGCATACTTGTATTCGTTTCGAAGAAGAGGATGTTCAGCATACAGTGTAAATGTTTACCTTGCATTGGTGTGTAATAAACAGTTGTTGTGTTAAGTAACGATGGCAATTATGACGTCAATTGTGTGTGTAAGTGAACCGATGTTTTTTGCAATAGACATAATATTCTAAGGTGACAAACACTGAAAACAGATATGTCTGCTTCATGACGCAATGTAATATTACATGTTATCATCTGGTTATGAAATTCAGGTGTGAAACGGCAATGAATAATCAGTAGTGATATATACAGTATATGGTGGGTATTATGTAAGGCCACACTAAGTTAAGCTTCGGACGCTGGTAAGTTTATATATTCGGAGTAAAATTATTTATATAACACTCTAAAGGGTAAAGGCTACATAAGCATCTCACCGTGATATTAAGTTTAGCAATGGCTATAAATACCTCTTCGATGTTAGTATTATAGTATATGATATATTGCAATGTTTGCACAGTGCAACAAGGTTAATAGCATGATAAAAAAAATGGATGAATCGTATGCGAGTACCGGTATGTGTTTAATAGTATCTATTATGGGTGACGTCTGATGAATCTCTCTCACACACATACACAACGAAAGCCTGTCCATTCACTTCGGATTGGTAGTGTTTCTTTACATTCTGAATTCCTTAATAGATATCCGTTTTTTTTTTTTTTTTTTTTTTAATGAGACAATGAACGGTCAATATACAGGAGGCGCTACAATATTGGTAAAAAATTAAGCTCAATAGCATGTGATTAGGCCTAAGCGATTTTTCTCCAAATTGTTGATGTAGGTGTCATTCCCGGGAAACTAACATAATACATATTATATGGATATTTACGTTTTAAGGGTTTGTTTACACTTCTTCTTTTTCGTCTTCATCTGGGAGACTTCTTTTTCGTGACTGTCAGTCAACAACTGAGACATCTGGTGGCGAATGCAATGAACTATACTGGTGGCGTCGTAGCCAAAGTAATCACCCTACCTAATTCATGCCAAGAGTACTCGAGTTCACTGACACGTGATGTCTATCGACCAATCAGGTGATGCCATGATTTGGAAAACAGGTGGCCCAGGATATAAGCTGTCCGTTTGACTCTGGCCAGCTTGTGTAGAGGGTGTGAGCCGATCAAAGCTTTTTCCACCGTCTTTAAAAACACTGAGGCTGCTTAAGACCTTTTCGCCTTCCAATAAGTGTAAACTGTCCAAAGTGCAATAACCAGTGTTCCAAATACAGCTGACGAGGACAGCTGGTTTTGAAATGCACATACACTTGTTTTACATGGAAAAATTCGAAACAAAAATCCACCAGCTGTTGACCAAGATGAGTGGTGATCGAGCCTCCAGCGGCCAGCCAGGCAGCCCAGTACCTCCTCTGTTCATTAAGGTTAGTTGGTTGGTTGGGACAACATAAAGGAGCCGGACCACAGCTAGCTAGGGAATCTTAATGGGTCATCGCAAAGTAACTTAAAGTAAAAGATTTTTTCGCATAGGATTAAACTGGCATGCAAGGGCTAGTTGGTTACCATACTGATGTTTTGGACCGACAGTTAGCCCATCGATCTTTTTAGGCCTAATAGGTCCGGTAGAGCATAGGCTATACATCATTGCTATATATGTCATTAAGAGCTGAATGTATTATAAGGGAGAACAAAAATAACATAAAATACATAGGCCTACTGTAAAACAACAAGTTTTTCAGCCAGTACCCAACCAGCGGGGGGGCTGGGGCGGCAGACCCCACCAATAATACTAGGTTAGGTTAGGTAAGGTTGTTAGGTTAGGCTAATGTTAACCCCATTCTTACTAGGTTAGGTTAGGTAAGGTTGTTAGGTTAGGCTAATGTTAACCCCATTCTTACTAGGTTAGGTTAGGTAAGGTTGTTAGGTTAGGCTAATGTTAACCCCATTCTTACTAGGTTAGGTTAGGTAAGGTTGTTAGGTTAGGCTAATGTTAACCCCATTCTTACTAGGTTAGGTTAGGTAAGGTTGTTAGGTTAGGCTAATGTTAACCCCATTCTTACTAGGTTAGGTTAGGTAAGGTTGTTAGGTTAGGCTAATGTTAACCCCATTCTTACTAGGTTAGGTTAGGTAAGGTTGTTAGGTTAGGCTAATGTTAACCCCAATCTTACTAGGTTAGGTAAGGTTGTTAGGTTAGGCTAATGTTAACCCCATTCTTACTAGGTTAGGTTAGGTAAGGTTGTTAGGTTAGGCTAATGTTAACCCCATTCTTACTAGGTTAGGTTAGGTAAGGTTGTTAGGTTAGGCTAATGTTAACCCCATTCTTACTAGGTTAGGTTAGGTAAGTTGTTAGGTTAGGCTAATGTTAACCCCATTCTTACTAGGTTAGGTTAGGTAAGGTTGTTAGGTTAGGCTAATGTTAACCCCATTCTTACTAGGTTAGGTTAGGTAAGGTTGTTAGGTTAGGCTAATGTTAACCCCATTCTTACTTCGTTAGGTTAGGGTAATGTTAACCTTATGAAAACCCAAACAAAGATTTTATTAGGGTTACTGTGTAATTTTAACATGAACATTAGTAAAATCCGAGCCTTGGCTCGTGTTTTCGAAATGTCGGGTTATATGGGTATGGAAATTACAAAACCCGAGCCAATATTTTACAAGGTTACTGTGTTATTTTCATTTTTAAATTAGTTAAATCCGAGCCAACTTTCGTCAAAACTTGGCTCGGGTTTTCAAAAAAGTCGGGTTTTATGGGTCTGGAAATTGACAAAACCTGAGCCATTAATTTACCAAGGTTACTGTGTTTTTTTCATATTTACATTTGTTAATCCGAGCCAAGTTTCGTCAAAACTTGGCTCGGGTTTTCAACAAGTCGGGTTTTATGGGTCTGGAAATTGACAAAACCCGAGCCAATATTTACCAAGGTTACTGTGTTTTTTTTCATTTTTACATTTGTTAAATCCGAGCCAAGTTTCGTCAAAACTTGGCTCGGGTTTTCAAAAAATCAGGTTTTATGGGTCTGGAAATTGAACAAACCCGAGCCAAATTTGGGTTACAAATGTGTATTATCGTGTTCTATAGTGTTCTATACGCTTTTTACCCCTCAATTTCCCTGATCTTCATAGCCCTCCCCACTATCGGGGGGCGTGTCTTTAGATTGATGGATAATGGGTAAATGCTTAATTCCCATTCAATTTCATCACTAGATTCGACTAAAACACCAAAAACAAAATCAAAATTCCAAAAAAAATACCTGAAAAACACGTTGTTGCGTCTCCTGTATATTAACCCAATGAACGGAGGAAGGAAGGAAAAACACAGATAAAACAAAAAGGTTCATGTGCCTAAAGGCATCCTCCATTTATAAAATGTTTGTAACAACTGGATTTAAACATTTGTAGATTGTAAGTTTGTGGAAAGTGAATTCCAAAGAGTAGTAGCTCTAGGGATAAATGAATTTGATAAGCAGAAGTTCTGCATTGTGGAGGAGAAAGTGTAAATTCATGGGCGCTCTCAGCTGCCCTAGTTCTACGGGGAAAGATGTGGAGAGGCGGCACAATTGAAGCAAGTTCCTCGGAACAATTGCTGTGAAAATATCTGTAGAATAATGCAAGGGATGCAACGTTTTTTCGTATGGATAATGTAGGAAGGTCCTGTGTGATTGCAGGGTTATTGATTAATCTAATAGCTTTATTTTGAATTTTGTCCAACTGCCTCAATGCAACCACTCCACTTCCACTCCACAGAGGTGAACAGTAATCCATCTGAGAACGCACATGACTTTTATATATTACGGCCAACTGCTCGTCAGTGAAGAATTCTCGAACTCTGTACAGGAGTCCCAGCTTTTTAGAGGCATTCTTAGCAATGCTTCTAACATAATGTGTCCAGCTCAAGTTAGTAGTTAATGTTACACCGAGAATGTCAATACTAGGGGAAGTGGGAATATTTACATCATTAAAAAATATATGGGAGTCAGTGAGATTCTGTCGGTTAGAAAATTGAATGTACTTGGTTTTCTGTGCATTAAAGGAAACTAGATTCTTTTGTCCCCATTCTTCAATTCTAGAAAGGTCCTGGTTCAGAGAAATTGCAGTGCTTATTTTTGAATTTATAAGATCGGGTTGGGTGAAAGAATTGGTAAATGTGAAGGAACTGTGGAGTGTTGAGTCATCTGCGTAGGAATGTATTGGATTATGAGTGGTAGATATGAGATCATTGATATGAATGAGGAACAGAGTTGGGGCCAAAACTGATCCCTGGGTAACACCAGCATTTATTGAGTGAAATTGAGAATAAAGGCCATCTACCATTACACGTATTTTTCTGTTATGAAGATAAGAAGAAATTAGTGGAACTATTGATGCAAGGCCGTAGTGTGACATCTTCGACAATAAGGATTGATGCCAGACTCTATCAAATGCCTTTGATATATTATCCAGTGCTATTGTATGTGGTCTGTTGGTCTGTAGCTTGGTTGATTTGATGCGTAAGAAGGCAAAGAATGTCTGCAGTTGATCGACATCGTCTAAAACCATATTGCCTATCACTGATTAATTTATTATTCTCAAGATGCTTAATTATGTGATTATTTAATATAATTTCAAAGACTTTACCAAGAGTGGAAGTTATAGCTATTGGTCTGTAGTTTGATGGATCTGAAGAGGCACCTTTTTTAGGAACTGGATGGATGTTTGCTTCTTTCCAGGGTACTGGGAAGCATGAGGTATGAGTACATA
Organism: Paralithodes platypus; assembly: GCA_032716605.1. Classification (NCBI taxonomy): domain Eukaryota; kingdom Metazoa; phylum Arthropoda; class Malacostraca; order Decapoda; family Lithodidae; genus Paralithodes; species Paralithodes platypus. The sequence goes on along the minus strand of CM064577.1, from coordinate 17,555,859 downwards.
GACGGAAACATTTTGCCAATGTTTAATGTAGATACAGGAGGGAATAACAAACAATGGTATTGTTGTCATTTTTATATCAGATTCTGTAGTATGAATCGTATCGTAGCATAACAACAGCACACAAATAATATTTTACATGGCAGACTGAATAAATCATCCATTGGTTCGAAACGTGTGCGGCCTTGTGATAACTAAAGTGGACTGTCGTCCAGAAACAATACGCTCCCAATGTCCGGGCCCTATCCAGATGTCTCAGAAACTGCAGTTTCTGACTGTACAGTCTACGACAGAACTTGTTGTCATGGCCTGAGGCAATGTGTTAGTTCACTTATCTTTTAATAGATGGCCCTTTAATCGCTTCTAATAAAAGGGGGCGGGGTTAGTATAGAGGTTGGAAGGAGGAGGAGTCAAACGTGTGTGTGTGTGTGTTCTAGAACAGCACTCAGAATAACTTTATTTTAACATAACACACAGGCTATATTATTAGACTAGCCCATGCCGGATCACAAATAAGTAAGACACATCAGGTGTTGCGTTATTTATGGAATTTAATATACAGACAATCAAGTTTCTATCCTTCGAACTTCCCATTCCCCCCTCCTCCCCTTCTCTCTGCTGCCTTCCCCTATCTCCCCCCTTCTCTCTTTTTCTCTCCCCCTTCTCTCTCCTAACCGAATATATAATTTTCCTCATCGTCGTGTTCAAAGCTGTCCATAAAAAAATCTTTGGTGTTTTAATAACACTGTTCTTTTTACCTTTACTGATTCTCAATTATTAACTCTTATTCTATTATTTACCTTATACAATGTGTTATAGAAAATAAATATATACAGTATGCTCCGTTGCAAAACACTCAAAGTTGCCAACCTTGGCGTCCTGGTTAGTGTAAACAATCGTATAAATATATAAGTAATTGAAACGGGATGTTACAATCCACGCATCAAGACAAGTTGGATCACATTGTAATCTAGCTTTGACCAAATTATAACCAAATATATATATCATTAAGACAAGATAATATCGGCCCAGTTAGAGAAAACACTTTAGATGAGCCGAAACGTGTTTTTTTTTTTTAATAAATACAAATTTTCATATTAGAGTAAAAAATGTTTTCTTCCATACCACTATTCACGGCAATGTGGTTGACCAATTCATAATCTACCTTAACATGTTGTTGTTGTTGTTCCCCAAGCTGCCTGGCCGAACAGCCCCAAGGCCAAGGCCATAACCGAGCGCCCCCACAGAACCCTCCCTGCCGACCACAATAAAGCCTGGGTGACCGAAGCCACTCCATGGCGGGGAGCTAAGGAGGGTGCGGAAACGCCCGGGAAACCAAAGACCCACCCAGGGCCCTGTGCCCCTCAGCAATTATGAAGAGAAAGTTGAGGGGCAAAGGAAAAAATGTGACGCTTTGGCTTCCAATCTTGGTAGATTGGGAGGTCAATCCACGGAAGAGGCCCCGTCACTTGAGATCTAGAAAATATATAAGTAAAAGGAACAATCGCAGTAAGCTATGGGTATGGCAGAGATCGCTCAGTTCTCACTCTGATAGACCAGCCCATCACCACATGACTAGAACCCAATCCTCTCAGCATCAGCTAGGAAAGGCCCTAGAAAGCCGCCTTTGGCGGGGGGATAGCTCCCATATTTCAACCCCTTTCGGGGTTGGGCATCCGCCTACCTTAACATGTCATATTACATATTACCTTAACATGTAATATGACACGCTATGATTATTGCATTATACTTTTCTCAGTGGATTCTTAATTACTAGCTTAATTACTGTGGCTTCCCATTATCAGTAAACAGTTCGGCGTTACCCATTGTAATGATTTACTATAAAGTAAGTCATCAAATTGAACAATTAACGATAATCCAAGCAATCTTGTTATGTTGTTTTAAAGTTGATATACTGTAAATTGTTTAGGCTTTTATATTTTTACTTCGTATTGTTTAAATTATCGTCCAAACATAATTAAAGGTATACTATAGCTCTGTGTATGTTACCTTGAATTTAATTTAATATGTATTATTTCACCATCATTATGTTACGGTGAACATTGGAAACACATACACATTATATAATACATATAAAGGGATCTTAAATGTAAACATTTACAATTTATATTTATGAAATCAATATGATCTCCACCCACAAGCTGCATCAACTACCTCCTGTATTCTCGTTGGAGCTGATTTAAAAAAAAATCCAACTTATATTAGGGCGGCGACGGATTCCCCCCCCGATCCCACTCCTCCCGCCCTTTCCAATCCTAACCTGAACCACATGATGGCCCACAAATTCTCTATTGGGTTCATGTCACACACCCTTGTGGACCAGCTAAACCCCGGATGGGGTCAGGTCAGGTGAAGGTATTGAAGGATAAGCCTTCACAACGGCACCTCGTAGCTACTTTCTACTTTTCCTATTTTCTGAAGAGTGTAGAGAGGGGAGAAGGGGTGTTGGAGAGAGACGAAGTTGTTATAGTGGCTTTGTTATGTGTGTTATTAGTCTGTATACGTCGTAAGGATCAGGATGGCCATGACACGCACTGAAGACAGCAGCATCTCCTCAATAATGCTAATACCTTTTCTAGTTTGCCTGGACCAGTGTGTGTGTGTGTGTGTGTGTGTGTGCTTGTGTGTGTGTGTGTGTGTGTGTGTGTATGTGTGTGTGCGTTTTATGTTATCATGTGTGAGTGATTTGTGCCCATTACGTTGTATGTGATCATGTGTGTGATGTGCGTTTTATGTTATTGGGTGTGAATGTGTGTGTGTCTGTTTTGTATCCTGTGTTAGTGTTGGTGTGGGTGGGTTGGTGCTTGAATGTGATGGACAGAGGAGAGAGGTTGAAGCGCCGTCTCCTCAAACATTACAAATTGTGGAGGTCACAAGTATGTGTATTATCCAACTTATTCCTTAAGCCAACACAAATAACGTAAATCTTAAGTGTTATTGTTACACTTAATATATATATAAACAAATATAGACGTGTTCTTCGGGAATCGTAGCTTAATTAGGAATAGGATATCTAGCGAGGCAGCGAGTAACAGGTGTTGTTCGCTGCCTCGCTAGTTATCCTATTCCTAATCAATATATATGTGTTACTTTTGTCATCTCTAACATTTATTATTTATTTCATAAGTCGTAGGCGTGTGCATAAACCTTTAACCGTCTTGGTGGTGTAATGGTTAAGGTGTCTACAAATCTGTGTGTGATAACCCAGGTTCGAATCCCGGTGGATCACATACATGCTTTCATTAATTTCATTGGAGGCGTTTGGTGGTGTGGTGAAATTAATACAAAATAGATTATGTATATGTAAATTCAAAACAATCGCATAGTATTATTCTGCGTATTTTAGAAGGTATCTTTTATGTCCTTGAGAGAGAGAGAGAGAGAGAGAGAGAGAGAGAGAGAGAGAGAGAGAGAGAGAGAGAGAGAGAGAGAGAGAGAGAGAGAGAGAGAGAGGGAGAGAGAGAGGAGAGAGAGAGAGAGGAGAGAGAGAGAGAGTAGGAGGAAGAGAAGGAGTACAAAGGAAATCAAGCAACAACAGATCTAGTGACCCTTCTAGGCTGCTTGTCCTCCAAAACACTGAGGATCAAGTGTCCAAACAGTGGTTTAGAGTGGGTAAGGGAATATTGGAAAGGGAACTACTGCCCTGCCACTAACGTGGCAGGACTAGGAAGTTAGTAGGGGACATATGGGTTAGTAACTGAGGGAGGATAAATAAAGTTATTCATTTACAAACGCAGTCAGTCGCGGGTTGATGCGAGATATTTGTCTAGGCGGAATTTAAATGAATCAACGGTGCTGCAGTCTATAACGTCTCGGGGAAGCCCATTCCACAAGTTGACAACTCGATTGAAGAAGAAATTCTTAGATTCGTGTGAGTTAAAGATTTACCAATAATTTTGCAACCGTTTCCCGCGTGTAATTAGATTGGTCGATAGTGAAGTACTTACTACAGTTCATATTGTCGATGCCTTTGACGATTTTGAACACTTGAATTAAGTCACCTCTTAATCTGCGCTGGGTTAAAGGAAATAGATTTAATTCTCTAAGACGCTCTTCGTATGGTTTGTTCTTTAGGCTAGGTATAATTTTGGTAACTCTACGTTGAACTCGTTCTAGCTTGTTTATGTCTTTTTGGTAATAAGGGCACCAGCATTGAACGCAGTATTCCAGAAGAGGGCGGACTAAGGAATTGTAAAGGGTTAGGATTACGTCTTTGGATTTATGCTCAAATGATCTGCCTATAAAGCCAATTATTTTGTTTGCCTTCTTAACAACTTCTGAACATTGTTGACTCGGTTTTAGGTTACTCGATATTGTTACTCCCAGATCGGTTTCTCTGTTTACATTCTTAAGCTGAGTGCCATTCATCGAATAGTTTGCTTTCTCATTTAGGTATCCGATATGTAGTACTTTACATTTATCGCATTGAAACTCATTTGCCAAATTTGGGCCCAATGTGACAATTTATCTAGATTGTGTTGCATATCGTCAACTTGATCTTTTGAGAGTACGCTATTTGCAATTTTTGTATCGTCAGCAAATTTTGAGATTGTGGTGAAAGGGAGAGGGGGAGGAGGGGGGAATGGAAAGTGCGAAGGATAGAAACTTGATTGTCTGTGTATTAAATTCCATAAATAACGCAACACCTAATGTGTGTTACGTATTTGTGATGCAGCATGGGCTAATTTTATAATATAGCCTGTGTGTTATGTTAAAATAAACTTATTCTGCGTGCCATTCTCGAACACACACACACACACACACACGTTTGACTCCTCCTTCGAACCTCTATATTAACCCCGCCCCGTTTTATTAGAAGCGATTAAAGAACCATCTAGTAAAAGGTGAGTGAACTAACACATTGCCTCAGGCCAAGACAGCAGTTCTGTCGTAGACTGTACATTGACAGCGATGATTCTGGGGATATCTGATAAGGTGCGCTATGCTCTTGAAAACAATTATGGGAGCCCACCTACCTTTTCTTCTCTTTCTCTCCCTCTCTCTTTGGCTTGTATCCATTCGGCCCCATTCAACCTACTGTTTTAAGACGTTTACCCCCATCCAAGTGAAAATATTTTCCTGGTGAGCGGTAGCGAGCCAGCATGTGTATATATTTGTTTTCAGAGTAAGCTAAATTTGTAAATTTTTCGATAGAAAAATGTCTCCGGCGAAGCCGGTTTTCTTCATACAATGCTGGCTCGCTATCGCTCGCCAGGAAGATATCGACACCTAGATAGGGATAAACGTCTTAAAACAGTTGGCTGAATGGGGCCGAATGGATACAAGCCAGAGAAAGAGAGAAAAGGAGAGAAAGAGAAAAAAACAGGTGACCCCCCTTAACGTCGACACAATAAATATTATACTAATTTACAAGCTTTCTCCAACTAGTCAATTCCACCCACACAATCAACTCCACCTTCTTCAGCACAATCGTCTTCACAAAGTACAATCAAATCAAATCAACTAGACAACCAATTCCACAAAGTCAATACAATCCACCAAACAAAAATAGATGTCAACACAATCAACTCCGGCAACACATTAAGGGGAGATGTCCACTTGAGGGATTTTTTTCTTGACTCCTTTCTCCCTCATGTTTAGCCCCATTGTTTTTCTAATTTTAAGACGTTTGCCCCCATTATTTTGACCATTTTAAAAACTTTCAACCCATTTATGTCATTTTTAAAACCTTTTGTGCCTTTTAGGTGTCGATTTTATCCTGGCGAGCGATAGCGAGCCTGTAATTTAAGAGGAACCGGCTTTCAGCCGGGAAATTTTTCTACCGACAAAAATGTACCAATTTATTTTGAAAGGGGCTCAAGGGGATGTAATCTTAAGCTTGAAGGATATCTAGGGACCAAACTAAAAACCTCCCCTTAAAGGTGAATTACATAAGCTGCATACCTCGTTAGATGTATATTTTGTATGCATGAAGACATATTAACCCGTGGAGCCCCGGCTAGTTTTGTAATGTTTGCGCACCAGAACCCGGCCGGTTTTTAAAAAATGGTTTTATTCCAGAAACAATAGCAAATGGGTTAGGAATGAAGGAAAAACCACGAAAAACCGCTCAAAAAGCTTAAAAAATGGTCCTACAGAGCCCCCGAAAACGGATTTTACAAGACTAAAAAATTGAAGGCAATTATCCCAAAAAAACAGGTTATTGCGCGCTCGCGCGCACGCACGTGGACTTTGAGAGTTTTCAACCATCGGCACGGTTGCTTGGGATATGTACACAGTTCCCATACAAATCTGAGCCCTCTTGAGTGGCTACACCTGAGGTTACGGTTGGCGCAATTAGGGTGACGCGCCAGGCGCGTCTCTGGGGCTGTGCGTTACATACATCGCAGACGCGTCAGACGCGTCGCTGGGGCTATACGGGTTAAGGATGCTCAGGTTTGTCTATAATAAAGTAAATTTACGTAAGTAAAGAAAACAAATACTCAACATTTTTATATCTGGCGGCGTCTGGTAGTTGACGGTCTTGCAAATTTCGCGCCTGCCAGTATTGTGATGACGCCATAGATTCCGATAGTTGTCAGGCAACAGAAATTTACCTTTAACTTAACCTAATTAATTTTATATGTTAGGGGCAAATTTAAGGATATTCCCAATGATGGTGTATTACTAGAACACTTAACGTTCTACTGAATAACTTATCTCACTTTTTTTTCATCTTTGTGTAATTCACCTTTAAATTCTACCAAACAATCAACTTAACCCTTTCAAGCTCCAATACGTGTTTCTGTTCTGTTTTCTGACTACTATTAGACAAATTTATTCAGATTAGTAACGGTATCCGGAAGTCAAAGGGTTGATTGAGATAGTATTTACCCTTTAAATACCCACAGATCCTTCCTAAGCTGCATAAAATCGTCTAATGATAGCCAAAATAAACTGCTAAAACGCGTCAGAGCTTCAAGGGGTAAAGCAAACCAGTACACTTCACAAAACCAATCCATCTTGGACTTAGTTTCTTCATCCCTTGCGGTGAAATCTCCATTACGGTACGGCTTATCTCTCTCACTATCTATCGTATCACGATCTCTGACTATCTATTATATCACCACACTATTATAATGTAACGTAGGGAGGGAACTATTGAAGTGGGAGGGGTTAACACACATATTTAAGGGGGGATGGTTCACTATCTATCGTATCACCATCTCTCACTATCTATTACATCACCACGCTATTATGATGTAACGTAGAGAGGGAACTATTGAAGTGGAAGGGGTTAACACACATATTTAAGGGGGGATGGTTCACTATCTATCGTATCACCATCTCTGACTATCTATTACATCACCACGCTATTATGATGTAACGTAGGGAGGGAACTATTGGAGTGGGAGGGGTTAACAAACATATTTAAGGGGGGATGTTTCACTTTTTGGTCGATTTTTTCATGTATTAATAATTTTTCTAGTTTCCTACATAGACCTCCATCAAACTTAAACAAATTTTTTTTGGATCCCCCTTCTAAATTAATTTGTATATTTTCCGGCAGAAAAATTCGGCCGGTTCTTCCAAAATTACAGGCTCACTATCGTTCGTCAGGGAAAAAATAGACATCAAAATAGCACGAAAGGTCTTAATATTGACAAGGAAATGGGACGGAAGGTCATAAAATCGACAAACTACTGGGGCAAACATCTTCAGGGGAGATTTCCACTTGAGATATTTTTTTCTTTATCTCTTTCTCCCTCATGTTTAGCCCCATTGCTTTTGAGTTTTTAAGACGTTCACCCCATTAGTTTGGCGATTTTAAAAACGTTCGCCCGATTTCTGTCAATTATAAGGCCTTTCGTGCCATTAAGGTGTCATTTTTTTCCTGGCGAGCGAAAGCGAGCCTGTAATTTAAGAGCAACCGGCCTCCGGCCGGGAAATTTTTCTACCGAAAAATATACAAATTTATCTTGAAAGGGAGTCTACGGGATGTTATTTTAAGCTTGATGAAAACGTAGGGAACAAACTAAATACCTGCCCTTAATATCTTAAAGTTAATGTGGATCTAGAAAAACGACCCAGCTCCCCTTAACTATCTGCCGGTGTATATTTTGTCTTGTATATTTATATTTATTTTCTTATTTTTTGTTTAAGGGGGGTGACCTGTGTTTGTTTTGTACTTTTCTATCTTTCTCTGGCTTGTATCCATTTGGCCCCATTCAGCCTACTGTTTTAAGACGTTTATCCCCATCCAGGTGTCAATTTTTTACTGGTGAGCGGTAGCGAGCCAGCATATTTTTGAGTTTTGTTTGACAGCAGGCTAATTTTTTACATTTTTCGATAGAAAAATGTCTCCGGCGAAGCAGGATTTCTTCATATAATGCTGGCTCGCTATCGCTCGCCAGGAAGAAATCGACACCTAGATGGGGATAAACGTCTTAAAATAGTTAGCTGAAAGGGGCCAAATGGATACAAGCCAGAGAAAGATAGAAAAGGACAGAACAAAAACAGGTCACCCCCCTTATGCTGACGGTAAATTGACCACTTGCGAGTTTCGTTCTATAAGGAAGTTGGAGCTGTAGACATCGATATTTAGCAGAATTACCAGCTAAAATATGATTCTATTACATATATAGAAACATAAAACTCAATTCAACATACTCTTTAGCCATCAGAAACCTAATTTATTTTTGCATTTCTATTTACTATCGACGTTTACAGCTCCAACTTCCTTATAGCCTGAAACTCGCAAGTGGTCAATTGATATATTCCCACCCCTTGAGTACTCAGTGATTACGAAAGTTGTGTAATGAAATATAATGTTAATTATGGAAACCTGGTATTAATATGTTGCAGATACTTAAGTTTCTCATATTACCATTAATTAAAGAAAAATCAAATCATAAGGAACTTTTTTATCCCCATCAGGTGAAAAATAAATCGCGCATAAGATACGGTGTAAGATATATATATATATATATATATATATATATATATATATATATATATATATATATATATAGATAGATAGAGAGAGAGAGTGAGATAAACAAAAAACAAGTGTGTCAGAGAGTGAGTTACAAGGAATAGTTAGTATTTCAAAACCTTGCTGTCCATTCCAGGGAGATACTGGAAGTGGAAAGAGAGATAGAGTACTGCACTACACTCATTGTAGTGTGCAAAATACTATATACTCAATTCATGCATTCCTCTACTGAAGAACTATTTACTATTTGTGAAGTATGTGTCCAGTGTTTCGTGGTGTGGGGGCATTTAAAGTACCCTACTTGTGATGTAGTGTTAAGGAGAGAGAGTCAAGGATTTAGAGAGCTAGCTGGATTCATGTGTATGTGAGATGCAAAGAAAATCATTAAGAGAGGCCAAGCAAAGGAAACAGGACTTCCAGCGACTCATTATCAATTACCTATAGCATCTCCTGGGTATTGCCCTGTTCGATTGGGGCCAACAATCTTCCCCTACAAAATACGTTTGTCTGCTAATTAGCCTGTGAGAAAGTATTTTTATAATATAACACATTATTTGTGGATGGATATTATTAATGAAGTGGAGTATTGAGGTCATCTAATGTGTACATCATATTAAATCACAGTTGCGGTCATATTTATGTTTCATAATTTGGGAATTATTATAGGAGCATGCTTGAGTGCAGGTGTGTGTGTGTGTGTGTGTGTGTGTGTGTGTGTGTGTGCGCGAGATAAGACCACATACATGGCTATTACTTAATTACCAACAGTATATCAACAATACCATACACCAATGAATGAATAGAACAATCCACGCAGCTAAATGGTACAAATACATATTAGATACACTCACAGGGACATAAACAATCACCACTAGCGGCAACGGCAAATACCATCACACACACATGCAACCCTCCCCCCCCCCCCCCCCCCAAGACATATCCACAAACTCCTTTACCAATACTGAAACACTCACCCACTACTTACTAACACACACACACACCTCTACCCCCTAAGAATATTAATAAATCATAATAATAATAATAATAATAATAATAATAATAATTAAAGTTGCAAGCAACGTTGTCCGGGGTTCGAGCGGTTTTGCAAGCAGGGTATTGTGTTGAATAGAAAAGCTGTGTCACAGATATGAAAAGATCATTTAACTTATCAGGCATGGAGAAACTACAGAAGGAACAGATTGTGCAAACAAACATGAGCGAGAGAGGGAGAGATCGGCTGTATAAGGGATCTGCCTCTATTTGTTTAGTAACAGAGTTGTAGATATGTGGAATAGGCTACCGAGTGCTATAATGGGATCAAGAACAATAGAGCTTCAACTTGAAATTAGATAGAACGAGATGGGTTGGGTGTGAAAGGGATCTGCCATGGATTATGAGAGAGAGAGAGAGAGAGAGAGAGAGAGAGAGAGAGAGAGAGAGAGAGCATTGTCTTGCAATCTTATTGTATAAATATTGTTCTAAATGACTCGTGGTGCGTGGAAGTTCACTTCCTGGTCGGAGTGCCAACGGGCGTGGTTTTCCATACTTTAGCTGCACTGGCGGACATTAGAGGTGCAGTAGACCAGTGTCACATGTATATGCTAGCACCTGATCAACAAGGGCGAGCTGATTACACTGGTTACAGACTACAGTCACATCCACAACCATTACAACAGTACAATAATATTTCACATGCAAAAAAAAAAAAAAAAAAAAAAAAAAAAAGACGATGAAGACAGAAGAAAAAGAAACATAAAAAGAAGTTCTCCCTGTGTGACTTAATCCTAATCTACCTGGGTCAAGCCTATCTTTCAAAGACTCTTCAACTCATGTAGGCTATTGAGAGATTATCAGTTTCTATTTAGTTCCCAATAATTCCTATAATTTGAAGTCGGTAAATGAAGTTGACTTATAGTCGGAGAATTTAATCCCTTACCAGCTCATTTATTATTAGTTAAAGGAAAACTAGGACACTTTTCTGTACATCTACTATATAAAGGGTCGGTGAGCCTGTTTGTTCATGTTTGTTCCCTCAGTTTTCAAGATGGAGCGCCATACTTGGCATGCATATTAAGGGGGTGCCAGAATAGGTTTTAAAGCCCCCCCCCCCCCCCCCAGGTCTAAGAAGGAAACTAAAAAACACAAACAATAATTATATAAATGAGGAAATAAATACGCCCATCTCTTTTGTTTCATACCTGTCTTAGATTTGAATCATACAGAAATAATGTCTTCCTATTTGTTCTTATTTAACCCGAGGAGCTCTTTATAGAGACCTCACCTGTTTCGTTCCATTAGTTTGGATATTTTAAGACTTTATCACCCCATTAGTTTGGCGTAAGACTTTTCACCCATTGCAGGTGTTCATGTATATCTTGGCAAGCGATAGCGAGCCTGTAACCTGAAAAAAACCCGCCTTCGGTCGGGTCATTTTTCTATCGGAAAATGTAGAAACTTGGTTTCTTGGTTTCGAGAGGGTCTTAGCGGGCTTTTTTTTATTTTTTGTTTAAGGAAGACTGGGAAAGGGACACAGTAAAATACAATGCTAGAAAATGGTCAAAACCAGCAAAATGGTGAACAATAAATACAGCCAACATCGTAATAACCCCCCAGCCTTCGGAGCAGCCAGTGTTAATGTTGATCTATTGATATAGTGGTGTTTTTCTGCCTCAGCCCTTTATCTTTATCTTGGCTCCTAATCTGCCGGTGTCATGAGTGTGGCAGGTGAGTGATGGATACCTGGATATTAACGGCAGGGTTTGGTTTGGGTTTTATAAAACCCCTTCCACCTCATGTTTCGCCCCATTAGTTTGGAGATTTTAATTAATTCACCCTATTAGTTTGGCAATTTTAAGACCATTAGCCCCATTCCCTTGTCAATATTAAGACCTTAAGAACTGTAATTTAGGAGGACCCGGCCTATGACCAGGGCAATCGTCCGTCGTAAAATAAAAAATAAATTATCTGGAAGGAGGGTCCACTTTCAATAGTAATGAGTAGAGAGGTCGGTGGTGCCGGAGTCTCTCAACTCTTCACTAGAGAAAATGCAAACCTAGTAAAGAAGGCAATGTTAAATACCGGTGGTGCCTGGTATTAACCCGGGAACTGCGAGAAGACTCTTAAGAGTAAGGCTATTAAAAAATCCATTTAAAACACCCCAAAACAATTTTTTTTTGTTCTTGTGGTTTTTTTTTATTGCCCCTGGGCCATGCCAAATATCACTCCTCCACCTCCCCTCCTTCCCCACTTTCCTCACCTCCTTCAGTTATCACCTATTTTCCCTGTTATTCCCTTATTCTGTGGTATATTTTTGTGCTAACATTAGCGAGTTGCAAGCAGGGCATTGTCATCACTGTTAGCAAGCGAGTGCAAGAGAGAGAGAGAGAGTATCGATCGACAGTCTCTCTCCAGACGTGGGGAAAAGTGGTGGGAAGGGAGGTTGCCTCAGCCATACATTATGTAACTCCCGGCCTGTATCGCTGATTTTGACCATCCAAACGCTGTTTCCACTTGTTTTATTGTTGTAACAGGTTAATACCTTTATAATCAACCTATAATAGGTGCATATGGATAGGTATTAATGCTATTTATGGTAAATTAACGATGTTAGTGATGGGAACAGCTCAAATACGTCAGCACAGGAGTGTGGTGTCTCATACCCCCCATGCGCACTTCAGAGGTTAAAGTTCCTCTACAAGGACACTTTCGTACAGTGTCCACTTCCACAAATAAAAATAGAGAGGTCGGTAGTGCCGGAGTCTGTCCACTTTTACCAGGGAAAGTGGGACCTAACAAAAGAGACAATGTTAGATGCTGGTGGTGCCAAGCATTAACAAAGTTCCTCTATCAGGACACTTAATAATAATAATAATAATAATTATAGTTGCAAGCAACGTTGTCCCGGGTTCGAGCGGTTTTGCAAGCAGGGTATTGTGTTGGATACAAAAGCTGTGTCACAGATATCAAAAGACCATTTAACTTATCGGGCATAGAGAAACTACAGAAGGAACAGATTGTGCAAACAAACATGAGCGAGAGAGGGAGAGAATGGCTGTATAAGGGACCTGCCTCTATTTGTTTAGTAACAGAGTTGTAGATATGTGGAATAGGCTACCGAGTGCTATAATGGGATCAAGAACAATAGAGCTTCAACTTGAAATTAGATAGAACGAGATGGGTTGGGTGTGAAAGGGATCTGCCATGTGTAGGTCAATTGGCTCTCTGCAGACTCCGGTTTCCTTATTTTGTTTATGTTCTCATTTGTGAGGGAGAGAGAGAGTATGGCAAGAGAGAATATGATGTCGTAAACGTAAGGAAGATAGCGATAAATATGAGAGAGAGAGAGTGCGGGATGGATTGGGTGTGAAAGGGATCTGACATGTGTGGGCCAATTGGCTCTCTGCAAACTCCGGTTTTCTTATGTTCTCCTTTGTGAGAGAGACGGAGACTAGGATGTCATAAATGTAAGGAAGACAGAGATAAATGAGTTTTTATGAGATGGGTTGGGTGTGAAAAGGATCTGTCTTGTGTGGGCCAATTGGCTCTCTACAGACTCCCATTCTCTTATGTTCCTATTTCTTACAATTGTGTTTTGGTTGCAGGTATATGATACCATGGGTGTATAGTAAGTAGTGTAAATAACAGGTAACGTTTATGAGATGGGTTGGGTGTGAAAGGGATCTGCCTTATGTGGGCCACTTGGCTCTGCAGACTCCCATTTTCATCTTGGTTGCATGTGTAAGGGATCTGCCTCATTTGTACCGGTGTGCAAACAAACAAGAGCGAGAGAGAAAGAGATTGGCTGTGTAAGGGATCTGCCTCTATTCGCTTGGTATAAGAGTTGTAGATATGTGGAATAGGCTACAGAGTACTATAGTAGGATCAATAACAATAGAGCAACATAAAATTTGATAGAAAGAGATGAGTTGGGTGTGAAAGGGATCTGCCGTGCGTGGGCCAATCGGCTCTCTGCAGACTCCCATTTTCATCTTGGTAGCATATGTAAGGGATCTGCCTAATTTGTACAAGTGTGCAAATAAGAGAGAGAGAGATTGGCTGTGTAAGGGATCTGCCTCTCTCGTAACAGAGTCGTAGATATGTGAAATAGGCTACCTAGTGTTATAGTGGGATAAAAAAACAATAGAGAATTTCAAGATAAAATCAGATAGTCATATGGACGAAATGGGTTGGATGTGAAAGGGATCTGCCTTTTGTGGGCCACTTGTCTCTCTGCAGATTCCCATGTTCATCTTAGTTGCAGGGTAAGGGATCTGCCTTATTTTTACCAAGTGTGCAAACAAACGAGCGACAGAGACTGGGTGTGTAAGGGATCTGCCTCTATTCGTTTAGTAACAGAGTTGTAGATATGTGGAATAGGCTACCGAGTCCTATAGTGGGATCAAGAACAATAGAGTTCAACATAAAATTAGATAGGACGAGATGGGTTGGGTGTGAAAGGCTGCCACGGGCGTGTCTGGCCACCATTTTGGATATCATATCAAAAGTTGCCCAATACAAAAATGCACATTGTGTCAAAGTTTGGTCCCGATCCGACAAGCAGTTCCGGAGTTATTGCGTAAAAAAACGGACTATATATTTTTATGGAAGCGTGCAATACTACTTGAACCCCTGATAACGTTGCTTGCTGTTTGAGGGAGGAGGAAAGGCAAGTCACACCACACCAAAAATTGTCAAAACTTTGAAGGTCTAGAACTTTGTTATTAAACAAAGCATATGGCAAAAGGAGGAATTGTTAAAAACCTTAGCCAATACTGTTATTCACCAAAAATAAATTTTAATTATCATTATTATTTGGTAGGGTAGGTATGTATAGGTAGGTTGGCTAAATAATTGGTGGAATTCGTAGGGACTCGAACTGTTTTGAGAGTTAAATAAAACAAAAATAATAGATCTGAATAATAAATCGACTATGTTATTAAGCAAAACTGGGGGATGCGTGGAAGCCTATAGACTGTAGACGGTAAACTTTGTGTGGCTAGCGAATACAGTTTTAAAGTAATTTAAGAATAGACAGTTTTCAATGCTGCGGCCAAACTATTCCACCCATTTATATTCTTTTGGTATCAAAACGTTCGGAATCGCGAGCTTCACCTAACTACGCAAACATGGCTTTGATCATCGGCGTAGTTTTCAAGATGTGGAATTTTAAGTGGAATTCGAGGTTTTTTCAAGATTGCCGGAAAAAACCCCACGTGCAAAAGCAAAACCTCTATAACATTTGCGGAGCATTAGTAGTGGAGTCCATAATTATGCCAAAGCCCAATCGTTTCCTGAGTGGGAGAGACGGTATTTAGGCGTCAAATTTTTCGGGAAATCGGCTGCCACGGACCTGTTTGGCCGCCATGCCGGATGTTTAGCATATCAAAAGTTGCCCAATACAAAAACGCACCTCTTGTGAAAGTTTGATCCCGATCCAAAAAGCGGTTCTGGAGTTATTGCGTCAAAACCGGCGTGTAAGAAGAATTTGGATGAATAAGTGGGTTTAATGATTACAATAGGGGTTCCCCATAGGGTTCGAACCCCTAATAATTATCTGGTCTTTTATTTCTCGCAAGCGTCAGTTCTTCCAGAGGAATTCACTAGCGCTCGTAACACAGTGCACCACAATCAAGAGAAGTGTGGTGCACTTCACCTGTAGTTCAAGCAACAACAATTATTTAACATGGCAGCAGTTAGAGTCTGTAACGACCTGTCACTGTGCCACTTGCAAGATCATAACTCCTACAGAAGAGAAAGGTTTTCAACTGTTTTTTGAAAGTCTATGGAGTTCAGCTGTCTAATTGATAAAGGCAATTAATTATATAACCTAGGAGCCACGAAAGAAAAGGACCAATCAGAGAAAGAGGACTGCTGGATAGCTACCGGTTCATCAAGACGCAGCAAGTCATCACTGCTTCTCAGGATCGCACCAGAACGTGCCAAAGGGCGTCTCAAGAGGTCAGCAAGATACTTAGGTTCGCCAAACATAAGTGCCTTAAAAGTCAAAAGACACAACTTAAACTCTATCCTAGCTTTAACTGGCAACCAGTGCAGCTCTATTATTATGTTCCTTCCAACAACCAACTATACTCCTAAAATCGATTAATGAAATTTACAAACACATGTGGCAGTCCGTGGATTCGAACCCAGGACGCTCACACCGAAAATCAACACCTTATGCATCGTACCACGAAGACAGTTAAAGGATGGTGGACACTGCCTACGATTTATTATGCAACTTCGAATCCTGCATATCAATCTAAGCATGTACACACATCCCAACTGCAACTCACGTAGGCTATGCATATGTGAATGGAAAGAGCAATTAATGGGGCCTTAACCACTAGGGAAGTCCTCTTGATAAATTACTCCTGAACCAATGTCAATTATTATGTGCCTTCCAACAACCAACTATACTCCTAAAATCGATTAATGAAATTTACAAACACATGTGGCAGTCCGTGGATTCGAACCCAGGACGCTCACACCAAAAATCAACACCTTATGCATCACACCACGAAGACAGTTAAAGGATGGTGGACACTGCCTATGATTTATTATGCAACTTCGAATCCTGCATATCAATCTAAGCATGTACACACATCCCAACTGCAACTCACGTAGGCTATGCATATGTGAATGGAAAGAGCAATTAATGGGGCCTTAACCACTAGGGAAGTCCTCTCGATAAATTACTCCTGAACCAATATCAATTATTATGTTCCTTCCAACAACCAACTATACTCCTAAAATCGATTAATGATATTTACAAACACATGTGGCAGTCCGTGGATTCGAACCCAGGACGCTCACACCGAAAATCAACACCTTATGCATCGTACCACGAAGACAGTTAAAGGATGGTGGACACTGCCTACGATTTATTATGCAACTTCGAATCCTGCATATCAATCTAAGCATGTACACACATCCCCACTGCAACTCACGTAGGCTATGCATATGTGAATGGAAAGAGCAATTAATGGGGCCTTAACCACTAGGGAAGTCCTCTTGATAAATTACTCCTGAACCAATGTCAATTATTATGTGCCTTCCAACAACCAACTATACTCCTAAAATCGATTAATGAAATTTACAAACACATGTGGCAGTCCGTGGATTCGAACCCAGGACGCTCACACCGAAAATCAACACCTTATGCATCGCACCACGAAGACAGTTAAAGGATGGTGGACACTGCCTACGATTAATTATGCAACTTCGAATCCTGCATATCAATCTAAGCATGTACACACATCCCAACTGCAACTCACGTAGGCTATGCATATGTGAATGGAAAGAGCAATTAATGGGGCCTTAACCACTAGGGAAGTCCTCTCGATAAATTACTCCTGAACCAATATCAATTATTATGTTCCTTCCAACAACCAACTATACTCCTAAAATCCATTAATGAAATTTACAAACACATGTGGCAGTCCGTGGATTCGAACCCAGGACGCTCACACCGAAAATCAACACCTTATGCATCACACCACGAAGACAGTTAAAGGATGGTGGACACTGCCTATGATTTATTATGCAACTTCGAATCCTGCATATCAATCTAAGCATGTACACACATCCCAACTGCAACTCACGTAGGCTATGCATATGTGAATGGAAAGAGCAATTAATGGGGCCTTAACCACTAGGGAAGTCCTCTCGATAAATTACTCCTGAACCAATATCAATTATTATGTTCCTTCCAACAACCAACTATACTCCTAAAATCGATTAATGATATTTACAAACACATGTGGCAGTCCGTGGATTCGAACCCAGGACGCTCACACCGAAAATCAACACCTTATGCATCGCACCACGAAGACAGTTAAAGGATGGTGGACACTGCCTACGATTTATTATGCAACTTCGAATCCTGCATATCAATCTAAGCATGTACACACATCCCAACTGCAACTCACGTAGGCTATGCATATGTGAATGGAAAGAGCAATTAATGGGCCTTAACCACTAGGGAAGTCCTCTCGATAAATTACTCCTGAACCAATATCAATTATTATGTTCCTTCCAACAACCAACTATACTCCTAAAATCGATTAATGAAATTTACAAACACATGTGGCAGTCCGTGGATTCGAACCCAGGACGCTCACACCGAAAATCAACACCTTATGCATCGCACCACGAAGACAGTTAAAGGATGGTGGACACTGCCTACGATTTATTATGCAACTTCGAATCCTGCATATCAATCTAAGCATGTACACACATCCCAACTGCAACTCACATAGGCTATGCATATGTGAATGGAAAGAGCAATTAATGGGGCCTTAACCACTAGGGAAGTCCTCTCGATAATTACTCCTGAACCAATATCAATTATTATGTTCCTTCCAACAACCAACTATACTCCTAAAATCGATTAATGAAATTTATAAACACATGTGGCATTCAAATATAAAGAAGTGGGGTTTTTTGGAGGTAGATCAAATGAGCCTCGCTGTTCTATTTAGTATGGACTGAACTTTTTGTAGCAAGTAATTAGGAAGGCCAACCAATAAGGCATTACAATAGTCCACACGTGATAGGACAATTGAGAGATCCAATGTTAGAAGACAGCGTTTTTTTTTTTTTTTTTTTTTTTAAGAGACAATGAACGGAGGAAGGAAAAACAGATAAATAAAAAAGGTCCATGTGCCTAAAGGCATCCTCCATTCATAAATTTTTTGTAACAACTGGATTTAAACATTTGTAGATTGTAAGTTTGTGGAAAGCAATTCGAGGGAAGTGAATTCCAAAGAGTAGTAGCTCTGGGGATAAATGAATTCTGATAAGCAGAAGTTCTGCATTGTGGAGGAGAAAGTGTAAATTCATGGGGCGCTCTCAGCTGCCCTAGTTCTACGGGGAAAGATGTGGAGAGGCGGCACAATTGAAGCAAGTTCCTCGGAACAATTGCTGTGAAAATATCTGTAGAATAATGCAAGGGATGCAACGTTTCTTCGTATGGATAATGTAGGAAGGTCCTGTGTGATTGCAGGGTTATTGATTAATCTAATAGCTTTATTTTGAATTTTGTCCAACTGCCTCAATGCAACCACTCCACTTCCACCCCACAGAGGTGAACAGTAATCCATCTGAGAACGCACATGACTTTTATATATTACGGCCAACTGCTCGTCAGTGAAGAATTCTCGAACTCTGTACAGGAGTCCCAGTTTTTTAGAGGCATTCTTAGCAATGCTTCTAACATAATGTGTCCAGCTCAAGTTAGTAGTTAATGTTACACCGAGAATGTCAATACTAGGGAAAGTGGGAATATTTACATCATTAAAAAATATATGGGAGTCAGTGAGATTCTGTCGGTTAGAAAATTGAATGTACTTGGTTTTCTGTGCATTAAAGGAAACTAGATTCTTTTGTCCCCATTCATTAATTCTAGAAAGGTCCTGGTTCAGAGAAATTGCTTGTTAAGAAACCGTCTCACTGAATACAAGTTTCTGATTTGGAGATTACAAATTTTGATGACCTGATTGATGTGATTCTCATAGTTCAATTTAGAGTTAAAGTATACTCCAAGGTTTCGCACTGAGCTTACTGGGCGAAGTTGAGAACCTCCCAAATCCAGAGTCACTACATTTTCAGCATCATTTCCCCTTCTATTTCCATGAATGATAATGATCTCTGTTTTGTTCTCATTCAGTTTGAGTTTCCGCTTTGCCATCCAGATCTTAATGTCCGACAATAAAGATTCCATTTTGGTCTTAGTATCATTAATGTTTTCTATCTTCACATACAACTGAGTGTCATCAGCGTAAAAGTGATAGGCAACACCATGAGCATCTAGCAAGGATGCCAAGCTGCTAGTGTAAACTATAAAGAGGATCGGTCCCAGAACCGATCCTTGAGGAACTCCAAACAACAGGGGGGCTTGGTCAGAGATGGTATGGCCAATCACCACACGCTGAAATCTATCTGATAAATATGATTCGAGGAGCAAGAGTGCTCTTTCACGAACACCGTAAGAATGCAGATCTTTTAACAGTAGGTTATGGTCCACTGTATCAAAGGCCGCAGAAAGATCCAACAAAACCAAGAGAGACGCCTTCCCGTTGCATGTGTTCTCCACCAAGTCATTCTGAATCTTACATAAAGAGGTCTCAGTTGAATGGTATTTCCTATATGCAGACTGAGCAAGAGGAACATCTTTGTTCTGTTCAAGCAATGGTAACAATTATTGATCAAGTATGGCCTGCTCAATTATTTTTGAAGCAATGGTAACAATTGATCAAGTATGGCCCGCTCAATTATTTTTTAAAGAAATTACAAGTTGAAACAGGTCGGTAATTTGACATATCCCCAGCATCAAGTCCAGGTTTCTTTAGAAGAGGCACCAATAGAGCTTGTTTCTCAGATTGAACAAATTTACCCTCCATGAAGCATCTGTTTACATATTTACAGATGAAGTGTGCGACATGCAGATAGACAAATGACATCTTGGATACATTAATAGGATCAAGCTTGCAGAAAGTTTTATTCATGTCTCTGACATAACTAATAATTTTACTTATGTCCACTGGATGGAATGATGAAAGGATACGATTAATTTCATGTGGAGGTTGGAAATCCACCAAAAACTCGTCATTGATCAACGTATTATCTAACTCATTTCTAATGCGTGTTATCTTAGTCGTGAAAAATGAAGAAAAATCAGAGGCTAGTCGAGCACTTGGCACGGAGGCAGGACAGGGAGCCAGTGTTCACTTTCAAGAGTAATAGTAGAGGTCGGTGGTGCCGGAGTCTCTCCACTTTTACTAAGGAAAGTGGG
Source organism: Paralithodes platypus (assembly GCA_032716605.1). Taxonomy (NCBI): domain Eukaryota; kingdom Metazoa; phylum Arthropoda; class Malacostraca; order Decapoda; family Lithodidae; genus Paralithodes; species Paralithodes platypus. The sequence goes on along the minus strand of CM064577.1, from coordinate 17,535,115 downwards.
ACCTAACAAAAGGGACAATATTATATGCTGGTGGTGCCGGGCATTAATAAGATTCCTAGAGTAGGAATTTAGCACTTTTCACTCTAAAGAATATTGAGGACGGTATTGCCGTACACCTCAACTTCTTTTAGAGATGGTGCTCGTGGACTTACCTTGAATTAAGAGGAAGGAGCGGTAGTGCCGTAGGTCCTTCTTCCTAACTTAAGGAAAGCTTTACCAGTCACAGTAGCTATGTTTCTCACTGGTGGTGCCGAGTGATAGCAGAGTTTCCTGTAACAGGCCACAGTTTCGGTAACTGAATAATAATGATTAAGTTCCGGGAGGCTGTACACTTCACTACTAGACTTATAGTGGACACCGCCTACAGTGGTCCCTCTCATTTAGCGAATTCATTAGTCTAGCCAAACCATCGCCAAAAGTGAATTTCGCCAAACGCGAATAGTACTTTAAATGGAAAAATTATCCATTAGTCTTTGACGAGGCCCGAGTTCACCCTTTTGGGCCTTTTCAAACCGCCCGCCATGCGCATCGTCGATCGCTGACACACTCGGCGCTGTCTGCTTACTCTGTTTTTGCTAGAAGACATAGGCCTAGCCTATATATCTCCACAAAGAATTGACCTAACCTAGGTTAGATGTATATCAGGCAGCAGAATTCATTGTTATCTTGTGAATAGTCTTATTGATAAGGAATAACCACATAACCTTAGCAACAAGTTGCTAAGTCACTAGCTAGCCAGACCAAGAAATAGTCTAACCTAGCTTAGATATATATCAGGAGGCATATATCACTTTTACCTTGTGAATGGTGAAGACTAGAATTTTCTATACCAACTGCTTTTCGATTGAGCAAAATAATGAAATTGGTTTTGGATCCGTGGTCACTTCTTTGATTAATTATATTTATCGATTGGGCCCCTGAGTCAGCTGATGCGCGCGTGTGTGTTTGTGTGTTGCAGACTGTTCGGCACAATAAACAAAGCAAAACACAAGAGATATGAGGTTCACAAATCGGTTTGGTCAAGATTACTGTTAATATACGTTTATGAAATATACCTGGGATATTCTCGCTATCCAAGCAGCTCAGTTAGGGTTTTGTGAGTAGGCCTAAGCCTATCTATAGCCTAGCCTCGGCCTAAGAGTAACTCTCAATACGGCGCTCTACTGTAGCCTAAATGAAACATTAACAGCAATAGAAAAGACAATAGATAATATAGATTTTATTTACCATGAATTATTTAGAGTTAGGCCTGGTGAGACTAGCTTGCGGGCGGCGCATTCTGGGCCGACGCCATTCCGTGACGTCAGCATTCTCGCCAAAAGTGTATTTGAAGCGCCAAATTCGGATTCTGGTACCATATCCAACCTATCGCCAATACTGTGTTTCGCCAAGCTGAAATCCGCTAAACGCGAGGGACCACTGTATCAAGAGTCTCTATGTTAGCCGGGTTGTGCCTTGTCTAACAAAGATCCCTACGAATAGGATTTTTTTTTATCTCACAGACAGTATATTGAACTTTTGGGAGGCCGTTCGTCCAACTGAATGGAGGGTTAATTATAAGACTTCTAAAGTTGGGATGCCAGTGTTTCAGAAGCCTTAAAATTGCTTAACTCTCTTCAAATATCTTGACCTGGTATTGAGGATTACTGCGAGGGATCCTTCCTAACCTATAGGATGGTAAGGGCATGAGAAGGTACCCTTAAAGAGGTCTATAAACCCTTCTTACTCTGGTGGTCAAGATATCTTCCTTCTAAATTACTTTACTAAGTGATGTGGTGATGCTTAAGTAAAAAATACATCTCAACTGTAAAGGTACTTCATCAATGGTTAAATCAATAATTATATCATATCTAGGTGAGCTCAATAAAGCCTTGGAAAACAATAATTGTGTGTAAGGAAAAGAGTTTCTTAAATCTTAACTCAAATGGAATGTTTGGTGTCGTGTGCACCAAAGTGATGAAGTCTGAGATGCGCATTTTAAAGTATTTTATTTATCATACTCCTTCCCGGGGTGTTGAAATGGGAATCTACTTATGTATTATTGTTAGTATGATTTATGTTGATAATGATTCCTAAACATATCATGGTAATTCATCTAATGAGATAGTATTTACTTATGCCTCATTCTCAGAGCGTGTTGGTATGCCCGAGTAGTTTAGCGCATGAGGCGCCCACTTCCGGTAGTGTGGGCGCCGCTTGACGTGGTGTCAACTTTGGTACTAATGCTACATATAAGATTTTATGAGAAAGAAGAACATGTGATTTGTATAATTAGAAGAAGTATTTAAAGGATGACAAATAAAGGCATATGTATATATGTGTAGGAAACGATGTCTCAAAGGTCTATTGAGGTATGGTTTCATATTCTTATTGCATAATAAGGTTTTCAAAACATAATACATATTCATTTCATCTGGTTGATTATTTCTTATTATATTTAATACATAGCATTCATAATATAGTTCCTTATTTTCTATCATGTTATATCTTATCTTTAATATAGAGGAAGACCATAGGTGGTGTTTAACCCTCGCACGTTTTTTATGCAATTTTTAGTCTATTAGGGATACTTTAAAGCCTTTGTTACCATCAGGGGTATTTAGAAACCTTTAGTTAAGTTACTTCAAGCTCTGCAGTTGTCTTTGAGTTAGCTGTGGGCAGAAAACTAATTTTGGAGAGGTAATTATAAGAGTGAGAGAACTCTATTTATTATTGCTAATCTGGCAACCTCTGCATCATAAAAAACGTGAAAGGGTTAATATAGAAGAAGAACATAGATGATGTTTCTAAAATGATTGACTAAACACTATTCTCTTCTTTGGTGATGTGATGAGGCGAATAGTCTTGCCCGGCGTGATTGGACATTCTTTCTCTGGCGAGTCCTTCGTCAGTACAGAGACTCGCCTGGTGGTGGTTGATGTCCTCGTCTTTGTTGACTCTTTCGGTCCCTTTTTCTTCCTTGGTTCTCCTTCCTCTTCTATGCTTTTACTCTCTTCTGTTTGGGGCTCTTTCCGTTTTCGGGGTATTTTACTTCGACTAGCCAAAAACTCTTTCATCAATAACAAATGCTCTGAACTCTCCAATTCCCACCCCTCCCATCACAAATATACACTATCACACTGGATATTTCCTCTTCATTTTTTTTTTTTTTTTTTTTTTTCAATATTCACATGCTCATTATACAAGTAAAATATGCACATATGAAGAAGCAATATTGCTATATATGGTATATATATATTTTTTTCTCTGACTTGCCTTTTAACCCCTTGAGTACCAGCGATGCAAGTTATGCGTCACCTATGTATGTAACGCTAAACCCCAGCGACGCAATGGTTACGTGTGCTGGAGGTATAGGGAGGAAACTAAGACAATATTAAAAAGATACATAAATCAGCCAATAAAAACAACCCATCTCCTCTTAACAGATGGCCGACCCAACAAGCACTCTGGGACCCTGGGTGAACCTGACAGATTTGGACAATAACAATAGCAGTAGCAACATCACAGAGCCTTTCATAGAACAATGGCGTAAGGACCTCGACTTTGCTGCCACTATCATAAGCACGTTCAACACGGTCAGCTTGATGCTCGGGATGGGGGCAACTATATACGTTAAAGAAGTAAGTTTCATGTTAAAGAAGTAAGTTTCATGTGTTACGATCCAGGTTCTCAAAGACACAGGGCTCTTCAACATTGGACTAGATAATGGCAAAAAGCAACAACGGTAACACTAGATCCAACCCCTGCCTTAAACACTGGAAAACAAAACACCATTACCGCCCTGAGTCGTGCCTGGACAACGAGGTATCCTATGACTCGGTAACTGGTGCACACACACTAGGCTGACGCTCAATAAAACAGCCTATTCTCAAACAGTAAAAGATTACTCGATTATGTTACACAAAGAAAAGATAGTTAACGTGATTAATTAACGTTACGGTAGATACTCAAATAACTGGCACTCCTGTATTAAAGAAAGTGCAATGCTAGTCCTGCAACATCAACTGGAAACTTCTGAAATAAGTCTGATGCTGGGAAGATGTTCGTAAAGAATCTTGAACAATTATAATGCAGAATACGGGTCACAATAAATGCTGGGACATATAGTAATAATAAGCAGGCGAATAATAAAGTGCGCAAAGGTAGTAATGCTCGACAACTAAAGAAATGCTTCGTGACACAACGCAACAGCCTACTCGGGTTGTGCAACTCAACAACAACCTCGGCTCAAAAGTGCAGTGAATAATAATGCTGCATACATATAATAATGGGGCTTATCTCTAACCAGTGTCTGCTCAGTTAATAAAGTCTAGCTGGGGTATCAAAGCAGGGCAACAATGGGCGAGCATGCGGCTCGTAGCCTAACGTTGTCCAAGGGTGGTATAATGAAGATTACGTTATATGACGGGGATGCTCTCTTGATAAATCTAGGTCTCTAGTACCTAGCTCTATCTTGGCGATCCCTCAGAAGTCAACACAAAGAGGCAGCACTATGTTATGAGGGATAGGCTATGGCCCTCTCACACCACAGCGCTGTGCTCACAAAGTAAACCAACCCGAAGACAACTTAGGCTCCCACAGTACCTGTCGATGTGGTGCAGAGCTTAGCTAACACTGCACACATCGGAGACAACGACACAATAACCTTACCCCCAGTCTAGCTTTAGATAACCAAGCAGAATCACTCAACACCTTGCAAGGGAGACATATACCGGTCTACAACCTTCCCGAGAGAGGACACATACGGAAAAGTCCGTCTCTCTAAACCTCAATAAAGCATAATACCTCCTTAACCTAATACATGGAAATATCTGAGAGCTTCGCGTACAATATGACTGGTCGACGGTGAACGTCTATGCTGAAACCAGAAGGGATGTTGAGTTTAATAAAGATTAGAGAATGAGAAAGGAGAAGTCGAGAGAGAGAGATAGTATGCAAAGTCGCGAGTATGGGGGACAGAATTGCAAAGGATGTAGGCGATACGCGTGTCAGGCAAGCTCTGAGCTGGTAAAGAACACGAGGCAGCGATGGGAAGGGACTAGTTGACCACCCGGCCGCCAACGCCGTCAGCGCCCAAGCGAGCCGCGTCATAGCTCACCTCGCTGCCGGGTGTACTCCTTCACACTCTCTCGCTCGCCTCCCACACAAGCAACATTTATATTATAGCGAATATAAAATATAAGGCGCGGCCACAGACCAAAACAAAGACCACTTCTAGACTGTCTGTGGCAACACGACACTAATGAAATAAAGCAGATCATTCTAGGACAACTGTAGCCTATCCCCCCATCCTGGCGAGCGCTAGCGAGCTGCAATGCCCCACACAACCATTCTGCTAACGCCGGGAGGCGTCACACCCCCCCAAGATATGGGACACTCAACCATGAGCCCATATCTGAACAGGCAGAATGTCGCTAAAATCTGCCACTCCTAACCACTCTGCCACTCATGGAATGCAAGCTCAGTCTCCTCAAAAAAAAATACAACATATTTATATAAAACAAATCTTATCACCCTTCCCAAATATAATACATTAATTCATAACATTGTGCTCCCAGAGCGAGCTTTAACTCCTAAGTGTCGGGGCGCAACGTAAGTCGAGTATAATAAATCTGGACTATCTGGCGGCGCTCGACATAGGTCGTGTGGCAATTTCAGCACGTAATGTTGCTGAGAGAGAGAGACAAGTGGTGGCAGGAGAGTAGCGAGCGTATGACTGCTCCAGACCACCGCGACGAACCTACTGACACGAATCCCACCTCCTCCCTCCCTCTCTCACTCGCTATATACGGAATTGTATGGGGAAAGTGCCTAATTACATGCTTTTTATACTCGCGTTGCGCGGTTGTTGCAAGAAAACTAGCCATCATAAAAGGATCGTTATGGTGTCATTCGAAAGCTCTGTTTATGCCCTTTCAGGGATAGATACTTGTTTTACGCTCTGGGTCTTATTTAGGCATGAAAATGATCACGTAAACAGCCCTATTTTGGCTAAAAACACCCCGCTGGGCGGTACATATAAATAAACCGCCTAGCCCGCTAAATAAGGGTTAAGAAGCACAGCCTACTGAGGGAAAATCATCTGCACTCAGTACTCAGCTACAATATTATCTTAAAATTAATTATTAAAAAGAAAGTTTTTATTTAATTTTTCATATTTTATTTTAACCCAGTGAGACCCAGCGTCGCACGTGATGCGTCGGCAGTGTTTGATCACCAACTCCCAGCGACGCATCACGTGCGTCCGACATATAAAAAACACTTACGTGGCTCGTAAGGTAGGAAATGGTGGGAGAATAGGAGGGGGAGGTACCGTAGTGTGTGTGGGAGCCGGGCCAGTAGGTGTGAGCGGGCCGAGACAGCCGCGCGGCTGGTGGTGGTGGGCTTAGTGGGGATACTTTACACCCTTAGTTCACCGCCACTTTGAACCTTCATTACTCCGGTTGTATGGGAGCTAGAGGCTTGAGATTTATGTGAGACACTCCTTAGGATGTATGCCGTACAATGCCATACTCAGTTTTCACCCTAGTGCTCCCGGGCGGGTGGTCATGCGGGGGAGATGAACTTTTGATGCCCCCCCCCCCCCCCAAATGACCGAGGTTTTTTTTTTTCTTCATTTCTCACCATTCTCTTCCATTTTGGCTCAACAATTTTTTTTGAGGCTCCCCCCCCCCCCAAAAAAAAATATCCGAGGTGATTTTTTTTTTTTTTTTTTTTTTCATTTCTCATCCTTGTCTTCCATTTTAGCAAACAAAAAAAAAGAAGTGAAAATGGCTTGGGACTGGGGTGAACAAAATATTATAACTAGCCGGGGCTCAACGGGTTAATGTTGTTTTTGGCGGCTACTATAGATGTAGCCTAATTTTCTTCTAATCAAAGCCAACAACTCCTGCCCTGCGACCCTACGCTGATGCTACACACGCGAGCCAACAAGCACCAGCGCAAAAATACACCGCGAGCCAAGACAGGAGGCTATACCAACATACTGTGGTAGCCTACCCCGGATCCTCCACCCACGACAGACACTGACTGAACAGCGAGGGTTCTCCTGCAAACAAACCAAAACATTATCAGTGCCCTTAGCATGCCACACATCCAACTTGTGTTCCGGCAGCACAACAACACCTGACACTGATAAACTGCCCAGTTCATCGCAAGACTGGCACTTCTCTTCGCTCTTTCCGGCAACGGGGCCTGCCAATAACCCTTCACTAGTTCTACCTTCGTGATGAGCGAGGCAGCCCCGAAGCGGTCTATGGTGTCGTCAACTCTGGTAATGGATAGGCGTCTGTCAGGGATAATGCTTCCACACTCTTGCAATCAACATACACACGGACTCTGCCACCAAACTCAGGTTGCAAAGCCACTGGCAACGACCACTCACGATATCCCTCATCCCTCAGACCCCCTCTCCACACGCCGTCCAGCTCCGCCTTCACAACAGGCTGTCGAGCAGGATTCACACGGTAGGGAACCAACTCGAGCCTTGCACTGTCTCCAGCCTCCATGTCGGATTCTACCCCGTACATCAGGCCTGGAGAAGCAACAAACATGCGGACGGACTGCCACAGCCTAGTAAACAACTCCTCTTGTCACTCAGGAACAAGAGGTTGCAACTTATCTCGCAGAACAATATGCCTAGTGCCCTCCCACATCTCCTTCACCATGTGGAGAGGACCCCTCACCTGGTGCCCGAAAACAAGCTCATTCGGACTGAAACCGAGACTCTCTCCAGGTACTTCTCTTGCCGCGAACAAAACATACGGCAGACCAAGGTCCCAATCCCTTCCATTCTCTGCGCAGTAACATCGAAGCATGCTTTTCAGCGTGGCGTGCCACCTCTCCAAGACTCCTTGACTCTCCGGGTGATACGCAGAAGAGACGACAGTGCTGATGCCATGCTGAATCATAGTTTGTTTGAACAGATTAGATGTAAAATTAGAACCTTGGTCCGATTGCACCTCTTGCGGGTAACCATACCGCGAGCAATACAAGAGCAGGTTCCGGACAACAGTTTTCGCTGTGCCATTTCTCATTGGATATGCATCAGGATAACGAGTGGCCACATCCATGATAGTTAATAGAAATTTATTACCGGCACTAGTAGGAGGTAGGGGTCCGACCATATCAATGATGACCTTACTGAAGGGCGGTCCACTGACAGGAATGGGGTGCAACGGGGCTCTCGGAATTGTTTAGTTAGGTTTTCCAACCCTCTGGCACGTATGACACATTGCTATCCAGGTTACCACCTGCCCCTTCAACCCCGGCCACCAAAACAATTTTTCTAAAGCCGCCACCGTTTTTCTCACCCCTAGATGTCCTGCCAGTGGTATGTCATGCGCGAACCTCAGTAGGCTATCCCTGCACTCCCGTGGCACCACCAACTGGTCCACTACTCCGAACCCCTCTTGCCAATTACGTTTAGGGTCTTGAAAACGCCTATAGAGGATGCCTTCTAAATAAACAAAATCTCCTGGCTGTGCATCGCCATCCTCGTCAAGCTCTACAGCTCCATTAGCACACGTTTGGAGCTCAGGGTCCTCTAGTTGCAACCGACGTATATCTGAGGGTGCCAAGCGATCTAACTGCTCCCGGAGCAATGCATGACCTTCCCCGATACTGGGCTGCTCCCTCTGCCTCTCTTGATGTACATAACGTTGCTGTCGTGGAGACTCGTCATGCCCAGCCTCGTCACTCTCGATGACAGGCCCAGGGGCTACTCCAGAATTAAGTAATGGTGCTAATACTGAATCACCCAGGAGAGCCGCCGAGTCAAAACTCTTAAAACCAACTCCAGCTTTAGCCTCCTCCTGTTGATCGTTCCTCCGCTGGTCTGAAGACGGAGGACTAGGCTGTGACACTTTAGCTGCCCGAGCTCGGGTGACAACACACGCCATGGGTTGTGTCTGGCACCGCTCGACCCACTCTTGCTCTTCCCTACTCACGTCGGCCGGCCTCTCGGCAACGACTAAGGGTAGAACCTCAGAAGCGGGCATTGCAAAGTCGTTGCCGAGAAGAAGGTCGACGCCCTCCACTGGCAGTTTCTCCACAATCCCGACATCCAATTCACGTGCCACACCATCCACCTCCAACTCCAACCGCACCAGCGGGTATGACCGAGTTGCATTAATACCCTGCACCACTACCACCCGAGCCGCGTTTATAGGGTAGCCAGTCAAGTTTTTCATCAGAGTCTGGGAAGCACCTGTATCACGCAAGACCTCTACTCCATACTTGCGCCCCGCCCACATCACGCAACCCCGCCCTCTATGGTCGCAAAAAACATCCTGAGCAGGGTTCGAGCCTCCCAGGTGCTTCTGCATTGGCTGTGCCTCAGCCTCTGACGAACTGCCCCGGGCAAACTCAGACGACTTCGGAGACACACCAATGTTGCAGGCCAAAGACACAGCTGCTGTAGGTGGTTTGCTAGGACAGACTCTTGCAAAGTGCCCCTTTTTATGACAATGATAACACTCCAACTCCCCTTTGGGCTTCCCTTGGTACTGGGAAGGGCCCGGCCCCTTCTTAAACGGGACAGTGCTAGTCTTGTGGTCAGTCTTGGTATCATGGCTCTTGTACTTGTTTGCATAAGGTATATCACTAACTCGGGGGGGGTGGGGCGTCACGCCCCTTGTTACCTGCCTCACTACGCTGGGCAGACCCGCACCCATGAATTAGTGATAGCCGGCGGTCAGCCATCTCAGCTGCCTCCTGTAGAGTTTTTGGTTGCTTTTCTTTCAGGTTTAACGTCAGGTCGTCGCCTGTGCATTTGAAGAACTGCTCTAAAAGCACCAACTGTTTAATGTCGTCAAACGTAGTAGCTTTCTCCGACCTCAGCCAATTCCCAAAAGCATCGGACAGCTCCCGGGCATGTTCCAAAAAGGTGCTCTCCCGACCCTTGGTAACACCCCGGAACTTCAACCTGTACGTCTCTGGTTGTAGTTCGTATGCTCTCAGGACAGCCTCCTTGAGTTCCTCGTAGATAATACACGACTCTATAGGCAATGCATCATAAGCCCTGAGTCCCTTGCCCACAAGTCTAGAGGAAACAAGGGCTGCCCACTTCTCCCCAGGCCACTGGTGTTCCTGGCACTTCTTCTCGAATCTCATGAAAAATTTGGTGACACCCGACTCATCAAATACAGGGACTAGCTTCAACAGGTGCGACAAAGACTGATCATGCCCACAATTCCCACCACCGAGACGTTGCCCTGTCGTTTCCACCTCAAGATCGATATCTGCACGGTACCTGGTAGACTCAGCCTCCGACTGGGCTTTTATTCTCGCGAGTTCGAGATCAGTCTGTTGTTTAGCCTTAGCGAGACGTTCCTCACGCTCAGCCTGCATCTTAGCCATCTCAAGCTGGAAGAGCATTTCTGTAGTGAAACCTTGAGGAGGAGGTGCAACTATTGGAGGCCCACCCAGCGATCCTAAACCACGCTGCCAGCGGCTATCGGCCTGCGGGAACGTACTAAACTCCGGCATCCTAGAGGTCCCGATGGGAGTAGAGTGGAGGGGGGCTCGAGCAGAAGTCCCCGAGCACCCTCTCCACCCTGGACCTCACTAGCCACCCCCAGTACGCAAGCCCTCAAATCGTTCTTCTTGATGCCATGAGCCACCTTAAGCCCCATGAGGGGAGCCAAACACTGTAGACCATACTTGCTAATTCCCTCTAGTCGATCAGCTGTTATAGGCACCTCCAAAAACTTCTTTGCGGCCTCCTCACTAGTTACTAACCCCCCTGGCATCTGCCCATCAGAGCCTGCATCATTCCCTGAACCCTCAGTATGATCTGATTCGTCTCCCATAGTGTCCACCAAAAATTCTCACATTTATAAAAAAAAAAAAGTAACCAAGCTCCTATGTAGCACTATTCACTTGCCAAAAATGTCTGAAGACTCTCAAGTGCTATACTACTTTGCCAAAAAAAATCTAACATGCCCACTATATTCCTCAATAAAACATATGACCACAACAATCCTGCAATTATCTCTTAGTTCACAAGATCCTGAGCTAAGTCGCCATTTGTTACGATCCAGGTTCTCAAAGACACAGGGCTCTTCAACATTGGACTAGATAATGGCAAAAAGCAACAACGGTAACACTAGAACCAACCCCTGCCTTAAACACTGGAAAACAAAACACCATTACCGCCCTGAGTCATGCCTGGACAACGAGGTATCCTATGACTCGGTAACTGGTGCACACACACTAGGCTGCCGCTCAATAAAACAGCCTATTCTCAAACAGTAAAAGATTACTCGATTATGTTACACAAAGAAAATATAGTTAATGTGATTAATTAACGTTACGGTAGATACTCAAATAACTGGCACTCCTGTATTAAAGAAAGTGCAATGCTAGTCCTGCAACATCAACTGGAAACTTCTGAAATAAGTCTGATGCTGGGAAGATGTTCGTAAAGAATCTTGAACAATTATAATGCAGAATACGGGTCACAATAAATGCTGGGACATATAGTAATAATAAGCAGGCGAATAATAAAGTGCGCAAAGGTAGTAATGCTCGACAACTAAAGAAATGCTTCGTGACACAACGCAACAGCCTACTCGGGTTGTGCAACTCAACAACAACCTCGGCTCAAAAGTGCAGTGAAATAATAATCCTGCATACATATAATAATGGGGCTTATCTCTAACCAGTGTCTGCTCAGTTAATAAAGTCTAGCTGGGGTATCAAGGCAGGGCAACAATGGGCGAGCATGCGGCTCGTAGCCTAACGTTGTCCAAGGGTGGTATAATGAAGATTACGTTATATGACGGGGATGTTCTCTTGATAAATCTAGGTCTCTAGTACCTAGCTCTATCCTGGCGATCCCTCAGAAGTCAACACAAAGAGGCAGCACTATGTTGTGAGGGATAGGCTATGGCCCTCTCACACCACAGCGCTGTGCTCACAAAGTAAACCAACCCGAAGACAACTTAGGCTCCCACAGTACCTGTCGATGTCGTGCAGAGCTTAGCTAACACTGCACACATCGGAGACAACGACACAATAACCTTACCCCCAGTCTAGCTTTAGATAACCAAGCAGAATCACTCAACACCTTGCAAGGGAGACATATACCGGTCTACAACCTTCCCGAGAGAGGACACATACGGAAAAGTCCGTCTCTCTAAACCTCAATAAAGCATAATACCTCCTTAACCTAATACATGGAAATATCTGAGAGCTTCGCGTACAATACGACTGGTCGACGGTGAACGTCTATGCTGAAACCAGAAGGGATGTTGAGTTTAATAAAGATTAGAGAATGAGAAAGGAGAAGTCGAGAGAGATAGTATGCAAAGTTGCGAGTATGGGGGACAGAATTGCAAAGGATGTAGGCGATACGCGTGTCAGGCAAGCTCTGAGCTGGTAAAGAACACGAGGCAGCGACGGGAAGGGACTAGTTGACCACCCGGCCGCCAACACCGTCAGCGCCCAAGCGAGCCGCGTCATAGCTCACCTCGCTGCCGGGTATACTCCTTCACACTCTCTCGCTCGCCTCCCACACAAGCAACATTTATATTATAGCGAATATAAAATATAAGGCGCGGCCACAGACCAAAACAAAGACCAATTCTAGACTGTCTGTGGCAACACGACACTAATTAAATAAAGCAGATCATTCTAGGACAACTGTAGCCTATCCCCCCATCCTGGCGAGCGCTAGCGAGCTGCAATGCCCACACAACCATTCTGCTAACGCCGGGAGGCGTCACACATGTTAAAGAAGTAAGTTTCATGTTAAAGTAGTAAGTTACATTCGTGCTACTGACTACATAATCCCTGCACATATAACTGTAGTTGGGTGGGGGAAGCTATATACTATTAATGTCAAGGATGATGGTAACCCCTTCTATACCGGCTCCATCCTTTTAACACTATTCTGATTACTATTAGACGATTGTATTCAGTTTAAAAAGGGCCTCCAGGTATTAACAGGTTTCTAACTATCTCCCTTAACCCTCTTTTCTAACAAAGATCCTTCTTAAATTCACAAGTGTCTAAATATAGCTATAATATAATGAAAAAAGACGTCGCCAGTACAGAAGGGGTTAATGGTTATAAGTAGGTAACTAGTACTCTGCAATAGGTTATAAAAACGAGGATAATAAATTTTAATGCTAATGTGTTTTACATTTAGCTTTTGGATAAGTGATACTACAGTACACCAGTTTTATAAATGACCTTTTCATTATCTATAATGATATATTCCATCCGTATCTTATGTCGATCTTGTTATATATGGTCACTCATTAGATTTCAAAATGGTCTTTTATTAGACATCATATTTAACATTTAAATTAGACCTTCAACATAGTTCTAATTGGTCTTGCATTGTAGTTTTTATCTAGTTTTACATAAATCCTTAAAACTGTCATTGATCATCATCATAGTTATTCAAGTGGCATATAAACAGACCTTTTCCTTCATCACTTCATTAAGAAGTACTTCGTCACTTGGCGGATGTCAAGGATAAAGGTTTTTGCAACGATTTGTCAGGAAAAATGCGAAGAAACCCATAGGTGCACTGGTTGTGAATCAGTTCCTGGTGCAACTGCGGATGGGGTCCTGTATCTACTATGCTTCAAGATAAAAGGCCTTGAGGGTCTTCATGATTCTCCTTTGTCAGTCTTTTAAATGTTTTTACATTGTAGTCTTTTAAATTACCTTTCATCTATCTATCTATCTATTGCCTGACGCCGTGATCCCCGAAGGGGTGGCCACGAACGAAATGCCCCCATGCACTTCTGTCCCTAGTCTGTCAATGCCCCTCCTCCCAACCAGCACTGCCTTCATTCATATACTTCTTCACTCCATCTTTCCACCTCTCTTTCGGTTTACCTCTCCCTCTCTGTCCTTCCACCTCACTCTCGTACACCCTCTTAGTCATTCTCTCGCTTCCCATACGTTCCATATGGCCGAACTATCTCACGGTGTTCCTTTTCACACTTTCCAGTACATCTACCTCCACACCACACCTCCCTCTTACTTCCTCATTCGTTTGTCTATCCCTCCATGAAACTCCGCACGCACTTCTCAAGAAACTAATTTCCACCCCTCTCACTCTAAGTCTGAGTCTCTCCACCAACGTCCATGCTTCGCTTCCGTAAGTCAATGTCGGGATTACCACACTGTCGTGCAAGGACTTCTTCACTTCCATGCTGACCACCCTATTTCTTGTTACCTTTCATCAGACCCTTAAATAGGCTTTGCCTTTTGTCTTTAATTGTTTTCGCAGCACTTGTATAATTACGGTCTTTCATCTGAAATTTAAATGGTACTTAATAAACTTTAAATGGTCCTTTATCAAACTTATATATGTTGCATATACCACACAGTTATGGGAGTATGCGAAGAAACCTATTGGTGTCTTAATCGGGATGGTGGGTCAGTTCATAGTGCTCCCGACAGTAGGGTTCTGCCTCTGCCTAATCTTCAAGCTGCAGCCCTATGAGGCCCTGGGGGTTCTCATGATCTCCTGCTGTCCCGGGGGAACCTTCTCCAACTTGTTTACCTTCTGGCTCGATGGGGATCTTGCTCTCAGGTTCGTGATATTCATTTTCTTCCTCTTGTACTATTAATTCATGGTACGCTAATTTTTTTTTTTTTTCCTATGTGAGTGAGAGAGACAAAAGGCAGAACTGCCTGTAGTGAGTGCCTCCATCAGAGTTGAAAGAAAGACAGGGCCAAATTCAAGGGACGTTCAAGCCAAAATTGGACAAAGGGCAGCATCACCCAAAACTACATGTGGATCCTATGAATAACCAATCTATCCTAGGTATACGTTCTAAACATTTTCCCCTCCTGGCTCTATGGGGATCTCACTCTCAAGATCATAGTTCTCCTTTCCACCATCTGGTATTTAACAAATTTAGTTAGTCAATAGGAGAAAACGCTGTATCTTGTCGTTACAAGAAATTCTGCATCTATCTACCTATCTATTGCCTGACGCCGTGATCCCAGAAGGGGGGCCCACGAACGAAACGCCCCCATGCACCTCTGTCCCGTAAGTCGATGCCCCTCCTCCCAACCAGCACTGCCTTCATTCATATACTTCTTCACTTCATCCTCCTTCCACCTCTCCCTCGGTTTACCTCTCCCTCTCTGTCATTCCACCTCAATCTCATACACCCTCTTAGTCATTCTCTCGCTTCCCATATCTTCCATATGGCCGAACCATCTCAAGGTGTTCCTTTTCACACTTTCCAGCACATCTACCTCCACACCACACATCCCTCTTACTTCCTCATTCGTCTGGCTATCCCTCCATGTAACTCCGTACGCACTTCTCAAGTAACTCATTTCCACCCCTCTCACTCTTGGTCTGAGTCTCTTCACCAACGTCCATGCTTCGCTTCCGTAGGTCTATGTTGGGATTACCACACTGTCATGCAAGGACTTCTTCATTTCCATGCTGACCACTCTATTTCTTCTTACTGCTATCAGCGTTCCTACAACCCTCTTCCCCTGTTGCACCCTCTCCCGCACTTCTTCATCCATACTCCCAGTTTTACTCAGCGCACTGCCTAGATACTTAAATGAGCTGACAATCTCCATAGCCTGACCGTTCAACTTCACCTCACATTCTGTGACTTCACCCCTTTCGAAGACCATAACCTTGCTCTTCCCCGCATTTACCTTCATATTCCATTTTTCCCACACTGTTCCAAACATATTTGCCAGACCCTGCAACTTCCATTCATTATCGCTTATCAGAACTGTATCATCAGCAAACAGCAATACAGGTAGCTTCCACTAGTTCCCCTCCCTTATCAGCGATACACCAACATCCACTGCTCTTCCTTGTATTTATTTCATGACTCCATCTACATATACAGTAAACAGCCACAGGAACATCGCACAGCCGTTTCAATCCAACCTTTAGATCAAAGGACTCGCTCTGCTCATTCTCCACACGTACTGCTGCCTTTGCATCCTCATACATGCTCTTCACTGCTTTCAGCAACTTTCCATCTACTCCGTATATTCTAAGTACTTTCTACATACCTTCTCTATCCACTCCGTCATAAGCCTTCTCCAAGTCCATAAAGGCAACATGCAGCTTTTGTTGCTTCTCCAGATATTTCTCCACAACACTTTTCAGGGTAAAAATCTGATCTACATATCCTTTTCCCTTCGTAAACCCGCCCTGCTCGTCACCTATCCATTTCTCCGTTCTCGCTCCCACTCTCTCATTCACTACCCTACTGTACACCTTCTCTACTATGCTTAAAATACATATTCCTCGGTGGTTACCACACACTCCTCTTTCCCCTTTACCCTTATATAGGGGGACTATTATGCCTGTTTCCAGTCATCAGGTGCACTCCCCTTCTCCCATGCTAGTTTGCACATTTTCCATATCCATTCGATCACTATTTCACCACCATACCTCAGCATTTCTCCACACACTCCATCTATTTCTGGTGCTTTCCCCAACTTCACTCTTTTCATGGCTTCACACACCTCTGACCTCCTGATCCCCACATCCTCCTCCACTACTTCGCTTCTTCTCCCTCCCATACCCCATCCAACTATGTTTGCTGGTGCTTCATTCCTTACATTCAGCAATTCGTTGAAGTACTCCCTCCATCTTTCGACTCTCTCTTGCTTCTCGGCTAGCACTCGCCCATTCTTATCTTTCACACCCTTACTATTCCCTTGCTACCTTCCCTAATTTTCTTGACTTCTTTCTAGAACAGTTTCTTACACTCCCTCCATTCTACACTCAGATTCATTCCAAGTTCCTCATCTACTCTTCTCTTACTTTCCTTCACTACCCTCTTCACCAGTACTGAACACAGCATGTACCTCTATTGTGCCCTTTGGAACTATGTCGACAAACATGTGGATATACAGTCGTTACTTGATGGGTGACAAGGTTTCCTTTCCTTCTCTCGTAATTATGTGATAGCAATATTCTTACCATTAAAAGGAGATGGACCATTTTTCTGGTCCCCTTTCTTCCTGATGCTTATCCCCATTAGTTTTGAGATTTTAAGACATTTGCCCTATTAGTTTGTCAATTTTAAGACCTTTCGCCCCATTCCTTATTCAATTTTAAGACCTTTCGTGCCCTTTAGGTGTCAATTATTTCCTGGTGAGCGATAGCGAGCCTGTAATTGTGGAGGAACCCGGCCGTGAAATTTTTCTACCGAAAAATGTCCAAGTTAATCTCGAAGGGGGATCTAATGGATGTTTTTGATGGAGGTCTAGGGAGGAAGCTAAAAAAAATTATGAATATATAAATAAATCGACTCCAAAAAATAACCACTGTCCTCTTAATTGTTTGCCTCTTCCTGCAGTATTTTTATGACCGCCTGTTCCTCCATTGTGGCCTTTGGAGCCATGCCGGCCAACCTGTGGATGTATAGTAGCTACTGGATGGGTGATGACGATGTTTCCTTTCCTTCTCTCGTAATTATGTTATAGCAATATTTTTACCATCAATTCTTTGCCTCTTCCTGCAGTATCTTGATGACCGCCTGTTCCTGCATTGTGGCCTTTGGAGCCATGCCGGCTAACCTGTGGATATATAGCAGCTACTGGATGGGTGATGAAGGCACCACTCTCAAGCTGCCATATATGAGTATCATGATTTCTCTGGCCTTTATCACTGTGCCAGCCATATTAGGCATGGTCATCAGATACTTCCATAAGAGGGCTGCAGAGATTACAACAAAGGTCAGAGTCTTGGTTACTGTTTTTTTTTTTTTTCCCTATGTGAATGAGGGATACAAAAGGCAGAACTGCCTGTAGAGAGTGCCTACCCCAGAGTTGAAAGAGTGACAGGGCCAAGATCAAGGGACATTCAAGTAAAAATTAGTATTTGTCTAAAAGTCAATGTTAGGTTTCTTTGGTTATACATTTTCATAAATCAGTTCAAGCATAAATTTTTCATGACACATGTTTCAGTTATCAACGGTACAAAAACTAGTTTCATAATGTCTTTGACGTTTTTTTCTTTATACTAATTTAGGTAGACCTACAGTAAATTTGGTAATTATAATTTGTTCGTTGTTATATTCTATAATAGGTCTTCCATCATAGCTTTTAAAATGGTCCTGCATCATAATATTTATAATGTTTGTTCATCACTTCTTATAATCTTTCAGCACAGTTTTTAAATAGTTCTTCGTGACAGTGCTTTGACACTCTTATTCACCCTTGGATAAGCTTAAATATATAAAGATGGAGTCAAACATCCGCTTTATCTGCCAATGATTGACCAGTAACATTTGAGTTTCTTTGGAAGTTAGTAAAAATATTTTAACGCCTGCCACCATTTATAATGATGGAAACTCCAATTTGAAATTAATGGTTGTGAAAATGCTTAAAAACATATGGGTAGCATTTTAGTTTATAAAATGGGCATTCAAAATATCTTAAATGGGTCGTAATCAGTGTATTAAATGGTAACTACATTTAGTCTATTAAACTGTTGTTGTTGGTTACTTGACAAAAGTTTGTGTGAGCCTGATACTTGTTAATCTGTATAATGGTGTGCAGGTAACAAGTGTGATCGGTTGGATCGGTGTGGTGGTGAGTGTTGTGGTGTGGTTGATCCTGTTCTGGCAGTCCTTCGTTATGGCCACCCCTCTCATCTACCTGGCCGCCGCCCTCCTGCCCATGATCGGCTTCATCCTCTCCTTTGCCCTCTCAAGGTTAACGTGTCAGGTCAGTACCAATGACCCTCATAGTGTGTATGGTCTATGGCCTGTCAGTCTTAACCCTTACAGTGCGAGCTTATTTCTGCTATGATAGGGCTCACTTTGGTACTCCTGATTGCTTAAGCAAGTGCCTGAATGAAATGAAGTGTTTACAACAAAATACTAATGAAAATAGCTCAAAACATTACACCAGAACGAGCTTTGTAGCTCGCGGGGTTCACCCGCAGCGCTACTATAGATATTAGCAATATTCGCTAGTTATTAGCAATGTCATGCTACATTTGCCTTTGGCAGCGCTGCACATATCTCGCGAGAGATGGAGTGATTCTCTTAGTGCCCCGGCAGACGTGCTGGAGAGCGGACGGGGGTCTGTCGCGCTCCCGCTCACTCGCACTCGTCTCCACAGGCTTTAATTGGCTTATATTGCAGTAAATTGCCATGGCGTTCCAGAACGGGTCGCGCAGTGAAAGGGTTAAGGGGAGTTTGGTATATTTTGCTGGACCCCTTCTCGCTCATGCTTAGCGCCATTTGGTACTAGATCTAAAGAAATTTGTTTCATTCATTTGGCAATTTCAAGACCTTTTGTGCCATTTAGTCATCTATTTTTTCCTAGCGAGCGATAGCGAACCTGTACATGAGAAGGAACCGGCTTTCGGCTGTCCATTTTTCTGCCGAAAAATGTAAACATTGATCTCGAAGGGGGGTCTTGGGGGTATTTTTAAGCTAGATGGAGGTTTTGGGAGCAAATAAAAACAAATAAAAAAAACATAAATAAATGAACCAATAAATACAAATCTCCCCTTAAACATGGGAAAGGGGTCCCTTTCTTCAACCTCAGTTGCAATTGTCAAAGGAAATTAATGAATGAGCACCATCTCAAGGTTTTAACACTAGCATACAGTACTGTGTAACACGGGTAGATATACCTGAAGATTTCCTTATAAGTCATTGTACTGTAGCAAGGTTATTATTTCGATCAATATACATTTCCAGTAAGACTTGATTTTTTAAATGTGGAAAACCAAAACTCAAGTCATTATATTTTGACGGGTCGTATTATTCATGGCACGTAAATCCAAGTAAAGGAAAGATCATCCAAAAATATAAAACGGCTTGACGTTTTGGCAACTTACAGTTCTAGGAGTACTTACTTTGTCTTTCAGAGCAGTGACTTGTACAGTGCATCTATCATAAGATGTATGTATATATATACTCAGGCACATACCCAATTGTTGGGGGTGGCCAACACGAGACAGAGCCCAAACAGAAACAACATTTAAAGTTCCTATAATCAGGGTCCGGGCCACTTTCGCGTTCCCTCACCCGTTCCTCTGTTTCGTTGAGTAGGATACAAGGGGAGGAGGATTCCTAGCCCCCTGCCCCCCTGTATGTATCACAATATATACACTATTACAATATATCATAACATACATACAGTATTACAGGCTATCCCATATCACACACGTCACCCATTTAATAATATACAGTATATACACTAATAATTACGGTGCAGTATGAAACACTGAAAACAAACATATTATATTTTTGCAGAACAACAAGATAGCGAGGACGGTGGGCATCGAGACCGGGTGCCAAAATATGTCCGTAGCTCACAGCATCATCCTTCTCTCCTTCAAGGACCCAGTTGTGAGTCACGTATTATCTGTGTTGGCACCTGTGTACTGATTAGCAATTTTTGTCCAACAAATTCTCGTTTTAGTCACTATAAAAAGGTATTTCAAACAAGACAATTTCTTGATTGGGAAGTAAATTGATAGCTGCCCATATATATTTAACTATTCACAAAATATTAAGTTGAGGCATTTTAATGTAAATCTCGTATAATGCATGCCTTAATATTTCTAATATATAATTTATCAGAACTTGCTTCGTAGAAGCAATCCCAATAATATGTGACTAAAACATTGCTGTATGTTTTCATCACAGTTAATTTGTTTGGGAGTTAAGCTTAGAACTAAAAGTAATCTTAAAACAGTTCCACAAAATATTAAATGGCTAAATGTATCCGAGTTGAAATTCACTATACTGCTACCACAAAATCATATTCATATGATATTAACATTGACTACACAATAGATGAACAGTTTGGATTCTCTTCAGATGTGAACTAGATATAATATTTATACTGCTTGGAAAAGAAGTAGAAGGTGGGCTTCAAGGATCACTGTTGTTAAGATAGTAGGGCAGAGCAGACTCGGTGTAATGATGTGTCTTGATTATATCTTGCACGAAGGAAGTAGTGGTATCTTCCTTTTAACAAAAGAGTACGATCATAACGTTGGTTTCGTCCAATTTTTCGATTCAGCTGAAGAGCTTGATGAAAATGGCAACGGGCTCCTTTTTCCTTTTCAGTAAAAGTGTAAATTCATGACAGTAATAGCACTATTTTTGTGTTTTAACTACAGAGTATGATAAAGTAGACGTGCCGTTTTGCCCAAAATCAAAACGGCATACCCAACTCTGCGATGGGTTACCATCATCACTACTAATACCATCATCAATCACAATCAACATAATCACTACTACTGCCATCATCACTACAACTGCCACAATCATCACAAGTACTGTCATCCACATTACTATGATCATCATCACTACTACTCTCGCCATCATCACTGTCCATTGTCACTACCATCTTAATCACTACTATCATCATTGATACTAAAACTATCAACCATCATTACTAATATCATCACCACCATCTTACAATCATCATTACTACTGTTAACATCATCACTACTACTATAACCATCATCATTACAACTGTCACAAATATTACCATCATTTATCCTACTGTCACCATCATCATTACTACTGCCATTATCACCATTACTATGATCTTCATCACCACTACTATTGTCATCATCACTACGAATTTAACCATCCTCACTAATACTCACACCATCGTCACTACCATCATCACTACTGTCATTATTATCACTACAACTATCATCATTACTTGTCACCATCATCACTACTATTATGACCATCATTACTACTACTAGTACTGTCACCATCATATCTACTACTGTCATCAGCACTACTGTATATGTTGGGTCTGGCTGCTTCCAGACGATCCCCAGGTACTTATCAAAGAGGTGGGATAAGTCAAACACTGGGTAAAAGTTAATAGGTCCTTGTATTCAGGAGTGAAGTGGGTACAGTGTACAGGGAGACCTTTGGTAGGCTAGTCTCTCTCTCGATCTCATCATAACATACCCCTAGCGGGCAGATCATGAAATACCCATAGTTACCATGTGCGGTCAATACAGTACAATTATATAAGTGAGTGCACATGATTACTATGGTACATGTTTAATATAAGGAGGTATGCATATAGATAATATTAGTGTTACATACAGATACTTAAGAATGCTGTTGCCTCAATAAATCATATACATACACCTCCCTCCCCCCTCACGCTCATAGTTCAATCTCGAGCGGACTCCTTTTCTCTGGGTCGTTTCGAATAACGTGGGGCAACTGGGGGGTCAGACGCTAAGGACAACTGTTTCTGGTCATTGCAAGGGGTTGGAGGGGACTGGGGGAGGGGGTCAACACTTTGGGGTACAGGGCGGAGGAAACGGCGGTTCCGCCACCACACACGACCACTAGGGAGACGCACCTCATAATCCCTGGACTTGCCAAGACTCATGACAACCCCCACCTTGTCCCAGCATTGCGATGTCGGGTCTTGAATCCGAACTTGCTGACCGACACGCAACCTGGGGAGGGGCTGTGCGTGCGCATCGTACCGGGTCTTAACCTGCTCGGCATGGTCGGCTGCACGTCTGTCACAGTCCTCGGCCTTGCACTGCCACTCCTGAGCGAAGGATCTGGGGTCGGCAGGTAGACATGTCTGAAGGGGATGACCATATAGGAATTGGGCAGGGGAGCGGCCAGTGAAGTTAGGAGTGTTCCGGAGTTCCATGAGACCCCGGTCAAAGTCCTCTATGTCAATGTTGCCAGAGGGTGCAGTCTGAAGAATGAGGTGCCTGATTGACCTTACTGCAGCCTCGGCATGGCCGTACGCCTGTGGGTGATGCGGTGACGTAACCACATGGCGGACTCCCCATCGCTCTATAAAGTCCCGGAAATCCTGGTTGGTGAATTGTGGGCCTCCATCGGTCCTCAGACAGAGGGGAACACCAACTTCCCGGAAGTAGCGACAGAAGAGCCTGATTGTTACAGAGGCAGTAGCGTCGCCTTTGCAGGGGACGACAACGGGCCACCCCGAGAGACGGTCGACCACGACCAGGAAGGACTTCCTGGCAACCATGATAAAGTCGACCGAGACAGACTCAAAGGGCCCCGTCGGATTCTCGTCATTCAGGAGGGATTCCTTCTGGAGGCCAGGCTGGAGGATCTGGCACGACTCGTAAGCATGAACAGTACTGGCGATGTCGGAATCTATCCCCGGCCAGAAGACAGCCTGCCTCGCTCTGCTCTTGGTGGCCTCCACACCTCTGTGACTGTCGTGGAGTTGCTGCAGGGTGCGGCGGCGGAGAGCCGGAGGAACCACAATCCGACCTCCGTAGAGGACGAGATCTCCATCAGCACAGAGATCATCCCGTAGCATCCAGTATGGAAGCAAGGAATCATGTAGGTTATAATAGTTGACAGGGAAGCCTGAGGTGACGCAGTCGAGTAGACAGACGTAAGTAGGGTCCGCTCTTGCTGCGGCGCGAAGATCCTGTAGAGTCCTCTCGGCGTCTTGTACTGGAGATTCTCCTGGGTTGATGACATCCAAAATGGGCTTAGGAAAGTCCTGAGAGATGATGGCCAATTCCCTGCAATGGCGATAAGAAAGCAGAGGAGTCTGGACACCGTCGTGCACTTGAATCAGGGCAGGACACGATCTCTTGCCTAGGGTGATAATAATAATAATAATAATAATAATATTTATTTAGTTAGCAATTTACAGAGTTGGTACCACATAGTATGTTACAAATATATATGACATGTACCAGCCTTGCATAATTCCAACTAAGGATAGCCCAATAAGGCCGTTAGGCGTATTTCCATTGGGGTCCTTGTGGGATTAGGTTAGCTGGGGAAATGGGGAGGATAAAGAAATAGATACTTTAGAGAAAGTATTTCTAGGGGGTTATTTTAAGATACCTTACATCCTATAGTAAATATCAGTAATCCGTAATCAGTAATCATTTCAGTTTGGTTTGTCTATCTCTTATGTCGTATTTAGTAATAGACATAAGCTTGGTGCTCCTTCTCGCAGCTGTCCGGTTCAGGTGTTCCTTCAGGCTACGTCTGAAGGAATACAGTGTTCTCTTTTCACGGACTGACTGGGGTAGGTCGTTCCAGTCTTTGATGGCAGTGAAGAAGAATGTTTGCTTACCCTGTCCTTGGATTCTCGGGACCTTAAAATTATACATCCTGTTTCTTGTATTATGTCCACTCCTCTCATTTGCTTTAACAAAATCATTCTTTAGATATTCTGGAGCTCTGTCATAGAAAATTTTGAAGGCATTAGTGAGCCTGATTTGTTTGGCCCTGTCAGAGACATTGAGCATACCTAGTGACTGAAGTTGTTCCTGGCCAACATGTGATCTGGGTCCTAGGTTCAGCATGAACCTAACCATTTTATTTTGAGTGACCTGAAGTTTGTGCTGTGCTGATTTAGATGATGCAGAGTACCAGGATGACACAGAATAGTCAAAATGACATTGAACAAGCGCTTGGCAGAGGGTCTTTTTGGTCGCCGTGGGCAAGCATCCCACCTGTCTATACAGGTATTTTATACATGCTCTACACTTACTCAGGATAGATTCCAAAATTGTTTCACCTGACAAACTCGCGTCCAGTTTCAGTCCGAGATATTTAACTTGTGACACTGTTGTTATAGGAATATCATTACAGTTGACCGAGAAGCCCACAATGTCTTTCAGTTTGCGTTTTGTTCCACATAAGATGGCTTCCGTCTTGCCCAGGTGAAGAGATAGTCTATTGTGAGGGTTGCCTGAAATGCACCCAGAGCAGGCGCCATCGTGGACCCATCCGCCGTGAGCGTCATGGTAGGCGAAGGGTCTTGCAGGCTGCTCCAAGAGACACCCAGAGATCCTAGATGTCGCAGGCCAATCACTGTAATGTCAGAGCCTGTGTCCGGTAGCATCTATAAGCGGGATTTGACATCGCCGTGTGACAGGGTGACAACGATGGGCAGTGGTGTCTTGTCGGCAGAGGAAGAAGTTGATCCCACACGACGACAGTTGTTGTGCTTCGCCTCGTGAGACTCGCTGGAGTTGGAGGAGGTACCACTGCTGCTTGGAGATCCCCCTCGGCGCTTGTCCTTCTTCTTCGACGCCCGACAACACTTCTCAATGTGCCCAATGCAGTGACAGAGGTGGCACTGGACCTTACTGGCGGGGCACTTGATCGTCCGCGACCAGTGGCCTTGTCGTTCGCAGGCGTCGCAGGTGCTCTGAGCAGCTGGGCATGTGTACAACCCATGCTGGCAAGCACAACACTGGCAGAAATCCGTTGACTTCGATGAATTCTTGATGGGCGGAGTCTTGCCGTTTCCCTGAGCTTTCTTGTCCTTTTTATACGAAGAAATTGCGCTCACTTGGTCAGGAGGAGCACTAATGGCCGTGGTCGCAGATATAGCGGCCTCATAGGAGCAGCACCTAGTCACAACATCCTTTAGTGGTGCTTTGGAGTCCAGGGAGATGAGCTTCTGTACCAGCTCCTTGTCTCTGATCCCCATGAGGATCACCATCTTGAGCTGTGTTTCCTCGCAGACGGATGAATTTCCCGGGCACACATCAACTTCCTCGGAAATGCGCTTCAGGCGGACATAAAACTCGGCAAATGACTCCCCTTCAAGCTGCTTACAACTCAACAATTCTCTTCGACGAAGTGCCTCGTTGCGAAGTCCCTTGATGTGAGCTTGCAGGGCATCCAACACCTCATCCACCGTCTTGTCAGTCGAAGGGGCGATCTGAAGGGTGTGTTCAAGTATGCGCTGCATCTCGAGGGTCAGGCACATGCGAAGCTGGATCATCTGCTTTGCCGGAGGTAGTTTGGGGAGGTCCACCATTACTGCATAGTCATCCCAGCGACGTCTCCACTCTCGAAACATCTGGAAGGTGGAGTCGGCTTTAAGTGGTGGTGGGGACTGTGCTGTAGCCTTTGGTGGTGGTGGAGGTGCCGAGGGATCTGAAGGGCTGAATTGTTGCTGTTGGGAGGGTGGGCCCTGGGCCATGGAGGGATCTGTAGATATCCTGGAAGTGTCCAACAGTTGGATCAAAGCCTGAAATCTCGCATTCTCTTCCTCTCTTCTTAAAGCCTCCTCTTGTCTTCTCACTGCCTCTTCTTGCCTTCTCACTGCCTCTTCTTGCCTTCTAGATTCCTCCAGAAACTGAATAAACTGTAGGAAATCGGCCCCAGACGAAACTGAGGGTGAAGCATGTGGGTGGGAGGGTGGAGGAGGTGGAGTGCGTAAGGGGGTAGAAGTTGAGAAACCAGAAAAATCTTGGAAGATTTGTGGAGGTGGAAGTGGTCCAGAAATCCCAGGGGAGGTTTGTGTAGGAGAGCTGGGAGGTGATGTGGGGTTGTGTTGCAATCGTACATCTTCCTGGTCTGACATCCTCTTGTTAGGGCAATAGACAGACAGGTTGATAACAACGAGTAAAAAAATTCCCCACTTGAATAATCGTCCTAGTAGATAACAGTGTTTTTGCTGCAAAAGATTGCCAGCAACAAGTAGTGTGTGTGACGGCGTGCTCAGTGCGTGTATGCGTATGTGTGTTCACCAACCACTCGTGGCTCGGGAGGGGGAGGCGGCCGCGTTCACTCACTCGACTCAGTGTTGCTCAGGCCGTGGTGGGAGGAGGGTGTAGCGCTCCGCTCGCTAGCTGGCCCTGTTGCTCTGGAACTCGTACCCAGGGCAAGCACACATGAAATATACACAAAATAAAGCACTGGCAATACACAACACTTCACTGTTAGCACTGTATATCCAGGGGCACTGCTCATTGTAATCCTGGGTCTGGAGGCACTGTTTTACTCCCGAGTGGTGGAGCTGGCTTGGTAATGGCGGCTTCACAAGGGTCCCACAGGATTGTCCAACTTCGTAACTCCGGTTTTTACTCACTGCGCCATGTATAGGTTGGGTCTGGCTGCTTCCAGATGATCCCCAGGTACTTATCAAAGAGGTGGGATAAGTCAAACACTGGGTAAAAGTTAATAGGTTCTTGTATTCAGGAGTGAAGTGGGTACAGTGTACAGGGAGACCTTTGGTAGGCTAGTCTCTCTCTCGATCTCATCATAACATACCCCTAGCGGGCAGATCATGAAATACCCATAGTTACCATGTGCGGTCAATACAGTACAATTATATAAGTGAGTGCACATGATTACTATGGTACATGTTTAATATAAGGAGGTATGCATATAGATAATATTAGTGTTACATAGATACTTAAGAATGCTGTTGCCTCAATAAATCATATACATACAACTACTGTCATCATCATCAATACAACTACAACCATCATCACTACTATTATCACCATTATCACTACTATCACCATAAATCTAAATATTACTACCATCACTTCTAATGCCAACTGAACTAACTTAACCTAGCAAATGCATAGCAAGATGTTTTCGCCCCCAGAACGAATGCGTTCTTAGTGTGTGAGCCTCTTTGGGGCCCACACACTAAGAACGCCATCATTGCTGGGGGGGGGGTGTCTGGGAAGGGGGGGGAGAGGGGTAAAACAATATTTTGGGCCTAAAAGCATAACTATTGCATAAATTCAAAAAATCTTTTTAGATTGACGTTCGCATTCACGCAACAAATGTTCGTGTGAAATTTGGTGAAAATCCGTCCAACGGTCTAGGAGGAGTTCCAAGACAGACGGACGACAACAACGCCGACGACAGACATTTTTTTCGTGTGGTACCCACTATACGGGGGGGGGGGGGGGGGGGGGGAGGGGCGATACCAAACTCTGCTTTCGCAGAGTTGATAAAAATAGTATCCTTTTAATTTCTCTGTATAATCAAATAATAATAAAGTAGACGTGCCGTTTTGCCCAAAATCAAAACGGCATACCCAACTCTGCGATAGGTTACCATCATCACTACTAGTCACTATCATCAACACTACTACTATTATAGTCATCACTACTATTATAGTCATCACTACTCTTACCATCATCACTACTACTCTCACCATCACCACTATTGTCATCATCACTACAACTTTCACCATCATCACTACTACTCACTATCATCACTACTACTGTCACCATCGTCACTACCATCATCACTAATGGCTAATGTCATCATTATCACTACAACTATCATCATTACTTGTCACCATCATCACTACTATTATGACCATCATCACTACTACCAGTACTGTCATCATCATCTCTACCATCATCATCACCACAACTACAACCATCATCACTACTATTATCACCATTATCACTACAATTACCATCATCACCAATATTATCACCATTATCACTACAATTACCATCATCCCCACTATTACTACCATAACTTCTTATGTCAACTAAACTAACTTAACCTAACAAATGCGGGGCGAGATGTTTCAGCCCCCAGAACGAAGGCGTTCTGTGTGTGAGCACCTATGGGGCACACACACACAACGCCATCATAGCAGAGGGGGGGGGGGATTAAACCATATTTTGGATCTAAAATCATAACTATTGCACAAATTCAAAAAATATTTTTTGACTGACGTTCGCATTCACCCAACAAATGTTTGTGTGAACTTTGGTAAAAATCCGTCCAACGGTCTAGGAGTTTCGGGACGGACGACGACGACCAATCTAATTACACGCGGGGAAACGGTTGCAAAATTATTGGTAAATCTTTTAACTCACACGAGTTAGCTCCAACACAACATGGCTTTAGGCCACTGCACTCCACAAACACTCTTCTCACAGACCTTACACAAAGAGCTTTCGACGGCATCAATTCAGCTAGACCACCACACAGATCACTATTAGCCACACTCGACATTAGTAAAGCCTTCGATGCCATCCCCCGCCACAACCTAACAAACAAAATCTACAACACAAACATGCACAACAACACAAAACGGTGGCTGGCCAACTTCCTAGCAGGCAGATGTGCACACGTATCTTTTGCCGGTCAGTCATCTAAATCAGAAACTTTCCAAACGGAGTCCCACAAGGATCCGTCCTATCGCCCGCACTCTTCAATCTGTACATGCACGATATAACTACACCCAATACGCCCCAAATAAACTTAGCCTCCTATGCAGATGACATAACACTCACATGCACACACCATGACCCAAAAAGAGCAACAGATCTCCTTCAACCCTATCTCAACACACTACATGGCTGGTGCACTACAAACAGACTTAATCTAGCCCCAGCCAAATCCACCGCAACCCTGCTCACAAGTTGGACAGGAGAACACGAATACATCCCTCAACTCACCATAAACAACACACCCCTAACACATACACACACACCCAAAATCCTAGGAGTAACATATGATACTCATATGACATTCAAACAGCACACCACAAACATTAAAAAGAAACTGACACCCAGACTTAACGCCCTCAGGTCACTTGCTCACACAAAATTTGGACACAACAAAGAAACTACCACCACAGTATATAAACAATACATAAGATCAGTGATGGAATACGCAAGCCCAGCCTGGGCTTCTAACCTAGCTGAAACACATCATAAGACCTTACAGACTATTCAAAACAAAGCCCTGAAGATCATTACAGGCTGCACAGCTACTGCACCCACAGATCACCTACATCAAGAAACCAAAATCCTCAAAGTCAAAGACCATCTGGACATGAGAGGCACTCAATTCCTGGCAGCAGCCTCCACGAACCAAGACCACCCACTAAACTACATGGCAACACACCCACAGACACCAAGAAATATCAAAACAACACCCAGCACACGGTATCACACACAATTATTGTCCTCTCTCCCTCCCTGCCCACCCCGAACCAACATCCAGAAGCACATCCATACTCATATCTCTCACCGATCCATCCACTCACTCACAGACAACACACAGCTGCATGCACGACCTCCCGAAATCCATCCTTCCGAATCCTCCCTTCCTCGCGAGGACAGAGTCCACCTGGCCAGGCTGAGATGCGGACACCATCCAGCTCTCCTGAGCTATCAGAAGAGACTGGATGACTCCGTTGTCGACGCCTGCCCGGGATGTAACACAGCACCCCATACCATTAAACACATCATAGAAGACTGCATTTCACACAACCACTTACGCCAACAACACAATCTACACTCAATGAGAGCTCTGTGGGAAAGCCCGATCGTGGCCATGGCCTTTCTCAGGGACTCGGGCTGTTCGGCCAGGCAGCTTAGGGAACAACAACAACAACAACAACAACAACAAACAACTCACACGAATCTAAGAATTTCTTCTTCAATCGAGTTGTCAACTTGTGGAATGGGCTTCCCCGAAACGTTATAGACTGCATCACCGTTGATTAATAAACTCCGCCTAGACAAATATCTCGCATCAAACCGCGACTGACTGCGTTTGTAAATGAATAACTTTATTTTATCCCCCCCTCAGTTACTAACCCATCTGTCCCCTACTAACTTCCTAATCCTGCCACAGACATTAGTTCCAGGGCAGTAATTCCCTTTCCAATGTTCCCTTACCCACTCTAAACCACTGTTTGGACACTTGATCCTCAGTGTTTTGGAGGACAAGCAACCTAGAAGGGTCACTAGATCTGTTGTTGCTTGATTTCCTTTGTAGTCCTTTGTAGTCCTTTGTAGACTACGACAGACATTTTTTTTCCAGTGGTACCCACTATATGGGGGGGCAATACCAAACTCTGCTTACTCAGAGTTGTGTGTGTGTGCCCCTACGGAGCACACACACACACAGGGAATAGGTACAGGGTGGGGGGTGGGGGTCCTGAAAGGGGCAGGGGGGGAGGGGGGAAACAATCTTTAGGACCTAAGATCATAACTATTGTACAAATTAAAAACAAAAAAATAATAATTACCGTTAAATTCACGCACCGAAGGTTCGTGTGAAGTTTGGTGAAAATCCGTCAAACGGTCTAGGAGGAGTTCTCGGACAGACAGACAGACATTTCGGTTAGCATATACCACTATACGGGGGGAGAACCACTCTGCTTATGCAGAGTTGATAAAATGGTCGGGACATAAACAATTTTATATATACTGTATATATATAATAATAAAGTAACGTGCCCTTTTGCCCAAAATCAAAACGGCATACCCAACTCTGCGATGGGTTACCATCATCACTACTAATACCATCATCAATCACAATCAACATAATCACTACTACTGCCATTACTACAACTGCCATCATCACTACAACTGCCACAATCATCACAAGTACTGTCATCATCACCATTACTATGATCATCATCACTACTACAATTACAATTATCACTACTACTCTCACCATACTCACTGTCCATTGTCACTAGCATCTTAATCACTACTATCATCATTGATACTACAACTATCAACCATCATTACTAATATCATCACCACCATCTTACAATTATCATTACTACTGTTAACATCATCACTACTACTACCGTATAACCATCATCATTACTACTGTCACAAATATTACCATAATTTATTCTACTGTCACCATAATAACTACTACTGCCATCATCACCATTACTATGAACTTCATCACCACAACTATCATCATCACTACAAATTTTACCATCCTCACTACTACTCACCATCATCACTAATACTCACACCATCGTCACTACCATCATCACTACTGTCATTATTATCACTACAACTATCATCATTACTTGTCACCATCATCACTACTATTATGACCATCATTACTACTACTGTCACCATCATATCTACTACTGTCATCATCATCACTACTGTCATCATCATCAATACAACTACAACCATCATCACTACAATTATCACCATTATCACTACTATCACCATAAATCCAAGTATTACTACCATCACTTCTAATGCCAACTAAACTAACTTAACCTAGCAAATACGTAGCGAGATGTTTTCGCTCCCAGAATGAATGCGTTCTTAGTGTGTGAGCCCCGAAGGGGCTCACACACTAAAAACGCCATCATAGCTGGGGGGGGGTGTCCAGGAAGGGGGGCTTGGGGGGGGGGGTTAAAACTATATTTTGGACCTAAAATCATAACTATTGCATAAATTCAAAAAATATTTGTTGACTTCTGTTCGCAATTCACACAACAAATGTTTGTGTGAAATTTGGTGAAAATCCTTCCAACGGTCTAGGAGGAGTTCCGAGACAGACGGACGACGACGACGACGACAGACATTTTTTTTGTGTGGTACCCACTATACGGGGGGGGGGGGGCGATACCAAACTCTGCTTACTCAGAGTTGATAAAGTAGAAGTGCCGTTTTGCCCAAACTCAAAACGGCATACCCAACTCTGCGATGGGTTACCATCATCACTACTAATAGCATCATCAATCACAATCACCATCATCACTACTACTGCCATCATCACTACAACTGCCACAATCATCACAACTATTGTCATCATCACCATTACTATGATAATCATTACTACTACAATTACAATCATCACTACTACTCTCACCATCATCACTACTACTGTCACCAGTCACTACCATCTAAATCACTACTATACTGTAATCATTGATACTACACCAATCAACCATCATTACTACTATCATCACCACCATCTTACAATCATTACTACAGTTACCATCATCATTACTATAATAAAGATGAATGGAGATATAACACCAGTACTCTTCAATCCTTTATTGGCTAGGGTTGAGTACAGGAGCACCGAGACGCTAGTTGGTTATGTGAGAGTCTGGTGTGAACTGAAGGACTTGCTGCCTCCACAGGCCTGGGTGCCAGAGGCGCCCGCAAGTCTAAAGTGTCTGTGGTGCCATATGGTGTTGGACAATAGTGGTGTATACATTATTATTATATCTCCCCCCCCCTATTGGCGTCCGACGAGGCGATGGTGGAGTCGGGCGGTGTAGGTTGAGTGGAGGGCGGTAGACGAAGCTGTCGTAGGAAGCGGCGGTTGCGGAGTGTGGCTCGCCCCGACCCATCCACCCGGATGGTATACTGGCGGTGTGGATGCACCTCCACTACAGTGCCAGTCTTGTTCCACCGTGTCGGGTTGTTGCCCCCCTGGTTCTGGACGGAGACCCGGTCACCGACGTGGAGTGGTGATAAAGGCCGGGCTGAAGCATTATAGTATGTGGCTAGGGCAGCGTTACGGTGAAAAAGGGCTGCCTCACGAGCTTCGGCCGAGAGAAGCCAGTGGGGGTGGAGGTGGAGAAGTGCAGGATTGCAGGGGACGTGGTCCCGTAGGGTCCTGCCGAAGAGAAGTTGAGCTGGTGACTTGTCAATGGTCGAGAGGGGTGTGTTCCTGTATTGGAGGAGGGCGCGGGCTGCGGCGTTGTTGTCTAGAGAGCCAGTGGGGGATGTACAGTCCGCGATGATGCGGCGGGCTGCTTTAACAGCCAGCTCGGCGCGGCCATTAGACTGAGGGTAGAACGCAGAGCTGACCCGCTGTGACACACCCCAATGTGCCAGGAATTCTTGGAAGTCCCCGGCTGTAAACTGGGGCCCACCATCGCTCGCCAGTACCCGGGGTGCTCCGTAGTGGGTGAAGAGGGTACGGCACGCCGAGATGAGGTGGTGAGCATCACATTTACCTGGTGGCAGGTAGAAGATGTGGACATTGCTGGAGAAGCGATCGACGTAGACCAGGTAGTGTTTGCCCTGGTGCTGAAAAAAATCGGCGGCTACCTGGTCGTATGGCCATTGGGGTGGGTCAGATGACATGAGTGGCTCTTTCGGCTGGGACGGGGCGTGGGCGCGGCAGTAGTAGTGGCAGGTATCCAGGCAGTTGCGTAGGGCCTTGTCAATACCTGGCCAGTAAACACTCGCACGTGCACGGGCCTTCATGCCAGTCATACCCTGATGAGCTGAGTGAAGGGCCTCGAGAACTCTGGACCGAAGATGATGGGGGATGACTGGTCGTTGATCCATGAGGGCTACCCCGTCGACGGAAGTGAGGCGGTCTCTAACACCCCAGAACTGTCGTAGTTGTGGGGCGGTCGCCTCTCTGGAGTCCGGGAAGCCCTCGGGGATGGTCTGAAGAAGGGAGGTATACTCGCTGTCTTGTTGGCCGGCAGATTTAAGGTCAGACCACGATACAACTGGGTCAGGTATGGCGGCGAGCATGGTGAGGGAGGCCAAGGCAACTGAGTGGATATCGAGCTCGCTGGCGGCCGCACTATGCACATCATGGGCGTCCGCGGAGGGCCTGGTCGGGTAGCGGGAGACAGCGTCAGGGCCGCGGTGCCATTTGCCAGGCGTATGTTGAATGGTGAACTGGTATCGTAGGGTACGTTCCTTAATCTTGAACAGGCGAGGGTTTGGTATGTTGTCCAGGGACCGGTCGTTAAGGATGTGCAGTAGAGGTCTGTGGTCCACGACGACGACGAGGTCAGGGCAGCCCAGGACAAACATTCTGCATCTGTCAAGGGCGTCAGCCACTGCTAAAGCCTCGCCTTCGACGGGTGCGTAGTGGGACTCCGCAGGTGTGGTAAAACGGGAGCCGGCGAAGACAAGTTTCCAACCGACCTTGCAACAGGTGGGGGCAGATGCGGTGGGGCAGGAACAATGTTGTTGGAGTAGGAGGAAGCCAAGGCCGGTTTTGCTCCAGTCTGTGGCGAGGCACGTGGGTCTGCCGATCTCGAAGGAGCAGACCCCTTCCTCAACCAGGCGTGTGATGTGGTCCTTAGATGTGGCAAAGGTACAGTCGAGTGCCTCATCCCAGTGGAAGGGGGTTTTGGACTGCACAAGTTCCCGGAAGGGCGCCATTTCCGGTTTGATGCTGAAGGCCCAGGCGACCTGTTCAACGAGACCAAACCACGACCGGGCTCCTGTGATGTCTGTGGGCGTGGGAAAGTCACGGATGGCCTTAATCATGGACGTGCATGGCTTAATTCCAGTGTCTGTGATGGTGAGTCCGGCGAAGTCAACTGAAGGGGCAGCGAAGGTAAACTTGTCAGGGTTGAAAGTGACACCGTTGGTTGCACAGAGGGCCAGGTAATCAAAAGTGTGCCAAAATGCCTCCTCGACTGAAGAGTCCCACAAAAGGGAGTCGTCGACACACTTCACCTTACGAGGGACAGCCTGTATGATTGCGTCGAAGCGTCGGGTATAGGCGTCGCCAGCTGCCAAGTAACCTTGAGGGGCCCTGATATACCTGTAACGGCCAAATTCCGTGATAAAAGTCGTAGCCTCCCTGCTGGATTCGTCGAGTAAAACAGCATGGTATCCATTCCAGGCGTCTAGGACCGTCTTACGAGTGCCTGCAGGGATGGATTGGGCCAAGTTGAATGGGCTCGGGGTGTGATGTGTCTCCCGAAGGCAGGCGTGGTTGAGTGCCTGCAGGTCAACTGTACGGCGGGGTTGTCCAGTTTTCTTGGCGACCACCACCATCCTAGAACACCAGGTAGTAGGGGTACCGATGGGGACAGGCTCAATAATGCCCAGTGCGACGTCCCTGTTGAGATCTGCTTTGACCTGGGCCTTCCAATGATGTGGTATAGGGGAAGGGGTGTGCACGGCACATGGAGATGCGCCAGGCTTGATGTGGATGTGCATGGGAGGGCCAGACATCGTGGGGAGTGGGCCGCTGGTGGTGTTAAATGCAGAAGATGCAAACTGTGACAAGAACCAGTCACGAAGGTCAGACAGGTGCAGGTCGTTAGGTGGGAAGGGGAGGGAAGTGGGCCGGTGTGGTGGAGGGGTCCTGGTCAAGGTGGGTGGTGGTTGGGCTGTGTGGGCGGCCATGCAGGGGGTAGGTGTGGGGAAGTCGGGAGGGATGATATGTAGTGCCCTACAAGCTGACATGCTAATAAATAACGGTGACTGTGCCTGAATAATAAAAATATCATCATCAGTACTGTAGGGGGTGCCGGCAACGTCGGTGGCGGTAATGGTAGTCGGCATATAACCCAGGACCTGGAGAGTGTGACCCCCCACGGCCGTGATCCGTTGGTGAGTAGGCTGTAGGTGGTGGCGTTGGAGGCCCAGTGCCCGTAGTAATTGCAAACCAGCCACAGATACTTGGGCGCCCGTGTCAGGGTGGGCCGTGACGCTGGTGGGGTGAGAGTGGGGCGACATGGCAGTAGAAATGGTAATGGGCAAGGAGGGGAGCCGTGCGGGTGGTGGTTTGTTAACAGCCTGTTTGATAGTACCAATGATAACAGCCGCGGATGAAGGTGAGGGCGTGGAGTGACAAACTGTGGAGTAATGGTTGAGTTTGTTGCACGACGGGCAGGTCTTGCCCCAAGCAGGGCATTTGGATGGGCGTTCGGCTCGAGAGTGTGTGGATAGGCCGCACCCACTGCACTGGGAAGAGGTGGATTTACAAACCTTGGCAAAGTGGTTAGGTTTATTACACGCCGTGCAGGTCTTGCCCCATGCAGGACACTTCGAAGATCGTTGGGCTTGTGAATGTGAAGATAGGCCACACCCGGAGCAACGTGTGGGAGATGAAGTGGGGCCGACGTGGGGAGGTGGTGGGGCGGGCGACGGGGGCTGAGTGGGTTGGGCGGGGGGCTGGATAGGGGCGGGGCGTGGGTAAGTACTCTTGAGACGCTGGTATGGTGATTTCACAGCATGTACCCCCGGTTGCATTGCCGTCTGATCGAGTGCCGCAGATTCGAACCCCACACAGTAGTTGATAACATCTTGTAAGGTAGGTAGGGTGCGGTCTTTAGTTAAAACATCTTGCTGAAGGGACGAATCACTAATCCCGATAGTCACTTGGTCCCGTATGTGTTCGTCAGAGACATCAGTGTGGCAACAGGGGCAGGTAAAGCCACAGTCCAAAGTGGCCTCCGTAATACGTGTGACGTAGTCCCGGATCTGTTCAGTAGGTTGTTGGAGAAGAGACCGGAAGTGGTGGCGAGCGGCTGCGCGGTTCCGTTGTCGGTGGACGAGTTGTGTGATGAGAGTTGCTAGGTCGATTTCTGGCAATGAGGAGAACGCCTGATTGTGAGCAAATATGGCGCTCTGAAGGGCAGGGTCGCACGTCTGGTAGAGCTCGATGGTAGCCTCGTGAGGTGGTAGAAGGACGAGCCGCTTGTAGACCTCCCAATCAGCCCAGAATTTGCGTAGGGCGTGTCCCGGCATATGTAAAGCGGCCTGGGGCCGCGTAGGGGCAGCCCGGCGGGGCGGGGCGGGGCGTGGCTGGGCTGGGTAGGAAGGGACTTGAGGTGGTGGTGGTATGATGACGTCATGCGCAGAAGGGGCTGCGCCGTGAGGGTTGGTGCCAGCCGTACGATAGCCAGGGGGGGCATAATGGCCGCCGTGATACCGACCGTCGCTACCGACACCAGTGTGGGCCTGGCCGTCAGTTGGGGAGGGTGTGGGATATTCGCTCTTGAGAGGGTGGGTAAGGGGATTAGTCATGTTCATATGTAATAAAGACATGTGGGGAATAGCTGGCATATGGTGGGGCACTGAGACATGGGTAACTGGCATATGGTGGGGCACTGAGACATGGGTAGCTGGCATATGGTGGGGCACTGAGACATGGGTAGCTGGCATATGGTGGGGCACTGAGACATGGGTAGCTGGCATATGGTGGGGCACTGAGACATGGGTAACTGGCATATGGTGGGGCACTGAGACATGGGGAGATGTATGAGGTGTGGGTGTCTGTGTAGAGGGATGAATAAGTGTATCACTGGTGGGGCGTGAGGCAAAGGATGGGTCAGCCTGGTGGGTAACATTACTGGCCTGGGGCTGATGTTGTAGAGGCTGGTGGGGCTGGAGATCCTGGCGGGGCGGTGGTGGAGCTGTCGCGGGGCGATGTTGTAGATCCTGGCGGGGCGGTGGTGGAGCTGTCGCGGGGCGATGTTGTAGTTGTAGATTCTGCTGGTCCTGGTGATGCTGTAGAAAGGTGGCGATACTCGATTGGAGGGCGTCGATCCTTTCATTCAAGTAGATGATGGATGGGTATGGAGACAGGGCATCGGGCAATGAAGGCTCGACCGGTTGGGAGGTAGATGTAGCCGGGTAGGGACCGCATGGCGGCAAGCCGGCTTCCACAGCAGCTGCAGCCTCAGCTAGGTAGTGCAGGTTCTCCATGTAGGTTCAGATACTGATATACACTGCGCCATATAATAAAGATGAATGGAGATATAACACCAGTACTCTTCAATCCTTTATTGGCTAGGGTTGAGTACAGGAGCGCCGAGACGCTAGTTGGTTATGTGAGAGTCTGGTGTGAACTGAAGGACTTGCTGCCTCCACAGGCCTGGGTGCCAGAGGCGCCCGCAAGTCTAAAGTGTCTGTGGTGCCATATGGTGTTGGACAATAGTGGTGTATACATTATTATTATAATTACTAGTCATAAGTATTACCATCATGTATCCTAATATCACCATATTACTGCCATCCTCACTACAACTGCACCATCATCACTACTACTGCCATCATCACTATTACTATGATCTTCATCATCACCACTACAACTTTCACCATCATCCCTACTACTCACCATCATCACTAATACTCACACCATCGTCACTACCATCATAACTACTGTTATCATTATCACTACAACTATCATCATTACTTATCACCATCATCACTACTATTATGACCATCATTACTACTACTAGTATTGTCACCATCATATCTACTACTGTCACCATCATAATTATCTACTATTGTCATCATCATCAATAAAAATACAACCATCATCAATACTATTATCACCATCATAACTACATCACCATCAATCCCACTATTACTACCATCACTTCTAATGCCAACTAAACTAACTTAACCTAGCAAATACGGAGTGAGATGTTTTCGCCCCCAGAACGAATGCATGCTTAGTGTGTGAGCCCCTTCGGGGCTCACACACTTAGCACGCCATCATTGCTGAGTGAGGAGGGGGGGGGGGGGGGGGCTTGGTAAAACCATATTTTGGACCTAAAATCACAACTATTGCATAAATTCAACAAATCTTTTTTGACTGACGTTCGCATTCACGCAACAAATGTTCATGTGAAATTTGGTGAAAATCCGTCCAAAGGTCTAGGAGGAGTTCCGAGACATACGGACGACGACAACAGATTTTTTTGTGTGTGGTACCCACTATACGGGGGGGGGGGGGGGGGGAGGGGGATACCAAACTCTGCTTACGCAGAGTTGATAATAGCTTATTTTTCATTTTGTCCTTCCAGTTGAAGGGTAAGATTATTCTGTTCCCCACCCTGTACGGAGTGTTGCTGATCCTGCAAGCGATAGTGTTCATTGGTACATACCAGGTGGTCAAATGGTGCTGCTGCAAAGATAAGGACGAACACCCCATGACACACACAGCAAGAGTGGAACAAGGCAGCAGGGCGGAAAAGAAGAGCCTTGCTGTGTGATCTCGCTGGGGTTAGAACATTTGGCTGGGAAATGCGCTCGTGTGATACCACCTTAATATAATGTCTGTGGGAAACCTCGAGCCAGATATTTTAGTACCAGTCTTTAGGGTACTTTGTCCTTAAACAGACCAGTTGAGGTTCTATAGAGAGGCCAGACTGGGTCCCATTGTTTTGTAGGCTACTATAATACGTTAAGGGGAGATTTGTACTTATTTGTTCTATTAGTCATATCATAGACTACAGTAGATCTGGACTGGACACAAAAATTGAACTTTGCAGTAAGGGACCCAAAATCGGAGGAAGAACTCCCAAGTTCGAACCTCGAAACCGCGAAAATATCAAATTT
The DNA here is from genome assembly GCA_032716605.1 of Paralithodes platypus. NCBI lineage: Eukaryota > Metazoa > Arthropoda > Malacostraca > Decapoda > Lithodidae > Paralithodes > Paralithodes platypus. The sequence continues at coordinate 17,495,556 of CM064577.1, read as the reverse complement.
TCGCAGTTTCGAGGTTCGAACTTGGGGGTTCGTTCTCCGATTTTGGGTCCCATACTGCAAAGTTAAATTTTTGTGTCCAGTCCAGATCTACTTTAGTCTATGTTCATATATATACTTTTTTTCAGTTTTCTCCCTAGACTTTCATCAAGCTTTAAAAAATACCCCCAGGACCGCCTCTTTGAGAAGACTGGTAATATTATATATATATATACTGTACTGTGTATATACAGTATAATATATATATATATATATACTGTATATATATTATATATATATATATATATACAGTATATATATATATATATATATATATATATAGATATATATATAATATATATATATATATACTGTATATAGGCCTATATATATATTTTTTATATACAGAGTATATACTGTATATACTGTATATATATATATATATATATATATTTAGACGATTTTGTGAATCTTAGGTAGGATATATGGTAGTTTAATCCTTTCCTTGCAGGAGACGTTCTGGAACGCATAGGCAATTTACAGGAATTAAAAGCCTGTAAAAGCCGTAGAAATCGAGTGTCAGTGGGCGGGACAGCGAGGGGCTCACCTCAGACTGTCAGCACGGCCAGCCGTGCACTGAGGGAAACTGTGGTCTAGGACCGCGGTCTCAGCAGTGTTGCCAAGCCGCTACATTGCTAATAATTAGCGAGTTTTCCCGAATGTCTATGGCAACGCTGCGGGTGAACCCCGCGAGTTAGGAAGCTCGTTCTAGTGTAATTTTGAAGCTATTTTCTTCTAGTTTTCGGCAGAAAACATTTCATTTCATGCAGATACTTGATTAATCATTCAGGAGTGCCTGAATATGCCCAAAATAGCGCAAATATGACCGCAGCCAGAGGGTTAAAGGATAAATTGAGATAGTCTTTAGGCTTTAAATTGGTAGACGTCCTTCCTATGCTGAATGAAGCCGTCCAATAGTTGCTAGAATATAATGAAAAGGATGTCTCGGGTACTGAACATTTGGGATATATATATATATATATACCCCGGTATATATATATTTTGTTTTTACCTGCCCTCAGAGGTCAAATTATGTTATCCAGCTGAGGAGGACCTCTTGGTAAAAAGGGTTCAAAATGACTGTAAATTATGTATATATATTATTATTATATTCCGCAACCACAAAACTACCCGAGTTGACGTCTGGAATAGCATAAAATAGTCGTTGGTGGCGAAGTCTAAGAAACCCACCATGTGTATCACCACGAGACTATCACCTGGTTCTTTCAAGGAGAACTAAGGTTGCTATTCTATTGTACGTCCGTGGTAGTACAGTGGGTTAGCGCGCGGACCTGGGGACCTACTGAGGTCACTAACCAGGGTTCAAATCCCGCGCCAGGCATCTCAAAAACCTTGGGAGATTTTCGGGAGGGTTAAATTCCCTTCGTACAACCCGGCATTTCAAATAGAAATGCAATAATAATGTAGGTTTCTGATGGCTAAAGAGTATGTAAAATTGTGTTTTATGTATTTACTGTATAAATGTACTACACACCGTATTTTAGTTAATCCTGCTAACCATCGATATCTATACCTCAAACTTCCTTATAGACTGAAACTCGCAAGTGGTCAATTACAGTATAATACTGCTAACCTATAAGTCTGTTTTTTTTTCAACTGTCGGTAAATTGCAAAGTTCCCATCAAGATTGCTCAGTTATTAGAAGATTTTGGAATGAAATGTAGTGGTAATTATATAGACTTGGTCTTAATATGATGCAGAAACATAGTAGTTTCATATTTGTCCACTAAGTATCGGGAAATTAACGGCCAAGAAATTCATTTTATCGTCAGCTGAAAAGAAACAGAGTATAGTGTTTTAGAACAAGCTTAATACACAGTGGTAGAGTCGAGCTAATAAGTGATGTCTCGGCACCAATTGCGTTTTGATCAATAATTGCTATCAGCAATATTTACACATGATTTCTTATTTTTGAGTGAGATGTACAAACATATTCCTACACTTTTCCACCCTATTCAACATCTGACAGACATTAATACAGCACAGAGCGAGCCAAACGTAATGACAGCTGAGACATGACTTATTAGCGCCACGGTACATGGTATACGGTTCAGGGAAAATGGCTATAGGATTGTCTGATGGTGCTTCATATTGCATACACATATAATTATAAATAACAAAATTGTCGCTATGTATGATGGCATATTGGTACAAACATTTTAATTTATTTATTTTGTTTTCAAGAATCCACAACCCATTAACGGAAAAGGCTTTAACGCCCTAAGAGCGGGCCCGTCAGTAACTTCTACTACCCGCTAGTTTTACCCTAAACGACCTTGTTTCCGTGCTCTTTTTCATGCATAAAAAAGAGCCAGAGCGTAATACAATTATGTATCCCTGAAAGGGCGTTAATTGAGCTTTCCAATGACACCAGAACCATCCTTCTACGACCACTGGTTCTCTTGCAACGATCGTGCAACACGAAGGAAAAATCGCTAAAATAAGGTAATTTCCTCACATAATTCCCTGTGTAGCGAGGTAATGGGTGTGGATGAGTGAGGAGGGGAGGTTAGTTGCGGCGCGGGGACCGTGCCGAGCGGTCAGAGTGAACCTACGCTCCTCCCACCGCTCGTCTCTCTCTCAGAGCCAAATATGTGCTTAAAATTGTTACCGACTTAAGGCGGGTCCCGCCACATAGTAATTTCTTCTCTAGACCGACTTAAGTCCGGCCCCTCTAGACAAGGGTTAAGGAGATAGTGGCTATTTTTTTGGTCTATTTATTTATTTATATATGCATTTTTATTTTAGTTTAGTTTCCTCGCTAGACCTCCATCAAGTTTAAAAAAACACCCCCCTTCAAGAAAATGTTGTACATTTTTCGGTAGAAAAATATCCCGGCCAAAGGCCGGCTACTCTTAAAATTACAGGCTCGATAATGCTTGCCAGGAAAAAATCGACATCCAAATGGCACGAAAGGTCTAAATATTGACAAAGAAAAGGGTCGTCAAGTCGGAAATGGTCGGCGGTGATCGGCCAAAAAATAGTGGCTGCACTAAATTCTGGCCGATAGTCGGCAGAAAAAACGGTTAAAAACCGTTACATTTTATCATGTGACGCCCGTGTACATGTTGTGCAACGAGCATATGTGAATCCTGGGATATCTTCATTGTCATCCTCTGATCGATGGTTGATTGTGTATGATTTTAGTCTATATATTATATGTGTGTGAGTAGTTTGTGTGTGTGTGTGTCTGTGTGTGTGTGTGTGCATTTCCGTGTTTGGTTGTGTATTATTAAGTTTATATATATTGTTTGTGTGTACTTACTGTAGTTGTACTTACTCTAGTTGTATTGCGGGAGTGAGCATGCTCGTTATTTCCCGCCTCCTATATGTGTAGGTGTTATATGTATCGTTGGAATGGCTGTGGATGTGTGTGTAGTCTGTAATTTTAGCCAATTGGCGACATCGGAAACGAAGGCTTAGGGTGGATCTGTATGGTACCATTCTCACTATAGACGGTACCGTCTCGCCCGAAGGCTTAGGTAGCCATCAGCTTAGGTGAACCATATGATGCCTTGTACCATTTTTGCCAACCCCAGATGGGACGTCACAACGTCGTCCACTTATTCCAGGTACCTATTTACAGCTAGGTGAACTGAGGCTAACACATGAAAGGAGACAAGCCCAATTTGTCTCCGCCCGGCCGGGGATTGAACCCCCGACCCCTCGTGTGTGAGACGAGAGCTCTACCTACTAGGCTACGGGCTGTGTGTGTGTGTCTTTGCGTGTTTGGTTGTGTATTATTTAGTTAATATATATTGTGTGTGATTGTGTGTGTGTGTGTTTGCGTGTTTGGTTGTGTATTATTTAGTTTATATATATTGTGTGTGTGTGTGTGTTTGTGTGGTTGGTTGAGTATTATTTAGTTTATATATATTGTGTGTGTGTGCGTGTGTGTGCGTTTGCGTGGTTGGTTGTGCATTATTTAGTTTATATATATTGTATGTGTGTGTGTGTGTGTGTGTGTATATTATTTTAGTCTATATACTGTATTGTATGTCTGCGAGTAGTTCTCTCTCTCTCTCTCTCTCTGCGTGCGTGTGTGTGTAGCCTATATTTAACATAAACATCTACAAGTTTACCAAAATACATCCACTTGTAAACTAATGATATACTGCATCAAAGTCAGTGTACACCAGATTGTGTAATGATATAGGTATACATTCACCTATCGACTACGTAACTACAGCGTATTATTATTATTATAGTTTTATTAAAGTATATTGGGGTTTGTAATTGATGATTAATGTTAAGAACGGGGTGTAATTTATATAAATATAAATATATATATATATATATATATATATACATAGGGCGGTTCCTTTGCCGTGTCGATATCGTGTGCGGCGTACAACGGCTGTATTTATCGTTCAATGTACGTGCATCTGTTGTGCTGTAAACGTATGGTTGTCGACCAAAGGCGGCATTATCGTGCTCGTAACGTGCTTTAAATGTATGACGAACGTGTGATAGCAGAGGGAGTAGCGTCGCCGGTCAGCGATTTTATTCTACAACGGTCGTGTTGCCTGCGTGTATGACATATGTGAGACATGCGATAGCGAGCCGGCATTATATGAAGAAATCCGGCTATGCCGGAGAAATTTTTCTATCGAAAAATGTACAAATTTAGCCTGCTGTCAAACAAAAATAAAAAATATGCTGGCTCGCTACCGCTCACCAGTAACAAATTGACACCTGGATGGAGATAAACGTCTTAAAACAGTAGGCTGAATGGGGCCAAATGGATACAAGCCAGAGGAAGATAGAAAAGGACAGAACAAAAACAGGTCACCCCCCTTAAGGGGAGGTATTTACTTTGTTCCCTAGACCTCCATCAAGCTTAAAATGATACCCCCTTGAGTCCCTTTCAAGATAAATGTGTAAATTTTTCGGTAGAAAAATGTCCCGGCCTCGGTCCCGGTTCCTCTTAAATTACAGGCTCGCTATCGCTCGCCAGGATAAAATCGACACCTGAATGGCACGAAAGGTCTTAATATGGGGTGAAAGTTCTTAAAATCGCTAAATTAATGGGGCGAACGTTTTATAATATCAAAAGCAATGGGGCTAAACATGAGGGAGAAAGGGGTCAAGAAAAAAATCCCTCAAGTGGAGATCTCCCCTTAAGCTGACGGTAAATTGACCACTTGCGAGTTTCGTTCTATAAGGAAGTTGGAGCTGTAGACATCGATATTTAGCAGAATTACCAGCTAAAATATGATTCTATTACATTTATAGAAACATAAAACTCAATTCAACATACTCTTTAGCCATCAGAAACTTAATTTATTTTTGCATTTCTATTTACTATCGACGTTTACAGCTCCAACTTCCTTATAGCCTGAAACTTGCAAGTGGTCAATTGATATATTTCCACCCCTTGAGTACTCGGTTATTACGAAAGTTGTGTAATGAAATATAATGTTAATTATGGAAACCTGGTATTAATATGAAGCAGATACTTAAGTGTCATATATTGCTAATAAGTAAAGATAAATCAAATCATAAGGGACTTTTTTTTCCCCCCATCAGGTGAAGAATATATCGCGCATAGGATACGGTGTAAGAGAGAGATATATATATATATATATATATATATATATATATATATATATATATATATATACGGTATATATATATATATAGAGAGAGAGAGAGAGTGAGAGATAAAAAAAAAACAAGTGTGTCAGAGAGTGAGTTACAAGGAATAGTTAGTATTTCAAAAACCTTGCTGTCCATTCCAGGGAGATACTCGAAGTGGAAAGAGAGATAGAGTACTGCACTACACTCATTGTAGTGTGCAAAATACTATATACTCAATTCATGCATTCCTCTACTGAAGAACTATTTACTATTTGTGAAGTATGTGTCCAGTGTTTCGTGGTGTGGGGGCATTTAAAGTACCCTACTTGTGATGTAGTGTTAAGGAGAGAGAGTCAAGGATTTAGAGAGCTAGCTGGATTCATGTGTAGGTGAGATGCAAAGAAAATCAGTAAGAGAGGCCAAGCAAAGGAAACAGGACTTCCAGCGACTCATTATCAATTACCTATAGCATCTCCTGGGTATTGCCCTGTTCGATTGGTGCCAACAATCTTCCCCTACAAAATACGTTTGTCTGCTAATTAGCCTGTGAGAAAGTATTTTTATAATATAACACATTATTTGTGGATGGATATCCACAAGGTCATCTAATGTGTACATCATATTAAATCACAGTTGCGGTCATTTTTATGTTTCATAATATTGGGAATGATTACAGGAAAAGGCTTGAGTGCAGGTGTGTGTTTGTGTGGTGCGGTGTGGTGTGGGTGTGTGTGGGTGTGTGTGTGTGTGTGTGTGATAAGACTACATACATGGCTATTACTTGATAGTGAACCAACAATACCATACACCAATGAATGAATAGAACAATCCACGCAGCTAAATGGTACAAATACATATTAGATACACGCACGTACAGGGACATAAACAATCACCACTAGCGGCAACGGCAAATCCCCCCCCCCCCCCCCCCCCCAAGGCATATCCACAAACCCCTTTACCAATACTGAAACACTCACCCACTACTTACTAACACACACACACACCTCTACCCCCTAAGAATATTAATATTAATAATAAAGTAGACGTGCCGTTTTGCCCAAAATCAAAACGGCATACGCAACTCTGCGATGGGTTACCATCATCACTACAATATGGTAAAACCATATTTTGGACCTAAAATTATAACTATTGCATAAATTCAAAAAATATTTTTTGACTGACGTTCGCATTCACGCAACAAATGTTTGTGTGAAATTTGGTGAAAATCCGTCAAACGGTCTAGGAGTAGTTCCGACAGACGGACAACGACAACGATAACGCCGACGACAGACATTGTTTTCGTGTGGTACCCACTATACGTGGGGGGGGGGGGGGGCGATACCAAACTCTGCTTACGCAGAGTTGATAAAGTAGACGTGCCGTTTTGCCCAAAATCAAAACGGCATACCCAATTCTGCGATGGGTTACTATCATCACTACTAATACCATCAATCACCATCATCACTATTACTTCCTTCATCACTACAACCGCCACAATCATCACGGCTACTGTCATCACCATTACTATGATCATCATCACTACTACAATTACAATCATCACTACTACTCTCACCATTGTCACAACCATCTTAATCACTACTAGCATCATTGATACTACAACTATAAACCATCATTACTCCTATCATCACCACCATCTTACAATCATCATTACTACTGTTAACATCATCACTACTACTATAACCATCATCATTAGGCTACTACTGTCACAAGTATTACCATCATGTATCCTACTGTCACCATCATCACTACTACTGCCATCATCACCATTACTATGATCTTCATCATCACAACTATTGTCATCATCACTACAACTTTCACCATCATCAATAATACTCACACCATCGTCACTTCCATCATCACTACTGTCATTAGTATCACTACAACTATCATTACTTGTCACCATCATCACTACTATTATGACCATCATCACTACTACTAGTACTGTCATCATCATATCTACTACTGTCATCATCATCACTACTGTCAACATCATCAATACAACTACAACCATCATCACTACTATCACCATCAATCCCACTATTACTACCATCACTTGTAGTGCCAACTAAACTAACTTAACCTAGCAAATGCAGATGTTTTCACCCCCAGAACGAATGATGTGTGAGCCCCTTTGGGGCTCACACATTAAGAACGCCATCATTGCTGGGGGAGGGGGGTAAAACCATATTTTGGACCTAAAATCATAACTATTGCATAAATTCAAAAAATCTTTTTTGACTGACGTTCGCATTCACACAACAAATGTTTGTGTGAAATTTGGTGAAAATCCGTCGAACGGTCTAGGAGTTCCGAGACAGACGGAAGACAACGACGACGACGACAGACATTTTTTTCGTGTGGTACCCACTATACGGGGGGGGGGGGGGGGGAGAGGGATACCAAACTCTGCTTACGCAGAGTTGATAAAGATGTGCCGTTTTGCCCAAAATCAAAACGGCATACCCAACTCTGCGATAGGTTACCATCATCACTACTGCCATCATAACTACAACTGCCACAATCATCACTACTACTGTGATTATTACGATTACTATGATCATCACTACAATAAAGTAGACGTGCCGTTTTGTCCAAAATCAAAACGGCATACCCAACTCTGCGATGGGTCAACATCATCACTACTAGTCACTATCACCATTACTATCATCAACAATACTACTACTATAGTCATCACTACTACTCTTACCATCGTCACTACAAATTTCACCATCATCACTACTACTGTCACCATCGTCACTACCATCATCACTAATGTCATCATTATCACTACAATTATCATCATTACTTGTCACCATCATCACTACTACTAGTAGTCACCATCATATCTACTACTGTCATCATCATCACGGCTGTCATCATCACTACAACTACAACTATCATCACTTGTATTATCACCATTAGCACTACAATTAACATCATCACTACAATTACCATCATCCCCACTATTACTACCATCACTTCTAATGTCAACTAAACTAACTTAACCTAACAAATGCGGGGCGAGATGTTTTCATCCCCCGAACGAAGGCACACACACGCAGAACGCCTTCATTGCAGGGTGGGGGGGGGGGGGTTTCTTGGGGGGCCCCCAGGTGTGGGGGGGGGGGATGTAAAACCATATTTTGGACCTAAAATCATAACTATTGCATAAATTCAAGAAATCTTTTTTGACTGACGTTCGCATTCACGCAACAAATGTTCGTGTGAAATTTGGTGAAAATCCTTCCAACGGTCTAGGAGGAGTTCCGAGACAGACGGGCAACGACGACAGACATTTGTTTCCAGTGGTACCCACTATACGGGGGGGCGATACCAAACTCTGTTTACGCAGAGGTGATAAACGGACAATCATCGGTGTATTCACGTTCATAACTATCTTACACGTGAGTTACTATTTTCAATTCGTGTCAACTATTATCAGTCAAAATGTTCATAATTGCGATAATATGGTATAAACTCGACTTTTTATTAGCAATTGCAAAACATTACTGATATAGAGGGAATCTATTCAGGCCAAAATTGGAGTAAATAAAGCCGAGGATCGATTTCATCTGATATTGGTAGATGACGATGGTCATGCGTCAAGTCAGTGTGACAGGGAGATGACGATTCCATGTCCAAGGTCTCAGGACGACAGAAAGTAAGTCCCTTTAGGAGAAAGATGAGGACCAGGTAATCACGGACTACAAAGGTGTTATTGTAGTAGTAACCACATTTTTGTATTCCTATGTTGACATATTATGTTCCTAGTTGAGTTTCGTACAATATTCTGCAGATTTCTGCTACATTCATGAGGGGGTTTTTAGTGGGGCTTTTTCCTTCACGGAGAAGGGGGATGCACGCTTGGGGGTCTTGTTCTACATTACACACGTGGAGGCTGACCAGTGAGGGTGATCACCTTGGTTTTGGGCAGGCAGGATTGGGGCTTTCCTATATTGGAGGGCCAAATACCATCCTATGAGCTTTTAAGTCCCTAGGGTGATTACCAGGTAAGATATTCAGTGTGTAACCAGTTAGGAGGGTTATACTGTACACATGTAGGTCAGTGATTTAGTTTAGGCTACAGTGTCGGGCAAGAAGGTTAGATTACCATATATTTTGCATTACTGGTACTGGTCATAGACTGCTGATCACTGAGCCTTGTGTCCTAGTATTCTACAGTACAGTATTTAAAGTTAGGCTAGGCTAGACTTTTGTGTTAAGTTAGGTTAAATCAGCAGGCTTTGAGATAGGCTAGGCTAGGAGTAAAGAGACTATAGGCTGTGTAAATCCTTGAGTGCTTGCCTTATCATATTTCTGCACATATCATTAACAAAATAATATAATTGCCTGTTACATGTGTATTTATTTTCAAGAGTGCCTTTATAACTATGATGATATTTATACCTTTATATGCTAGGTTATAGGCTGTACACATGTTATTAGGCTAATTATCAAGCCAGTTGTCCCTATATCAGGTAACCTCTATAATACATGTATAATTCTACTGCATACAGTAGTTGTGTATTGCTCACTGAGGCATTATATAAAATACATAAGATCAGGGGAGTAGTTATATAAACGAATATAATTTCCACCCTGTGACAAGTGGCGACCGTGACAGGACCTGATCTGGACGGCTAGCTTTTAATTTGTGATTTTGTGCAGTTAGGCTAAAATAATTGTTTTTCCATGGGATTTAGGGATTTTTGTACAATTGATAGGCCTATTTTCCCATGTGATTGTTGTGCATTATATATCTCCATGTTATTTTGTGCATTTTTGTTTCTCGAGTGAGGCTAAGCATCCTCTCGTGATTTTATTTTTAGTGCATTTCTTTTGTCTCGAGTGAGGCTACGCATCCTCTCGTGATAAGTGTATTTTATTTCCCCATGTGATTTTATTTTTAGTGCATTTATATTCTCGAGTGAGGCTACGCATCCTCTCCTGATAGGTTAGTGAATAACATTTTCTTTTGCCACTATAATTTTGCAGCAATGGCAACTATTTCTATTCAGGTATTCTACGAAGAAGGCAAGTATTTGGGTCTGACTAATCAGTCTTTGACATTTTTGACAGAATATGTAGTCCCGTAAAGATGAGGAACGGGAGAACCGTAGGCTTGCAAGAGAGGAAGCACAGGCGGTGCGTGATCATGAGCGAGCCATGGCTGAGCATCAAGCTGCAGCAGCAGCAGCTGAAACCGAACGTGAACACGCACGTCGGCTTGAACTGATTCAGGATCGGTCTCGGTCCCATGGGTCTGATGAGGCTTCGAGGGTCCTGCCTCGTATCAAGCTTCCTATGTACAAGGAGAGTGAAGGTGATGGTCCTGTGACAGCTAAACATAGGGAGGAGGAAGGTCTCACGCAGGTGCAACGTGGCTCAGGTTTGTCAGACCAGGAAAGATGTCAGCTGGATTCTCTCCTTGGTGAGTCTGATAAGCCAGGTATTGCTAGAGTAGAGAGTCACGCCATCGAGTTGAACAGCACGGTCCCTGTGAGAATCAAGCCGTACCCTATCCCTCTTCGACTACAGGATCTGGTAAGAAAGGAGATACGAGAGATGGAGGCTGCAGGCATTATCGAGAAGTCGTCATCCTCATACTGTGGTCCAATGGTAGTCGTAAGTAAGAGGGACGGTGAGGTGCGTATTTGTGGGGATTATCGCAGGGTGAATGCGTTAATGAAGGTGGACGCTGAACCCATGTATGACCCACGTACCATCTTCGCCAGTCTTGCAGGATCAAGTTTCTTCTCTAAGTTTGATCTGACGAAAGGTTTCTTCCAGATACCCTTAGACCCTGCTAGTCGTAAGATCACAGCTTTTGGAACACCTGACGGTCTGTACCAATACACTGTGCTGCCATTTGGTCTCGCTAACTCACCTGCAGTGTTCAACCGGATGATGCGTAAGGTTCTGCTGGACATACCAGGCGTGGAGATTTTCGTGGATGATGTCCTGGTGCATTCATCAACATTCAGCGAGCACTTACAACTACTGGACAAGGTGTTGAGTAAGTTGCGTAAGTTCAATCTGACAGTGAAGCCCAGTAAATGTGAAGTCGGTCAGTCATAAGTACAGTACTTAGGGCATGTGGTAGTGACAATGTTGGAACGGATCTTCTGTCCAGACTAGTAAGTGGTGAAGACATCTGTGGGGAGGAAGGCAGTGCTGCTCGAGAAGCAACTGCAACGTAGTTTAATATTAATTGTGTAGTTGAGGATTTACTGTACTAATTGTAAGGAGAGATATAGAATATAGTGTGTTCCGTATGATTCTGCCGAAATTTTTGTACACAGGTTGTGTTGTTGGCCTGCGCTGCTACTCGAGGACTCCAAGGGCGTCGTACTCAAGAGCACGGACCCTAAGACGTCGCACTCGAGAGGAGAGGGTTTTTTACAGTACCGGCCGGGATCACTAGGATTTCTTTTCTATTATCTCTAAATTTATTATCGATGTATTGATACACCTAACAGTACCAGTTAGTTTGATTTCCATAGTCATTGTGGGTTTTCCCACTTGTTTTCCTTGTGGTAACTTTGTGGATTTCCACTAGGGTTTTGTCACTGGCTTGAGATGCAAGCTTAGGAGTTTTTCCCCTCTCAGTGGAAATTTTAACGTAAATGTTGAGGGGTTTTTCTACTCAAAGGTGACCATCATACACCAGTGACAAGGTTAGGTTTACATTACAGTATGAGTGATTGTGTGTCTTATACCTAGGTGATTTTAGCATAGTAAAATCAAATATTTTGGGGAGGAATGTAGTAGTAACCACATTTTTGTATTCCTATGTTGACATATTATGTTCCTAGTTGAGTTTTGTACAATATTCTGCAGATTTCTGCTACATTCATGAGTTTTTTTTTAGTGGGGCTTTTTCCTTCACGGAGAAGGGGGATGCACGCTTGGGGGTCTTGTTCTACATTACACACGTGGAGGCTGACCAGTGAGGGTGATCACCTTGGTTTTGGGCAGGCAGGATTGGGGCTTTCCTATATTGGAGGGCCAAATACCATCCTATGAGCTTTTAAGTCCCTAGGGTGATTACCAGGTAAGATATTCAGTGTGTAACCAGTTAGGAGGGTTATACTGTACACATGTAGGTCAGTGATTTAGTTTAGGCTACAGTGTCGGGCAAGAAGGTTAGATTACCATATATTTTGCATTACTGGTACTGGTCATAGACTGCTGATCACTGAGCCTTGTGTCCTAGTATTCTACAGTACAGTATTTAAAGTTAGGCTAGGCTAGACTTTTGTGTTAAGTTAGGTTAAATCAGTAGGCTTTGAGATAGGCTAGGCTAGGAGTAAAGAGACTATAGGCTGTGTGAATCCTTGAGTGCTTGCCTTATCATATTTCTGCACATATCATTAATAAAATAATATAATTGCCTGTTACATGTATATTTATTTTCAAGAGTGCCTTTATAACTATGATGATATTTATACCTTTATATGCTAGGTTATAGGCTGTACACATGTTATTAGGCTAATTATCAAGCCAGTTGTCCCCATCTCAGGTAACCTCTATAATACATGTATAATTCTACTGCATACAGTAGTTGTGTATTGCTCACTGAGGCATTACTTAAAATACATAAGATCAGGGGAGTAGTTATATAAACGAATATAATTTCCACCCCGTGACAGTTATATTTGAGTAATGACAGATAATTTCCTATTCATTATTCTACTTTGTGTTCTTCCTTTTTTGTTTTAGCTAATTATTAGTTCATATTCCCCGAGTGACTTTGCATCAGATATATTTTTTAGTGTATTGAACTCAATTACCTTTAATTTCATTGGAAAGTATATTAATAGGTAAAATAATATCAGTCTTAGCTTTAATGTATACAAACCTCTAGGGCCTAGGCTGATACTGAGATTTAATATGTTGCCAACTTTACATCCTGATGTCTTATAGATGAGGAGTCGAAATGTTGAAAACAATACTGATTACGTGATTATCTGGGTCTTCTTTTGCCGTGAACATAATACTTAGGACCTATATATCATAGTAAGAGTAGCCTATACAAATACCGGTACTTCTTTATAACAATATTCATTAGAAATATAGTACAGATCATAGTGTTCTGAACACATTGAAGTATCTGCAATTGTTTAATTATTTTGAAGTCTTCTATGAATTGATATTTGAGGAAAGGAGGAAAAGGCGCACACACAGCTTAGGTCAGATCGTGCTCACGCAATAATGTAATACGACAGGATGAACAATATACGGCATAACAATATTAAGGCCGCGTCATACAGAACTCGAACGTCGGGCGACCTACTCCCGAACAGGATGACTTGCATATTTGAGGCGAATTCAACCGATATTGTCCCGAAGTTGGTAGAAGAAGAACATCCCCAGACAATGCCCCGAACAAGACTCGAATGTAACCCGATACTCCCGAGCGACTTACGACAAAGACCGGAACATGATTCGAATATAAACCGATGAATGCCAGAGCATGACCCGACTATAACTCGAATATACCCCGAATCAGCCGACCAGTTTCAACTGAGGTACGAAGATCAGCCGACCTTCAACCGATATGAAAGAACGAACCTATGACGAACACCAACCGGATCGGACGACCATCACATGATTTTAACACGATGCTAACTAACGAATGTGGGAAGACAACTTCCAACTCTCCAACCCAAGAGTGAAACGCTATTCTCAGACTTTCTTCTATTCAAATGCTGAGCTCTGGAACTCTCTCCCAGAATCAGTCTTTCCCTCTTCCTATGACTTAAATTGCTTCAAACTCCGTGTGTCCAGGCATTTTAGCTCGAACGTCCTTTGATTTCGGCCCTGTCACTCTTTGAAATCTGGGGGAGGCACTCACTGCAGGCAGTTATGCCTTTTGTCTCCCTCATTCACATAGAAAAAAAATAAAAAATAAACTGTACCTGCCCTATAGTGTGAACCTCTATAAAGAATGTATTGGCGTTGTAGAAGGGGGATGTTAACCCTTAACCATCAGCACGCAACATATGTCGAGTTAAAGAAAACGTGCCCATATGCGGGCCTCGACAGATGTCGAGTGCAATTTTGAGCACGTAATGTGCTGTGAGAGAGAGCTGAGCGGTGCGAGGAGCATAGATTCCCTCCTGACCGCTCGCCACCACAGCCGTGGGTCGACTGAAATTTATTACACCCTCCTCCACCCTCTCTCACTCGCTACACAGGGAATTATGTAAGGAAATTACCTTATTTTTAGGGTTTTTGCACTCGTGTTGCACGATCGTTGCAAGAGAACCAGTGGTCGTAGAAGGATGGTTCGGGTGTCATTGGAAAGCTCTGTTTACGCCCTTTCAGGGATAGATACTTGTATTAAGCTTTGGGTCTTGTTTATGCATGAAAAAGAGCACGGAAACAACCCAATTTAGGGTAAAATCACCCGCATGGGGGGTAATAGAAGTTACCGACCCACCCGCTCTTAAGGCGTTAAGGGGGCCCACCTCTCTTTTTTTTCTTTTCTCCCTCTCTCTTTGGCTTGTATCCATTCGGCTCCATTCAGCCAACTGTTTTAAGACGTTTATCCCCATCCAGGTGTCGATTTCTTCCTGGCGAGCGATAGGGAGCCAGCATTGTGTGGAGAAATCCGGCTTTGCCAGAGACATTTTTCTATCGAAAAATGTACAAATTTAGCTTACTCTCAAAAAAAAAATATATATATATGTCCGCTGAACATGATGGCGGTGTTTAGATTATTCTATCATCAATATTGGATTTTATAGAAATAAATCTATAATGATAGTTTTTCGCTCTTATGGAATCCATTCCGCAGCAAAATATTAACTCTCAGTTGGTTTTCACCCATAATAATTGCTTTTTATATTTTTTTGTTTTCATGAACGGCAAGAGGAAAGGTTATTCTATAAGATTTCATCAACAAAACAACAAAAATAACAATATGTTGAATTTCACCGTAGGTGAAAGTATATCTTCAGTCTGCCCGTATTTGCCCTCCCCATTTTTACTGATACATTGGTGGTGGTGGTAATGATGATGGTGATGAATATGGTGGTGGTGGTGATGATGATAGTGATAGTGATGATGATGGTGATGGTTGTGGTGGTGGTGGTAGTGATGATGGTGATGATGATGATAGTGATGATGGTGATGAATATATTGGTGGTGGTGATGATGATGATGATAATGATTGTCTTATTCGTCACTTTATCTGGGGATTGTCGTGTTTTGTTCGAGTAATTCGGCTGATAATCGGTTTATTGTCTCCCTATATTCATATGATTCGGGTTATTATCGACTTATTTTCGGCTTTATATTCGACTCATGTTCGGGTAGTTCGTGTTAACTTCGTCAATGGAAATTACAGCAGAACATCGGCCGAAACAAAAGAACGAAACAGGACTGTAAGCCGACCGTAACCCGACCGAGAGCCGACCTTTTTTTAACGGTTTTTACACCCGAATATCGGCTAGAAGTTAACGCATGCACTAACTTCTGGCCGAATCAGAAGATATTCGTCTGCACCCATGAACAATCCCAGAATCAACAAGATCATTGGCCGAATTGACCCGAATCAACCCGAACTTTCTGATATTTGATTTTTGTTTTGCAAGTCATCCTGTTCGGGAGTAGGACGTGCGACGTTCGACTTCTGTATGACGCGACCTTTAGTTTTCGTTAGCAGGTGTAGTCAATTTAATTCTGACTGATCCAAAAGCTAATTCGATCGACCCCATGCACATGACAGCAACAGCACATGACAGTGCACGGGTCCACTTCATAAGGGGTATTTAGTAGTTAAAGAGGTAAAACATATATATTGTATAATTATAGCTAATGTATATAAACAAGCCACTTATATGATTACAGTATTACTTCGATACTTGGTGCTACCAATCTTGCCAACCACAAAATACCAAAATCCGTACAGTTGGTTACCCTGTTCTCCTCTGCACCAATTTGCGTGAGTCCTCAAACAATTTCTTCGCTTTATTAATGATAATGCTGCATTACAGGTTTAACAGCTCTAGTTTATCAGAAAATACAAAACAGAACACTGTAATTAAGGTTAACTCTCAAATAATTCATTGGAAGTAAAGTGGGTTGGCATCTATCTCTCTCCCCCCCCCCCCTACCCCCTCCTCTTTCCACCTTATACTGTGGTGTCTGTTACCCCACCTCATGTGCCTCCCTTCCTGTCACTTCTATCCCACCACCCATCAAACTATTACCCCCACCCACCCCTGACCATGACATCGCCTCCATCCTTCCCCTTCTGCCCCATTGTAACTCTTCAGCTAGAAACGATACACAGGAATTCTCCGTGGCTGAGGAGACGGGCTGACGGGCGTCTCTGTTTCATGTGCTCGGAACTGTACATAAGGAGAGAGAGAGAGATTTTATTTGATTTGAATGATTTATTGAGAGAAGTACACATTTTACACAAGTATCATAATTACATAATTTCAAAAGGTCGAAGGTGCATGCAAAATTTTCACCCTAATTCTAGCTTAAACTATGTCATTACTTGTACACTATTAGATAAAGTAGACGTGCCGTTTTGCCCAAAATCAAAACGGCATACCCAACTCTGCGATGGGTCAACATCATCACTACTAGTCACTATCACCATTACTATCAACAATACTACTATTATAGTCATAACTACTACTCTTACCATCATCACTACTACTGTAATCATCACTACAACTTTCACCATCATCACTACTACTCACCATCATCACTACTACTGTCACCATCGTCACTACCATCATCACTAATGTTATCATTATCACTACAACTATCATCATTACTTGTCACTATCATCACTACTACTAGTAGTCACCATCATATCTACTATCATCATCACTACCATCATCATCACTGCTGTCATCATCACTACAACTACAACCATCATCACTTGTAGTATCACCATTATCACTACAATTACCATCATCCCCACTATTACTACCATCACTTCTAATGTCAACTAAACTAACTTAACCTAAAAAATGCGGGGCGAGATGTTTTCACCCCCCCCCCCCCCCTGAACGAAGGCACACACACGCAGAACGCCTTCATTGCAGGGTGGGGGGGTTTCTGGGGGGCCCCCCCCCCCGGGTGGGGGTGGGGGGGGTTTCTGGGGGGGGGGGGGGGTGTGTGTGTAAAACCATATTTTGGACCTAAAATCATAACTATTGCATAAATTCAAATCTTTTTTAACTGACGTTCGCATTCACGCAACAAATGTTTGTGTGAAATTTGGTGAAAATCCGTCCAACGGTCTAGGAGGAGTTTCGAGACAGACAGACAACGACGACAGAATATTTGTTCGTGTGGTACCCACTATACAGGGGGGCGATACCAAACTCTGCTTACGCAGAGTTGATTACAATTATCACTACTACTCTCATCATCACTACTATTGTCAACTGCAACGTCTACACAAAACCAACCCCACAAAACACACCCCTCCTTATCGGCTATCACACACACACACACACACACACACACACACACACACACACACACACAGCACATGAAGGTGACTGCGGATCGTCTTTGAGTGCACCTGAGATAAGGCTAGTCAGTGAAGTTTTTTTTTTTAACCATTGTCAGTACAGAGTTTAACTGATAACGAGTCTCAAGTGGTGGTGATGGGACAGTGGTCTTTGTAGCAGCAGCTTTCCCCCAGAACTGTGGTTGATAGGGAGGGGACGAGACCAATTCCTTCCTGCATAATTATATAATCCACAATAAGAAATTCCTACATACTCCCGATAAGGTTGGTTTGGGTGTGTTTTAGAAGAAAGGGAGGGGAGGAGACAAACTCACTCCTTCCTACATAATTATAATCCAAGTGTTTAAGAAGAAGATAGGGAGGGGAGGAGACCAACTCACTCCTTCCTACATAATTATAATCCAAGTGTTTAAGAAGAAGATAGGGAGGGGAGGAGACAAACTCACTCCTTCCTACATAATTATAATCCAAGTGTTTAAGAAGAAGATAGGGAGGGGAGGAGACAAACTCACTCCTTCCTACATAATTAGAATCCACGTGTTTAAGAAGAAAATAGGGAGGGGAGGAGACCAACTCATTCCTTCCTACATATAATATATAATCCACAATACGACATTCCTACATACTCCGGGAAAGGTTGGTTTGGGTGTGTTTTAGAAGGATATTAATGTGTGCTTGGTGTTGGGGAAGTACATTATGTAAACTGTGGGCGTGAGGGAGGGGAGGAGATAGTCTAAATCCTTCCTCCATTATCTATATTTTATTAATTTCACCACAACACCAAACACCCCCAATGAAATCAATTAAAATATATATGTGATCCACCGGGATTCGAACCTTTATAAAAGATCAGCTATAGTCCATTCATGCTAACCTCTGTGTGCATTGACCAAATGGGCTGTAAATCTCCACATCTATTCCCTGGCTAACTCGTCCTAATTGGTAGAAATATTAGCTGGATTATTCTATACCAAATGGGCTGTAAATCTCCACATCTATTCCCTGGCTAACTCGTCCTAACTGGTAGAAATATTAGCTGGATTATTCTAGTCATTTTTTAGTGTTTATTTTATTATAATGGATAGACTATTAAAGGCTATACAAGACTTTTTACTTATACTTATACGTTACTTATACTTTTACTCTTCCGTGGATTGACCTCCCAATCTACCAGGATTGGAAGCCAAAGCGTCACATTTTTCCTTTGCCCCTCAACTTTCTCTTCATAATTGCTGAGGGGCACAGGGCCCTGGGTGAGGCTTTGGTTTCCCGGGCGTTTCCGCGCCCTCCTCAGCTCCCCACTATGGAGTGGCTTCGGTTACCCAGGCTTTATTGTGGTCGGCAGGGAGGGTTCTGTGGGGGCACTCGGTTATGGCCTTGGCCTTGCCCGGGGCCTTGGGGCTGTTCGGCCAGGCAGCTTGGGGAACAACAACAACAACAACTTATGCAAAAGGCATGATCATATTAACTCTTTCACGCTTTTATGACGCAGAGGTTGCCAGATTAGCAATAAGAAATAGAGTTCTCTCACTCTTATAATTACCTCTCCAAAATTTGTTTTCTGCCCACAGCTAACTCAAAGACAACTGCAGAGGTTGAAGTAACTAAACTATAGGTTTCTAAATACCCCTGATGGTAACAAAAGCTTTAAAGTATCCCTAATAGGCTCAAAATTGCGTCATAAGCGTGAAAGGGTTAATGTAAACAATGCAGTATTATACAGTTTACATTTTGAACCTAGTGCATTTGAGAGAAATTTGAAATATGAACTACTGAACCTACCAGTACCAAAGACAATCATAAGACTGAAAATTGTGTGTGTCCCTCCTAGTTTCCCTTAACCCAGCAAGTGTGATAAGCCTCACGGAAGTATGTGTATAGCTAATGCGATAGGCTTCACGGAAGGAAGACCATGATGAAAACCTTCCAAAACGCCACAGGGGCTCTCAAAAACAAAGGAACTTGTCATTAGGTGAGAAAATTCCCCTCTAGTACTTCCTACCACTCATGAATATGTGTCTCAACCCCTCTCCTTTCCCCCCCTCTTCAATTATCGGCTATTTTCCCTCTTATTTTCATCATTTATCGTCTATTTTCCACGAGAATTATCGTCAGGCAAGCTGGGAGAGAGGGTTGCGTAATTTAGAGACCCTTTAGAACTGTGAGATCACTCTCGGGCCACTCAGTGTGTTCAGAGATGTTGCAAGGGGAGGGTGTGTGTCTCTCAGCCTTCCGACACAAAAAATGGCCGGGCGGCGAAATATAAGCACCCAAATGCTTTTCCAACTTCTTTTATCATTCTTCAAGGTTCATATGTTCGGTTCATATGTTCATCATATAAATAAAATAATGCACATGGACAAGAAATAATGCTATATATGGTAAATGTAACGAATTGAGTTAGAATCGAAGTTAATTAATTCGCATATAACTACGTTTGTGAACAGGCAATTACGCACTCCTCGGGTTAAGAGAAAATAGGTGGAAAGTTCTTTGACATTAACCCTTGTCTAGCGGGGTGTTTTGGGCTATTTTGGACATATTCAGGTCCTCCTGAATGATCAATCAAGTATCTGCATGAAAAGAAATGTATTCAGCAAAATACTAGGCGCTAAAAGTTTCAAAATGAGACCAGAACGAGCTACGTAGCACTCGTGGTTCTCATGCAGTGGTGCCACCAACATGGGAGTTTAGCGTATAGCGGCATATTCTTTCCCACTACGCTCACTACTGGTAACACTGCCGGCCTCTCGAGAACAGAGGGAGCGTGAGTCAGTGGGTGGCGGTAAGCCCTGGGTGTCGGACGTGTGGCCTGCTGCACTCCCGGCCATTTGCACTAGATTTTAACCCTTTAAAAGCCTTAATAATTCTCCTAACTTGCTGCAAATTGGTGCACGACTTAAGTCGAGCGCTGCTCTTTAAGGGTTAATAAGATTTATCAGCTTATCATTGATAAGCTAGAATTCAACCCTCCCCCCCCCCTTCCACACACACACACACACACACACAGTCACTTCCTCTCTTACACAAACACACAGTTTGTAAAATGCATTATGTGTGTGTGTGTGTGTGTGTGTGTGTGTCCTTCCTACTTTCCCTTAAGAGGAAATAGGCGGAAAGTTCAAAGGACATTTAAAAGATTTATCAGCTTAATATTGACAAGCTAGAATTCACCCCCCCCCCCCCCCCTCCCCCCCCACACACACACACACTCACGGTTTGTAAAATGCAGTCCTTTTGTCATTATATAGGTGGGCAAGACACACAAACACACAAACACACATTCTC
This sequence comes from Paralithodes platypus, assembly GCA_032716605.1. Taxonomy (NCBI): domain Eukaryota; kingdom Metazoa; phylum Arthropoda; class Malacostraca; order Decapoda; family Lithodidae; genus Paralithodes; species Paralithodes platypus. The sequence goes on along the minus strand of CM064577.1, from coordinate 17,474,102 downwards.
ATTATCTTACATACATACACTCATATTCTCACTCAGATCCACACACCCTCTCTCTCTCTCTCACACACACACATTCTCATTATCTTACACATACATACACTCACATATTCTCACTCAGATCCACACACCCTCTCTCTCTCTCACACACACACACACATTCTCATTATCTTACACATACATACACTCACATATTCTCACTCAGATCCACACACCCTCTCTCTCTCACACACACACACACACATTCTCATAATCTTACACATACATACACTCACATATTCTCACTCAGATCCACACACCCTCTCTCTCTCTCTCACACACACACAAACACACATTCTCATTATCTTACACATACATACACTCACATATTCTCACTCAGATCCACACACCCTCTCTCTCTCTCTCTCACACACACACACAAACACACATTCTCATTATCTTACATATACATACACTCACATATTCTCACTCAGATCCACACACCCTCTCTCTCTCTCACACACACACACACATTCTCATTATCTTACACATACATACACTCACATATTCTCACTCAGATCCACACACCCTCTCTCTCTCTCTCTCACACACACACACACACACACACATTCTCACTATCTCACACACACATACACTCACAGATTCTCACTCAGATCCACACATCCACTCTCTCTCTCACACACACACACACATACAAGCACAAGTGTGTGTGTGCATGTTTGTGTGTGTGTCCATTCCTTCTCTAATGACATTATAATACGCCCTTCCTTAGGATTTAATAGTCCCTAATCAGGTCTCTCTCTCTCACTCTCTCTTATATGAAGTGTTGAGAATTAAAACATTTTCTTGGTGTATAATTATAAGTTATGTATTTGGATGCTCGCTATTATCAAATAGTTTTTGGAGAGAAACATATAAAGTACGAGATTCTTTAGTTTGAAGGCGACGTTACCGTTTACCGAATTAATGTTTCCTCCTTATTACAGACAGCAGTAGAACAAGCGTGAGTAAAGTAAGATTTTTGTGAGTTAGTTTGAGAAAGAAAATGGAATGTATGCTTCCATGCTCAAAAGAATTACCTCAGTAATGCGCTCTCTGAGGGTCCCTGGCCACTTAAGCAAAAATCATAGCATTCCATGGAAAATCAAAGACGTACTGCCATAGAGCCTCCCAGCCGGTGGCGACAAACTACTGCAAGTGCCCACGGCTGAGGGGGTCAGAAAGCCATACTGGAGAGACAGGACACGTAACAATGATCGGAGGAGCCCAACGGAATAAGAAGATTTACCGTGTATGCATAAGGATTACAGGTTAGAAATAAGTCGAGAATGTTGGGCCAATCTCCAGCTGGGCGGTCCGAAATATGGTTGGGGTACTGAACTAAATGCTCTAGGTAATTTAGGATAGAAATAATGTAGGTTTGTTCACCAGGTTGGTCAGTGAAATGAGAGGAGAGCCAGTGGCAGTGGTTAACATTAAAATTTCCTAAGATGGATATTTCAGAGAAGGGAGAGATAAACAGCACACATATATTTAGTGAGAGATTGACAAGATAGCTTAAGCCAGAGAGTTGAGAATTCAGAGGAGTCAAAGTTGGTAACACAAGAGCAAGAAAGACTGTTGCGTACACACACACACACAACATCCACCCTTGGCTTTGAATTGAGGATAGAGATAGTGTGAGAATACAGAAAAGGCTTTGCTGTCTGTTGCCCTAGACAATTGGGTTTCGTTGAGGACAAGTAGGTCAGGTTTGGTAGAAGAGAGATGGTGTTCCACACAGAGGAAATCTGAGTAATATTGCACTATAATCTTCATATTATAGACTGTAGTGTGTATTACTATTTGCATATAAATAAAAACTATATCCTAGGCAAGTGCGCACTGCCTACACTAATCATGCAAGTGTACAGACGCTACGTACAAACGTACACACACACTGGAGTATGTCAGAAGTATTGGTGAGTGCAAGACAAACACGTCAGGTCAGGTGAAGGTATTGAGGGACAAGCCTTTAAAATGGCACCTCGTATGTCAGAAGTATTGGTGAGTGCAAGACAAACACGTCAGGTCAGGTGAAGGTATTGAGGGACAAGCCTTTAAAACGGCACCTCGTAGCTACTTTCTACTTTCCTAGTTTTCTGAAGAGTGTCGAGTTGGAGAGAGAGGAAGCTGTTGGAGTGGCTTTGTTGTGCGTGTGTATCGTCTTTGGCTGAGTGTAGCTCTGGCCATCTTGTTACCGTGCAGGGAATACATCCAATATCTTGATAAATCCGATTTTTGGATCAGATGTGTGATATTGGAAATCGGAACGGATCAGTAAACAAAATATGCGGAAATTGACGTTATATAGGTTCAGGCAAAACCCTACTGAACACTTCAACACAAGGCACACACACAACCACACACACACACACAACACACTCTTTCTCTCTCTCTCTCTCTCTCTGCCAGAAATGTTGGTTTAGTTGCGATGCGTTATAAAAGGCACAATAAGGGTATGTAGTGTTTGATAATATAGTTTATGAATTGTGAGGTCATGTGGGGGAGGCGTTCTTTTAAGGGGGGTGACCTGTTTTTGTTCTGTCCTTTTCTATCTTTCTCTGGCTTGTATCCATTTGGCCCCATTCAGCCTACTGTTTTAAGACGTTTATCCCCATCCAGGTGTCAATTTTTTACTGGTGAGCGGTAGCGAGCCAGCATATTTTTTATTTGTGTTTGACAGCAGACTAAATTTGTACATTTTTCGATAGAAAAATTTCTCCGGCGAAGCCGGATTTCTTCATATAATGCTGGCTCGCTATCGCTCGCCAGGAAGAAATAGACACCTAGATGGGGATAAACGTCTTAAAATAGTTGGCTGAATGGGGCCGAATGGATACAAGCCAGAGAAAGAGAGAAAAGGACAGAAATAACAAAAAACAGGTCACCCCCTTTAAATCCGTAAATTCGTTTTTGAGAAATCCCACATAGGCCTATTGAACTGATCGAATAGATTATGTTCAAGATCATACTGTTCGCGAAAATAGAAGTGTTTCTAATAATATGTTGTATGTTCCTACACCAAGAGTACAAATAATTTAACCCTTTGAGTACCAGCGACGTGTTATATTTTATTCTAGCTATAATTAGACGATATTATGAAGCTTAAGAAAGATATGTGGTAGTTAAAAGGGTTGATTGAGTTGGGTGTACGCCATTCGATCCCTATAGGTCCTTCCTAAGCTGCACACAACCCCCTATAATGTTTGACAATACCATAGCAATAGCGTCACCGTCACCACTACCCATATCAAGGGCCTAAAAACGGTATGTCAGGTCATTGGCTACGTATATATTGACAGTGATTCACCTTTTATCCATAAATTAGATGGGTTAATTAAGGGGGGATGGGCTGGTATTTCTGACCCCCCTTCTCCCTCGCATTTAGCCCCATTGGTTTTTAGATTTTACGGCGTTCGGCCCATTAGTTTGGCGATTCTAAGACTTTACACCCCATTTTTTTTGTCAACATTAAGACCTTTCGTGCAATTAAAATGTCGTTTTTTTCCCTAACGACCGATGACGAGTCTGTAATTTTACGAGTAATCGGCCTTCGGCCGCGACATTTTTCTACCGAAAAATGTACAAATATATATTTTTTTGTAAGATTGATGGAGGTCTAAGGAGAAAACTAAAAAATATAATATAAAGATAAATACATGAGCAAATAAATACGACCATCTCCCCTGTTTTGAGAGAGAGAGAGAGAGAGAGAGAGAGAGAGAGAGAGAGAGAGAGAGAGAGAGAGAGAGAGAGAGAGAGAGAGAGAGATCTGTTGGAGGAAGAGGTTCATAATTGTGTGAACTAGGGAGAGGACAGGAGTAGGAGCAGCTTCATTCTCTACAAGGGAATACTATAATAACACACATAAATACACACTCAAACACAGGATAATTAACACGCACACACACACACAGACAGGATAGACAAGGAGGACTTTATTGAGGGGGATAAAGGGAGGACTAGAGGACATAGTTGCAAGTTAAAGAAAGGCAGATGTAAAGGAGATGTGAGGAAATACAGCTTTCCATATAGAATTGTTAATATGTGAAGTCAATTGGATGATGAAGTGGTAAAAAACAAAAATCCGTCTACGTATTGTGAAAAAGCTGTTATCCATGAAGTGGTGGGTGCGGGGAATACCCAAATTTTTAAAGCCAAATTAGATAACAGAATCCTTGGAAGCGGGACAATACGAGCCTAAAAACTCAAATCGTGTATACTACAATTAGGTGAGTAAACACACACTCTCTCTCAACATAGAGAAACACACATAAATATACCGATAATTATTATTTTTGTTTACACCCACACATTTACATACATTTTTATACAAACACACTATCTCTCTCTTTCTCATCTCTCTCTCTCTCTCACACACACGCTCGTACAAACACACATAAACACTATACACCCACACACGTACCATACACTTTTACACACACACACATACACCCAGGTATGTGAAAATGCTTTAATTAAGTGTGGGTGACGGCTGGCAGGTATGTAATAAATAATCATAATAAACGGTTTATTGATAATTGCAGCCGTTGGCTGAAAATGTACAGAGGAACAGTTAGTTGCTTAACTCTAACTTACATTACCTTATAAAAAGGACCAAAGATAGAGATTGCACAAGAGCAATTTGATCGGTTAAAATATTATGTACTTGGTTTGCAGATGATTTTCGAGTTGAGATAATAGTTATACATTTTAAGAGTTCTCTGAAAGCTTGTGAGGTGATTTACTATATTTACTGTTTATCTATATAGGATAGAGCCGACATATCTCGTATGACTCTGTGTACTGTTTGTCTAGGGTATTTGTTTTTCTTTCTAATCGGTGTTTGTGCTATGGTCACTGTTCACTTGCAATATGGTACTTTTGTAGGGTAAACCAAACTAATGAGGTATCGTTTTAAAGATTTTCTGAGGTACTGTATTATTTATTATGTTACCTCCACCAACCGACTTTACTCCTAAACTCAATTAATGAAATCAACAAATAGGCCTACATGTGGCAGTCCAGGGATTCGAACCTAGGAAGCTGGTGTTTACATGTGCACGTTTTCCGGCAGCTTTCAGGAGCAAGTGTGATTTATTCAATTATTAATTATTCATTATTGCTTTTTAAAGTGCTTACTCATTTATTGATATCCATCCTGTATTACTCTGAGGCTAATTCGCATTAGGAGCGGAGACTTGACCTAAGGTAGATTGTGTTAGGTGTCTTACGTGTTTAGGTAGCTTAATATATGAGGTGTGTGTGTGTGTGTGTGTGTGTGTGTGTGTGTGTGTGTGTGTGTGTGTGTGTGTGTGTGTGTGTAAATAATAATTATAATAATACTAATAATAATAATAATAATAATAATAATAATAAAAGGTTTATTGATAATTGCAGTTGAAGGTGAAAAGGTTTGCAGATAGCTAATGAGACAATTTACTGACTATGTACACTGTTTACCTAGGATAGAGCTGACACATTTCGTAAGAGTTGTATAATAGTAGGTTTTCTAGTCAGTTGGTCACTATATGATGTACACTTTTCACTTAGGATATGGTTACACAATGTCATACAACTTGTCTTTTTAGTAGGCTAAGGTAAACTGATAAGGTATCATTATCAAGATCTTCTGAGGCATTGGCATATAAAGAGTCTAAAGCCGGAGTCACACGAGCCGTTTTTCGAGCAATTTTTACGGGCAATTATGGTCTGGCAGCTCCAAATATTACACTTTATCAGAATTCAGCCACCTAACATACTCTACCTTCAGTCTAGTTACCGATACCAATGCAAAAGTCCCTAAATATAACGAGAAAAAACTTGCTCATGGAAAATTAACGGAAAAATCGCTCGTGTGACAGCGGCTTAAAGGTGGTATCACATGAGCGCGTTTACCGGCAATTTTCGATGAGTAAGTTATTCTTAATTTTAATTTTATTTAATTATGTATTACGGTATATGTTTTATTTTTCGTACTATTTTGAGGCTTATCTGCATTAGACCGAAGGTAGATTTTGTTGGGTAGCTTAGTTATTATGAAACTTATACTTTGAAGTTATCAGAGAGAGAGAGAGAGAGAGAGAGAGAGAGAGAGAAAGAGCGAGAAGGGTGACTTTCCATACACTAGCGAACATTAGAGGTGCAGTAGGCCAGTGTTGCATGCATATATGTACTGTATACACTAGAAACCTGATCAACACGGGCAAGCTGATTACAGACTACATTCATATACACAACCACAACAACAATACAATAATATTCCATATGCACCCCCTCACACTATATATAGGACTATATATAGGGGGACAGCCGGTACCCAGGCTAGGCCGGCGCAGAGTATATAATTATACTCTAACAAGTAAACCCACCCGATTCTCCAATTCCAACTAGCACCTCCAACTTGGGCAGTCTTATAAAACTATGACGTCACATACAAGTCAGCGCAGACGAATACACTGAGAAACTATCTAAAATGTACTTTCTTTTTTCACTGTTAATTTATTTTGGAGACAGTTTGTTAATTGTATGCTTTATAAATATAAAACAAATATTTCAAAGTAAAAACAACATCAACTAAGACCTATCAATATTAATTTATACCGAAAATAATGGTGAACTATTTATTCAGAAAAAAAAAACGAAATTTCTCATTTGTTCACCATTATATAATTTGGATAATGGGTAAAATGTTATAATTTGATCAAATATCTTATATTATTTGTATCTTAGGCCCCATTTAGTGCTGTATTATAGTCAATAATTCAGTTCGAAAAATGTCACTTGGCTACCGACATCATTATATTAATCCACTGAGTATTTCGGCATATATAATACATTCTGTATGTACATATAATTCGAACTGACCCTTTGGTAGGGCTACAGGTCCAACACTATGGGGAGCTTTGTTGATGAAGGTATGTGTTTGCAACCGTAGGCTATTAATTGCCTACGAAATACATTTTTATCTGTCTATTAGTCAGTCCTAAAATGATAAAGTTTCGGTTTTCTTTACTAAATTATCCAAAGAAAACGTTAATTATCTACGGCTAAGGAAGCTGGAGGCAAAGGATTTTCTATGTAAAGTAATGTATGTTTAACAGCAATAACACAAGTGAAGTTGGTCCCAGTACATAATATAACCATTGGGCGGGTGCCCAACCCCGAAAAGGGTTGAAATAGGGGAGCTATCCCCCCGCCAAAGGCGGCTTTCTAGGGCCTTTCCTAGCTGATGCCGAGAGGATTGGGTTCTAGTCATGTGGTGATGGGCTGGTCTATCAGAGTGAGAACTGAGCAATCTCTGCCATACCCATAGCTTACTCTGACTGTTCCTTTTACATATATATTTTCTAGATCTCAAGTGACGGCGTCTCTTCCGTGGATTGACCTCCCAATCTACCAAGATTGGAAGCCAAAGCGTCACATTTTTCCCTTGCCCCTCAACTTTCTCTTCATAATTACTGAGGGGCACAGGGCCCTGGGTGAGGCTTTGGTTTCCCGGGCGTTTCCGCACCCTCCTCAGCTCCCCGCCATGGAGTGGCTTCGGTCACCCAGGCTTTATTGTGGTCGGCGGGTAGGGTTCTGTGGGGGCGCTCGGTTATGGCCTTGGCCTTGCTCGGGGCCTTGGGGCTGTTCGGCCAGGCAGCATGGGGAACAACAACAACAACAACCATACATACACA